>OX940983.1:35601438-36201438 GCA_954871275.1 Leptopterna dolabrata
TGGTCGCTTCCCTTGGGTACCCTATGCCAACACTGGTAGTTGCTGCTATGGCAAACCTGTAGTGTGTAGTAGCCTAAAGGAAAAAAAACATTATAATTACATCATATTTAACCAAGTTTCAACCAATTGCAAAAGAATGGACAGCTATGAGAACATCGTCGTACTTGTAGTTGATCGATCATGATGCTTGTGGTGTTTGGAAGGAGGCTTTCCGTTTTCATTGTGTTTGGGTTATCTTTGACGTTGTAAGTAAGCGTGTAGCCGGTCAAAATACCATTGGGATGAGGAGGAGGGCTCCAAACCACTTTCACGGCTCTGTCGGAAATATCTTCAAACTGCAGAGACCCCACTTCATCAGGAACTGAAATTGGCATTTTTAAATAAGAAACAAAATACAGGGACGTTAGGAAGATAAGTACCTAACTAAAAATGCTACCATGCGGTCTGCAAAGTTCATCAACAGTAACTTTTGCCGGAAGAATAAATTCCACGTTAGAGGGGTTAAGAATCAATGTTGTGGCATCCTACATCCCCCAGTGACACACAAATATATACTTACAGTACTCTCACTTGAACATGGCAGAACAGAAGAAATTTGAATACATGGTGAATATAAGACGCGTGTATATAATATGGCGTGTAGGCTAACTCGGAAATGCACCAACCCATCGATAATGAGTGAAACAAGCTGAAATCCTGTCATACAATAATAGGGAACAAATGAAACTCATACCATCTTCCAATGTGGTGACTTCTACAGGTGAACTTTGGACTCCATCGCCAGGGTCTGTGAAGCACAGCACGGTGATGTTGTACGTTGAAAACTTCTCCAGGCCCCACATGATGGTTTTCTGCTCTTCCAGAGGATCCAGCAGACTCGGCGGGACGGTCATCGAGTGCATCACTTTGGTACCTGCATCAAACATCGAACAGAAAATCAATAAGCGCTTATTTCGTTTGTATTGAACATCGAGAACGAAACTTCAACATCGCAGTACGGCATGTCATTCAATCCAAATGGCCAAAAGAGCGAGTGTACAATCAAAATAAACCATGAGAGCCACATGACGGTGTACAGAAGAGCGACTGTGGGGGTATAAAAAGAGCGACTAAAAGACTCCCAAAACAGCAAGCAGTTGCAGTCTAATCTCTTGGGCAATATGGTACTGAAAGAGCGAGTAATATACCCAAGAGCTAATTCACCCGTGATAAGGGAGGAATAAGTAGTTATAATAGTAAGTAGGTAAACTGGAAAGAAAAACTGGTAGGTACATAGTAAGTATATTTAAAAGTAAAATCAATGTATAAGTAAGATAAGTGTATACGTGAAATATAAAATGATTAATTTTTACCGCTTGCTTTAAAATTCCAATTTTTCTAAAATATTCAGTCAAGTCTTATAAGTATTTATTTAAAAGTAAAATCAATGTATAAGTAAGATAAGTGTATACGTGAAATATAAAACGATTAATTTTCACCGCTTGCTTTAAAATTCCAATTTTTCTAAAATATTCAGTCAAGTCTTATAAGTATTTATTTAAAAGTAAATCAATGTATACGTAAAATCAGTATGTAAGTGATATATAAAATGATTAATTTTTACCGCTTGCTTTAAAATTCCAACTTTCTTTTAAAATATTCAGTCGTCTTGAGATCAAATTACAGGAGAAATTTATCCAGATATCCAGAAGCTCAGATTTTTTTTCTGTTGGTATCGCCTCGCAGTTACTTCGCGGATAGATTCATTTTCAGATAAATTTCCGTTTGGAAGAGCTTAAGTGCAGACCACAGCACGAACAGCTCAGCTGTCGCTCTTTCAGGACTGTTTGTCCCACTGTTTTCACAAAAGGTTCGCTCTTTCGGCCTGCAGATTGCAGGGGATTCGCTCTTATCGGCGTCAACCCCTTCAACACCATATCAATTTGTATTTTATTTTTTTTTTAAAGAAAGCTAATAATATTTTGCTATACAGTAAAACCTCTGGACAGCGGACACCAACGGGACCAGGAAAAAAACTCGCTACTGGGAGGTCTTCGCTTAGGGGGGGGGGGGGGGGGGGGTTACACGCGTCGGGCACTGCTTTTCCAATCAGACACAACATCGACATCGACAGCGCCATTTTCTCCAATAACAGATTTGTCGAATTTTGTACCTTTTCGATATTTTTAAAGCCACTAGTTTGATGCCTTAATCTTCAAGCCCGTGTTTGAGCGATTTCAGATGCTGTTTCTTTAGTGGTTCAGAAAGCCCTGAATTTTTGGCCCTGACCCGGCTAAAATCAAAAACAATGCTCTGAGAAGGAAGTTTTTCTCTCAGAATTTCTATTTGCAGCCCAATCTCGCAGAATTTGATCTCGTTTCTGCAGTAATTTGCTTCGTCCCGGCTTTAAATTCGTTTTCAAGTCCGCACAGGGTCGGTCTGCCATGATCATGTTTAAAAATGTCGATTTTAGTCTTAAATTTTAATCAAAAACTTGTTGGCGCCATGGCTTGCTCAGTACCGAGATTCATTCATGAACAGACTTGTACGGAGACAAATCACAGTTCTGTAAACCTCTAAATGTTAATGAAGTCCAGAGAAATCATGCTCCAGGCTAATCACGTCCCTCACAGCTCGTATGCCTTAATCGAGATGTTTTGCTATACAGTGGGCCTCTAACGTCAAATCTGAGAGGTTTTGGCCAGGAATGTGAAAAACATTCGCTATCTGGAGGTTTTCGGTATCGATAGGGCCTTTAAAGTTGAATTTGGAGAGTTTTAAGCCAGGTCTATAAAAAACGACCGCTAGCTGGAGGTTTTTGGTATTGTAAGGGCCTTTAACGTTGAATTTGGAGAGTTTTAAGCCAGGACTATAAAAAACGTACGCTATCTGGAGGTTTTTGGTATCGAGAGGGCATTTAACGTTGAATCTGGAGAGTTTATAAAAAACGTCCGCTGGCTGGAGGTTTTCGGTATCGAGAGGGCCTTTAACGTTGAATTTGGAGAGTTTTAAGCCAGGACTATAAAAAACGTCCGCTATCTGGAGGTTATCACTAGTCAGAGGGCCTTCTTTAAAATGGGGGGGGGGGGGGGTTGGCCGGGATTATTACGAACGTCCGACTGAGGGTTTTCACTATCGAGAGTTTTCCCTAATGGAGGTTTCACTGTACTAAAAATTACCTTGGAAAGCTTGTATTTTGTAGCCTTGATTGATGCCGTTGATTTTCTGTGGGTTTGGCGGCTTCCACGAGACTCGGATGGCGGTGGAGTTGTACGGAGAGACTCTGACATTACCGGGTGGAGCTTCGGGTACTGAAATGCAAAATATGGCATAAATACGTCGACCGCAATAATTTATACGTACAAAGTCATTTTCCTATGTCGACCAAGTGGTCTTGACGCTTGCTAGTTCCCACATTTTAAACTGAGAAAACAAACAAACAATCAACAGCATCACACCTGTATCAAGTTCGTTTAAAATATATCGCACACCACCCACCCACAATATATCGCACTGTCCATAGTCCTACTGATAAAATTACAACAAAATTAAACAAAACATAGGTAAGTAACAACTTAAATCGAACCAAAACGAAAAAATAAATACCCAAGTGAACTTGAAAGCAGCAGTATAAAACTTGAAAACAATACAGGTAACGTGAATTCAACACCAGTAACTTACCTCCTTCTTTAGTTTTTATTTTGAGACCATCACTGAAAACTCCTACACCTTTGTTGTTATAAGCAGCAATTTGGAGCACGTAGTCTTTCCACGTGATAAGGTCTTGGATCAAGAAATTTCTTTGAGCCTGTATAAGTAAATAAAATTAAAAAATTTTAGTTGCCTCAGAACAGAAAAATAGGTAACTGAGAAGCTTGGTTACTGCACTTAATTTAAACCTAAATAACAATTTAAAATTCCTCATTTTTACAAGAAACCCAGCTAAACTGTGCAGTAAGTTCCTATAATATAATCAGCCAATAATGCACATGTCGTGAGTCCCTCCCAGGAACACTCCTATAATATTAAGTTCTCACCAATATCCAAACGCCAAACTAAAGCTCCGTAAATAAAGATATGAGTGGGGACACAGGCGACAGAACCCAGGGTTGCTCAACCTGGGGCCCCACTACCAGCTCCTTGCAAGGAGCTGGAGGGAGAGGCCCCCAAGTCCTATAAAACCCTGGATCCTGGAGCTCAAGCTTCATTCGACACTTCCTCTAACCAGCTCTCTCTTCTCTCTCTTACCTTCCCTCTCAGATGATCGGTTGACTACAGCCGCCTGAGAATTTCACCTCCTCTCCTCCTCCTTGTCTAGATGATCGGTTGAATACAGCCGCCTAGACAAGGGACCTCTCCTTTCCTCTCCTTTACCTAGATGAACGGTTGACTACAGCCGCCTAGGTAAAATTCCCTCATCCACCTCTCTCTCCTCCCAAGTCGTAGATGTTCGGTTGATTACAGCCGCCTGCGACTTTTCCTCCTTTCCTCTCCTTTACCTAGATGAACGGTTGACTACAGCCGCCTAGGTAAATTCACTCACTCACCTTCCTTCCACGCCACCGTGATGAGAATTTTAAATTCATCACAGTGGTGAACCCGACGTTCACTCAACCTTCTTCCTTCCCACCTTCCCACCTCATGTGTCGCCCCAGTCAAATAGTTCGGTGTCCCCAATTTTAAAAGTCAAATTTTAAAATTTAAAATTCAAACAGTCTGACAATTTTCGCAATTTTGGCCCAACCTCAACCGCACGGAGACCACACAACTCTCACATCTCCGCCCAGCCACACGCACTTCCACTTCCCTTAATTGCGAATTTCAAATTCAACAAATTTGAATTTTGAGTTACAGCTATGGACCCGAACTCACCATCGCCCCCGCTCCTGCGACCAGCCACGCTGCAGCCGCCCGCCGCTGCGACAACTGACGCAACGGCCTCAACCGACAACCCCTTCTCCACCCTCTTGCCACCAAGCTCTGCGACATCAGCCGCCGCCACCGCCGCTGCAGCCGCAGCACACGCCGCCGCCGACGTCATATGCACCTCCTCCGCCTAGCCGACACGACAACACACCACGACGTCCCGCGGCGGGCCGCCCCCCTCGCCAAAACGGGGGGGACCGCCGCCGCGGCCGCCAACCTCCCACCAGCAACTCGCTGCACCACCATACCCCTTCCCCGGACACTCACCGTTCCCCCACCCGGGAACGGCAACCCCTCCACCTCCCCCACGGCCGCACCTCCCTGCGCTGCCACCAACCCCCGTCCCCGAACACACACCGTTCCCCCACCCAGGAACGGCAGACCCTCCACCTACCCCACGTCCGCGCCTCCCTGCGCCGCCCCCAAACAATGCTACCCCTCATACGACGCCGCCACGGCCGCCAACCCCCCAACCGCGCCTAGCTGCGCCTCCAAGCCCCTCACCTCACCACCAACCGTTCCCCCACCTCGGAACGGCCCCTCCCCGCCCGCCACCAGGGCAACCAACCTTCCGGCCGCCACTCACGCCGCCGCTACCGTTCCCCCACCCCGGAACGGCCCCTCCACGCCCGCCACCAGGGCAGACAACCTTCCGGCCGCCACTCACGCCGCCGCTACCGTTCCCCCACCTCGGAACGGCCCCTCCACGCCCGCCACCAGGGCAACCAACCTTCCGGCCGCCACTCACGCCGCCGCTACCGTTCCCCCACCCCGGAACGGCCCCTCCACGCCCGCCACCAGGGCAGACAACCTGCCGGCCGCACCTCACGGCGCCGCCAAAACCCTCTCCCCGCCAACTACTGTTCCCCCACCCCGGAACAAACCCCCCACAACCGCCACCAGGTCCTCCAACCTCCCGGCCGCACCTCGCGACGCCACTACCCCACCTCCAGACAAACCCCCCACCGTTCCCTCACCCCAGAACGGCAACATGACCACCCGCGTCTCCTTCCCAGGGGACAAACCCCCACCGCCACCTCCACCCCTCAGCTCCGGCACCCCTCCTCCGGGCCTTCCGCCCCCATTTAATGTTTGCATCGGCCCTCAGCCCCTGTCACTTTGCGCCTTCAGCTTCACCTCTTGTTTGCCATAGCCCTCAGCTCCTGTCACCTTACGCCTTCAGCTCCACCTTTTGTTTGCCGTAGCCCTCAGCTCCTGTCACCTTGCGCCTTCAGCACCACCTTTTGTTTGCCGTAGCCCTCAGCTCCTGTCACCTTGCGCCTTCAGCTCCACAAATATTGGTTCAAACTGGGGGGACCTCTGTCGTGAGTCCCTCCCGGGAACACTCCTATAATATTAAGTTCTCACCAATATCCAAACGCCAAACTAAAGCTCCGTAAATAAAGATATGAGTGGGGACACAGGCGACAGAACCCAGGGTTGCTCAACCTGGGGCCCCACTACCAGCTCCTTGCAAGGAGCTGGAGGGAGAGGCCCCCAAGTCCTATAAAACCCTGGATCCTGGAGCTCAAGCTTCATTCGACACTTCCTCTAACCAGCTCTCTCTTCTCTCTCTTACCTTCCCTCTCAGATGATCGGTTGACTACAGCCGCCTGAGAATTTCACCTCCTCTCCTCCTCCTTGTCTAGATGATCGGTTGAATACAGCCGCCTAGACAAGGGACCTCTCCTTTCCTCTCCTTTACCTAGATGAACGGTTGACTACAGCCGCCTAGGTAAAATTCCCTCATCCACCTCTCTCTCCTCCCAAGTCGTAGATGTTCGGTTGATTACAGCCGCCTGCGACTTTTCCTCCTTTCCTCTCCTTTACCTAGATGAACGGTTGACTACAGCCGCCTAGGTAAATTCACTCACTCACCTTCCTTCCACGCCACCGTGATGAGAATTTTAAATTCATCACAGCACATTTTATTAGAAGGCCTCCTCGAGGGTATTCAAATTAAATGTTAATCTATCATAAGTTATTAGCTTAATTTTTATTTCTTACTACAACAGGAAACTCCTTGAAAAAACCGACTCACCTTGGCCCCCCGAGCACACTTCTAAGCAATGAAGAAGCAATATTATATTACTCTATTGCTATAACAGTGACCCCCGAAGCAGTTTCGATTTTCGAAGTACCGCAAAAAACTCAAGTTCAACACTAATTTTGATCTTAAATAATCAAATACATTTGATTTCACCCTCAGCATTAAAGGTCTGCGTAGCTTTTATTTTTTCAACTCGTAACTAAAAAACGGTTATTCAAAATAGAAAATGTCATATAGATAAAACTGTAGACCGTCAGATTCTGCTTTCAAAGCATCTTGTTTATTAAAATATTCAGTTTAAATTTTTAATTAATCAAAATCTAAAATTAAATATTTCAATAAAAAGAGGGGTGCTCTGAACGCTGAAGTTGATGCTCTATAACATTGGTTATATGACAATTTCAATTTGAAATAACCGTTTTTCAGTCACAGGCGAGTGAAACAGACGACAACACACTTTTCAGTCAAAAACGGAAAAATCTGCCTAACGTCGACTGCCGATTCCACCAAACCGTTAAACCAAATTTCATTTTTAAAGAGGTTAGTCGACGCTGGATTTAATGATCTTTAATATTGGTAATGTCTAATTTTCTGTAAGATGCACCGTTTAGATGTTATAAGCCCCAAAAACTGGGAAAATTCCTAAAATTTCGAGGTTTTTTGGCTGCCATTCGTTGTCCCGAGGTCGCTGTGTTATCATTTTTGTAATTATAAGTTGAAAAAATGAATTTTTTACACCATCTTACAACACACCTACTTATACAATATCTTTACTGACTGGCCTATTAGTCATTTGAAATTGTAGAAGGTAAAGTCAACTGTCGTGAGTCCCTCCCGGGAACACTCCTATATTATTAAGTTCTCACCAACATTCAAACGCCAAACTAAAGCTCTGGAAATAAAGACATGAGTGGGGACAGGCGACAGAACCCAGGGTTACTCAACCTGGGGCCCCACTACCAGCTCCCTGCAAGGAGCTGGAGGGAGAGGCCCCCAAGTACTATAAAACCCCGGATCCTGGCGCTCAAGCTTCATTCGACACTTCCTCTAACCAGCTCTCTCTTCTCTCTCTTACCTTACCTCCCAGATGATCGGTTGACTACAGCCGCCTGGGAATTTCACCTCCTCTCCTCTTCCTCCTTGTCTAGATGATCGGTTGAATACAGCCGCCTAGACAAGGGACCTCTCCTTTCCTCTCCTTCACCTAGATGAACGGTTGACTACAGCCGCCTAGGTGAAATTCCCTCATCCACCTCTCTCTCCTCCTAAAGTCGTAGATGTTCGGTTGACTACAGCCGCCTGCGACTTTTCCTTCCTCACCTAAATTCACTCACTCTCCTTATTTCCACACCGCCGTGATGAAAATTCTAAATTCATCACAGTGGTGAACCCGACGTTCACTCAACCTTCTTCCTTCCCACCTTCCCACCTCATGTGTCGCCCCAGTCAAATAGTTCGGTGTCCCAAATTTTAAATTCAAATTTCAACCAGTCAGTGTAAATTCGCAATTCTTGGCCCACTCCTCACCACTCAACTCTCAACCCAACGCACCAACGCTCCCGCCGATTGCGAATTTCAAAATTCAAAACCACGTCAAATTTTTGAATTTTAGTTACAGAAATGGACCCGAACTCACCGACGCCGCCGCTCCTGCGACCAGCCACGCTGCAGCCGCCCGCCGCTGCGACTTCCGACGCATTGGCCGACAACCCTTTCTCCACGCTCTCCCCACCGCCCTCTGCAACATCGGCCGCCTCCGCCGCCGCGGCCGCAGCCGCCGCCGACGTCATGACGGCATCCGCAGCGTTCCCTCTGTCGCTGCCCCCCTTCTACACGCACGATCCGGCCCTTTGGTTTTTTCAAGTGGACGCAGCGTTTTCGGCCGCCAACATCCGCAGCCAGACAACGAGATACTCCCGGATCATTTCGTTACTACCTTACGAGATCCTACTGCAGACTTCCGACATCTCCCCCGACGCCGCCGCTGCGTACGATGACCTCCGCAACCGCCTCATCAACACCTACCAGCCGTCGAAAATCGCCCGAGTCGCCGCCCTCTCCCAACCTCAACACCTCGGCGACCAGAAGCCGTCCCACCTCTACCGACGGCTGCGGCACCAGCTGCACGACGTTATGACGGCCGACGTCGCACGTACTTTCTGGTTGCGCGCTCTACCCCACCCGATCCAGATGGCCCTCGCCAGCCACCTCGACGGTCCCGATGAGCCCCTTCTGCGACTCGCGGACACCGTCCACGACTTGGCCGCAGCCGCCAGCGTCGGCGAAGTACACGCACCCCGTCATCCACCACCTCTGCGCGACCGCACCACCTCCCGGGATCGCAACCGGACCCCCTCCCTCAACGGACGCAGACCCACTTCCAGGGATCGCCGGCACTACCCCTCCGCCGACCGCCGTCGCCAGCGCTCGCCGGAGCGACGCACCTCACCTACCCGTGAGCTACGTAGGGGAAAGTCCCCAAAGACCGCACCCCCCTCCACTACGAGACGCCCCACCAAAACCGACTACCTCCCTGCGGACCCCCCCCACCGTTGTTTCTATCATGTAAACTTCGGTGGGGAGGCCCGCAAGTGCCAACCCCCCTGCTCCTTCGCCCCTAAGCAGGGAAACGCAGCCGCCCGCCGGTAAATCCGGCGGGCCCCCCTCCTCGCCAACACGGGGGGGACCATGGACATACCCCCCCCGCCCGCATTCACACAGCCACCACCACCAAGCCACGCTACCCCTCCTACGCCGCCGCCACGGCTGCCAACCTCCCGGCCGCGCCTACAGCGCCGCCGGAACCCTCACCCCACCACCACCGCAACGGACCCCCCCCGCCCGCCACCAGGGCAACCAACCTTCCGGCCGCCACTCACGCCGCCGCTACCGTTCCCCCACCTCGGAACGGCCCCTCCACGCCCGCCACCAGGGCAACCAACCTGCCGGCCGCACCCCACGGCGCCGCCAAAACCCTCTCCCCGCCAACTACCGTTCCCCCACCCCGGAACGGACCCTCCAAGCCCCCCTCCAGGGCGCAACCCCCTCCACCCACCACTCAACCGGCCACTACCGTTCCCCCTCCCCGGAACGAAGCGAAGCCACCTCCTACCAAACTGGCCAAACCCACTGCAGACCCCACAGTTCCCCCCCTCCGGAACGTTAAGAAACCGCCCCGCGTCTCCTTCGCGGCGGACCAGCCAACGCCGACACACGTCCCCACCTCCGCAATCAAACCCAACGCCCTTCCGACCCACCAACGACTTTTCCTGCGCTGCAGGAAAACCAATGTTCCTTTCCTGGTGGACACGGGGGCGGCGCTGTCGATATTCCCCAACAACATCCTCCGTCGTCAGGCGCGCTGCTACCGGCAGCTTCTCTACGCCGCCAACGGTACCACCATCCCCTCGTACGGGACGTACCGCTCCTCAGTTCATATGAGCGGGCTCGCGTACGAGTGGGAATTTACCGTGGCGGACGTGGAGAAGGCGATCCTGGGGGCCGATTTTCTTGCCTATTTCGGTCTCCAGGTCGACGTCCGGAACGCGCGCCTGATTGACCCCGCCACCAAAACACCCATACCCGGATTCATACACGCCATCAACCACCCCCCAACTCAGTTTGAACGCCTCCTCCTCAACTACCGTCCCCAGCGCCGCCCCTCTGCACACATCTCCACTGTCCAGCACCACATAGAGACCACAGGACCACCCATCACCGCAAAAGCCCGCCGCATACATCCCCTTCAGTTGTCGAAAACCCGCCAACACTTCGACAAACTCATTGCCGACGGTATCGTACGCCCCTCAAAATCCCCTTGGGTTTCTCCGCTCCACATCGTGCAGAAGCCCAATGGGGATATCCGCCCCTGCGGGGACTACCGGCGGCTTAACTCAAAAACCACACCGGACCTCTATAATGTCCCCCACCTGCGTGACTTTTCATCACATCTCCATGGCGCCACTATCTTTTCCACCCTTGATATTTCGCGAGCGTTCCATCACATCAACATCCACCCCCCCGACGTCCCGAAAACCGCTATAATTACCCCGTTCGGTTTATTTGAGTATGTGAAGATGGGCTTCGGGTTAAGGAACGCGGCGCAAACTTGGCAGCGGTATATGGACAGTATCTTGCGAGGCCTACCGTTCGTATTTTGCTTCCTCGACGATATCCTGATCGCCTCCAAGACACAGGAAGAACACCTCGCCCACCTACAGCAAGTCCTAGACATCTTTTCCACCGAAGGCCTCCTCGTCAACACAGACAAATGTGTCCTCGGCCAACCCTCCGTCCGCTGCCTCGGCCACCAAGTATCCTCGGACGGCATCACACCCCTCCCGGACAAGGTCCACGCAATTATTGACTTCCCGCAACCCCGCACGGTCACCGAGCTCCGCCGCTTCCTGGGTATGCTCAATTTTTACCGTAGACACATAAAACACGCCGCTCAACATCAACAACCACTCATACACGCCATTCCCCAACCCTCCAAAAAAAATGATAACCGCCCCATCACCTGGACCCCCCAACTTTCCGCCTCCTTCAAAATTTGCAAACAGGACCTAGTAGACGCCGCTCTATTAGCCCACCCCGACCCTCACGCTCCCCTTTCCATCACTACCGATGCGTCCGATTGGGCCATCGGGGCAGTGCTCCAACAGCACACCGGCGCCACACCCCAACCCATTGGCTTCTTTTCGAAAACCTTATCCCCCACCCAAAAAAATTACTCTACCTTCGACAGAGAACTCCTCGCCATCCACGAAGCCATAAAGCACTTTCGTGACTTCGTGGAGGGCAGGCAGTTCTCTGTCATTACAGATCACAAGCCCCTGACCCACGCCCTCCTTCAAAATCGCAAGTCCGCCTCCCCGCGTCGCCTCCGGCAGCTCGAGTTTATCGGACAGTTCACGTCCGATATACGATATTTGCCGGGGGCCGACAACTGCGTGGCGGACGCGCTCTCCCGACCCACCCCTCTCCCCGCGCCGGTGGCGGAGTTGCTGCCATTCCCTTCCCCTCACTCCATCAAGTCAAAACAAGATCCAACCTCTGACCCCGCCCTCTCCAACCTTATTTCCGCATCCAAGTTGGAGCAGCTGCCTCCCCTCGACCTCTGGTGCGACGTAACGGCCGATTCACCGCGCCCTTACGTCCCGCCGGGGTTGAGGAGGCAGTTGTTCATCCACTACCATTCCCTTCACCATCCTGGCATTCGGGCGAGCCGGGACCTCATCAAGACGCGGTACTTCTGGCCCCATATGAATACAGATATTCGTAACTGGGTTCTGGGGTGCCAGAAGTGCCAGCGTTTCAAAGTCTCGGCCCACCCGCATGTCCCTCCTCAACCAATCCCCGACTCCCTCCCGTGGGAGCATGTACATTTGGATCTAGTGGGCCCCCTTCCCCCGTCCGAGGGGAAGAAATACTGCCTCACGATGATCGATCGTGCCACCAACTGGGTGGAGTGCATTCCCCTCTCCACCATCACCGCGGACGCCGTCGCAACGGCTTTCCTCTCTCAATGGGTTAGCCGTTACGGTTGTCCGCGGACAGTCACGGTCGATCAAGGGAGGCAGTTTGAATCGGCCCACTTCTCCGAATTGTTACGCTCCCTCGGGATCCAAAAAATTCACACTACCCCTTACCATCCCCAATCCAACGGGAAAATAGAGCGGTGGCACTCGGTCCTGAAGCAAGCCATTTCTACATCAGCTAATTCCCCTTCCTGGACAAAATCTCTCCCCTACATATTGCTCAGCCTTCGAACATCCGCCCGTCCTTCAGACCAAACTAGCCCCGCACAAAACGCCTTTAAAGACCCACTACGTTTACCGGCCGACATTTTCACTCCACACCACACACCGTCAATTAACAGGGAACCACTACACTCAACAACACCGACAAACGACACCACTTATCCCAAACGATTTTTCACCACAACACACATGTACCTGAAAGAGCCCGGCATCCATAAAACTTTCCAACCACTTTACGCCGGGCCCTTTCAAGTCATCCGCACAACACATACCACCGCGACCCTGTTAATTGACGGCAAACCACATACAGTCCCGTTAGCCAGGTGCAAACCCGCACCTGTGCTAACCCCAACACCCAACAGTATCAGTCTCCCACCGTCCGTTCACGATGCACCATCACCTCTTCCCGCAACACCCGTCACCTCCGTCGTTTCCGGACTTCGACTCGGATCCGGAAATGGCGGCGATTCTCCGGGACGTTTTTGTCCCGGACCCACTTTCCCCCCTACCCCCTTCGCCCGGGCCTACCACACCGCTTTATTTTTCTCCGCCACGGATCTCCGGGTTACCTCCCCGGCCCCGACGGTGGAAGTACCCCCAGTGGCGAATTCTACGCGAATTTCGCGTAGCACAAGCCACGGGGGTACACCCTCCCTACACCCCAACCGACCCCCTGATGGATTCCATCCTTCACGAGTTCCGCCTTGCGGAACTCATGCCTCCCCCGCCCCCCGTTCAAATTTCAATCCCCCCCGTTCAAATTTCAATACCACCCATTCAAATTCAAAACCCCCCCATACCATTCAAAAACCCACCACCCCCCGCTCAACCTACAATTTTGAAACCCCCCGTTTTAATTCCCCCCCAATTTTCCATCTTCGACCCCCCTCCCTCCCCTCCATCGTCGGGGATATCCCCAATAGTTCCCGCCGGGACGAAACGGCCCGGGCGGCGGAACGGACGGAGGGAGCGTCCTCACACCCCCCTCGTCCCGGCGGCCAAGTCCCCCGCCCCGCTATGAGCAATCGCGGCGGGGCCTTGAGATTCCGGGACAGTGCTGGTGTCTCATCAACCCACTCCCACTGTACCGAAACTCGAGGCCCCCCCGTGGCCGCCTCACCGCGTCGGCCGCCGGCGACTGCCCCCAACACACTACGCTCACACACACACCCACACAACCCCTCGCCACACACTACCCACACCCAGGAAACGGCGGATTCTCGCGACCGCCTCCCACATGTGGACCACAATTTTGCGCACCCCTCAACTTTTGTACATACCTCTGCATCTTCTGTACATACCCCTTCATCTTTTGTACATACTCCTCCATCATCTGTAAATACTCGTCCATCAATTGTAAATACTCGTTCATCCCTTGTACATACTCCATCCTCATCATTGTAAATACTCACACTCACATTGATCACATTTATAAATGCAAAATGTTTATATATGTCGACTCATCATCACCCAATATTTATGCCTTATATCTTATACTCTCCTTATATCTTATACTCTACTTAATCTTATACTCTACTTAATCTACTCTACTTACCATCTACTTACTCTATGTTTACCATTCCTTCCCATGTACTTACCTTATCCTTAAGCCTCCTAGCTTTAAGACTGGCCTTCAGCCCAACTACCTATTTGCATCGGCCTTCAGCCCCTGTCACCTTCCGCCTTCAGCGCCACCTTTGTTTGCCGTAGCCCTCAGCTCCTGTCACCTTGCGCCTTCAGCTCCACCTTTTGTTTGCCGTAGCCCTCAGCTCCTGTCACCTTGCGCCTTCAGCTCCACAAATATTGGTTCAAACTGGGGGGACCTCTGTCGTGAGTCCCTCCCGGGAACACTCCTATATTATTAAGTTCTCACCAACATTCAAACGCCAAACTAAAGCTCTGGAAATAAAGACATGAGTGGGGACAGGCGACAGAACCCAGGGTTACTCAACCTGGGGCCCCACTACCAGCTCCCTGCAAGGAGCTGGAGGGAGAGGCCCCCAAGTACTATAAAACCCCGGATCCTGGCGCTCAAGCTTCATTCGACACTTCCTCTAACCAGCTCTCTCTTCTCTCTCTTACCTTACCTCCCAGATGATCGGTTGACTACAGCCGCCTGGGAATTTCACCTCCTCTCCTCTTCCTCCTTGTCTAGATGATCGGTTGAATACAGCCGCCTAGACAAGGGACCTCTCCTTTCCTCTCCTTCACCTAGATGAACGGTTGACTACAGCCGCCTAGGTGAAATTCCCTCATCCACCTCTCTCTCCTCCTAAAGTCGTAGATGTTCGGTTGACTACAGCCGCCTGCGACTTTTCCTTCCTCACCTAAATTCACTCACTCTCCTTATTTCCACACCGCCGTGATGAAAATTCTAAATTCATCACATCAACAATGATATTAATTCTCCAGTTTTATGTTTCTGCGAGGTCAATGAATAACTACAGGCAATAAAGGAAAATTATCAACAGGTTCTCGGTGTCCACAAAAATGTTTTGTAATTAAGACAGGAAAACTGATGTAAGTACCTCATTGGTCACATTGTGCTGAGTCCAGGGGCTGTGGTTGTACCCAAACAGCCGGTATCTAATGATGTAGCCAAGAATCTGCCCATTCCGGTGATCTTCGAGAGGCGGCTGCCACTGAGTTATGATTTCCGATGACGACCTCGCCGACCCCGCAAAACCCAGTGGTGGACCAGAGGGCGCTGCAAGAAACCACGTCAACCACGAGACCAATGTAAGTACAAGAGAAAGAGACAATTTGGCTTTCCGCTGCCCGTAAAAGCGGAGTTGCTACCAACATTTACAGTGGTTTTTACCTTTTATACGATCTCAGAGTAAAGCTAGGTTCACATGGAGATGGAATTCCAGACGGCAATCCAGCACGGCAACGCGTTCGCCATAATTTTTGCCGCAGAGGCGTTCACATGGCAGCGGAATCATAAACGGAAATCTAACAGGCAAAATCAACCAGGAATGTCTAATTCCAATATGGCTGAACAACCAAACAGGAGAGGTGTGCGCAGTAACCTCTGCGCAGATACGGCAACGGATCCGACAGCGGAAAATATCTGGAGGTTCTGATATAGTATTCATAACACTGAGTTGCAATAATCCATTTTGCGTTGGCCAATAGCATTTCAGAAGGACTAGCCGTGCCGGATTGCCGTCTGGAATTGCATCTCCATGTGAACCTACCTTGACTTACAGTAATACCAGTAGATGCTTTCTATAATGGAGAGATTGAGAAATATTGAGAAGTAATTAGGAATGTTATGAACGTTTGATGTCTTAAACGACCAAAATCCGATCGGATGAAACCAGCAAAAGGAAGGTAGGTTGGTGGAATTTCCTAAGTACCGACCAACGTTTCTTAATTCAATAAAATTTCAGTGAAAATGGATTGTGACATGCAACGCACAAGACACAAAAAAGTATACAGCATCGGAATTTTCGAGCAGGGAAAGGGGCTAACAATAAGTCCTGAGATACAATGAGAACAACGCGATACCTCAGCTCCAAGCAATTTATTGAGCTTATCGATCCAGAACTCAGCTACACAATCAAATCCCACTAAATTTACCTTCAAGATTTCCAACTTTGTCGGACCTGCTTGCTGTGAGGCAGCCCTATAACAAGGCATCGTTAGCGGCAGTGTACCAATGTGCGAGATTTTTTCGGCAAGCAGTTAAGACTTTTTCGAGACGCGACCAAAATGTGATTTTTGTGGGATTTTTTTGTTTCCTCGCCCGTGGATAGGGAATTTAAAAAAGCAAAATTAGACAGCAAAGAGGTACCAAGTTACTTAGTTTAAAAAAATACAATTCAAGTCATTTTGTAACAACTTCGTCGACTTCTAACAACTATTAATAACTATTAATACATATCTACTCTGCTCGCCAATTCTTTGGCTTGGTCAGTTTTAACCAAAAATTTGGTTGCAAGTTGTTTTTTTCTTCTCTTTTTGCTATCACTAGTACCAACCTACCTAACGTTTCTGGGTGCGCGAATGCGAATCGTTTTTCATTAGATTTTAACGACTCCTGATATAAATACAGCCTAAGTGCGTAGGTCCCTCTCATTGTCTGACTTACACATTTTGGTCACGTAACCTATTTTACAATGTTAGGATATTTGACCAAGGGATTTTGGGAAATTTTTGGGTCAAATTTCCAGGATTTGGGGGGGGGGGGGGGGTCAAAACGTTATTTTTCTCACAGGGGGTCTGGTAACACGGGATAGCGGTGAATCATAAACAAAACTTGTATAAGAAACAAACTAAGAGAGGATTCTGAGAATCAGAAATTAAACCATAATATCTGCTAAGCATTATTATGTAACATTCAGCTACTGGGGACATGCATCTTGATGCAGGGGCAGCTACAAATATGTATTTACACCAATTTTTGCGAATAAAAGGAGGGTTCACGTGGATCGGAAGTATTTGTAAAGTCTGGAGTCCACAAAGCATCTGAATGATCTTCAAGACGTGTGGATGGGAGAGGGACTCTGGAAGTACCCCATCCACTGTCTCATCAATTCGCCATTTTCCAGTCTTCCATATGAACCCCCACTTGGTGGATGTCAAGGAGACAACTAAAAAGAGGGAACTAGCGAAATCTCTTACCTCTAACCTCCTGCTAGGTGTCTGAAAAAGTGTGGACGCAATAAACCTACAGCCAAAGAGAAGAATTCCGTGCATGCGTTGAGTGAGGTACGCACAAGGTTCCTACCTAAGCACTTACCATATCATTTTCAAGGAGCTAATAATCTAAATTTGACACGGAAGTGTCTCCCTGACACAAACAGATCTTTCCTACCTTCCTTTTGACATGTATTTTGTATGTCTTGAAACGGTCAAAATAAAATGGATTGCATATAAAGTGAGGCTGTAGCCCAGAAGATAGGGAGTACTGGTAGTAGAAAACGGTAGGTCTATTATGTCGACAGTGATTCTGGTGAAAACTGCTCCTGCCTATGTGCAAAATATTCATTGGCAATTCATTTGTGAATTTTTGGAAACCCAGATGCAGATAAACGATTTCAAATATTACAGAGGGTCATAAAAGTAGTGTGAAAAAGTAAATGATTGATATTACATAATTGATGAATAAACGAACTTGTGAAGTTCATTTTTAATTATATCTAGTGGGACACATGAGAACATTTACAGCAGTTCTCTGGGCTACCCTTCAACAGCCTGTTTTTAAAGAAATTCGAGTCAGAAAAATTCGAATCGCTGTCTAAAGACGAAACTTCGCTGCAGGGCCCCACTCGCGTGGAGCGCTCTGCCATCGCCCGGCCCGTGCTGTTGGCAGCATTGGCGTCCCCGCAGCCTCTTCACTCATTGAAAGACAGAGCCCAGCAACTGCCAGCCATGTCCAAGGCAATGGGATAGGGGGGGGGGGGGGGGGGGCTAAATATTCTCAAGTGTCCCGCTAAATATAATTACAAATGAACTTCACAAGTTCGTTTATTCATCAATTATATCTGTGTAGTTTGTTTAAAGAATCAAACCAAGCTAACATTCCATGAGGGTAACCTCGCGTCTCCTGGGCGACTGGGATCTTGGGCGATACCTTCAATCCGAAAATTCGTCGGAATCTAGATCCAAACAAGTAGGGACATATTGAGGTTCGTCCTCGTCGAATTCAAACTCCCCTTGAGATCTCTGCACATTGTAAATCGTGTCGAGAACGTCAAACACGGGAACATGCGGTCGGCGTGGAGATCACGGATTAAACATCGTGAAAAAGTTGCCACACGAGAATCCTGCGCGTCGCCGAAGTATTAAATCGATTGACAATTGCCTTACCTCAACTCAGCAAACTCAGAAAAGTAAAAACTTGCCGTAAAGGTAAAAAAGAATCACAAATAGACGGTTGAAACGAAAGGAAGTCATAGCATAAGTGAAGAGGGTGAGGCTGCGGGGCGCCAACGCTGCCAACAGCGCGGGCCGAGCGATGGCAGAGCGCTCCACTGGAACTACTACATTCTCAAGTGTCCCACTGATATAGTAAAACATTAGGCTGTCCTATTCACCTATCATACTGGTATCAACCAACCTAAATAATGTTGGTTATTTTCTAATGAGATCGACCTAATAATAGTTTTCAGGGATTTACGAGAACTTGATTTTATGAATAGGACAAAAAGGATCTCTTAGTACAATTTCACAATATCATGGGGAGATGCGAACTTTCGCACATGAACAAACGTGTTGATAGCTATAAAAGTTGAAAATTACAGTGAAATACTAACGTTCTTGGGGGAGAGCGACAATGTTGCTGGGCTCGGAAGGTGGTCCTTCTCCAACGCTGTTGACGGCAGAAACTCTGAACTGGTAGGAGGAAGCGGCTTTCAAACTGCTGAGTATCACACTGCGAGCGTCAGAAGATACGTTCATATCTTCGGTGATCCAATTGATGAGAGGGTCGGCTATCAGACCTGGGAGACAGAAAGACTATGTTAGTGTGTTGCATGTGGCACCAACGAATACAATCTGAAAGCACCGAGCCTGTGACAGCCAGGAACAGTAGAAACATATTAGGACTCTCCAGGATAAGAGGTCACTTCTGTTTGAGAGGAAATTTAGTTTACCCGGCAGGTAGCTGTAATACCTTCAGATACCCGCACTCCAGCAATTGGTTTGAAGAAGTTTCAGTAGAAAAACCACAAGTTTCTACAGAATTGTGTGGAAGTGAAACTCCACTCAATAGCTCCACACAACATATCTTGAACTACCATCTGCTCCGACTTGAGTGTTCTCTGCCAGGAGAAAACCCACGACACAAGTTCCATGTATAGGTATTGCTATACATCTTTGTCTATTACTCATCTTTCTAGTCGTACTCACCGATATCTGAAACTTCTCTCCTCTGGATGATGTACTTCAGGATCGGACTGTTCCCATCAAATGCTGGAGTCCAAGACACATTCACAACCCTTTGATTGAACCTTACGGCTTTGACGTTCATGACGGCATACGGCAGTTCTGTAAAAATTAAAAAAAATGTTGCTACATTAGATAGGCAGCATTCCACAACACTGGTTTTGAAAAAACATGGTTTCTATAAGAAAACCACAAATTAATAGCCCTTGTTAAGCCTCACCGATGACGCTGAGCCGAGCTGTACGGGTTTCGTTCCCCCCGGCTGAACTCAGCATGCAAGTGTAATCCCCAACGTCTGCAGCTCGGACAGCATGAATCACCAGAGTACCATCGGGACCCACTTTAACTCTCTGAGTACCAAACCCCACAGATCTGCAAAAAGCAACAGAATTATTCGCAACACAAAGAAAACCCAAAAACGTTCCTCGAGGACGGTCGATTCTACAAAATAATTCGATGAGCTTCAATACCAAGGCGTGTCAAAATAAAATAGTAATCTTATCAGGAAAGCGTTTTAAAAATTCGCTTCTGAAAACACGTTCTGACAGCTACTTAGAACCGACAAACCACAGTACTAGTAAGTGTGGGCGGGGGAATGTACTTCGACGTCCAACATTTTCTCCCAACATTTCAACGGTGATTTCAAATGCTACACATCAAAAATTCCTTATTTTGAGTACATACTGACACTTTTTCGTCGATGAAACTCACTTTGTATTGTGGAACCAGTCGATTTGGTAGGGCACGCTCGGGTCGCTCGACACTTTGCACTGCAACGTGGCTGTATTTCCTAGAAGAACTTTGGTATCTACAGGTGGCTGAATGATTTGTGTGCGAACTGCAAAAAAATAAAATAAAATAAAATATATCAATCAGAAAGAAACATATCTCACAAACTGCACTCAAATTACTCTGAGTACATTAAGAGCTGAACTAATGCAAGAGGTAAAACCACCAAACAGCCTATGATAGATTTTCTGGACTTCAAACGGGCTTTTTCTTGAGAGGATTTCCACAACTACCAAACTTGTATCAACAAACACTGTAATATAAGACGTCAACACAGTGCATGTGGTGACAGGTGACGATTGAAGCTACTACGGCTGCAACGCTCCCCACTCTCTGCACTCAGAGAGAACAGTGAAGATATGGAAGGAGTCGCCGAGGGCTATGTAGCATTTGGCAGACAGAAGAAAAAGCCCTTACCTTAAAGCCAAGGCAAATTGGATAAAAAGAGGCCGTGTCTGCAATAATCGCGTGAAGATGGAAATGCTTTTAAACCGCTTTGGGCATCCAAAATAAGAGTAAATATGAGTTTGCGACGGTGTCTGAGGGTCAAGTGCCTTTTTTCCGGCCCCAAGAGTTTAGCTCACATCAGAAACCGTCGCAAATTCATATTACTCTTATTTGGGATGTCCAAAGTGGTTTAAAATAATTTACACCTTTACCCGATTTGTTTGCAAGGCTGGCAATCTAATTTGCCTGGGCTATTACCACAGCTGGCAACAGCACGATTTCATGTAGCATCATTCAGTCAGAACATGGGCGACAACACTCAACCAGATCAAGCCTTGAATTCCCACTGTTCCCACTACAACAGAAAACCTCAAGACAACTAACCCAGAACGGCGAGATATCCAGTAGCTTCCACGCGACCAGCCTCGTTGGTTCTGACGCACGTGTACCTGCCAGCGTCCGACTCCTTGACGGCAGCAATCAGAAGATCGCCGGATTCCAGCACTTGGATCCGCCCAGTTACACCAACCACTTGATTATCTGAATCCACAAGAAGAGCAGGAATAATTTCCTCAGTTTCGCATTTGGTGATGACGATAAGTTGAACACGAGAGACCTTGTAAATGATTCTCCAAGACAACTTATCAGAACTTCAATTTGAGTACATACCACCATAAATCCACGTGGTATTTGGAATCGGAGAACCGGCGACTCTGCAAATCATTATTACGTCTTTACCATCGAGAACAGTCGCGTTCTGAGGAGGTGTTTCCATCACGGGTGCAGCAGCTGGAAAAACAGGACATTAAGTTATATTTTCGAGAGGCGTGTGATGCTGCTACGCAAAACAGGTATATGGAGTATGTGGGTCACAGAAGCGGTTTATATTATTATTGTTTAATGAAACTGGATTCCATTCTGAGAACTTTGACGCCAACCACACTGCTCTACGATAACTACGCCTTTTTCTATGATTTTTCAAAGTTTCAACCAATGGGGAATTTTCGTCAAATTCTTTTTTTGGAGAAAAATATTCAGAACTCGAGGAAAAATAATAGTTTGAAGCCCGTTTTCTAAAATAAGCAAAGTACTTTTTAAATGAGGGTGATTAAAAGTAAAAATGCGGCAAGAAATGACGTATCAGGTCTACTGAAATCTGACTGGCTGCTGGCCCAAGGAGGCGGAGCGAAGTTTCAGAGGCAAAGGTTCTCAATGCCGCCAACAACCCAACATTAGAAATGGCAAACCTTCTTGGGTACTTACAAGAACCTTTGCTGCGAGCTTTTGTGAACCTACCCTCAGTTTGATTCTGGGAACTTTTTTTAAAATTTATTTATAAATTTGCAGTTCCTCAATCCATCCATTATTTACGGTTCTGTAAAAGATACACTAGCGCGGGGTCTGATTAGAACTACTCAGCAATTTACCTCATACGCCATTTCTAGCGGGAACTCGGAAATTCAAATTTCACGCTAGTTTTCTGTCTAAACTTTCCGACATAAACACCTCAAAGTGGTCAATAAGAGTTAATTTCCGTTACTGAACCGAATTTGGCCAAAAAAAGAAAATTTATAACCCACGAAAATTGCCCATACCGATGTCACAGTGTGCAAGGGGTGGTGCTCGCCCAGGCAAGATTGGTGCAATGACGTCAGAATTGGATGAAACTTTGACAAATCACAGAAAAAGAAATACTTATCGTAGGACAGTGGTTGGTGTCAAAATACTCAGGATGGAATCTACTTTCATTTAAAAAAATAATAATAAATACGTGCGCATACCCCATATTCAACATAGTTACCTACTTAGTTGACACTAATAACAGAATTTGATGCAGTACATAGGGCTGCAATGGCAAAATAATGGAAAATACAGTTCATGTGAATCGTAATAACGCTATTAATCTTGTATCTACTAGATTTGGGGCAGTATTAAACAACTGTACAACATGAATATACCTACTAAAACGTGCAAAAGAAAATGTGAAATTAACAGTAATATCAACACAGTTATTCAATATGTACAACTAGGAGTACATGAATGGAGCTAAAGGTTGCAACGATAATCATTAACTACAACACAACAGTTAATAATGAACTGCTTCTAGCTGGGAAAGATAATCGAATAAACAAGAAAATAACGAAATAAACAACTCCGTGCAGTGACACACACAATACACAACCAAACTGCACACTATAAACAGTGCAGAAAAATTAATAAAATCAACATTCAAAAAATAATTCTAAAAAGCTGAAATGTGAAGGGGGAAGCAAATTGGTAGCTTTGGTAACGATCTGGCTTACTATGTCGCCGAAACTGAGACCCACGGAGCATCAATATTTTGCCAGCGTGTCTTCTACTTCTTTGCTCTGCCAGAAAATATTTCACAAGGCCCAAACGTTAAAACTAGATTCATGTTTTGATATTAAAAAATCAGGCTTTTTCAGCGATTGCAATGAAAAAAAGGTGCAATGTTATGGATCTTTTAGGACAAGCCGTGTGATGCCAAATCCTTGTGACTTTTCAGACTGGGTGTGCTTAGGGGGTACTTAGGAGAGGTTTACGGATTTCGGGCGTACAAAAAATTATTCACAACATGAACAAACAACATAAAAGGTGAAAGTCATAACTCGCAAAGTGTGCATTTTGACACAAAAAAGCGAGTATTGCTTAACTAGATCAGCATGAAGGCAAGGCAAATGAAAATCCGAAAGAAACCTTAGGAACGTGTTTATAAACGATAACGTGGTATGCATGTTGAGGTGTAAATATGGAATAAAACTTCCGTAACTCCCTTTTACTGCGCAGGGAAATTTTCAACGCTAATCACTGAGATAACCACTCGCGCGATGCCACTCTGGCGCGTTTTTCGATATGAGCTCTAGCGGTGGTCACTACCCAGGTCACTTCAATACGCCTTATGGGGCTTTCACAAGCCAAAATTTTACCACTAGTGGCCCCACTGAAACTTCTATTACCATTTAAGTAAATCTGACTAAATACGAAATTGTTTTATTCAAAAATCATACAGTTTGATGAAGCGAGAACACATCTACGAACTCTTCTAAAATTAATGCTTTTGCGTTGTATGTTGTGAATTTCAACAATGAAGCCAGCCGACAAAAATAATGACTGCCGGGAGCGCATTCTTCTAGCCAAGGCAACTATCAGCAGTTGACAGCTGAGCGTTTTCCCGTCTTCTAGAATGGCCAATAGCAGCAGCATGCCATTTCAGAATACGGAAAAAAGGGAAACAGCTCAGCTGTCGACTGCTGATAACGCAGTTCGGCCTTGGCCAGAAGAATGCGCTCACTGCAGTCATTCATTATTTTTGTGGGCTGGCTATAGTAGGACAAGAAGGGATGTACTTGGGATTGTTACGAGTACTAAACGTCTGATACTTTGAAATGTAAGTCCTTTCTCATGCAAGCGCCTTCGATTAGGTCACAAATCCAAACAGTTGACAACGAAACCAACCTAGGTACTCAGTTTTCTTCCCTGGTACCAGTGGTGGTTCCAAATATGGCATTTACCGGCTACAGGTACATTTCAATAAGCAAGCCCTAAGACACAAAATCACCTGTATTAAACCCACACTCACATGTGCCACCCCCTGCTGCCAAATAATTCACCTAATATGAATTCTGAGTCCAACAAGTTGACCCTCCAAATTTCAAGACTTGAGGCCCATCCAGGTCGTTGGTTTTGTGGACCAAACAAACATAGGAACACCATAAACATACTCGTACCTTTGGGTCTCAAGCAAGTCTACTGAAGGCGAGCCCTTTCGACGTAATGGCATCATCATCAGGCCGGCGAGAGCATTCCCTGACGATGATGCCCTCACAACGAAAGCACAAGATTCTAGAACTCGACTTTCTAGTGACAACGGATTCCTCCAGAAGGATTTTACTTCTACTAATAACGGCACTATCCTCAAGATTTGATACAAAACACCAGTAAAACAAAGCTTCCACACAAAAGTTCCATCATCTCCACAAAAGCCACACTTCAACAATTTCAAATCATCACGTTTTACCTCCGCTTCTTCTGAGATGTCGTAGAAAAACATGAAGATACAATAATATTGTAGAATTAACACCAATACAGGGTAGTGCGAATGTCGTTACTTACTTTTCACTTTCAACCAAGTCGCAACAGATTCAGATCCAGCTTCGTTGGTCGCAACGCATTGGAACATCCCTGTGTCGTCCATTTTCAACTTCTTGATAATCAGAGACCCGTCTTCCTCTATATTATACCTGAAAAATCAGAAGAACTTATGCCACGTCGTTCATCACTGGAATTCCTAAGGTGGTGGGCAAGTACCGACTTCTTACAAGCGCGAGTCGTCCACAAACTGAATAGTACGAGTAGTAAAAAGAATATGATGTCAATACTAACTTTTCGCTCTGCGAGAGGGTCATAACATTATATCCATTACGAAGCCAGGTGATGTTGGGAGCAGGGACGCCAATCACTTCGCAGGGTAGCACCACTTTGGAGCCGTACTCACCCAGCGTCTCAGGTCTCATGTTACCCACGAAAGACGGAGGTTCTGCAACGTTATTTCACACCTATCAGGTTTAGAGTATGATGTCACAATTCGACAATTACCTATTATGAGCAAATTTATGAGTTTTGATTTACTGATAATCAAAAAATAATAATCATTAATTGAGATTGATTTAATACAGTGCTAGATTAAGCAGAATGCTATATTGGATAGGGGCGAAAAACGGCGCCTCCAAGGATGTGATACAGTTATAACTCACACCATTATTCTCCTCAAATCGCGTAGTTTCCTCCCACCAAGTAATTTTTGGCATGGTACTGCTCTTGCGATGACCTACTAAAAATCGTCACCGTACGAAAGAGCGAAACCATAAGTATTACAGAGGTGACTCCTGACTTCCCCCAATTATCATATCTCTGTCAACTACACACTGGATTTGCATAATGTACGGAAATTAACGAGAAAACTGGTGACGCATTCATAAATACTGACAGGAACGTCCAGAAACCTGAAACAACGACGTTTGCTGTGGCCTTGACGACAGGGAACCCAGCGCTCCTGAGCCCTGCTTGACAAGTGTACTGGCCCGTGTGCGTGAGGTTGGCGTTGGCTAGGGACAGAGTTCTGTTCCAGGGGTCGTTGAACGTGAAGGAGACTCCCGTGTTCTCTATAACTATCCCATCCTTGTACCATACCGTTTCCAACTCGTGAAGCGGCCTGCGAACAACGAATAGGTAAACATCAACATACTGACGGTTTCCTTAGGGAACACCAATTAATTTGACTTGATCTCTAGTTACCTAACAAGAATTCATTAAAAAACAGGTACGGATGACATGGCTCATCATTATTTGCAGGGACTCAGTACTAAAACCTGACCACTAAAGCCAGAAAATAACGCCAGCAATTGTCTGCATCCCTAGTAAAAATGGCTGCAATGAGGGTGATGAAAAACCAGATAGGGTTCACGTTAACAACCAAAAGCCTCAATCGGTAGGAACGAAATAGCAATCTTCTAAGCCTTTTCTTGTGCGATCTATATTCATTATAATCAAATACGAACATGCACGACATGGACCGGGGAAACAGTATTAGGTTACATATGATAATTTCAACAACAACACTAATCATTATAGAGGTAATGAGGGATTGAAAACGGAGTTCCAATTCTGATTAGATTACCAACACAATGATGAAATCTCCCTCGTCCAGATCTCTTGCATTTGAACAGTCGATGAATCGATTAAGTAGCTGTTAGCTCTTCGGTACTAACCTGGCATTGACGATACAGTGTAAGATTGTTTCTGGGTGTCCTTTGATGATATGGACGTCCTGAGGACCTACGACGAGCTGAGGAGCAATATCGGAGTTTGTGCCATCGTCGACGACTCTCAGTCTTATGTAAGGGCTGTTCTCCTCCTTCCCAAGCTGAGTGTTGGTAGCTCGAGCCCTAGAAAAATCATTAAGAAATCTTGTCTACTGCCAATTCGGTATTGAACAACCATTGAACATTTGTGGCTGATTTTACATTAACGTATATAATATGAAGTGGTGAGCTGATGTTAACACGACGGATAAACACTGAAGACTGATGGCACAGGCCATCACCAATCCACCAACAGTTTCAACGTAAAAAAGTTAGGAAATGTTGGATAGCACTGTACTTAAGACAGTCGCTTATTTACCACAGACAGTAGTACATTTCTGAACATACTAACAGTACCTGTATGCTTTCATGTGGTTTTGGTTGGTGGAGAGGATGATGAGTTGATTGGTCGGCGACAGCGCGAAGTCTCTGCCATACAGTGTGGAGCCATCGTCAGCCTGCCACTGGACCAGAGGAGACGGATGGCTTGAGATCTTGGGGAGTTCCATTATGGCCGCCTCCCCGGCGTCCACCGTCACAGTCTTTTCGATGAGGTCTTCAAACACCCCCATGTCTGAAGATGGAAACACACGTCTATCATACAGGCATTTACTAAACAGATATTGATAAAACAGGTGGAATACACCTGGAACACTCACGTGGTTCGTGTTCAGTTGGCACTAAACTGTAACGTGCAAGACAGCTCGATATCGTGTTTCACTTGGAATTTTAGGAATACTCCGTACTTGGAGTACTTTACAGCGAGCAGGACGGAGCAATGTTTATGGTTCTAAGATGATACACCTTACTGTTGGAGGTTACACTAAACTTCCAAATAAGCATTTACTGTACCCATAAGCCTGTGCGGCCATTTCGTTAATTGGCCTGCCCTGATGCCAACTGGAAGCCACTATAGTACCTACTGCAGGATGTAGGTCATAGCTGCAGTTATACCCGTTTCTAAGATTAATCTATGACCTGCTCATATGATTTTATATTAATATAATCGTGATTCTGTCTCTGTATATTTATTATAATCCTGTTTTATGCCTTTGGACGACGGACGCAACATAAGATGAAACTTGAGGATGTTTCAATTGAATGAAACTCGGGGAATGTCCATAAACAACTTGGAATTTGAGATCATCAGAAATGTGGGAAGGATCAGAAAAATGTGACTGATCATCAGAAACTGGAGGAGGTGGGCTGAATTTTGATATATTATTCTATGAATAAATAACACACCTATGTATTCGATCAGCAAAAAATTGTTATAACACCCCCTCAAAATCTTTTATTTTACGTTTCAAGGTGCATAGATTCCAAAAATACAATGTCCGTCTGCCGTACCATGCACATCTACTTCAATTTTGGTCTAAAAAAATCTTTCTTTCGCACACAAGCTCCACTTGGGCCCTAGTTGTGTCCCGAAACTTTGCAGTCCGATCGGAATATACCCAGGGGTGTTATGGGTGGAAAATGGAGGTAAAAATGGGGTTTTTTGTTTGATTTTGTTTTTCAGGACGAGGAGACCGAATTAGAAGTAGATTTTGACCAAAGAGTGGAAAATTGAGGTTCTAACGAAGTTTCAGCCTTAAATTTACGTTAAAATCTGGTCTAAAATCGTCGTTCTTCCGCAAACAGTTTGGGCCCCCATTTGGGAACATATTTGCATCCTAGTTGTGCTCCGAAGCTTTTGAGATATCGTTTTCCATGTTTTTTAGGGCGAGAAGACCGATTACGAAGTTGATTTTGACCGAAGAGTGAAGAACTGAGGTTCTAACGAAGATTCAGCTCCCAAAATTCATTTGTTATCAGTCAAAAACCTGGGAAATGGTCTGAAATCACCACAAACTTCTATAATAACACTAGAATTAGTATCAACAGATGAATCAAGACTGTTAAATGGCTCTATCAACGATGAAAGATAATTTGTCAAAAATAGGAGCCTAATTCGTGTTTTTGGGGGCCAAAATTGGTGGAAACCACCAGAAATAGCTATTTCAATTATTTCACATGAAAGAAACAATAAAAAATGAACAGCCAACATTTCTGTAGGTACGTCCGATAGAGTAATAAACCCATGTGACAAGGACTTTGCAGCATTTTTAGCTTTGCCAAGACTGCACAAACTTGTGGGATGACGAAGATCGTCAGTTGTTCTACCTGAACCGCAACATCTTCGTACACACCGCGCACGAGAATGCAATGGCTACCTCGAGTAGCAACACAGGATACTCACAAGCTACAATGATGTCCAGCTTTTTGCTGATGATGGCTCCCACGTCGTTTTTGGCCATGCACTGGTACGTCCCACCATCTTCTCGCCTGGTGTTCACTATCCGGTGGAAATGTTCAGTCGTGAAGTCAGACAGCTCGACACCGTCCTTGAACCATTTGTACTGTGGTTGCGGGTAACCTGTGGGGGAAAAAATGAAACAATATAATTATTATAGTGGGAGAAACAGTCATACGAAAAATCTGCTATCAAATGGGCAGCAGACGTGCAGTTGTTTCATTACATAACAATTTTAAATGATTAAATCATAAATTTTGTAAGTATCGATGAGAGCTATCCAAAAATGCTATATGATGGGCTGGAAATGTGTAAGGATGTAAAGTTTTTCTTGCTTTCCGCATCAACGAATGGGAATCGAATGAATTGACACCAGATGACGTCCTGCGCTCTTATCGTATATACTACACGGATTTCCCAGCTAGAAATCTGAAAACCTAAAGGGTTTTGCAAGGTATTAAATGCAATACTGACTTCAAAAACGATGTGATGAATGTGTTTGAGCGCACATCCACCACGAGAGGTGTGAGGGAGGATGTGCCCGGAATTTGGTTATGAGCGAATCACCACCATGATCCGGGATCTTTTAGGGTGTGTCCGTTGGTTATGGGCGTACCACCACCATGCGCGGAATCTTTTTGTATGTGTCCGTTTTGGTTATGGGCGTACCACCACCATGCGCGGAATCTTTTCGGGAGCATTGCCTGGTTTGGTTATGGGCGGACCACCACCATGCCCAGGATCTTTTTGGATGTGTGTGTCCGATTTGGTTATGGGCGAACCACCACCATGCTCGGAATCTTGTAGGAGTGTTGCCTGGTTTGGTTATGGGCGGACCACCACCATTCACGGGATCTTTTTGTATGTGTCCGTTTTGGTTATGGGCGTACCACCACCATGCGCGGAATCTTTTCGGGAGCATTGCCTGGTTGGTTATGGGCGGACCACCACCATGCCCAGGATCTTTTTGGATGTGTGTGTCCGATTTGGTTATGGGCGAACCACCACCATGCTCGGAATCTTGTAGGCGTGTTGCCTGGTTTGGTTATGGGCGGACCACCACCATTCCCAGGATCTTTTAGGTTAGGAGAGAGATGAGGAGCTAGGAGAGAGAGAGAGAGAGAGAGAGAGTAGTCAGCGACTAGAGGAGAGCGTAGAAAGGCTATAAAGGCGAAGGAGGCGAGTTTTTATAGGCTTGGAAGCCGTCTCCCTCCATCCTCCAGCTAGTGGAGGATGGTGGGGATCCCCAGGCTGTCCCTCGGCTCTCCTGCGTCTTCCCTCCCCACTTCTAGGTTTATTTAGCGAGATCTTAATTTCACATAGTAAATTTGTGGTTCTGGGTGGATGCCACGACAAACAAAAAACCTGTCCATGCTTTGTTAATTCTCTGTATTTCATCCAGGCCTGGGTTTACAACAAACAGGCGTATAGCTACCTACCATACTGATGCTTGTGATATATATAAATACAGGCAGGTATAGGCAGAAAGGCACTACACACAAAAATGTATTTCCACGTCACATATTTCAAGACTCAAAATTTTCGCTCGTCTTGGGAGTACCTAATGTAACTAACAAGTTCATAAGATCAACTGATTACTAAATCTTCGCAAAATTTGAATATGCATGACACTGTTCAGTGGGTTACTGGAATGAGTTACGCTAAAGAACTCGTTAGGTAGTAGTTACCCAAATAGTCGCTTTGAAATATATCTACCTCTGATCATACAATATTACATACAAAACATATTGCAACAACGTCCGACGATGAATGACGTAGAAAAAAATATTCTCTAAATAATACCCAAGAAAACGCCTTGGGCTTCCGGTAGAACTAGGCCAGATCCTCCGATAACCAAACAATGTAGGGGACCTGAAAGGTTGATTGGAGGTAATGGTATTCAGAGGTAGCATCCTCCCCGGAGATTCATCAACTCCACATTCACCACGGTAATTTTCCCAGTGCTAAATCAAATATGAAGACGAAACTTTGAAAAAAGTGTTCGCAGCTGGATGATCCCATTAGCATACGATATGAATAAATTGAAAGGAATGCAACTCTTATACATGCACATCTCCTGGAAATAAATACACGTTGGTAGAGCGATCCTCCTAAACACACCTTCTAGAATTCCAATAATTATGGTATAACACAGGATTACGCAGTGGTTTTTGTGGTATCGGCCGCGAGACGGTTCCCAGCTACCCTCCTCACTTGAGCCAAGTCGCGCAAAAAAGAAAATAGCTGCAAATCCCTGCACAACTGCTTATTATTTTGTACATAACACCCTTCTGTTACAGATCATAACTCTCTGTACGGATAGTACATATATAATATGTATATATGCACTATTCTATAAATATTACGTAGATCGCAGAACATCCACGTAGCATAGTACCTAACCCCCTACTCGTTACAAGGTAAATCACGTGTTAACTGTTGCTAAAATAATTCTGTCGATGACAAACAGAAGCAAAAATGGCAAAAAGAAACAAAAATGATGAAGTTCTGAAGGGAAACTGTTGATGCGGAGTGAAAAATTATTGAGTCCCGGTAGGGCTTCGATCTCGGGAACTTTGGCGTATCAGTCCATCAGTTAGACCACTGCGCTATATCGCCCAGCTAGCCGAGAGACCAGTGATGTGCGCTCTCAACGCAGCTTGATGCCTGCATACACGGCAAATTGTATAGCAAATTTTATGGCAACATCGTAGAATGCTCCAGATGGTCTCAAAAATTCAGAAAAAATCGAACTATTTAAAAATGCGAGAAACCCGACACTCTAGATTTCCATGATAGGGATACACTGGACATTTCAACCCCTATTTTTCATCCCTTAGCGTTGAGTGTCGGTAACGCCGAGCTTCGAGGGCCAACCAGAACCCAAACGGGACGCACATACCAAATTTTGTGAATTTTGGTTCTAAGGAGAACTAAGGAAAAACCGCGGACGAACGGAAAATTTTTATTCGATACTCGTATTCTGTCCCTTGAAACGTAAGCCATAAAATTTTGAGGGGGTTAAACAAATGTTTTCCATGGTCAGTTCCAAAGGTTTATTATTGAAAATAGAAAACCAGAAATGTCTACGTATGCAAACGGCGACGCACTGGAAGGTTTGGTAGAGAAGATTTGGTTTATTATTTTCAATAATCAACCTTTGGAATCGAGCATGAAAAAAAAAAATTTTAACCCCCCTCAAAATTTGATTGTTTCCGTTTCAAGGTATGTAGAATCCGAAAATGCAATTAAAAAAATTTTGTCCATCCGCCGTACGCCACTTTTCTTAGTGCCACCATGAACCAAAATTGACGAAATTCGGTTTATAGGTCTCATTTGGGGTCTAGTTGGTTCTCGAAGCTCGGCGTTAATGTAAGTCATCCCTAAGGGGTGAAAAATAAGGGTTGAAATCTCCAGGACGCCGCTTTCTCGAATTTTTTACGGTTTTAAATAGTTCTCAAACTTGGGAGTTTTTTAAGACCACCCGGAGCATTTTACGTCCAACCGTTCGTTCACAGTAAGGCCCAGAATTTTGCACCGACAGGCATTTTCAACAGGATGGTGAATGAAATTGTATACATTCAGCCCAAACACCATCACTAGGGACGCGCTAACAATCGGGAATTGGCCCGAGATCATCATTCCAAGGGAGCAGACGATTATAATCACGGAGTATGAAGTCGAGTTGGTTGTTCTATGATGTTATTTCATTTGAAACATGATGGCTCTTTTGGAGTTTGTTGATAGGTAGTGAAACTTGAACAAACGTTGAAGTATTATTAATGGGTAAATTATTACACAACGGTTCATTATACCACCTACGTAGAAGAGCTGGAGTTTGTTGGTAGGTACTTTTGTAACTTTTTTCACTCCACATCAACAATTTCCCTTCAGAACTTCATTTTAGCGAATTTTCAAAGAAAATGAAGCTATTGCAATGGCTTCGAAATTTAAATAATATAAATTTTTGGAAATTTTCTTCATAGAAATCCGTTTCAGACCATTCTAAAACGATTCCTGAAATTTAACACTTTTTTATATGTATATATATATATATATGTGTGTCACTCCAGACGATAACTCTCGATAGAATTGAGATAAACAGCTCAAATTTGCACAAAAAATCTATCTTGGCAATCGAAAGGCTAAGTTCGAAGATGGGCGAAATTGGCCTACTCTAAGGAGGGTTTTGGCGCATTTAAAGTGCGCAAAAATTACCCAAAAATCCCCAAAATGTTATTTTCCAACAAGTGACCCCTCATTTTAAAGGTTTTTGCACGCTGAACACGATGGTGGAATCGGATTTTAGATATCTTGATCCGTTCTCAAATTAGAGCATTTAAAGTGCGCAAAAATTACCTAAAAATCCCCAAAATGTTATTTTCTAACAAGTGACCCCTCATTTTAAAGGTTTTTGCACGCTGAACACGATGGTGGAATCGGATTTTAGATATCTTGATCCGTTCTCAAATTAGAGCATTTAAAGTGCGCAAAAATTACACAAAAATCCCCAAAATGTTATTTTCCAACAAGTGACCCCTCATTTTAAAGGTTTTTGCACGCTGAACACGATGGTGGAATCGGATTTTAGATATCTTGATCCGTTCTCAAATTAGAGCATTTAAAGTGCGCAAAAATTACCCAAAAATCCCCAAAATGTTATTTTCTAACAAGTGACCCCTCATTTTAAAGGTTTTTGCACGCTGAACACGATAGTGAAATCGGATTTTAGATATCTAAATCCGTTCTTAAATTAGAGCATTTAAAGTGCGCAAAAATTACCCAAAACTAGGATAATCTTTAAACTCTTACCCCCACCCCCTTAGAGTGGTCAGATTGAAAAATGTGAGAAGTATTAATTGAAGACGAGAGTTCGAAGCAAAAAAGGGGGAGGCAAACGATTAGTACAACTCCTTGAAGTTACCCACAGCGATCAAATAAATAAGCACTTAGTACAATTACGTAATAAACAAACGGTAGAATCAGGATGGACAAAACGTACAAATTAAAATAAATACGAAGAGAATATACATAGAAAACCAAATTTTAGACCGAAGTTTTCCTTTATTCAAAACCATAGCCATTAATTCGAATATTTCTTTGAAAATTCGCTCATTAAGTCATGCTGCATGACTGATTTTTTTTGCGTTTCTTTTTGCCATTTTAGTTACTGTTTGTCATCGACAGAATTATTTTAGCAACATTTAACTCGTGATTAGGTACTAACCTTCGGAGGATCTGCGATCTACATAATATGTGTAGAATAGTACATAATATATTATACAGACGGGTTATCTATACATAGAGCTGTGATCTGTAACAGAAGGGTATTCTGTACAAAATAATAAACTTTTATGCGTTTTTTATGCACGAATCCCATCGTACGCTCAACTTTTCGGCCCACCTGGAGCAGATTTTCACTGGATATCGGCGTATCACGAAAGTACGTACTGTAGCGATAAAGTGAACCTCGAGCCGAAATGGTTCAGCTCATTGTACCTCCGGGTCAGGTATCAGCAGATTCCCCGGTTGGGAAATTACCACAGGTGGAGGAGTCGTCCACTATGAGACGTCGACTAAAACCATGATTTAGGCGGCTACAACTCTGAAATGTTTCCCACTAAATGCCCAGGTCGGGTCACTTGGGAGGAAACGGCAGCTCGTTACAAGAGGTAACCACCGTGACTGGAACGCAGATAACCTTTGTAAGGCAAACAGAAAAAAATGAAATATTTCTCACACTGGCGACAGAAAACGCACTTTAATGCTGCTCTGACGAGCTTTAATCACTTAGTGAAGTCTATGTCCCACAGGAACGATGAACTTATCAAAAATACAGTTTGCGTCACATGATTGCAAGCACAGCCCGCAGTGTAGAGCAATGCAGGAAGGCATTCAGTGTTTTGCAAACGCTGATTTTGAAGCCAGCAAACAGATGTAAGTTAATTCTTGAAGAGAAACCGCAACTTCCAACGGCCAAAATCCCAACGGCGATGAATCCCAAAAAGCCTTCTTCAGTGTTTGATTATACTCGATTTTCTTCTTCTAAATCTCATACAGACCCCAAAAACACAACAGAGAAGCCACAATACTAATTAACACAACATTAATGCTACTAACTAACTAATACCAACTAACACAATACTAATATCGAAGGTACCTAACAATCTATATATAAAAACGCTGCAAATCCCTGCACAACGGTTTATTATTTTGTACAGAATACCCTTCTGTTACAGATCACAGCTTTCTGTATAGATAACCCGTCTATATAATTTAATGTACTATTCTATACATATTATTTGAATCGCACAACCTCCTAGGTTAGTACCTAACGCCGTACTCGTTACTAGGTACCTACCTAAATCACGAGTTAAATGTTGCTAAAATAATTCAGTCGATGGCAAACGGTAACTAAAATGGCAAAAAGAAACGCAGTAATGAAGTTCTAAAGGAAAATTGTTGATGTGGAGTGAAATAGATGCCCCTTCTGCGTAGATCACTGTTTTCTGTGGGCAATACCTACCCTCGTGGTCAAGTATGATGAACCGCTGTGTAATAATTTGCCCATCAATAATACTTCAACGGTTGTTCAAGTTGCAAAAGTACCGATCAACAAAATCCAGCCCTTTTTTGGTAGATGAACCGTTGTGTAATAATTTACCAATAAATAATACTTCAAAGTTTGTTCAAGTTTCACAAGTACCTACATACAAAATCCGATAGTCCATCACTTATCAAATGAAATAATATCGCACAACAACCAACTCGACTTCATACAGCCATCCTTGATTATAATCAGGTGCTTCCTAGTGATGATATCCGGGCCGGATTTATACCGTTTGATTCACGATCGTGTTGACGAAGCTTTTTGGTGCACACGAACGGCTGGACGTACAGTGCTCCAGGTGGTCTCAAAAAATTGTTTAGCTCAAGACAAATTTAATTAGGTACGTAAAAAAAACCATACCCTTCAATCGAAAGTTTTCGAGCTACTGCGTTCTGAAAATTGCAACCCCCATTTTGAACCCCTTAGAGATGACTGACAGTAACGTCGAGCTTCGAGGACCAACTAGACCCCGAACGGAACTTATAACCCGAATTTCATGAATTTTGTTTCATGGTAACTAAGAAAAGTGGGCAGTACGGCGTGCCGTGTACGGCGGACAGACAGATTTTTTTAAAATTGCATTTTCGGATTCTAACTACCTTGAAACGTAAACCATCAAAATTTGAGGGATTTTGCATTTTTTTTTTTTTCATGCTCGATTCCAATGGTTCATTATTGAAAATAATAAACCAAAAATGAATGGTTCTTTATATGTATCGAATGCGTTTTTGTACTATAATGTTATGATGAAACTTTGGTGAGTTGTTGTTTCGTTTCACAGTGTTTTAACAAAAACAAAAATCAACATAAAAGAAAACTCCAGACAATAAAAAAAATAACTTTTCTGTGATACAAAAAATAATTAGTAGAACGATTTTACAATATGTATCTGGTGTGCGAGTATTTAAAACAAATGAGAGTATTTCATAAAGCTTAGAGGTAGTTCATGTGTGACAAGTGGTGTTGATTGTGAAAGTCCAGTAGCCCTTTTAGAAACCTAGAAAACAGTCGTCAAAAGTATAGCTGATTGGGAGTGTTGAGGTATGAGGTATCGACTTACCTAATCGAATGGGCATCTCGCGCATTCAAAGAGGTTAAGGCCGGCCGGCGGCCGCACACTGTGGCAAACAAAACGTTTGCAAGCGAAACAAAATGGTTGCAATCAAACCAATCATTACTGTTTGCCTTCATTCTCTCCGCACACTTGCGCAAACACAACGAAACATTCTTGGAAGAAAGCCCTTCGAGTTCCACAAACAATTTCGAGTTTCCGAGATTCCAATTTTTATACTCCTTCGGGGTAAAATTGAAAATCACTGGCCGTGATTCGACAGCAGCAATCAATTTTTCCGCGTCACAATCCATCTATAGAATAATTAATTACGTTAGGATCAAAACCAAAAAATACACTGCCAAGGTGATGGCACAGGAGCTTCCTCGTCACAATCAGAGTGACCCATTATAAAATAGAACAGACTCGGAAGCAAAATAACATAACATTACATAACATTACATTACATAACATTACATAACGTGAAATATACATATTACATAACATTACATTACATAACATTATATAACATTACATGAAATATACATATTACATAACATTACGTCCATAATACATTACGTCCATTATACATAATTGCGAAAGTTATGCGTGTTTGAAGAATTTCACGTTAGCGCATGCGCAGGGCGAAACGCTGGCTCTATCATGTTGAAATCTATATGGGACCTCAATGGGCCCTACCCGCTTAATCCCTGAGAATTACATTGAAATTGGGAGAAATCTTTGGTTACTACGGCTGTAACAAGGAAATTGAATCTATTTCACGCCAGCGCATGCGCAGAGCGCACCGAGGGTCCGATCATGCTGAAATTCATACTGGAACTCACTAGGCCTTGTCCAAACAACCCTTGAAAATTTGAGCGAAATTGAATCAAAATTGTGAAAGTTATGTTATATTATATTATTATGTTATGTTATGTTATATTTAACGTTAGCGCATGCGCAGGGCGTACCGCTGGATCAATCATGTTGAAATTTGTATGGGACCTCAAGGGGCCTGATCCGCACCATCCCTCAAAATTTGAGCTGAATCAATTCAAAATCGTGGAAGTTATGGCTGTAACAAGGAAATGCGGACAGACTCACAGACTCACAGACCCACAGACCGACAGACACGGAACCAAATTTGTTCAGTAGGCTTTGAAACGCAAAATGCAAGTGGAAATTTTGATTTCTGAAGACAAAAATTTTTTGGCTCACGAAAGTGAACACAAGGCTTCCGCTGCTTCGCAGACTCGGAAGCAATACAGTCGCAATGCACTAGTAGGTACCTACTACTGCTCAGTTGATAAATACGCCGAATAAATCAAGCGAAATTGATTGATATTAGCGAAAATAGAGGGTAAAATGACGAAATCGTACTTAATTTGTTTGGGGCGAACGAGAAGGAAGCAAACACGGACAAACAAATGACTGGCGAGCAAACCGTTTGGCAACCAGATGCCGGGCCAAGTGTGCGGACCCCCCCACTACTTCAACGCTTTCCCCGACTTCTCTGCCTGCCTCAAACAGAATGTTCCGTTCGAGGATGATTGTTTGCTGCAGTGTGCGGCCGGCCTAATGCTTCAAGAGGAATCCAGTAGGCATTGTATACCTAATATGGGTCGCTTAAATCAATATAATGGTATCATCTCCGTGGATGCCCAACATCTGACATTGGTGAGGTTTTCATAGTAGAGGTTCTTGAATTCACTTTTGATTTGGCAGGCCTGCCGCACGTTTTGGTTTATTATTCTGTGAATAATACACCTATGTAATCGCTCAGCAAAAAATTTTTATAACACCCCCTCAAAAATTTTTCTTCTACGTTTCAAGGTGCGTAGATTCAGAAAATGCATATCATGCATAACGGCTCCATTTTCGGTCTAAAAAATTCGTTCTTTCGCACACATGCTCCATTCGGGCCCTAGTTGTGTCCCAAAACTTTGCAGACCGATCGGAATATACCCAGGGGTGTTATGGGTGGAAAATGGGGGTAAAAATGGGTTTTTTTGGTGTTTTAATAACAGAGCTTGTGAGGTATCGTTTTCCATGTTTTTTAGGACGAGGAGACCGAATATGACGTAGATTTTGACAAAAGAGGGAAAAATTGAGGTTCTAACGAAGTATCAGCCTTAAATTTACGTTAAATTTTGGTCTAAAATCGTCGTTCTTCCGCATACAGTTTGGGTCTCCATTTGGGCCCTTGTTGTGCTCCAAAGCTCGGCAGCCCGATCGAAATACACCCAGGGGTGTCATGGGAGAAAAATGGGTGTAAAAATAGGGGTTTTCGAGATTTTTTAAAGGTTTTAGTGAATATGAGCTTGTGATGTATCGTTTCACATGTTTTTTAGGACGAGAAGACCGAATATGAAGTTGATTTTGACCGAAGAGTGAAGAACTGAGGTTGTAACGAAGGTTAAGCTCCCGAAATTCATTTTTTATTAGCCACCAACCTGGGAAATTGTCTGAAATCACCGCAAATGTATATAATAACACTAGAAGTAGTATTAGCAGGTGAATCAAGACAATTAAATGGCACTGTCAATTTTCAAAGATAATCTTTTGGAAAAAAAAGGAGCCGAGGTCGTGTTTTTGGGGGCCAAAATTGGTGGAAACCATATAAAATAGCTATTTCAACTATTGCGTATGAAATAAAAAATAGATGTATTTCCAAAATTTCTGTAGGCTGTATGTCCAATAGAATAATAAACCCAAGTGACAAGGACTTTGCAGCGTTTTATTATTAAAACTGGCGTGTTTATCACCTCCGACACATCAATCCACCACGAATTTTCAAAGGTACCAGGCTTTTAGTGAAAAAGATTATGAACAATATCACTGAAGCTGAAATGGAAAATTCAAAGGAGAAGAAGTATTGTTACCACGTATCCCAAAGATTCCAACAGATTTGCTATTCGAAGTCACACGTTTGCAGTTTTCGGTTGGGCTTGTATTTGCAATAACAATCAACAAAGCAGAGTGACACTCGCTACAAGTATGTGATTTACAATTAGAAAGTCCATGCATCACACTTCACACATGGGCAGCTGTATGTGGCCTGCTCACGCGTCGGAAAACCTTCTGATTTAGACGGAAAAACAACAAAATATTTCGTATCCAACAGCAGTCCCATAAACAGAAGAAATCACAAACAATTTACTTTTTGGTGGTTGAAAATAAATTACTTTCGACTTTTCCAAAAGGCTGAATTGCCTGTACAAGTTGACATAACGTATCCACGTTTCTGGATTGCAGCCCTCAATAATAACTCAGAAACAATTAAAAATAAATTACCCGTACAAGTTGATAATGTATTAATGTTTCTGGATTGCGGTTTGAAGTTACTCAAAATTAGTGTAACTCGTCTAATTTTTAACCGGTTAGCGCAAGCTAATTTGCCTAATTCAGTTCAGACATCAAGCAAAGCGAATTCCTTTGAATTACCTCGTTGATGGATCTACCCACAGTAGTTTAGAACGTGGTCGGAACAAGGTTAACACAAAGTTAAGCCCAGGAGTACATTTCTGAACTGAGATGTTACGAACTAAATAGAAGGTTTTGCAGGTGGTATTGAATCCGCTGTCACAGTTTGCCACGCAGGTAAGATACGGCCGAGTGCCTTCAACATGAACACTCATATTTCCATTCCACCAGTCCTATAAACTATTCCCGACCTCATTCATCTCGAAACACAATGAATCAACCCGATTCTATTTAGAAGGGTTACCCCCCCCCCCCCCCCCCCCCCCCAATTGAAAGGCTTTCTGAAATCCGCTCAAAACGTTATTTTAGAGTAAAATCCATTAGGTATATATTGTTTGCCTTAGCACTGGACCCGTTTCTTTGTCGGTATTTCAACTCCACGCACCTACACCTTCCAATTATACAACCGGATTTTCCGAGATTTTAGGTTTCTCCCACAACTAAAAGTACATCTAGCTTGTTGAAAGCGCCTTCAACTGTGCGTTTATCACAACCACTTTCTGTACCATTAATGTGGAAATTTCGCTAAGTACGGAGCACCTTTTGCTTTTTCCAGAGTTCTAACGTTTGAGACGGTCAATCAATTTCTACAGTCACGCTCAAACTGTGCAATTTGCTTTTGGACACCAAAAACCTACCTAATGGACAAGTTATTGATCACAATACAGTTACACAACGTAGAAACATTTACCTGTACTCGTATATAGGCCATTCGACCCTCATGAATTCATAATAACAAAATCGATTCTCCTTTTTAATTGTCCCATTTAGATTTCTGCACATCCTAGCTGTGTACCCGATAATGAGCGATTTATTTTCGTTTCCTTCCCCATATATCGTTCGGAGAGAAATGATAATTTAATATCCGCTCATAATCCAAATCTTCATTAATTTTTATTTTTAAACTTTCAAGAACCATGTTCAATTCTTTTTGTTAAATTAACCACACCTTTCTTTTTAATCTGTCTTAATTTATGTCTGTTCTATATTAATTTATATATTGTACCTATCTGTGAGAAGTGCGACTGTTTCAATACTCTGTATATATTTACGTCAGCAATATTGTATAATTATTTTATTGTATCAGATTGTATAATAAAATTGTCGTGGTATCCTCCCAGAACCACTCCTTGTATATTTATTATAAGATCTCGCAATAAACCAGGGAATGGAGCGGCAGACGCAGGAGCCCCGGAGGACCTGGTGGGGATCCCCACCATCCTCCACCAGTATGGAGGATGGTGGGGTCTATAAGAACTCGGCTCCTTCGCCTTCCAATTCATTCTACGCTCTCCTCAAGTCGATGACTTATCTCTCTTACCTCGCTCCTCCTCTCTCCTTCTCATAAAAGTTCCCAGAGTGGTGTATACCTTCTCGGTAGTAACCACTGGGCATATTCCTCCTAACGTCTCAGTGGTGGACACCCTCTGGGTGGTAACCAGGGGCGTCAGGTTCGCTACCTCTTCCTACCTCGTCCCTCACCTACACATCCACCACAAAAATAAAACAAAATTAAAATTCGGATGGGATACAATTAAAATTCAAATAAATTAATAAGATTAATTAATTAAGATTTATTTGGGTTACGTAATTCACGGATTTCAGCCAATTTGAATAATTGGGTTGTGAGTTATGTGGGTTCGACTTTTTTCACGTTTGCGCATGCGCACTGTCTACTATTGATCCGAATGCGACAAAATTCATATGGGACCAACGAGGACCTAATCCCGAACTACCATCAAAATTTCAGCAATTTGGACTATTGGGTCTTGAGTTCCTGCGAGTCGTAGAAGTGCGCGCAGACACACACACATAGGGTACTGAACCACCCGAAGGAGCTGAAATTTCCAATTTTTCGATGGATTCGTGTTCAGCGAGGCCGAAAATGGGGAAATCCGCTTTCTCCCCTCAATATAATGAAAATGTATAAAAAGTGTGAATCAAACGAAAACAAGGCGAACGGGCCTGGGGCTCTCGGGGCCACTTCTGAGGGGCCGAGCCTAATTAATGAATTAAATAATATAAATGACAGATACAAATTATTGATTGTAACAAAATATTATGCATCATATGGGAAATCAGAAACAAAACATACTATACATAAAAAACCACACTAATAAACAAAGAGATCGATGAACTGAGAAAACCTTCTCAGGCGAGAAGGCAACGGAGAGAAAGAATCTGGTAAGACTCCGATGAATAGAAACTTCGAGAAAAAACGCAAAACCGCTGAAGTAAAATATGCACAAACCGGCAGCCGGAAGAAACCCCGGAAACTGGCACAAGGGCTGAATGTCCAGATCAGCTAAAGAAAAGGGAATATATACCCCTGTGCGCCTTGGGCCGAGAATGTGATTTATTGAAAGTCGTTTATATAAATACACGTGGACCTATGTGTGTGTAAGATGTAGCGGGTTGTGAGGAAACACCTTACCCGTTCTGGATACATAAATGCATAGAAGACATGAGAATATACAATGTAACAAAAATTACAGCCGACGTCTGGGGATTTGAATGTTTGATGTTACGAACGCAAGGGGAAAACTCAATATAAGGCAGCGTACCCACCAAGAGTTATATCAGAGGAGATTAATTTTCCAATACAGAGCAGAAATATTTTTTAATTTATGAATACAGGATTCCAGATCCCTTCCTGCTTGTTCTTTAGGAGGTAAACAAATAGAGAAAAAATGGCACAAATTTGATGATTGCGTACAGGGCCATTTAGGCCCCACGCTGCACCTACCCACCAAATTTCAGCTCACTACCGCGTCTCAGCTTAACCCTTCTGTATGTGGCAAGGATTTGCGAAAACACAGCCAGTAGACAAAACCAGTCTAAAACACAAGTGAAAATAAATTTTGATTTTAGAGAACAAGCTTTCTATTCTATTTTTTCGGATTGGCTCGATTAATTTACCTTATTTTGTAGTTGATCAACAACTTTCAAGCACCATAGTTATACAGTCAAAGTCGCTCAGTAGAAAGGCGGTTAAAGGAATAAGTTGGATATAAGGATAGGAACAGTCAGGTCCCGATCGGCTGAATGTAAACAGGGCTGTAGTGACCAGAAGGTCGGTTATAATGATCAGTTTTGGTTTATTATTTTCAATAATGAACCATTGGAATCGAGCATGAAAAAAAAAATTCTTACCCCCCCTCAAAAGTTGATGGTTTACGTTTCAAGGTATGTAGAATCCAAAACTGCAATAAAAATATTTCTGTCTGTCCGCCGTACGCCGTACGCCGTACACCGTACGCCGTACGCCGTACGCCGTACGGGCCACTTTTCTTAGTTACCATGAAAAAAAATTGATGAAATTCGGGTTATAGGTTCCGTTCGGCGTCTAGTTGGTCCTCGAAGCTCGACGTTACTGTGAGTCATCTCTAAGGGGTTCAAAATAGGGGTTGAAATTTTCAAAACGCCTATACCATTTTTTTACGTAAATATTTTTACGGTTTTAAATAGTTCTTGAACTTGCGAGTTTTTTAAGACCATCCGGAGCATCGTACGTCCAGCCGTTCGTTCACAGTAAGGCCCCGAAGTTTGTACCGACAGGCATTTTCGACTCCAGTGTCAATGAAATTGTATACAATTCAAACCAAATCTCGTAACCAGAGACGCGCCCACAATAGGAATTTGTGAATACGGCCAATCATTGGTAGGGATCACCTGATTATATTGGCGGAGTATGAAGTCGAGTTGGATGTTCTGTGATATTATTTAATTTGAAAAATGATGGCTCTTTTGGAGTTTGTTGGTAGGTAGTGAAACTTGAACAAACGTTGAAGTATTATTGATGGGTAAATTATTACTACGGTAAATCATTACTCAACGGTAAATTATTACACAACGGTTCATTATACCATCTACGTAGAAGGGGCTGGAGTTTGTTGGTAGGTACTTTTGCAACTTTTTTCACTACTCATCAACAATTTCTTTTCAGAACTTCACTATGTGTGTTTCTTTTTGTTAGGTACTGTTTGTCATCGGCAGAATTATTTTAGCAACATTTAACTCGTGATTTAGGTAGGTACCTAGTAACGAGTACGGGGTTAGGTACTAACCTACGGAGGGTCTGCGATCTAAATAATTATGCATAGAATAGTACATATCATATTATATAGACGGGTTATCTATACATAGAGCTGTGATCTGTAACAGAAGGGTATTCTATACAAAATAATAAACCGTTGTGCAGGGATTTGCAGCGTTTTTGAGTTTTTGAGGGGTAAAAAGTCGACAAAATAGGTAAAACTGGCTGAAATATTCGAAAACTGGTATGTATTAACCAAGCGGTATTGAATGATAACCCGAAGATAACTTTATCGGTTTTGATAAAAATGTCCTTAACAAAAAAAATAATAATAATAATAATCAAAAATAGGTCAATTTTGGGGGTCCAGTTCGCCAATTTCGGTAAAAATGACTTAAATCACCACAAAGTATATACAGTAGAAGTCGCTTATAGAGATTGGCCGCGTATAGTGATTTTTGCCGTTCAGTCCCAGTTCGATCACTATACGCGACTTCTACTGCATAAATGACAATTTGTTTAAAAAAAAAATATTTTTTTTTTAAACAAATAAAACAGCTGAAACGGCAATCCTTCCCTGTAAACCTGACTTGTTTTGACTGAGAGTAGGTTTCATTCATAAAAAACTGTTTTCCTCAGCCGATTCATCCGCTCTCACATTCAAAACGAGAGCGAAAACACCAGTGATCCGGTGACTCAGTAATTCGGATTATGCGAAACGGATTGGACGGGGCTATCTTATTTTTCACGCGTTTCAGAATGCGACCACAACCGAGTGGATCATTCCAGTTGAGCGGATATATTCAAAGCTCAATCAAAGAATAATCCTCCATGAAATGTGTTATGAGGGCAAAGGATATGTGACGGTACCGACCCCTCTGACTGTTAACTCTCTACAACCGAAAAAGAAAATCACGACTAAGTTTCGAAATCGGGTCACCTTGATACAAAAGCTGAAGATATCACACAAAACATTCTCACGTTTTTTGCACACTTTTCGGAAGTTAATTTGAGAATTAAAATCATCTGCGTTTATGTATAAAGAAAATTGGCGAGATAAAATTAAATCTCTGGAGTTTTCGTAAAATATTGATGTTTCAGGAAAAAAGAGAGAAAAACATTTAAATAAATAATGGTCTTCAGTTGAAGCCAGGGTTTTATCAACTTACCCATTTTTTAGCGAGCTTTCCTACAGGAAAGTGCAGGTACCTACTTTCTTAAATTCATCCAACCAACTTGGATGGATTTACGTACGAGTTAGTATGCACCACAGTACACAGTACAAATGAATGTGTACGTAAGAAGTATCCATACCTGCCATTCATCCTTCTTGATATCAGCATGCGGTCCATTTGGCTCATTATTTAAATTTATAAAAATTCCACAGCACTTATTTCGATGTGAATTTTCAATTTTGCAAGAGTAAGTGTAGGTGTGGGTGAGCCCCACGACTTTCATCAAATTCAAAAAAATGTAACTTTCGACAGCGCATGCGGAAAATGGTTTTCTTGATACACCCTTATACACCTACTGCAATAATTAAAAGTAAAGAGAGGTTTACAAGTGTGTTAATTGGCTTGAATTGGAAAACTGGCTAGAGTTAGTCAATAAAAACCATCGTTATCTAGCACTCCTACTAAAAGGACCCTACTCCTCCCTTTTTAATTGCAGGCTTCGTTTCTGGAGTAGATTACTCCTCGTGGTAAAATGAATTCAACTCTTTGAGTTCACTGAATGACTTTAATTGGTCAGGCGTGGGGGTAACCTCAGTAACTTGGCCCTTCCTGCAGCCTACGTTCGTGTTACCAAAGGAATTACGTTTCTCTTCTTTTTCAAGTTCTTCACCGTCATTAAAAGAAGAGCCCTCGGACCTTCCGTTCCAACACTTCTAATACAACTTGTGACAGAGTGTATCAGTGGGGGTGGACCCTCGAGAGTCCCCCTCCTAGACCAGCGAGATTATCACCGGTTAAGAAGGGATATCGATTAGGCTTCCCAAACCGATCCCGTCTCCACCGGAAGAAAAAACGTATCGAGAACAGTCCACACTGTTACACTCCTCCCCACATGACATACTTCTGGGAAGCAGAAGTATGAGAGGGAACAGGAGGAATGAAAAGCAGTATGAAGTACTGGTTCAGGAAAAGACATCTGAACAACTTAAAGGTGGCTAACCTTCATCGTAATGGTACTACCTCAATAATATTTTACTGGTGGAGAACAAAGCTCCTACATACGAGTATTGGCGGATAATGTTGTCAGAGGTTGTTGTCCAGTGAATTTTGCTCATCTGGGCAACCTCTACGTGATCAACCTCCATCCCTGGGATGGAACTGGGACATGGCATCAATCGCCTTCTAATGAGCTCAGTATATTTTAATTATACAGACACTCTAAAGGGGGAAAGGTGATGAGGAAGCCAATAGATGTACGTATTATCAAAGGGACAGGTTGTTAGTAAAGGAATCCTTCTGGGAAACCTTTGGGCTTATCCTTCCGGTAAGCCCACAAAAAGTGGATGAAGTATGGTGAAGTGCTCAGCGCATACTACCGAACCACGCTCTCCTACCATGTGACAGAGTGTATCAGTGGGGGTAACCCTCGAGAGTCCCCCTCCTAGACCAGCGAGATTATCACCGGTTAAGAAGGGATGTCGATAAGGCTTCCCCAAACCGATCCCGTCTCCACCTGAAGAAAAAATGTATCGAGAACAGCCCACACTGTTACAAACTGCGATCAATGTTTCTCTCAGACCTATAAAATAAGGTGTGATTCCAGAACATGGACGATGGGGTGTCAGGAGCCGGTCGAATTTTTTCAGGTACACCACCCGAGGAACAGGAACGGCCACATCCCCTTCAGGAATCAATCAGCAAACGTAAAAGAATCATTTCAGACCGCAGGACTTGGTTACTCTACCTTTTGACAGCGTGCAGGAAGCAACTGACTTCTGAAAATAACAGTATGCAGTGCACGTAAATGCGTGACCCATTTGGAGGCACCGTGAAACAATTCGGGTGTTACTTTGACTCTTTTTGCTCGTTGAAGAACACGCCATCTTCCCACGGTGATTATGACGGAGTTTTTGTTGCAGGAACAGCATTGCGTCCCGATGACTTTTAAAGCGATCGAAATGACTGCAGCATCTGCGCAAACGAACTTAACTTTTCGAGGAGTGACACGGATTTCGCCCAAATTTGAAAGGCACCTAGTTGAAATGTGCCAGCATATCAGTGGCGGATCCAGAGGGTCTAGAGGGCTATGCCCCCCCAGAAATTTTTCTGTATCTGCCAATACTACTACAACACTATAACAATAATAAGCCCTGCTATAGTGAGAATGTTTGATTCTTGATAGCCAATGAATCATAATAATGACGGAAGCTGCCTGCCCAAAGGACAGACATGTTTTGCGTTTTATTGATGTTAGTGGCTTTTGATCATTGCCTGACGACGCGACGCTTACGAACTATTATCAACAGGAGCTCCCGTCCAGCACCGCTGTACAGAATAACGTCATCACCAGCACGAAGGAGTCTCCTGATTCGTACTGCGTAACAACCCTATTTGTCTGAGGACAGAACCCCATGCGGTGTGTGCCAGGGATCACTCTTGTGGCATTCACCCTGCTTGTTTGAAGCGTCGAGAAGATGACGATATCTGTTATACATGACGGCTTAGCTGATGCATTGATCACGTTCCGCCTCGTACGTGATTCTCACACACACCATCAGGAAACTATGGGCAGAGGCGAAAATTGTCTCCCATCGTCAGTCTATTCATTCCCATCCCTTGGAACCCACGCATTTGACGCGTACACGACTAATGAATTGAGATTCACAGATGGACTCAGCTGCGAATGTAAACTGACTATCTCTCATCAAAAATACGCTTCTAGCTCTATACATACCGCGGGTACAACCAATTGTCCAACACGGACAGAACCTAAATAAATTAAAGCGCAATTCTTCTGTCTGTAAACTGAACAGAATCAAGAAATTTCTTGTTTATTTCAGGTTTGAAAATGAGAAATGATTCAGTTTTGACGAGAAATGAAATTTGATAAATACGCCAAGGTTAGTTAAAATACAAATTCGCGATCACTGGAATCTCAAAAATCGGAAGGGAGGGGGAATTTCTAAGGACAAATTGAAAAATCCGCCTGACTGTAGTAAAATATAAGACCGTACCAATCTTCCAATTTGAACGATTTGTCAGCAATATACCTAGGTATATACGTACCCAATAAATATTCAAATACTCACTTAAACAGACACACTCAATTTTTGAGCTACCATAATACTATCAGTATCATCATGATGAAGTCAGGTCAAATCAATTCCTGGGTGTAGATTTTGTTATTTACGCAATCTTGTTTACAGGATGTACATGGCCGGGTCCGAGCTCTAATGTGAGACCACCACTGACTGGGTCAGTTCCCAAGTACCCTAAAAATTTGTATACAATAAATTATTTACTTACTTAATCAATAAAATAAATGATTTACTTAATCAATAAAATAAATGATTTACTTAATTAAGAAAATAAATTATTTACTTAATCAATAAAATAAATGATTTACTTAATCAATAAAATAAATTATTTACTTAATTAAGAAAATAAATTGTTACTTAATCAATAAAATAAATGATTTACTTAATCAATAAAATAAATTATTTACTTAATTAAGAAAATAAATTATTTACTTAATCAATAAAATAAATGATTTACTTAATCAATAAAATAAATGATTTACTTAATTAAGAAAATAAATTATTTACTTAATCAATAAAATAAATGATTTACTTAATCAATAAAATAAATTATTTACTTAATCAATAAAATAAATGATTTACTTAGTTAATAATTTATTTTATTTATTAATTCTACGTTTTTTTATTATTGTTTATTGTTTTATTTTTAATGCCACGGGCAAATGCCAGATTTCAATATAAATTGAATGACATATTTACACAGTCATACTTACACATATTTACGCATTCATGATTATACATTTAACATTCAACAGTACTTACATAAATAACAGACCTTAAATTACATGCAGCGGTAACAAATGCAAATTATTACTGCTATTTCAATATTATTAATCATCTATTAATACCAGAAATGATGCCGGGGCGTGAAATGTAAAAGAGGACAACAATATTATAGCGTACAATATTGTACGATATTTTTTGTACCTTATTTATATAGCGTACTTTTTTTTTACCAACCGAGTGATATTTAGACCCCCCCGGATATACCAATGGAAAAAGTCCAGGATTTTCTTCCGCTGACTGTGACATTCATTCAATCAGAGAATCATCTCGCTAATAGTTTTACGTCTATGCATCTCACCCGGCAATAAAACTTGGTTTCCCCCAACACCGCAGGGGAAAAAACCTTGTTTACCTGGTCGAGCTTACCCGGCCATTAATTTTCTCGTGCTACTATTAGTCTCTGACAAAATCAAGACACAACATGTTGAGCGGAAAACTCGATCGCTGGTTGGAATCTTTGGCTCCTGACAATCCATTATTCACATCCTCTCGTATTCTTTCACGCGAAATGAAATCATAATTTTTATAACTGTTTGTCTGCTTGTCACTCGGTCTCAATTTATCTGTAAGACTGCTCTTGAGGATCGGACATTGAATATTTTTATCAGCGAATTTTATTACAGTTGAAGTAAATTAATCGGAATCCTGAATGCTCTTAAATGATATTTAACCTAGCTAGGAAGGCTACTCTACAACTGTCTACTACTAGGAAATGAGTCTAGAAATGATTTATTTATTAAACATGATCTACGATATCCTAAAATTTAGCTAGTCTACAATAATTGTCTTCGGCCAACAAATGATTTATTTAATCGCACAACAACCGTTTATGAAAATAAAATTTCATGAAAATTGAATAATGCAAGGACTATAGTTGTTGACGCCACGGCAGTCGCATACTTGTCAGAGAGGCACACATTTGGGGTTTTGGGGTGAATTTTCCACAGATTTCCGTTTTATAACGATACAAAATGGATTTGTTACTGGTTGTCCCTTCTCTGGCCTTTACTGGCTTTACTGGTCCTCTCAATAAAATGGCAAGTCTTCATGTTTCACCTTTTTAAAAATACACAGATTACGGTGCGTACAAACAACTTGAGTCTCGAAGTAAGTTTTGGAAGATGAATTTTTCCCACTTCCGATCAAGAATTACAGTTGGGTTTCTCTCAAGAGCCCTCTCATACAAAAATGAACGCGGTCGTTGCTCTCAACAGAATACAAAAGAACGAAGTAAATTTGTTAGGAGCAACCACTTTTTTCGAGCCCTTATTTTTGTTGGAATCCATGTTTTATTCAGTCAATGTCTTGACCCACAAACACGCTAACGTACTTACCACCTTCGGCGAACACTTTCCTGCAAGGCAGCAAAACTGCTTTCTTGTAGGCTGTATTATTACAGGTAAGTACTTAGGCAGTACATGGAGTTAAGAGTACATACAAAACCTTGTGGAAAGCAGGAGCATTTTCATTGTAGCAACAGAACGCGGATAAAAATAGAGTAACGGAAGACGAAAGTGGACTGTATTGGACAGGATGATTCAGAGGGAAGAATAAGGGTTTGTTGTGATTGATTACGGTAGGTGCAATCTTTCCAGCGGACGTAGGTACCCATTTTACAACGATACGAAATGGATTTGCTAGTGGTTGCCCACGATAGGGGCCCCTGGCTATGCTTAGAGACGTGACGATCGGATGGAGGCAGCAGACCAAGGAGGAGGCAAGGTGAGAGGTAATTTTGAAAATTTTGGAAATAATAATTTTGGAGGGGGAAAAAACCAAAGAAAACTTCGCAATTACGCTTAATCAAAACAACGGTTATGTTCTTACGGGAAAACGAAAATAAGAAAATTTGAAAATATCAAATAAAGGCGGTTTTTGAGGAGAGAGGACTTATTGCGCTGATGGCAGAAACAAAAGTAATCAGGAGGCAGGCAGGGGGAAAGCGATACAGCGCATCCAGTGGGAAAAACTTAGCAATCGAGTGGGGTATCGACGGGGCGCAACAATTTAAATTCAAACATTCAGAGTTTTTGGCTTCAGTTTTGGTACATCCTGGCACAGGAACCTTGAGACAGCTTTGAAAAATCGCCAAATCATTTCGGTGTCGTTCGACTCAGAACTGGACCTTTCTCCAATATGGACCGTAAATTCGGCAACAGAGCCAAATTCCACGTTAAGTATAGTCGAAGTAAAATTTCGATGAGCTAGAAACGTATTTAGGATCGTATTTAACTGTGCGACCAACGCTGGGTGAAGCCGTAACAAACGAACATAACTTTGTAACTTTTTAAATTCAACTACTACCAGAGCGCTAAGTATTCTTCGATCCTCCAGGCCTCTCTTTTACGAAACAATTACCCTTCATCCTCACTTTTTCGCTCTGTTCTCCTCTTTGTTTCCCAAAGAAATCTCGAAGCTGATAACCACTTGAATGGGAAGACCCCGTTCTACTGGCTAACGCTGGTTAGGGCTAACTAATCCCTTGTGTGGTTTCCCTCACCGACTAGCTCTTTCTGTTTCGCTAAATCCTCCGCGGATAACCAGGCAATTCTGGTTGTTGTCTTGTTCTTCAAAAGAAGAGTTTTTTTCTCTAAACCATGAGAACGCTCTTCTTTTCCTGGTTGCAACAGACGGCTTTTGCGTTTGATTGGAAGAAGTTTTCCCTCACGGTAACATTGTATTCGCTCTTCTTTAATGAAGTTGCGGTCTCGAAGTTGAAAGTTCGTTTCGGATGGAATGAGAAAATGAAAGTTGCAGTCGGAAATTGGCAATTATAATGGCGTTTCTTGTTGTGGATATACAAAGACAAACCAACACTCCTATCAAACGAAAAACAAAGCCTCAGAAACGGAAAGCACAACCGAAACCACAACACTAATTTACACTTCATTTTCCTGAAACTCGTTTCTGAGTTGAGTTTTGGTGTTTGCTTCTCATGTAGCAACCTCATGAAAGACAATATGCCGAAGATTAACGTGTTTCCAACTCAGGAGCAAAAATTCCACGTTTTCTCAATAACAACAACAAACCCTTTCATGAACAACTTTTGAATATTGATAACATTTTCCAGTTTGCCAGCATGGCTGTAAGGGTTTTCCCTCCTCAAAGGATTGTACCTCATTTCCGGTCGGAACTTTGCCCTTTAAAAGTTCCGAAAGTACGACAAAATAGGAATAAATACAATAAAGAACGATTTTCTTGGATTTTAAAAATCAAGTGGAAGACGCATGTGTGCGTGTGTTCTTCATGCTAATCTATTGAATTTTCGTCATTGTTTCCCAGGATCTGTTGTCATTTTACCTGTTCGTGAAGGGTGGAAATTCACAGTTTCATTCAGAGTTCCAAAGCGTATTAGAACGGCGACAGTTACCTGAAAATCCTCGCTGAACGTGTTTAACACACTGCAAAGGTGAGGAACAAGAAAAAAGAAAAGAAAAAAAGAAAAGATAAAGAAGGAAATGGATCATTTTTACCATTTATAATATTGTTGTCTGACTTTAGGGCGACGGATTCCTCTGAAAAGCTTCAAAATCTATGGCTGTTTTGTACGGTTGTTGAAAATAAACTACGTCAAGTTTCTGCAGATTAGAGTTGATAGGAGAGATAATTTTGCTTCTACCGTACTGCCATGACAGGAATTTTACCTATCCCCTAGTAAAGAAATTGCAATAACTTTATGTCTCATAATTATTATGAAATCTAGCAACCCGACTTGTGAGACGTCCACAGAGTACCAGGATCTCTGAACTGTTTGAATTGGAATGAGACGCTTGGTATGCAATTTTCTGCATAAGTAGTTGTGGAAGGGCAATAGCGAGTTGACAAAAGGTATTCTACTATCTCAACTGTCTTCATTCTCACTCAGGCTACCTTGTTATTCGATATTACTTGTACCAAGCAGGTCCATGTATTCTTCAAATTTCTGATTCAATCTTGTAGTGGTATCCTCCCAGAACCACAACGATTGTACATAGAAATAAGATCTCGCCAAATAAACATAGAAGTGGGGACAGAGGACGCAAGAGAACCGAGGGCCAGCCTGGGGATCCCCACCATCCTCTACTAGCTAGAGGATGGAGGGAGACAGCTCCCAAGCCTATAAGAACTAGCCTCCTGCGCCTTTTTCTTCATTCTACGCTCTCCTCTAGTTGCTGACTACTCTCTCTCATCCTTACCTCATCTCTCTCCTAACCCAAAAGACGCTGTGAATGGTGGTGCTACACCCATAACCAACAGCCAACTCTACCTAAAAGATCTCGGGTATGGTGGTGGTCCGCCCATAACCTACTGAGCACACTCCAAAAAGACCCTGGTCTTGGTGGTGGTCCGCCCATAACCTTACCAGGCAACGATCCCGAAAAGATTCCGTGAATGGTGGTGGTACACCCATAACCAGCCCGGGCACATCCCCCCTCGCACCGCTCGTGGTGGATGCGCCAAATTTAAATCCATCACAAATCTATTTATTCACAAACACGCCAAAAAGCAGTTGAGTGGGTGACGTAGGTGTAACTACTTGCCAACGTTGCGAGCTTCAGATCCATAAGTCGAACTTCTCCACCACTAAATATGAAAGAAGTTACCTTCCACGGCCACTGAGCTGCTGTGGGTGGCTCGATAACAAGTCAATCTTATCAAACAGCATGGAACATCGGCAAGGACTAATTCCATGTTCACCAGTGCCATACATACCAGTGCCTTATGACACTCTCAGCTGTAGACGGAGCGGCTTCCAAGCTTTGCTCGAAGGAGCGGAAAACGCAAGAAAGAATGGGATAATACGAGGTCGCCAATGAAACAGTATCATGCAGTCAACTATTTCTGTAGATTTATAGAAGCCAGCTCCTATATTAGTTTATTATTTTCAATAATGATCACGAAAAAAAATAATTTTAATGCCTCCCTCAAAATTTGATGATTTACGTTTAGAATCCGAAAATGGAATGAAATAATTTTGTCCGTCCGCCGTACTTCTTAGTTACCACGAACCAAAACTAATGAAATTTGGTTTGTAGGTCCCACTTGGGGTCTAGTTGGTCCACAAAGCTCGGCGTTACTGTCAATCATCTCTAAGGGGTGAAAAATACGAGTTGCAATTTTCAGAACGCCGTAGCTCGAGAACGTTCAATCGAAGGTTACGGTTTTTTCACATTTTTAAAGTGATCTCAAACTAAAGAATTTTTTGAGACCACCAAGAACATTGTACGAACAGCCGTTCGTTTGCACCGAAAAGCTTCGTGAACATGATCGTGAATTAAACGGTACAAAATCCGGCCCAGATATCATTGCTAGAGAATACCTGATTATAATCACACGTGGCTGTATCAAATCGAGTGGGTTGTTCTGTGATATTATTCTATTTGAAGAATGGTGGCTCTTTTGGATTTTGTTGATAGGTAATTTTGTAACTTGAACAGACGTTATGCTGCACGAATAATAACAAAATTATTTAATAATAATAATTAAATAATTCTGTTGTTATTCATTCATTATTGATGACTGAATTATTCAATCCTGCGTATTTTTATGAAACTATTATTCCCGGGGCCGGCTTCATTACTCGATTTAGGGCTTTCCTGGGGCGAGCACGAAGTAAGGTATTGGCCAAAGAAAACAGTGATCTACGCAGATATCTATAAGGTAAATATTAAACCGTTGTGTAATAATTTTCAACTTTTTTTAACCTATAAAAACTATTAATCCATTACTAATTGCAAGCCTGGACAGTAGGTGCATTCTGAACTGTTGTTGTTTCCTTCTGACTTGGTACTCATCTACGAAAACGTCGTCGTATGTACAAGTACGAGTACAACAACAACACAACATTTCCACAACATTTTCCGCAACTACCTTTTGACCAACCTTTCTCCTGTGTTCGATCTTGTGATGTCCTCAATTGGTTCCAGTATTACAATCCAACAAGGTACCTAACTTTATAGCTTCTACAGAATTGTTATTTTACTCAATATTATAATATTATGGTAACCATACAAGTGTTATGATTGGGCCCAATCCCACAGTCCCAATCCTGCCTAAAAATAAAATTATTGAACGAAATCCTCATATTATGTGCACAGGACGTATCAGCATCTGGCATTTGCCCCCACGTGACCCCCCCCCCAATGGTCCTGCACGTTACTGTATCAGAGCTACCTACTTGAAGGTCTCCGGTCAGATAATGTGGGGAACAAAAAATAAAAATAAAACGTGCAGTTGAAAATTCCAGAGTATTTTCTTGGTCGAAGAACCGGTAGATCCAGTTCCCTCTTGGCGGACCCTAATGAGGGGTTGGAACAGAGCAGAAGGTCTTTCAACTGTGTCCTCATCAAACGCGAATTCTTGCGTTGACAGTGGTCACCTGGTATGTGAATTACCTTCCACAGGACACAGGATACCGATTGACATTACAGGACTGCCACAGGATATTGACGATATGATATACCGACAGAATACACACACAATAGAGTTCGGGCAACCAAAAGTGTCCTGTAAGTGAAAAAATGACACACGGTAGGTATACGTAAATTTTTAGCGTCTTCTGAATATATGTGATTTGCTGGTTACGTTTCTAGGGGCCGGATTGCTGCACACCAACTTTTCAAGTTTTCTTTTATTGACCATCGATAACCTTTTCGTTTGTTTAACGAAGGTAGTAAAAAGGAAACCTTCTTAGTGATTTCAGTTCATGGATATCAGTAGACAAATAAATAATTTAGTGAGGATACCGTATCAACCTATAATAAAGATGAAACAAAAAATCAAAAAATGTAAATTTTACAGTATGTGAAGTGTTGTGAGCCTTTTCATAGAAGTTTAGGAAAATCAGGATCTGCGGATTCAGTCACGAAAATTCTGGATGGATGGACGGATTAAGAGGTATCTCTTCTGTGTGTCTCTCGAGGTATGTATTTCATAGCACCCGCATTTGCTCGCTCTAACGTAACAGTGTGTTGTTTCGTGTACATAATTACGTGAAATTAATAACTAGTTTCATCATTATCAACTGAGCAGTACCTGAAGGTCACCTGTATGTTAGATTTAATGAAGAATGAAGAGATCACGAAAAATAACGTGTTCGTGTTCTCACGCCAACTGAGGAAAATGCGTTTAAAACATCTGTGAGGCAGGACAGCCTAAAACTATCTATTCCGAGGAGTGGCATATCAGAGAATTCAAGTTCAGTGAATGAAAAAACATGAATAGATACTATACAACCATTACTTGCCAATTTACTTAGGTCTCAATATCTAATGAGAATTAACTTACTCTAATGATTATTGTTCGTGACTGTTGCCTGACATAGAAACGTCTTCATCCTATCCTTACCCTTGACCCTGCCGTGATGTGAAATTGGTTTTGAAGCTCAGTTGAAACTAGGTAGCTTCGAAACTAGCTTACAGATTTTGCTCTGTTCCTCAAGTTGAAAACAAGAAAATTCGACCGTAATGAATAATATTTCCCCTGCTATTTTAATTATAGAAATAATAATACTGAGGTAGGTATAAAATTTGAATATTACGTAGTAAGAATTGTTGATATAAAACTCCAATTGTCACAAAAAATGAAAGGATTTACCATCACTACTTCAACAGTTTGCGATCGTGTTAATGTATTGCCTCTTGTTCAATGTGTAAACACGAATGTGAAACGCAACAAGCCGGATAGGCTTAGTTCTGCATGTTGTTTGGTGCCTATAATTTTTTGGAACATGATTTTGCTTATGACTGTCTAGTGACAGTTTTTTGCACTTCTACGTCTAAGGCACCGGTCTAAGGTTGTCAAATTCCATTCCTATCCAACCTGCAATGCTGAACTTTAAAATGGAGCCTATTTGGGGGCAAAAAAGAGAACGTCTCATCACCCTGATCCAAAAATTAGTTCGATGATTACAAGGAATTGGGACAGCCCATTTTCCATGTTGGAGAGCATTTTCCATGTTCTGTCTCCGTCCAAGTACAATATTGTCTACATCGTGTGTTATCGCAGCTCATAGCTCCAGTAACTCAATACAACTGGGTAGGTCTCCATTTACGATAGGAACCGATAGGTCTGATAGACAACCCGATGAGGTTTCGAATGGTCATAATTCCATTAGACCGCCGAACCCCCGCTCCTTAAGATATTCATTTCCTAATCAAAGTCAAGGGATCCACTCAAAGGGCACCTAAGCTGAAAGCCTCTTCAACCCTCGATCCCCACAGTGATGGAAATTGTCCTATTTGGCCCTAAGCTCCCCCTTGCCGTAGGAGTTGAATGACTCGGACCCTGAATTATGGATGTCATCTGGGGAGCGGTAAGGTAGCAGTGAGGTAGGATCGGTAAGGTAGTTTCCCCCACATGACCATCCTGTGGGTCTCGAATGACTAGTCGTAGATCCGCTTCACAAGTCGTCTTTCCCCTTCAATAATTCCCACATGTGACTCCTTCCGTTGGCTGCACAATCGCGGAAAACCAAAATAATGCATCGACATCGCAATTTTCCAGCCTAGCGATCAAATTTGTTAAATTCAATGAGTTGTATACGTGGATGACGTCCATAAATTAGAGTTTAGAGACGGCTGCAAACATTAGCTCAACAGAACAAGTCAGGTTTTAACCAATGAAGAACCTTTAAATTCACTTCAGTCATCAATATCTCGTTGTTTGACAACACACAGTTGACAGATTTCCCGATAACTGTCACGACAGTTGTTGTGGTCGAATCGTCAAAGATTGAAACTTGAATGCAAAATTAAAAGATTCTTCTTTGACTGAATCCGGATCATTTTTACAGTTTCAGTCATTTTAAACCATCGCATTAGTAAAGCAACAAAATGCTGAAATTCAGCATTCCATAATTATTCGTAATATTCCATACAGATGTGAACTAGAATTAAAACGCTGCAAAGTCCTTGTCACATGGGTTTATTATTCTATTATTTTATTGGTCTACAGAAATGCCGGCTGTTTATTTATTGTTTCTTTCATGTAAATTAATTGAAATAGCTATTTCTGGTGGTTTCCACAAATTTTGGCCCCCAGAACTTGAATTAGGTACTAAGTACGCTCCTTTTAGCGAATTTTCGAAGAAAAGGAAGCTATTGTTCTCGGTCCAAAATTTTTAAAACTCGAATTTCCGAAAGATTTTTATACCAAAATCCGTTTCAGACCATCCTGAATTCCCTGCCGAAAGACACAAAAAATTATATGTATATTTTTATATATTTATATACTTATATATGTATGTGTCATTCCAGACGATAACTCTCGAAAGAATTGAGATAAAAAGTTCAAATTTGCACGAAAAATCTGTCTTGGCAATCGACAGGCTAAGTTCGAAGATGGGCAGAATCGGATCACCCTAAGGGGGAGTTTTGGGGAGTTTTAGGGGGGGAAAATTACCCATAAATTCCCAAAATGAAAAAGTCAGACAAGTGACACCTCATTTTAAAGGTTTTTGTACGCTGAACACGATGGTGAAATCAGAATTGCGATATCTCATTCCATTCTCAAACTGGAGCACTTTGAAGATGAAGGAACGTGGTTATTTCTTGAGATGTTCTTCCTGGTTCGTCTGCTCTAATCTGATAACGGAATGGGATATCGCAATTCTGACTTCACCATCGTGTTCAGCGTTGGAAAATCTACAAACCGAGGTGTTACTCGGCAAAAAATTGAACAAAAAATTTGTTACGTACCCAATACCTACTCTTCTGGTATTCAAAACATTTTTGATTTCCCCCTCCCCCTCCTTCCATCCCAAATTTTACTTTGCGTAAAACTACTCCTGTTTTAATTTTGTATGGTATCAAGTTGGGAAAACATTGACCGAAAATTAATTTTCAGAAAATTTTAGGCGGAGGAGGAAGATGCCGAAAACTTCGAAAATTCGCTCTTATAGCCATGCTGCATGACTGTGGGTTTTTTTTTCTTCAAATTACCCTTGATCATTGATTGTACCATTTAATCGTCTTGATCCACGTGTTGACACTTTTTCTAGTGTTATTATACAAATTGATGGTGATTTCAGACGATTTCGCAGGTTTTTGACTCATAAAAAATCAATTTTGGGAGCTGAACATCTGGTGCAACCTCAATTTTCCACTCCTTGGTCAAAATCGGCTTCATATTCGGTCTTCTCGTCCCCAAAAACATGGAATACTATACCTCAAAAGCTCATTTTACTAACATGTTACTAAAACACAAAAAGTACCTATTTTTATACACATTTTCACTCATAACTCCCCTGGATATATTCCGATCGGGCTGAAAAGTTTCGGGACACAACTAGGGCCCAAATGGAGCATTTGTGCGAAAGAACGATTTTTTTAGACCGAAAATGAAGCCTGTAGACGTGATACGGCGTACGGCGGACGGCGGACGGCGGACGGCGGACGGACATTGCATTTTTGGAATCTACACACCTTGAAACGGAAAAGAAAAAATTTTGAGGGGGTGTTATAAAAATTTTTTGCTGAGCGAATACATAGGTGTATTATTCACAGAATAATAAACCAAAACGAGAGTGGCGTCCTTCATTTCAAGAAAGCCTACTTTATGCACAACCTTATATAAATGAGAGTAAAGTCAATTAGAACTTTCTGATTTGTGAAATGCCTTTAAATGCTGTACTTACCACTCGCCCAAAGTAAGTCAGAAAAGAAACTTTGTATACACACCTGAAAAGAGAAAATTCAAATCAGGAAAAGTTTAAAACAACGAACAACGCAGAGAAAGATGAATATGAATAAACATTATTTATCAAGTGAGTGTAAATAAATCTCACGAAAAAACATCTTTTTGTTGAATTGGATGATGTCGAATGGTAAACCTGCAGAATATGCGCGTGGATGACCCTGACGTTGCACAAGAGAGCTTTAAAGTCAGGCTTTATCTATGTAAATTATATTCGGATAGATCCATTCAAAGAGGGAATTAAAAGAACTAGAACCCCACTCTTTTCTCAGTTACTGCGCAATCCATACTAATAATTTGAGTAAATAAATTGCAAGAAGCCTGAAAAAATACCAGTAACCACGGGATCTTTCATCTGCACGTTTTCTTCCTCGCCAATTATACATAAAACTACTATTATACACAGCTATACATGAAACAGGGAATCTACTTAGGGCCGGTTTCACCTATACTTCCTAACCATGGTTAAAATAAATCACTGTTTTATCAAATCCGAGATATGAGGCGTTGGTTAAGGACAAGTGGATTTCACGAGTGTAATAAACCATATAACATTATAAATGTTTTCATAAAATGTTGTTTTCATAAAACGTCGATTTAACTTTTAAACGCCGATTTAACGGTATCATAGAGGCAATGACCCGTTAAAATGGAGGTACTGGGGTGATTACGATTGATAACGCATCTTTGTTGACGTGCACTGAGAGGTTGATGAGCACAAGTACCTACTTGTGCTCATTTGCTGTGTTGGCGTTTGGCTTGCTGTTTATACTGTTGATTGCAGTCTGACGTTTATTTTTGAAATGAAGTTCGTTGATCGCCAAAATTGCAGAAACCAACATGGAATCAGCGACGAAAAAACGAAAAAGCTGTATCGACGGCCTGATGATGATGTCCTTACATCGAAAGCGCTTGCCACCAGTACTCAACCGGCTAGTGACGACGTACTCTCCCAGAAGGGATGGTAAGAAAAAGCGGATGTTTGAAGCCAGTGAAAAAAACGCTGCAAAGTCCTTGTCACATGGGTTTATTATTCTATTGGACATACCTACAGAGATGTTGGCTGTTTATTTATTGTTTCTTTCACATGAAATAATTGAAATAGCTATCTCTGGTGGTTTCCACCAATTTTGGCCCCCAAAACACAAATAAGGTACGCTCCTTTTTTTTAATATAAATTATCTCTGATCATTGATAGTACCATTTAATCGTCTTGATCCACCTGTTGACACTTTTTCCTAGTGTTATTCTACAAATTGATGGTGATTTCAGACGATTTCCCACGTTTTTGACTCATAAAAAATCAGTTTTGGGAGCTGAACATCTGGTAGAACCTCAATTTTCTATTCTCTGGTCAAAATCGACTTCATATTCGGTCTTCTCGTCCCCAAAAACATGAAAAACCATACCTTAAAAGCTCATGTTACCAACATGTCGCTAAAACGCAAAAAGTACCTATTTTTACACACATTTTCACTCATAACACTCCTGGGTATATTCCGAGCTGGCTGCAAGTTTCGGGACACAACTAGGGCCCAAATGGAGCGTGTGTGCGAAAGAACGATTTTTTTAGACCGAAAATGAAGCCTGTACACGCGATACGGCGTACGGCGGACGGCGGACGGACATTGCATTTTTGGAATCTACGCACCTTGAAACGGAAAAGAAAAAATTTTGAGGGGGTGTTATAAAATTTTTTTGCTAAGCGAATACATAGGTGTATTATTCACAGAATAATAAACCAACAGATAATGGTTGACGCTGTTCGCATCAACATTATTGAGTGTAAGAAAACCGACGGTGCTTCATCGGTCGTTCCTGTTATAAAATATATTTTTTATGCTGTACATCATATTATCAATAATAATGTGTCCCGCTCAGCCTAAAAAGGTAGGCAAAGGTAGGGTTGTGTAGGTGTATGTACCTACACAACTTCTCCTAACAAATGGTCCGATTTCTCTCAAATTTGGTGGTGTTTGTCCTCAATGAATTTCATTGCGATTGGAATTGTATTGTTTTACTGCTAATTTTAAATTTTACAGCTCCACGACGGTTGTGCAAATGCGAAATCCCCATTTCTCGAATCGCTAAAAATGGTAAAAGAAAATCGCAATATTAATTATTATCCAAAGAACTTTATGATCGATTAGAATTTTTTTGTTTGATAGGCAGGTAAAGTTGTTCAACTCTCCCATCAGTTCAAAGAAACGAGAAAGCTATGTGCTTTTTCACTTGATTATTGTAGGTACCTCGTAACAAAATCGATATCATCGAGCTCAAAATGATATGTTCTGCCTCTCATCCATCGATTCTTCGTCCTCTTACAGGTACCAACCGAAATGCCCTACTCAGTCCCCTACTCATTTTTGTAGACGTACAATAATAATAATATCAAGAATAATAATAACAGAAGAATGGTTCGCATGAAAAGATCGAACTGGCAAGATGGCGAAGTGGTAAATCGTTGATTTAGGGCGCTAACCACCCAAAATCGGCTGGTTAGTTTTGATCGTCGATTTGTCTATTTCGATCACTGATCCATCTTAAAGACTGAAGAAACCCGACATCGATGTTTAACACCTGAGATCTTCGGTTTAATAAGTAAACTTTGGTGAAACCGGTCCTAATTGGTTACTAACCAATTTCTGTACCAACAATTCAGAAGAAGGTCGAATCGGAGATTTCGCATGGTTGATGGACGTGGCTTGAAGGGTATGGCGGGAGGGTATGAAATATTGAGTTTCAACGGTATGTGAGGAAGGCCGAGACTGAGAGTTATGCCGTAATAACTGCAGTTTCTTGAGCGTCTAACTATTTCGCATCAATCCGTCAATTATGATATACGGAAGGGTATGGTCGGGAGTTCGATACACTCACACGATTAACGGGTTTGTTGAGAGTGAGAAGAAGTATGGCATAAGTCACTTTAACGTAGAGGTTGAAATCATCAACAAACATTCAACAAAACATTTCAACATTTCATGTTTGCGCATGCGCAGACGAAAGTTACAGTACGATTCCAATGAAATTCATATGGAACTATCAAAGTACTTTCCTGGTCGACCCTCCAAGTTTGAACTCATTTCAACGATATTTAAGGCAGTTATGGGGAGCTTCAAGTATTTCACGTTTGCGCAAGCGCAGACGAAAGTTACAGTACTTTTTCAATGATTTTTGTATGGGATCATCTGTCACCCAACCCGCACCTACCCTCCAAATTTCAGCTCATTTCTACCATTATTTCGGGAAGTTCAAGCGCTCACAGACAGACACGGAACCAAAAATGTTCCTTGACGTCTGAAACGCAAAATTGTAAGTAGTAGAAATTTTCATTTTGGAGGACACAAATTCTTTTTACTCCATCACAGATATCAGTGGCGGCCACTGGTGGATACTTGACAGAAAATCCGTGACTCGGTCGAAGTAGGAATATTATATCCATGTATCCACGATGCTGGTTAAAGTCTATTATCAATGATAACTTTCGCACCATTGTAACAAGGCTGATACAAATTACGAATAGTTTTTTGAACAATTTGATGAAGAAAAAGTGGTTGAAACGACCTAAAATTCATGTTTCAGGCTCTAAACTGCGACGTGGAGGAAGAACTTGACTGTGTGACGTAACTGCATGCCAATAGGTACCTCATGGGGTAGTGCTTGTATTTATTTAATTTTTAATTCGTTTAGATGAAAGTAGATTCCATCCTGAGAATTTTACCACCAATCCACTGTCCTACGATAAGTATTTCTTTTTCTATGATTTTTTCAAAGTTTCCACCAATTGGCGTCATTTCACACCTCTCGTCTCCCCCCCCCCCCCCACCACAACAACTATGACGTCAGAATTGGTTGTAATTTTGAAAAATCATAGAAAAAGAAATACTTATCGTAGGACAGTGCGGTTTGTGGCAAATTTCTCACAATGTAATCTAGTTTCATTACAAAATAATATAAACCGCTTTTGTGACCCACGCACATACCCCATTATTGATCCAAGTACATAAACATACGATACTTCTCTCGACTAATTGTAATTTCCTCATCAGTTAACAGCGTAAAATAGCATCGTTCCTACAGACGTTTCTATAGTTGACGTATTGTCTCAAAGTCAGACGTAAAGTGTGTTCAAAGGAGTCACCGCCAAAAAGCTCGAGATGAGAATATTGCAGCATTATAGGAAGAATCGGTTCCAAAGAAAACGCACTAACGGCGCTGAGAACAAGGAGAGTAGCAATTACAGAACTGTGACTTCGACTTAGGTAGGTGCTTACCTCGAAAAGTTAACGTTCGGTGAAGTAAGCTAATGTCGAATCTCTGAGCATACAAATAACAGAAACAACTTGGACGGCAAGATTTCATCAATATCAATCATTTCCTTCAACAAACAATCAGTTGGGTTTCAGAATTAAACCATATTTCAAGCAAATGGGCACATTCTTCGGGCGGTAATAAGCCTTTTGAAGCAAACCTCTACCAACAAACTTCCATCGGACCCGGGTGGATTTTGAATAGAAGTGCAATAAGTTACGAGGTTTTCACAAGGCTTCCGCAACCCCGGAAGCCTCGTAGGAAAAATTAGGTTGCTGAATAGTGATTATAGTGATGAATAGCGAAAAGAGTGGTTCCCAGTTAAGTGAGTCTAATCACGGGAATTCTCATTATGCTTTATATTATAAGAAGGCGTTTATCGTCGCCTTTCATAACAGAGAAAGCGACGATGAAAGGTAGTGAGAAGAAATTTTCTGTTCCCTCTCGTTAAAGAGACAGGACTGTGAGCAACAAATGTTTAACCTTTCAACAAATAGGTAAGAAAGTACCTATCAAAAAAATCAAAATAACCATATTTCTTCAAATAATGAAACAACAACAAACGGACTTCATTACAACGGAACAACCAACTCGATTTCAAACAGCGATGCGTGATTATAATGAGCTGTTCTCTAACAATAATATACGGGCTGGAGTTATGTATACTTGCATACCGTATGATAATAACAATTGATGGCGCCAATGACCTTTTATGCTTGAACGGGTCTAAATGAAGGAAAAAGAAAACTATTCACACGCACGTTGACGTTTTTCGGTTTCAGGGCTTTGCTGTGTACGAAGTAAAAGCTCCGGGTGATCGAAAAAATCCTGAAGTTCGTAATCAATATAAAAACGATACCCTTCTATTAAATTATTCGAGCTTTGGAGTTTTGAAATTTCGACCCTTATTTTTGAACCCTTAGAGAAGATTGACAGTAACGTCCGAGGACCAACTAGAACCCAAATGGGACCTACAAATCAAATTCCATCAATTTTGGATCGTGATGACTAAGGAAAGTGCCAAGTGCTGCGTACGGCAGACGGACAGAAATTTTTTTTATTCCATTTTCGGACTCTACGTACCTTGAGACGCGAACCATCAAATTTTGAAGGTTGTTAATTTTTTTCCTTCTTGCTCAATTTCTCGTTTTATGGTTTTATAAAACGTGTCTGCTTACGAGTAGCACACAACGTTCTCGCTTTTTATTTTTAATAATGAACCTGTGGAATTGAGCAAGAAGGAAGAAATTACCAACCTTCTAAATTTGATGGTTTGCTTTGAAAATAGAATAAAAAAACGCTGCAAATCCCTGCACAACGGTTTATTATTTTGTATAGAATACCCTCCTGTTACAGATCATAGCTCTATGTATAGATAACCCTTCTATATAATATGATATGTACTATTCTATTATATACATATTATGTAGATCGCAGACCCTCCGTAGGTTAGTACCTAACCCCGTACTCGTTACTAGGTACCTACCTAAATCACGAGTTAAATGTTGCTAAAATAATTCTGCCGATGACAAACAGTATCTAACAAAAAGAAACACACATAATGAAGTTCTGAAAAGAAATTGTTGATGAGGAGTGAAAAAAGTTGCAAAAGTACCTACCAACAAACTCCAGCCCCTTCTACGTAGATGGTATAATGAACCGTTGTGTAATAATTTACCGTTGAGTAATGATTTACCGTAGTAATAATTTACCCATCAATAATACTTCAACGTTTGTTCAAGTTTCACTACCTACCAACAAACTCCAAAAGAGCCATCATTTTTCAAGCGAAATAATATCACAGAACAACCAACTCGACTTCATACTCCGCCAATATAATCAGGTGATCCCTACCAATGATTGGCCGTATTCACAAATTCCTATTGTGGGCGCGTCTCTGGTTACGAGCTTTGGTTTGAATTGTATACAATTTCATTCACACTGGAGTCGAAAATGCCTGTCGGTGCAAACTTCGGGGCCTTACTGTGAACGAACGGCTGGACGTACGATGCTCCGGATGGTCTTAAAAAAACTCGCAAGTTCAAGAACTATTTAAAACCGTAAAAATATTTACGTAAAAAAATGGTATAGGCGTTTTGAAAATTTCAACCCCTATTTTGAACCCCTTAGAGATGACTGACAGTAACGTCGAGCTTCGAGGACCAACTAGACGCCGAACGGAACCTATAACCCGAATTTCATCAATTTTTGTTCATGGTAACTAAGAAAAGTGGCCCGTACGGCGTACGGCGTACGGCGTACGGCGGACAGACAGAAATATTTTTATTGCAGTTTTGGATTCTACATACCTTGAAACGTAAACCATCAAATTTTGAGGGGGGGTAAGAATTTTTTTTTTCATGCTCGATTCCAATGGTTCATTATTGAAAATAATAAACCAAAATTTCCGTCCGCCGTACGCCGTACTTCGCACTTTCCTTAGTTACCGTGAACCAAAATTGATGAAATTTGGTTTGTAGGTCCCATTTGGGGTCTAGTTGGTCCGCGAAGCTCGGCGTTAATGTCAGTCATCTCTAAGGGCTGTGAACAACAAATTTTTTAACGATCAACAAATGGGTAAAAAAGTACCTATCAACAAAATCAAAATAACCACATTTCTTCAAAAAATGAAACAACAACAAACGGATTTCATTACAACGGAACAACCAACTCGATTCCATACAGCAATGCGTGACTATAATCAGCTGTTCTCTAACAATAATATACGGGCTGGAGTTATGTATACCGTATGATAATACCTGATGGCACCAATGACCTTTTATGCTTGAACGGGTCTAAATGAAGGAAAAAGAAAACTATTCACACGCACGTTGATGACGCTTTTCGGTTCAAACTTCATCAGGGCTTTGCTGTGTACGAACGTAAAAGCTCCGGGTGATCGAAAAAATCCTGAAGTTCGTAATCAATATAAAAACGATACCCTTCTATTAAATTATTCGACCTTTGGAGATTTGAAATTTCGACCCTTATTTTTGAACCCTTAGAGAAGATTGACAGTAACGTCCGAGGACCAACTAGAACCCAAATGGGACCTACAAATCAAATTCCATCAATTTTGGATCGTGATGACTAAGGAAAGTGCCAAGTGCTGCGTACGGCAGACGGACAGAAATTTTTTTTATTCCATTTTCGGACTCTACGTACCTTGAGACGCAAACCATCAAATTTTGAAGGTTGTTAATTTTGGTTTATTATTTTCAATAATGAACCATTGGAATCGAGCATGAAAAAAAAAATTCTTACCCCCCCTCAAAATTTGATGGTTTACGTTTCAAGGTATGTAGAATCCAAAACTGCAATAAAAATATTTCTGTCTGTCCGCCGTACGCCGTACGCCGTACGGGCCACTTTTCTTAGTTACCATGAAAAAAAATTGATGAAATTCGGGTTATAGGTTCCGTTCGGCGTCTAGTTGGTCCTCGAAGCTCGACGTTACTGTGAGTCATCTCTAAGGGCTTCAAAATAGGGGTTGAAATTTTCAAAACGCCTATACCATTTTTTTACGTAAATATTTTTACGGTTTTAAATAGTTTGAACTTGCGAGTTTTTTAAGACCATCCGGAGCATCGTACGTCCAGCCGTTCGTTCACAGTAAGGCCCCGAAGTTTGCACCGACAGGCATTTTCGACTCCAGTGTGAATGAAATTGTATACAATTCAAACCAAATCTCGTAACCAGAGACGCGCCCACAATAGGAATTTGTGAATACGGCCAATCATTGGTAGGGATCACCTGATTATATTGGCGGAGTATGAAGTCGAGTTGGTTGTTCTGTGATGTTATTTAATTTGAAAAATGATGGCTCTTTTGGAGTTTGTTGGTAGGTAGTGGAACTTGAACAAACGTTGAAGTATTATTGATGGGTAAATTATTACTACGGTAAATCATTACTCAACGGTAAATTATTACACAACGGTTCATTATACCATCTACGTAGAAGGGGCTGGAGTTTGTTGGTAGGTACTTTTGCAACTTTTTTCACTCCTAATCAACAATTTCTTTTCAGAACTTCATTATGTGTGTTTCTTTTTGTTAGGTACTGTTTGTCATCGGCAGAATTATTTTAGCAACATTTAACTCGTGATTTAGGTAGGTACCTAGTAACGAGTACGAGGTTAGGTACTAACCTACGGAGGGTCTGCGATCTACATAAATATGCATAGAATAGTATATATTATATTATATAGAAGGGTTATCTATACATAGAGCTGTGATCTGTAACAGGAGGGTATTCTATACAAAATAATAAACCGTTGTGCAGGGATTTGCAGCGTTTTTTCCTTCTTGCTCAATTTCTCGTTTTATAAAACGTGTCGGCTTACGAGTAGCACACAACGTTCTCTCTTTTGGTTCATTATTTTCAATAATGAACCTTTGGAATTGAAGAAAATTAACAACCTGCAAAATTTGACGGTACGCAGCACTTGACACTTTCCTTAGTTCATGATCCAAAATTGATGGAATTTGATTTGTAGGTCCCATTTGGGTTCTAGCTGGTCCTCGGGCGTTACGGTCATTATTAAAAATAATGAACCAAAAGCGAGAACGTTGTGTGCTACTCGTAAGCAGACAAGTTTTATAAAACGTAAAATTGTTTTTTTTGGGACAAGATTTCCAACGCAATTATAACATTCACTCATTTGCATGTTGTCCTCATCTACGGCATGAGAAGTGAGGAGTCAGAATATGATGAGGTGTCCAGCATCCCGTATTTCCACGCATCATATGAATATTTCAAAAGCCCTTAGATGGAAAACTTTCAGGTTTATGTGCGAATTTTAATTCAACGGTAGAGGATTGAATTAACTTCGTTGGAGAGCAACATGGCAGGGAGGACTCGATGCAGGTATGCACTGGCCAGATCTGATCAACTCGATCCTGACAAGGATTTATTTCAAATATTGTACATCGTGATACAGTTCGGCAGAATCGATGGACACCGTCACGTTGGAGCACAACTTTTCAGGACATCTGCAAATTCCTGTGGATGGTAGAATACTCATAGAGCACAACAATAATGCAATTTAGACGACGAGGCCAACAAATTGGTTCCGAACACAACAAAAAGCTAAAGAGTGGGTTAAAATGATTAAATTAAATTATGAAATTAAGTTACACATATAGTTGAACCATGCTGTAGGTATATAATACCTACAGTTATACAAGTTATGAACAGATTGTATTTGATGGTACGTTTCGAAGCTAATATTAAGCCGCATTTACATTGCCCGAACATCCTCGAGCATCGAGCTTTTGCGATCGTTGTTCGCCGGTTTTCAACGAGCACGAACGTTGAAAATGAAGTGGGTTCCCCACTGTTCACACTGCCCGAGCATTTCTGACGATCAGTTGTTCGTGAGCATTCGCTGTGAACAGATGGCACCCGGGTTGTCGAGAGTTGCGGTTACCGCTAGTTCTGATTTTAGATCATCTAGAAAAGGAAAAGCGCAAAAGAAAAAGGCGCCGCATGTGGGAGTCATCGTTTCTGCGGGGAAGAAATTATTCCTCATTGCTGAAGGATACGAAGGAGGATGACAGTGGGCTCTTCAGCAATTTTAGTCGCATGTCGCATGAAGATTTCACCTTCATATTGCACAAAATAGAAGGAAACATATCCAAAACCGACACCAACTTCCGCGAGAGCGTTCATGCAGCAGTTCGGTTGGCAATAACGCTTCGATTTTTAGCGACTGGTGACTCGTATGGCAGCCTCATGTTCCTCTTCAGGGTTTCAAAGCCTACAATTTCGCTACTTGTTCCTGAAGTCTGTAAGGCCATCGTAGAAGCACTACGGGAGTATGTTAAGGGAAGAACAAATTTTAAATTTCATTTTTGGAAATATATATTTTGAATAAGTAAGTACTTCAACAACTTGGCGTGAACTAGATTCGGCGAACAAGGACACGCCGAAGCGGCGCGCGGCGTGTTTACACAGAGCGAGCGGCGAACGAGCATCTCTTCGATGATTCGCCGGAAAACCGACATCGGGTGGATCAGCCCCGAGCACCAACGAGCCTTCGCGCGAACAATGTTCGGCCCGATGCGACTGTTTAGACTGCCCGAGCCTCGAACGAATGCTCACTCGAAACCCCTGTTCGCGACAAATGCTCGGGCAGTGTAAATGGGCCTTTATATGAAACAACTATGGATGAATAGGTGGGGTTCCAGATGATCTGTCCTTAGAACATGACCTTAATCCAATTCCAGATATACCTACCCAATTTAGCAAAATGGAGTCTTTGGTCATTTTCTTACCCCTCTTCTCATACTTATCACGTTATTTCAGTAGAATAACGGAGAACCAAACTTAGGTTTTCTTTGCACATCCCCACACTCCCTCGGGAGCTGTGCGTCACTTAGGGGCGTTCTCATTGTAGGGAATCTGTGACTACCTCATGATTTAGGTACCTTCTCGGTCACTTACCGCCCTACAAATAATGTTAATTTACCAAGTTTCACCCGCGACAACTACTAAGGGCTCCAGAGGACTCCCGAAGCCTTCCACGACCAAGATAACCTCTTCTCCTGCCCGCAGATTAACGGCCTACCCCTCGCCTATAACTCTCCTCGGATCAAATTAAATGCTGAATTATTCACCTCGACTGCTTCAGTTTTCGTCAGTTGTATCGCACCCCACGCGGCCTGCGGACGAATTTAATAATTCTCTCAACAGCCTTCAAGGATTGTTGAGTCAGGACCCTCCCCCGTCCGTTTGTCTGTAATTTCATATTTCCAGCTCACGAAAAAGATCAAAAAGCGTGAAAAAAAATCTCAGCGTTCTCCCCCAACACATTCAGACTCTACAGCGCATGTCAAGGTGATGGTGCCAAGTAGTGCCAATTTGAAACAAATAATATGTCTGTACAGAGAAAAAGGCACACTTAATAGCAAGGACCATCTTCACATATATTTGCAACGAATATTACATTCCATCCATCAAAATTGTTCGACTTCAAGAGGACTTCAATAGATCCGCTAACGCCGACCAAAAACTGGATCAATTCGAATCCTCCCAGAGATCCTACAGATTGAGAATTAGGAAGATCCAGTTGAACTGAGTGACCACTCGTATCTACCACAAGTTCTGCTTAGTATCTATTATGATTTCAATCCCTACCTATTATTATGATTTGTCCCCACCGAACGTACTTCATTTATAGTTCCGGATGTGCTTTTTTCGTGTTCCTGATTTTTCTTCCACCTAAGTATTAGGTAACTAATTTTTTTTGCGTACCTAGTCCAAGTTCTCAAAAATTCTCAGAGATGAAGAAATGTGTATTTGTATTCGGAATTGCCCTTGTTACGTTAAATAAATAAATACAATCAGCGTTGAGTGGTTAAGTTTCTATGCGTATAAGAAAATTATGGCCCATCATCATCAGCCCAAAGCCCAATGGCCTACGCGAATAATGCAGTGAATATAATCATAATTGGTCTACTAGATCCGGAGTTACGGCCGAAGGTAAACGTTTCAAGTTGAGTCCGCAGACTAAAGGTACCTACAGTCTGATTTGATGAAAATTGGTAGGGGCCTTCCAGGGCCCAATCCGCACTGCTATTACCCTACGAATCTCAACTAATTTCGACCTTTTTTCAATAGTTTTGGGCACAGCGAGAATTTCATATATATTATGCTCAATGAACAGAAGAAAGTTAGAAGTCCGATTTCGGTGTTTTTTTTTTGTTTTTTTTGTGTGTTGTCATAAATTGTTATTAATTTTTGCTGCCGGCTTGTCTTAAAAGACAAATTACAAATGCCAATCAATTACTGGTCAACAATTAATGAGCAGCCAATGAGCAAAAATGCCTGAGAAGATGAAGATGTGGTATTGTTTTGGATGTTGAGCTCGCTTGAGCAAAGATATGTGGCTATCCTGAAAGCGCCAGCGTGTATGGAACAATTAAATCTGCATCACAGCCTAATGAGGACAACAAGGCATACCTATCACTCAATTTCTTAGGGCATAGCCCAATCATGGATTACGTACATCATAAATATAGATAACGTTGTAGATAACGTAAATCTACGTAGATTAGTTGTAAATAAGTGGATACGTGATTATTTCAAACTAGGTATACAAGAGAAAGAATCAATGAATGGCGAAGACAAGGTACAACATGAAATATATTTATGGCACACAGCAAGCACAGACTGGTTACGACATCATAATAATAATCATTGCAAGTACCTGCCTGTCTACAATTTCAAAAGCCATTTTATTAAACATCTATTTATGTAGTGAATGTGAATTTGACGCACATCCACTACGAGAGGCGTCGAGGGGGGATGTGCCCGGTTTGGTTATAGGCGTACTACCACCATGCCCGGGATCTTTTAGGATGTGTGTCCGATTTGGTTATGGGCGGACCACCACCACGCTCGGAATCTGTTCGGGAGCGTTGCCTGGTTTGGTTATGGGCGGACCACCACCATTCCCAGGATCTTTTAGTTATAAGGAGAGAGATGAGGAGTGAGGAGAGAGAGATAAGTCAGTGACTTAAGGAGAGCAGAGCATAGAATGGATGGAAAGGCGAAGGAGGCGAGTATATATAGTCCTGGGAGCTGTCTCCCTCCATCCCCTCCATCAACTAGCTGGAGGATGGTGGGGATCCCCCACTGGGTACCTCGGTTCTCCTGCGTCTTCCACTTCTATGTTTATTTGGCGAGATCTTAAGTTTACAAGGAGTGGTTCTGGGAGGATACCACGGCAATTTATAACAGCAATTACGAACAGATTCGTCTGCGAATCAATTTAGGTCTCAAGGCCGAAAAACTTGGCCACCAGGAGCGCCACCTAAGAAGCGACCATCATCTGGCTCTTTGCTACCTTGATCACGCACTTTCTCGACAGGTTATTCGCGTAGGTTGGTGTTCACGTCACATTTCTGTTCGTTCATCAGGTGAAAAGTACAATTTCTACTTGTTGGATTATGTACTTACAATTAGATCCGTAGATTAGGTTGCTAAATTATGTCGCCTGCACAATCATCCAATACCAAACCAGAGATGATGTATCGAGTAAAGCAGTCTATCGGAAATGGGTTGGCATGTGAAATATGTTGACACTGTTAGCTGTTATACCGTTTAGATTATTCAACATGCAGCTGGTGCAACAAGATAAAAGCCCTCGTTCACGCTCAGAAGAGCGAAAAACGAACGACAATCTCCGCCCTCATCGGTGGACGTTGCATTTCGGCCACAGCTCGCCAACTCATCAGTTTCACAGTCAACTTAACCCAGAGAGCCAAAAAACAAAAACAAGAAAACCCAGTTTTTCTATCCAATTTATTCGCCCAAGCTCCTCACCGTTACCAGCGATCTGCACAAAATCGGCTGAATGGAAGGGCCATGCATAATTTTTCCACAGCGACCGAGGATATCGTGAGGTGAAAAAATAAAATGGGGTATTGTAGAGAAAAATAACATCTCGCTTACGGGGCTGGTTGGCTCGAAGGGGATTATTCGCTCAGTAATAAAATGGATTATAAACCGGGGCTTTACCTTTATAATCTTACTGTCCTGAATTTTAGTGTATGTATCCCCACCTCAGTATGTTTTCATCGCAAGAAATCGATCCAGAATAAAATCCATAACTAGACGGTTAACAAAATTATATGGCAGGGCAGGATTAGCTAGGTACATCCTAACTAGGATCAATTACAAGAAAAAAAATCTTCTAGCAAATTGCTCAAATTTCCTCCATTTTTAGGGTTTCTGGTGACAGTACCTATACGATCTTTTCGATTTATCAACCTTACATCGCTAAAATGGCGATAAACCTTAGGGTTTATACCATCAAAACCTAAGGACGCCGTTTGAAGAACGTTAAATTTACTTTCAATTGCGGTAATAACAGTCATAATAAAACTAACCCATTGCAAATCCACAATACGTTCACTATCTCAGCTTTCCAAAGGTATAATCGCACTCTATCTTTTCCTACTTTTTTTTAAATCAATGTTGAAAAACCCATACCTCCCAGACCAACAAAGTGGTTTTTCTACCCTTGAACCAATCAGAAATAGCGGAAGAACTTATTTTTGTATAACGAAATTTTCAACGCTGTGGCGGTACCCATACCTCCCAGACCAACAAAGTGGTTTTTCTACCCTTGAACCAATCAGAAATAGCGGAAGAACTTATTTTTGTACAACGAAATTTTCAACGCTGTGGCGGTACACCCATACCTCCCAGACCAACAACGTGGTTTTTCTACCCTTGAACCAATCAGTAATAGAGGAAGAACTTATTGCTTCCGAGTCTGCAAGGCAGCGGAAGCTTTGTTTTCACTTTCGAAATGAAAATTTTTTGTATGTTCCAAAATCAAAATTTCCACTTGCATTTTGCGTTTCAGGGCCTCCTGAAAAAATTTGGTTTCGTGTCTGTCCACATTTCGTTGCCACAGCCATAACTTCCACAATTTTGATCCGATTTCAATAAAATTTTCAGGAATTGTGTAGGTTTAGAGCTAGATGGTCCCCTATTAGTTTCATCATGATCGAATCAACGGTAGCCTCTGCGCAGGCGCTAACGAGATTTTCTTGTTACGGTCATAACTCCACCAATTTTAAACGGATTTTGGTCAGATTTTCAGGGATGATGCGGGTAAGGTCCCTTGAGGTCCCATACGAAATTCATCATGATTGAATCAGCGGTGGCAGTGGCACTGCGTACATTCCAAACGTCGAGCATTCCAGACCATGGAACTATAAACCTGGAAGGGCCTCTGCGTTGACGAATGAAATGACGGGCTTCGCACCCTGCTCAGCTGATGTGCTAAATTCTCTCCTGTTCACCCTACGAAGTTGAAATTTGATAGGGATTCTTTGCGTTCTCAATTCTATGCGTGGACTAATTACTTTACCTTAAAGCATGAATACTAACTTCGAATTAGGTACCCTTATTATTAAATAACAGTTAAATCATTCCGTTAATTAATCTGAATCTTTATGTTGATTAATCCGTTAATTAATCTGAATCTTTATGTATGAAAATTTAATGGTGACATACTGTGAAGGCCACGAGGAAGCTTCTGTGCCATGTCCTTGGCGGTGTATTTTTTCTGCTATTACCTTTGACCATGTCGACAGAAAATAGTAAACAACTGTTGTAGTTATTCATTGATATAATTCAACGAAGAAAGCATTGCAGAACAGAGTGGAGAAACACGACTGTTGCGGTACAGCTGTCGTATTGGGTCATTTCATAAGTTCCAGAGGCAAGTGGCTGCGCAAAGCACAGGTCAGGGTTGTCCAAGATGAGGTCGGGATTGCACAGCGTCGGTTATTAGGAGCTGGTATCCTGCAGGAAAGGAAGAGAACCCTTCGAGCAAGTCCGTCCGTTGATTTCCGGGACACAACTCATTTCCGGGGCATAGAGCGGAACTGACCTGGGAATTTGATCAAACGGACGTTCTTCCCTCGGCCGACAAACTCCTGTTTATCTCTAAATGCTGTCAATCAATTTGAATTCTCCAATCTTACCCGTTTCCAAATTGATGGTTTCTCGCAAAGCCACCAAGGAAGCGCTGCCGTCGCGAATCGGACTCCTTCACCCATTCAATCTTTCGACCTCCCAACCTCTTCCTTTTTAATTATTCGTGGTCCTCTTTTCTGACCCGTAATAGGGTTCCACCTTCTCCTTCTCAGGCTTATTGCAATTAAAAATTCCGCTTTAATTAAAAATACACAACCTCTCCACCACGTCTTTCTGACTATGCTAGCCATCGCGGTAGACTTTTCTTTTGATTTTTACAAGTCCCATTGAGCTCTGTCCCTACAACCTCGAAGTATCTTCTTTTTCATAGTGAACCAACACATGTGCCGGCTCAGCCACTTGATGAAGACCCGGTAGCAGTTACGATCTCCGAACATAGAACAGTAAAACCGGATCTTCGATCACACGAATTTTACGAGAGCGGTTAAATTTCAAGCCAAAATTGGCTGCTTCTTGCTACTACGTACATCCATCCACCCAGCCTTTCTATAGTTCGATACTGAAAACAACTCAAAAGTTCCCATTTTCCTAAAAACCCTTCTAAAACTTTATTTTCTTTTACTCAGGGGCGTTGCGTCCGTAAGGCCACTGTCCCAAAAACACTTGAGTAAAAAAGGCCAACCACTGTTCAGTTGGCATCTGAATTTCCTACCGCACACTGTACCTACCTAGCATTTTTCACAAGTTCAACAGCCACACGCCAGAGTTCTCTGGCTATGGATATTCAATATTCTAGTAGAGCACCCATGGTGGTTCCTTCATGTTAGCTCCATCGACCAAGCATGTTATCGGAATAAAGCGACAGTAATCGATGTCCTGCAATCGAAATCGAAACCTAGGCTCCTGAAACTGGAAGGTAGGTTCTGGGTCCTGGGACCTAGTGACGCCATGGCAACCGAGAAAAGCGGCCCATCCGCGCATGCTCAGTCGAGTAAAAATGTTGTTCGCCACGCCCACTTTGGGTACCGGCCCCATAATCTGATTTCAACCCCAAAATCGTTCATTTCATAATCGATTCGATCCCTTCGATTCAATTTTTCATCTCGATACGAGATGCTTCTTCTGATTTGTTTTTGTCGTCCCTGAATCACATGTCCGACATCTACAGATGACAACTAAGCTGAGAACTTCACTCCACTGAACCACATTCACTTTCTCTGTCTGTCAGTTTTCAATTTTTTTGCGTCAAATTTTGCACGTTTTGCATTCGGTCCGGTTCCGACGACAGACTTGTATTTGTGGTACCTACGTGAGTTTTGTCCTGTTTGTGGATTGATCGGCGACAACACTCATAAATATAACTACCTAGCTTCTAGTCATTAGCTTCTCATTTCAAGTAGGTACCGGCCGACGGGTCATTGTTTTGTTGTATTTTAGTTTACTATATTTTTGTAACACATGAATTCGGTGGCTAATTTGCAGTAGAAATTGTCGACGTTTTCGTACGACGATAGATTGTTGGTTAAAAGAGATAAGCTTTGCTGAATATCACTCAACCAGTAAATAAGGGAATGGTTTTGTGTTTTGTCTGGTGCCCCACCGTTTTCAGACCCCACGCACCCCTACTGCTTTTACTCCATCTTTGTTATAGGAATGGTATATTTGATGTACAACCTATTTATATTTCTATATACTAGCATTACCATGGTCAAATCACAAAGAAGGTTTCATACTGCTAAGCATTTTACCTCTACCGGAAACTACTCCATGAAAAAAAACATATAAAACCACGAACTTCCTAAGTTTCAGGGCCTGATTCGTACAAAAGCCTCACTGGAATTTAGAGGGCTGAATTATTACAATTCCTGGAGCCGCTGAATGTGCCGGGAAGATAAGGGCGGTAGGGCTAAGGGCAGGCAAGCAACTGCTGACGTGTGGCGATATTTTAAGGCTTTCGAATCCTCTTAGTACGCGCAGTTCGGTCCATTTGAAGGATATTCTTTTAATTTTATTACCACTCGCATGAACCTTTAGTAGAATATTCGATACTATTCAAGTATCCGTCGGAAGTATCGATACACACATTGTAATTTTTGGGAAATTAAGAAACAATGTACTTAATTAGGTAGGCAGAATTCGGTATGGAGATTTAAACTGACAATTTTGTGCGACACTTTTAAAGGAGCTAATATACATAATGGAAATAAAGGAAAAGCGACTCGGATTTTATTAAAGAACTGGGCGCAAAATATAAAATAATGAGCAAATAAAAAGAAAGTTATCGCCATTTCACTCACTATATCGGCAACTCACTACGTCCCTAAATCAGCAAAATTTGTTAGAATTTAGTCTTATTTGTTTAAATTGTTCTTGGTATTTGTTGTACGAATTCAAAAATTAAACTGAAACCCTCCTGATTAACTTGGAACGCATTCACGTTGACATCATTGTCTCCCTAACCTTCTACTATGAACTGAACAGAAATTTGAACACACAAAAATTGGTGATGCATCTGGTTGAACCTTTCGGTGTTCCTCTCTAGATCGTGGTAATACAAATGTAAATACACTGCCAAGGTGATGGCACAGGAGCTTCCTCGTCACAATCAGAGTGACCCATTATAAAATAGAACAGTGACCCATTATAAAATAGAGGATTACATAACATTACATAACGTGAAATATACATATTACATAACATTACATTACATAAAATTACATGAAATATACATATTACATAACATTACGTCCATAATACATTACGTCCATTATACATAATTGCGAAAGTTATGCGTGTTTGAAGAATTTCACGTTAGCGCATACGCAGGGCGAACCGCTGGCTCTATCATGTTGAAATCTATATGGGACCTCAATGGGCCCTACCCGCTTAATCCCTCAGAATTACATTGAAATTGGGTGAAATCTTTGGTTACTACGGCTGTAACAAGGAAATTGAATCTATTTCACGCCAGCGCATGCGCAGAGCGCACCGAGGGTCCGATCATGCTGAAATTCATACTGGAACTCACTAGGCCTTGTCCAAACAACCCTTGAAAATTTGAGCGAAATTGAATGAAAATTGTGAAAGTTATGCGTGTGCAGACTCGGAAGCAAAAGTCAACTTTAATGGCATATCCTGCAGATTCATCAGGAGACTAAATATGTAAATCAGATAAGTAAGACAGCACGGAGTGATGATTCGGAATAATTGCCTTAATTTATTAATGAATTAATAATGGAATAGTTGGTCCTGCCTTCATTCCTGTGAGATCGAAATTGTCACGCGGCTAGTTCCATGGAACATGCTCTGACACTTCATCAGTTTTAATGTTTACCAAAATACAACCAAATCTGAATGACAAGGCTAACTAAATTTAATTTACCTTCACCGCGCTCCATCCCCTCTGATGATGTTTCGAAGGATGCCGTTGAAAGTGAAGAGGAGAAAATTCGTCCTATCATTCTGAAATATTTACTACTTCCCACCAGACCATTTACTATTCATGTTTTCAAAACTGTACGGATCAAATTTCAAAACTCCGCACAGAATTCAACTGAAGGCTAAATGGCTGGTTTTAATTCGCAACTGTTCGTTACATCTTCCTAGTTGACAGTTTCAGCTGCCAGGTCGTTTATTTATGTGCTAAATTTACCGAAAGGGCTGTGATGTGTCAAATATTCTAGACCTAGACATAAGGGTGAAATCTATATAACAAAATTTACAGATGATTTTCGTGGTGTCTGTCTGTTTGTCTTTCAATCACGCCAAAACGGCTCATTGGATCGAACCGATCTCGCGTATTTGAATGTTTCTATGACCAGGGAAGGACATAAGGAGGTTTACTTCCGGATCCGATGGATAGGGGTGGGGGTTTATAGGGAAGCCGAAACATTTAAAAAAAAAACCAGTCATGCAGCATGGCTATAAGAGCGAATTTTCGAAGAAATAACTGATTTTATGTAAAATGTGATGTTTGGGATATCCCATTCAAATATGGGGAATCTTAAACTTATTGGGTAATTATAGGTATTCAAGTATGTACGTATATTGTAGTATTGGTACTACAATATACGTACAGTTACTTATCCAACATACGTACAGTACGTATGTTACGTATCCAATACAAAGTAGGTATTGGATACGTAACAAATTTTTTGTTCCATTTTTTGCCGAGTAACACCTCGGTTTGTAGATTTTCCAACGCTGAACACGATGGTGAAGTCGGAATTGCGATATCCCATTCCGTTATCAGATTAGAGCAGACGAACGAGGAAGAACATCTCAAGAAATAACCACGTTCCTTCATCTTCAAAGTGCTCCAGTTTGAGAACGGAATGAGATATCGCAATTCTGATTTCACCATCGTGTTCAGCGTACAAAAACCTTTAAAATGAGGTGTCACTTGTCAGACTGCTTCATTTTGGGAATTTATGGGTAATTTTCCCCCCCTAAAACTCCCCAAAATTCCCCCTTAGAGTGACCCGATTCTGCCCATCTACGAACTTAGCCTGTCGATTGCCAAGACAGATTTTTCGTGCAAATTTGAACTTTTTATCTCAATTCTTTCGAGAGTTATCGTCTGGAATGACACATACATATATAAATTAATTGCTATGCAATTTTAACGCCGGGGGTCATGTGAAAAAAATGTCCTGTCACAATATCCTGTCACAAAAACGCGTCACGCAAAGAGGAATGTGATGAAGATGAGCACAAAGAGGAATGTGATAAAGATGAGCACAAAGAGGAATGTGATAAAGATGAGCACAAAGAGGAACGTGATAAAGATGAGCACAAAGAGGAATGTGATAAAGATGAGCACAAAGAGGAATGTGATAAAGAATTACCAACGTTATCTTTGTTACCTATGAATAACTAGTTACCTACATTTCATGGTAACGGGCGCCGCTTGGCATTTTTTAATGTGTTTCTATGGAAATTGGCCCCGTATTGGCAACGGCTCGTTTGAATTTGGTATCTGCAATTGCATAGCAAATTCTCCTTTGTTATAAGAAGTATAAGAACACATCCTTCGGGGTTGAGGAACGGCGAAGCCGTTCCGAGGGGGCGGAGCCCCCTTTGGGGGTCCAGGGGGCTTGCCCCCTGGCGAGGCCCGAAGGGCCGAGTGTGTATATATATATATATATATATATATATATATATATATATATATATATATATATATATATATACATATAATTTTTGGTGTCTTTCGGTAGTGAATTCAGGATGGTCTGAAACGGATTTTGGTATAAAAATCTTTCGGAAATTTGAGTTTTAAAAATTTTGGACCGAGAACAATAGCTTCCTTTTCTTCGAAAATTCGCTAAAAATTAAATTCTCGAAAACGGCTCAATAGATCGAACCCATCTCGCGTATTTAGATGTTTCAGTGATCGGGGAAGGACATAGGGGGATTCACTCCCGGATCTGATGAATAGGGGTGGGGGTTTATAGGGAAGCCGAAACACCTTACTATTTCAACTCCAATTTACTGCTTCATTTCATTGGACAGTATCCCCAGCAACTACCCGTTCCAATTCAGGCGGGTCCAGTTCCCCTCAAGTCTTTGCTTTGCTATGTCTATCAACAAATCCCAGGGTCAAACCCTCAGGGTGGCTGGATTGGATCTGAGGTCAGGATGCTTCTCACATGGACAGCTGTACGTTGCCTGCTCCAGGGTCAGTTCGACTCAGGCTCTGTTTGCTACTGCTGACGGACTTTCGACCCGCAACGTGGTATATAAGGAAGTAATTTTTGACTGAGACATGGTTCAATAAATGCTGATTGCAGTTGTTTTCTCTATTTCCTGTTTTTTCCTAATGATAGGAACCTTCATTTAAATTATATTAAATTAAATTATATAACAGTTCTAAAGGGACAGGTAAGAGATATAATCTGTAAAGCGAGAGGTAACAAAGTCAGATGGACCCACCCCGAGTTCTACCCGTCAGCGACGGGCACAACAGCTAGTTTCAAATACAGCTGATGAATTTATGTGCTAAATTTACCGGAAGGACTGTGATGTGTCAAATATCCTCAGCTCTCCCTATTCGAAAATGTAGGTTGTCATACCAGTTTACTTCATTTGCGTTTTCAAAACAGACTCAAGTTTCATATGACTGAAATTTAGATCCAAAAAAATCTAAACTCGAAGTCATTCGGTCGCATGATATTGACTGACCTCAGGTATTATAGGTAATCCATTTTCAAAACCGAAATGTTCGGTGACACTTTGCACTCAGTTCAACTGAAAGATAGATATTGCGATTTAATAAGACTTCATTTATCAAATGACGGAATATTTAAAATCTCAAATAAACAACATCGCTGTTCCATTACTCCAGCTGCCGGTCGTGGGAAGGTGAAGAAGGTACGTAGGAAGAGGCGGTCGTGCGGGATGCCTACCCGAAGCGCCGTCACCTGCCTACTCGCGGATCCGATAATCTTCATAAATATTCAAACTTCGGATGGCGAACCGTCCAACTCGACAGAGCACAGTTGGGCCAGATCCTGACTCGCCCCACACCATTAGATTTGCTTACCCCGTCACTCAGATTTCAATCAACGCCCACAATCACCTTCTCAACCGTCATCATTGAAAAATAAACCCGTTCATAAATCGCTGGAAGTCAAAAATTATTAAAATTCAACAATTTACAGTTGGAGTTGGCAAGCAGTACCTTAAATATGCGGAGGCTATGAAGAGAGCGAAAAATGGAAACTTATCCAAATGGTGCGGCAAAATATGGGTTTTGTATCCGAAAACATGGCTGGGTGGGGGAAGAGGGGATGTGAGAGTCAACATCGGTGAATGAGGGTTGAGCTGCCTGTAATTGTAAATGTTTGTGTTTTAGTTCCAAAATTTAAATTCGGCCTCATAGTGATGTTTCGCCTACGTTTCGTTTGTTTTCCAGTGTAGGGAAAAGTTCAATTCATGAAAATTACAACGACTCATTTTACGAACCAACATTCATCGGGTTATTCGTAAATAAATATGAAATGATGAACCGATTTCATCATTTACGGGAGAACAGAACCGAACTTCTACAGCGGGTTGTTGGTTTTGGCCAGTGAATCCTGTACAAGAGCTGGCGCAGGATCCTTCCAGCACGAATTATTCATCTGTACCTATTTACGACTAAAATACTCAACCCCCAACCTTTCTAAGCCCCCGCAGCGCTCGTCCCCTTGAATAGCCATTCGCTGACCAGCCTAATTTATCAACATCATCCCGTTTGTGCCGTCAGTTCGCGGATTATTTGTCACTGCTCCCGACGAGGCCGCTTTTTTCTTCTACGCGCTCCCAAGTCATTTAGATTCGTCAAGGCAATTAGGGCCGCCCCGAGGAGCAATGAAAGTGGAACCGACCCGAAAGGAACAACGAAAGGGAAAATCGGAGATGAGTCGAGTCAACAGATCACAGCAAACTCATTTCCGTTTGCTCTTCGAGCAAATGAATTAATTCAAGTCATAATCTCACCTGTGTATTAGTTGCTGATAAACATACAGCTGAAACAAGCAATATAGCCCAGGCAAATTAGACATATATGCTTCCCGAAAAATCGTCCAAAGCTGGAAAATGTTTTAATTCCTGTCGTGAGTTCCTCCCGGAACTACAACTAGCATACTTTAGTTCTCGCAAATATCTTACAAGCCAACTTTAGTTCTTACCAAATAAACGGTACGAGTGGGGACACAGGCCGCAGGATCCAGTGCACAACCTGGATCCCCTCCATCCTCTCCCAACAGGGGGATGGTAGGAGAAGGCTTACGGGTCTATATAACCCCGGATCCTGCGACTTTTTCGTCATTCTACGCTTCCTTTAGTCGCTGACTATTCTCTCTCTCTCTCTCCTCACCTCGGCGGTTTCGCCCTTAATCAGAACTGGCAATTCCCAAAAAGATCGGTGGAGGTCCGCCCTTAACCACACCATACCAAATTCTAAATTCCAAATATCCAAACATCCAAAAAGATTCGGCTTACGGTGGAGGTGCGCCCTTAACCAGATGCCGACACACTCCTACCTCGCCTCTCATGGTGAATTTTGAGCCAAATTTAAATTCACCATAATTCCTTTTGGGGGGTCCCAAATAAGAGTCCTGTGAGTTTGCGACGGATTCTGACTTCTGCTCAAGTTTTGGGAGTCAAAAAACAGCGAAATTTTCGCACTTGTTTTACTTTTTCGCTTATAACTCCTAAACGACGCATCCTACACAAAACACTACTCGGAACTTCTTTAAAGAACATTAAATTGTGCGTCGAATGGTTTTTGGTAAGTCAAAATCGGCCCAGCTGTTTGGCCGCAATCGATTTTCACATATGGGCAATTTTTACCAACTTGGCTAAGAGGTTGATTCTTTGTTTAGTTTTTCACTTAAACTCCTAAACGAAGCATCCTACAGAAAATTGCACTCGTAGCTTTTTTCCAGTAGGATACGTCGTTTAGGAGTTGGATTTTGTTGGTAGGTACTTTTGCACCTTGAACAAACGTCGAAGTGTTATTGGGTAAATTATTACACGACGGTAAATTATTACACAACGGTTTATTATACTATCAACGCAGAAGGGGCATCTATACAGGTAAATTATCACACAACAGATTATTATTTACCGTCTGCTTCATGAATAATTATAAATAATAAATTAATGGTTGAATTTTGAATTGTGCGCATTTGTATGAAACTTAATTCCCGGGTCGGCTCCAGTACTCCATTTAGGGCTTTCCTGGGAGGGGAGCTCGAGGGTATTGACCACAGAAAACAAGTGATCTACGTAGAAGAGGCATCTCTACAGGTAAATAATAAGCCGCTGTGTAATAATTTGCAGCTTTTTTTTAGTAGTGCTTGCGTGCAGTGCGCGAACGTGAAATTCCTGCCAATCCGGTTGATATTTCCGTCTATAGTGGTGAAATGTCTGTTCAATTCTAGTCGGAGGTTTAAGTAGCATCGTCCTCTAGTAACTTCCGTACCTACTTCTGATTTGTTTCATGGTTTCAATAGTTATTGGCACGTCTAATCACCGTTCTATAATACTCAATACCCTTGAAATAGGCATTACGACGTGAAAAAACGCTGCAAAGTCCTTGTCACATGGGTTTATTATTCTATTGGACATACCTACAGAAACGTTGGCTGTTTATTTATTGTTTCTTTCATATAAAATAATTTAAATAGCTATTTCTGGTGGTTTCCACCAATTTTGGCCCCCAAAACACGAATTAGGTACGCTCCTTTTTAGCGAATTTTCGAAGAAAAGGAAGCTATTTTTTTTTTCAAATTATCTTTGATCATTGATAGTACCATTTAATCGTCTTGATCCACCTCTTGATACTTTTTCTAGTGTTATTCTACAAATTGATGGTGATTTCAGACGATTTTCCAGGTTTTTGACTTATAAAAAATCAATTTTGGGAGCTGAACATCTGGTACAACCTCAATTTTCCACTCTTTGGTCAAAATCGACTTCATATTCGGTCTTCTCGTCCCCAAAAACATGAAAAACGATACCTCAAAAGCTCATTTTACCAACATGTTGCTAAAACGCAAAAAGTACCTACCTATTTTTACACACATTTTCACTCATAACACTCCTGGGTATATTCCGATCGGGCTGAAAAGTTTCGGGACACAAATAGGGCCCAAATGGAGCATGTGTGCGAAAGAGCGAATTTTTTAGACCAAAAATGAAGCCTGTACACGTGATACGGCGGACGGCGTACGGCGGACGGACATTGCATTTTTTGAATCTACGCACCTTGAAACGGAAAAGAAAAAATTTTGAGGGGGTGTTATAAAAATCTTTTGCTGAGCGAATACATAGATGTATTTTATTCACAGAATAATAAACCAAAACAAGTTGGTCCTCTAATTAAGATAAGACAAGGTTCATCAAAATCCGTTGTTCCGTCTCCGATTAATTTTTAAAGAAAACTAAAATTTGCGACCAAATGTAGGGAGTAGTTGGGGACTTGTCCACTAGTAGCCTCGTGAATTTCCCACGAAGTTCCAGGTCATGGGCGATGGTCATAGGGCGCAGTTGGCCCGATGTTTTCCCTTGAAACCGAAGACTAACGAGCATACAATAAATTAAAATGGGAACGAAGACCAACCGAACATACAGTGAATTAAAATGGGAATTATGTTCAAAATTGGTTCAGCATTTCTGTGGATTTCGATGAAATTTTCCAATTCCCAGTTCTGGTTGGTTATTGCGATTGAACGTTGAATTATTATTACGCAAGGACGTTCATACTCTACTGCGTCCCTCATACTCACTGCAGTGGGTGAAGTAATGCAATGATTAGTGTAATTAATTTAATAATTAACAGGTAGCAGGAATATTAGTCCAGGCAAATTAGACCAAAAAAATGCTACGCTTCCCGAATAGTCGTCCAAAGCTGGAAAGTGTACCTTTTGGGGGTCCCAAATAAGAGTCCTGTGAGTTTGCGACGGATTCTGACTTCTGCTTCAGTTTTGGGAGTCAAAAAACCGCGAAATTTTCGCACTTGTTTTACTTTTTCGCTTATAACTCCTAAACGAAGCATCCTACAGAAAATTGCACTCGTAGCTTTTTTCCAGTAGGATACGTCGTTTAGGAGTTATAAGCGAAAAAGTAAAACAAGTGCGAAAATTTCGCGGTTTTTTGACTCCCAAAACTGAAGCAGAAGTCAGAATCCGTCGCAAACTCACAGGACTCTTATTTGGGACCCCCAAAAGGTACACTTTCCAGCTTTGGACGACTATTCGGGAAGCGTAGCATTTTTTTGGTCTAATTTGCCTGGACTAATATTCCTGCTACCTGTTAATTATTAAATTAATTACACTAATCATTGCATTACTTCACCCACTGCAGTGAGTATGAGGGACGCAGTAGAGTATGAACGTCCTTGCGTAATAATAATTCAACGTTCAATCGCAATAACCAACCAGAACTGGGAATTGGAAAATTTCATCGAAATCCACAGAAATGCTGAACCAATTTTGAACATAATTCCCATTTTAATTCACTGTATGTTCGGTTGGTCTTCGTTCCCATTTTAATTTATTGTATGCTCGTTAGTCTTCGGTTTCAAGGGAAAACATCGGGCCAACTGCGCCCTATGACCATCGCCCATGACCTGGAACTTCGTGGGAAATTCACGAGGCTACTAGTGGACAAGTCCCCAACTACTCCCTACATTTGGTCGCAAATTTTAGTTTTCTTTAAAAATTAATCGGAGACGGAACAACGGATTTTGATGAACCTTGTCTTATCTTAATTAGAGGACCAACTTGTTTTGGTTTATTATTCTGTGAATAAAATACATCTATGTATTCGCTCAGCAAAAGATTTTTATAACACCCCCTCAAAATTTTTTCTTTTCCGTTTCAAGGTGCGTAGATTCAAAAAATGCAATGTCCGTCCGCCGTACGCCGTCCGCCGTATCACGTGTACAGGCTTCATTTTTGGTCTAAAAAATTCGCTCTTTCGCACACATGCTCCATTTGGGCCCTATTTGTGTCCCGAAACTTTTCAGCCCGATCGGAATATACCCAGGAGTGTTATGAGTGAAAATGTGTGTAAAAATAGGTAGGTACTTTTTGCGTTTTAGCAACATGTTGGTAAAATGAGCTTTTGAGGTATCGTTTTTCATGTTTTTGGGGACGAGAAGACCGAATATGAAGTCGATTTTGACCAAAGAGTGGAAAATTGAGGTTGTACCAGATGTTCAGCTCCCAAAATTGATTTTTTATAAGTCAAAAACCTGGAAAATCGTCTGAAATCACCATCAATTTGTAGAATAACACTAGAAAAAGTATCAAGAGGTGGATCAAGACGATTAAATGGTACTATCAATGATCAAAGATAATTTGAAAAAAAAAATAGCTTCCTTTTCTTCGAAAATTCGCTAAAAAGGAGCGTACCTAATTCGTGTTTTGGGGGCCAAAATTGGTGGAAACCACCAGAAATAGCTATTTAAATTATTTTATATGAAAGAAACAATAAATAAACAGCCAACGTTTCTGTAGGTATGTCCAATAGAATAATAAACCCATGTGACAAGGACTTTGCAGCGTTTTTTCACGTCGTAATGCCTATTTCAAGGGTATTGAGTATTATAGAACGGTGATTAGACGTGCCAATAACTATTGAAACCATGAAACAAATCAGAAGTAGGTACGGAAGTTACTAGAGGACGATGCTACTTAAACCTCCGACTAGAATTGAACAGACATTTCACCACTATAGACGGAAATATCAACCGGATTGGCAGGAATTTCACGTTCGCGCACTGCACGCAAGCACTACTAAAAAAAAGCTGCAAATTATTACACAGCGGCTTATTATTTACCTGTAGAGATGCCTCTTCTACGTAGATCACTTGTTTTCTGTGGTCAATACCCTCGAGCTCCCCTCCCAGGAAAGCCCTAAATGGAGTACTGGAGCCGACCCGGGAATTAAGTTTCATACAAATGCGCACAATTCAAAATTCAACCATTAATTTATTATTTATAATTATTCATGAAGCAGACGGTAAATAATAATCTGTTGTGTGATAATTTACCTGTATAGATGCCCCTTCTGCGTTGATAGTATAATAAACCGTTGTGTAATAATTTACCGTCGTGTAATAATTTACCCAATAACACTTCGACGTTTGTTCAAGGTGCAAAAGTACCTACCAACAAAATCCAACGGATCCATCATTTTTCAAATGAAATAATATCGCAGAACAACCAACTCGACTTCATAAAGCCATCCGTGATTATAATCAGGGGCTCCCTAGCGATGATATCTGGGCGGGCTGATTATTAATACAGTTTGGTACACGATCGCGTTGACGAAGCTTTTCGGTGCAAACGAACGGCTGGTCGTACAAAGCTCCGGTTGGTCTCAAAAAATTCTTTAGTTCAAGATCAATTTTAAAAAACGTTTAAAAAAACCATACCCTTCTACTGAAAGTTTTCGAGCTACGGCGTTCTGAAAATTTCAAACCCTATTTTGAACCCCGTAGAGATGACTGACAGTAACGCCGAGCTTCGAGGACCAACTAGACCCCGAACGGGACCCAAATGTCATTAATTTTGGCTCATGCTAACTAAGAAAAGTGCGGCGAAAAGTATGGCGTACGGCCAGGAATTTTTACTGTATTTTCGGATTCTACGTACCTTGAAACATAAACGATCAAATGGGGGGGGGGGGGGGGGGTTAAAATTTTTCTTTTTTCATGCTTGATTCCAAAGGTTCATTATTGAAAATAATAAACCAAAATTAAGGGTCTTGGGGGATAAATGTGAGATTTTTATGCATTTTCCCCCAAAAATTAGTTGTAGAAAAAATTCCTGAAGTTTGGCAAATCTTCAGATAAGATTTGCCAAACTTCAGGAATTTTTTCTACAACTAATTTTCGGGGAATAATGCATAAAAATCTCACATTTATTACTCATATATGTATAATGCCTCATAGATATAATGCCTATATATACTACTCGTACTATTTAGCCGAGACGTAGATACTGACGACAAGCTGAATTCGCTGGTTTTCTTCCTGCCTAAAAAACAGAGCTGTTCCATTTCTGCTTCTCGTTGTTGGATATCATTTAGGAAACTCTCGACAGAAGACGTCTGCAGCAGGTGCCCTCGTGGATTGTCACAAGTCATGATCCCCCGACCTCTTCATTTGTAAACAATATCGTATCTCCGCCTCCCCAGACCCTGCAGGAACTGCGGCGCGATGGTGAATACAGATGAGCCACATTTTCATCCTACGATGGACAGGACTTCAGTTTCTGAAGTATCGGCGCTTCACAAAGTTTGGATCCTGTTTCGTGGCGAAGGGGGGGCCCCTAACCGCGTCACGACCACAAGCTCACGTAGATGTTCCCTTGGAAGGAACACAAGACCAACAACTCATTATATTCTTCCAGCGGGTTTGAAATGGTCTTTTCGAACCGCTTGCAGCCATTGTAAAACGATTCTTTAATCCTGTTGATGAGTGTCAGATCGTTCCAAACGAAAGGAATCCATTAGCCAGTTTTGTCTTACAATGAACGCACGAGGAATTTTGATCCACAGACACAAAGTCGCCCACTGTCCTGATCTGGGCGGGACAGTCCAGATTTTGTACACACGCCACCTGTAAAAAGGTCAAACGTCACGAAGACGAAGAGCGATATTTCTTTTAAAACCCTGAAAATCCCTGCACAATGGTTTGTTATTCTGTACAGATCACAGCTCTCTGTATAGATAACCCGTCTATATAATATAATATGTACTATTATGTACATATTATGTAGATCGCAGACCCTCCGTAGGTTAGTACCTAACCCCGTACTCGTTACTAGGTACCTACCTAAATCACGAGTTAAATGCTGCTAAAATAATTCTGTCGGTGACAAACAGTAACTAAAATGGCAAAAAGAAACGCACATAATAAAGTTCTGAAGGGAAACTGTTAATGAGGAGTGAAAAAAGTTGCAAACGTACCTACGAACAAATTCCAGCCCCTTCTACGTAGATGGTATAATGAACCGTTGTGTAAAAATTCACCGTTGAGTAATGATTTACAATAGTGTAATAATAACTTACCCATCAATGATACTTCAACGCTTGTTCAAGTTTCACTACCCATCAACAAACTCCAAAAGAGCCATCATGTTTCAAATGAAATAATATCACAGAACAACCAACTCGACTTCATACAGCCATCCTTGATTATAATCAGGTGCTCCCTAGCGATGATTTTATCTCGGGCCAATTCCCGATTGTTAGCGCGTCCCTGGTGATGAGATTTGGGCTAAATGTATACAATTTCATCCACCCTGCTGTCGAAAATGCCTGTCTGTGCAAACTTCGGGGCCTTACTGTGAACGAACGGCTGGACGTACGATGCTCCGGGTGGTCTTAAAAAACTCGTAAGTTCAAGAAATATTTAAAACCGTAAAAATATTCACGTAAAAAAAGGTATAGGCGTTCTGAACGTTTCAAACCCTATTTTGAACCCCTTAGAGGTGACTGACAGTAACGTCGAGCTTCGTGGACCAACTAGACCCCGAACTTCATCAATCAACTATAACCCGAATTTCATCAATTTTGTTTCATGGTAACTAAGAAAAGTGGTCAGTACGGCGTACAGACAGAAATATTTTTATTGTATTTTCGGATTCTACATACCTTGAAACGTAAACCATCAAATTTTGAGGGGGTGTTAGAATTTTTTTTCATGCTCGATTCCAATGGTTCATTATTGCAAATAATAAACCAAAACCCGGTCAAAGAACGTCACACTCAGGAAACCTTCTCCAAATTTGCACACTGGGCTGAGTTGTAACAGGATTTTCTAACAACGCTTTTGCTTTTATCTTAAAAGAAAATCTCGGACCAACTAGACCCAAAATGGGACCTAAAAACCAATTTTCATCAATTTTAGTTCATGGTAACTAAGGCAAGTGCGAAGTACGGCGTACGGACAGAATTTTTTTTAAATTGCATTTTCGGATTCTACATACCTTGAAACGTAAACCATCAAATTTTGAGGGGGGGTAAGAATTTTTTTTTTCATGCTCGATTCCAATGGTTCATTATTGAAAATAATAAACCAAAACCCGGTCAAAGATCGTCACACTCAGGAAACCTTCTCCAAATTTGCACACTGGGCTGAGTTGTAACAGGATTTTCTAACAACGCTTTTGCTTTTATCTTAAAAGAAAATCTCGGACCAACTAGACCCAAAATGGGACCTAAAAACCAATTTTCATCAATTTTAGTTCATGGTAACTAAGGCAAGTGCGAAGTACGGCGTACGGACAGAATTTTTTTTAAATTGCATTTTCGGATTCTACATACCTTGAAACGTAAACCATCAAATTTTGAGAGGGAGTTTAAAAAATTTTTTTTCATGCTCGAATCCGAAGGTTCATTATTGAAAATAATAAACCAAAAATAAATAAAGGGGAGAAAAAACGACGCTCTTTCCAATGGTGTCCTCAATTTTAGTTCTACATTGTAAGTTAAGGGAGTTGTGACTGAGTGGCGCAAGGTCGAACCCGAGAAAAAAATCTCCAGTCGGCTTAAACGCGGCTTTGAAGAAATGTGAGATTTTTTGTTGCGAATAGGTGTAAATCCATTTCCAAAGTATGCCGAATTGAATTTGATAAACTACCTCGTATGATTCATCTACCAACCAAACAGAACCAACTGATTTCATACATCTTCATGTTTGTAGTGTTGGTACCAGTTGATATGAGCACCTTGTGAGTAAATATGGAGAGAGCTCAACCTGAATCCTAACCAAACATCATCAAGAGTGGAACCCCAAGTAAGGCTTGAAACGGCTCTGAATCCAATTTTAATCAATTTCGGAGTCCCTGCACAGCTTTCTTTCTTTAGAAATTGCCTCCGAAAAGTTCGCTTTTCAACAACTCCTTCCTGCAACGCCACCACAGACTAGAGGCGACTTTCGCGGGAGATTTATGGAAGCCTTTGATTAATCTGTAAAGTTTCCATTCACGGTGTAGGGGTCAGTTTCCGAGCCCTTCCTGCGCTTAACTCGATAATTCGGTTAAGAAGTTACGCCTTGATTGTGCCATCATCACATGTTACCCTATATCACCATATACTTACTTCACATACGAGTAAATCCGAGTATTGGCTAAAATCGACAGAATTTGGTTCTAAATGAAATGGATCTAGGAATAAGCGGACACAGAAATGTGATACTATTCTCTATCCAGAGGATTATGCAGTTTCGAATTATACAGAAGTGATGTAAATCTCTTACCTAATGCTTGGCACTGAAGAATTTTCGTTCGGCCTTCGGAGACGTAAGTGCTAGAAAACGATGGTTGCGTGATGAAACGTGGTGCTTGTAGCGATTCTGTAACACAAGAATTCAAAGAAAAAAACTCATCAGAAAAACAGCGAAAAATTGACTCAAGGAAGCTTCAATTAACCTACAAGACCAGGATTATTAGGATTTTGATGGGAAACATACGGGACATTTCCGAATGGAAAATTCACTTTTAATGTTGCAGAAGGTGGTGTGTTCTGTCATCAAAACACATAACTGGCCTAGGTGATGTTCAAACTAAACACTGCATCACATAGACCCTAATCGACCTACTTACCTACCTAAGTACGTAGAACAACAATATTTTTACGTTCCACCAAGGTGTAACATATTATATAAAGTATACTACAGGGGCGTTGCGTCCATAAGGCCACTTGGGCCACTGCCCCGGCACCCAAAAACCACCACTGTTTAGTTGGCATCTGAATTTCCCTCCGTACACTGTACCGAGCAGTTTTCACAAAGTTCAACAGGGACTCGCCAGATTTCTCTGGCTATGGATATTCAATACTCTACTAGAGCATCCATGGTGGTTCCTTCTTGTTAGCTCCACAGACCAAGCATGTTATCGGAAGTAATCGATGTCCTGCAATCGAAATCGAAACCTAGGCTCCTGAAATTGGAAGGTAGTTTCTGGGTCCTGGGACCTAGAGTTCCCATGGCAACCGAGAAAAGTGGCCCATCCGCGCATGCTCAGTCGAGTAAAAATGTTGCTCGCCACGCCCACTTCGGGCCCAGTCCGCAGAATCTGATTTCCACCTCAAAATCTTTCATTTCACAATCGATTCGATCCCTTCGATTCAATTTGTCATCTCGATACGAGATGCTTCTTCTTCCAATTTGTTTTTGTTGTCTCTGAATCACATTCGCTTTCTCTGTTGAGTGTGGTCAGTTTTCAATTTTTTTGCGTCAAATTTTGTGCGTTTTGCGTTCGGTCCGGTTCTGATGACTTATTTGTATTTGAGGTACCTACGTGCGTTTTGTCCTTTTTCCTGTTTGTGGTCTTGTGGTTTGAAGATTGATCAGCGCCGTAAAACACAGATAACTACCTAGCTTCTAGTCAATAGCTTCTCCATTCAAGTAGGTACCGGCCGACGGGTCATTGTTTTGTTGTATTTTTGTAACACATGAATTCGGTGGCTAAGTTGCAGTAAAAATTGTCGACGTTTTCGTACGACGATAGAGTGTTGATTAAAAGAGATCAGCTTTGCTGAATATCACTCAACCGGTAAATAAGGGAAGAGTGTTGTTGCCTTGGGGAATTTTGTAGACATATCTGTTGGTTTTGTGTTCTGGTCTGGTGCCCCACCGTTTTCAGACCCCACGCACCGCTACTGAGTATACATCATACAAACTTAGTCAAACAAGTTAACGTAGTGAAGCTGCACCTAGATTTTTTGAAACGCAAAACGAACAAGTAAACGCTGAAATTGAATAAAAGGAAGGTTAATACAGTAAATAGGGAAAATAATACAGGTTAACTACCTACATTCAAGCAACAAGTGAAAATTACACTTGGCATTTTCAAGGCCTTGGATAGTAAGAATTTGCCGAGAAGTTATTGGAAGTACAGCACAACTACGGCGCAGGCAATGGTGCTGTAAAATATCAATAAGAGCATAGTTTACATAATACTGACGCTGATTGCAATCCTACAACGGTTAGTGAAGAAACAAACCAATATATTTCACATGTAATGCAGCCACGCAGAGTAATGTTGGTCACAGTTTATGGAAACGGGTCTGACGGTTGTCTGATTATTTTTAGACGTTGCGGCTTGCATTCGGGATTAACGCGTGGAAGGGAAGAGTTGACCCTCTCAAGAAACACAGTATAACGTAAGACTTCTTTGGATAGAATGAAACCTCACAACACTAGACCGCTGGAAAAGGGTGTAACTGTACTGAATCGACGGCTAAGTAATGGCGTCTTCTTCCCTCTGTATGAATAAGGAAGGCATCAGTGAAAATTTGAGGCATTTTAGGAAATAAATACAGGTATCAGTCAAACTGGCAAAATACACAGCTTTGAGGCAAGTTTAACAGATTTTCTATTTTCGATGGGCATTGCCCATCACCAACCGACTAGTGTATGAAAAATGTTTTGGAAAGTAGGTATAAATAATACCGATAGCTGTGAACTCGAAGACATACTATTTTAGTTGAACGAAATAGTAAAATACCTAGTGAGAAATAAATAATCAGCGCCTTGGGAAAAGCGTCTGGCGAGGGTCCTATCTTGGTAACTGATCTACGAAGAAATTAGATTGCTACTCCGTGATGTAAAACTCATTAAACTCTCTCATCGACTTCTTCTCTGCAACGAATCAAGGAAAGTTGATAACGCGAGGAATTTTTGTAGGAAGTTCAAATTCCTTAAGTAGGCAAGTACCACCCTGGCAACTTCACTTGTTGAGTCAGCGCGGGTGAACTTGGCTGAACAACTTAGTTGTTCGGAAAAATAGTTCAACTCAACAATATTAAGAATCTGTTATTTGTCTTTTTATTTAACAATGTTTTTAATAGATCCTTATTCATGAAATATACTTGCGGTGGTTTGAGATGAATGAGGTAGTGGTGAGGTATGGATGAGAAAACGAGTGTGAGGGATGAGAAGGTGCTGGATATAGTGTCTAAAAGGTTAACACCTATAGCAAAGCCAGGGAGGTTTCCACCACTAAAGACGCTAGAGGGTTTTGCCCAGTGGTTGCCACTCGTGGTCGGTTATCACCAGACCGGCTCCACCATTCTGGGATCTCTTTGGTAATAGGTAAGGAGGCGTGAGAGAAGAGAGAGAGAAGTCATCGACTTTAGGTTTGAGCATAGAATGAAGAAACGGGTGAGAACGGCAGGTTTTTATATGGCCCTTTCCATCCTCCCCCAGTCCCTTGACGGTAGTTTCCGACCCTTGAGGGATGGTGGGAAAGAGTAGGGTTTTGCCTGCAGCCGGTCACGTACGCCTCTTCATTCGTCTGGTTCATTTTGTGAAATCTTAATATGAAATACAAAGTGATGTTCTGGGAGGATATCACGACGATACTATTTAATATAATGAACGGTAATTTAAATGGATACTGACCTACAACAATAATAAATGAAAATTGCGCAAATAGTGTGTTTTCATATTCTGGGTTATCTGATATTTTTGTTCATCCGAAGCTGGCAGGAAATCCATGGAGAAGCTAATTAAGAGTAAGACGATTGCCACGGGTTTTAACGACAGCGCTGCTGACATCCACCAGTATGTAAGTTGTCAAATTCACGACAGAACTTTTGGAAAACCTGCGAAAGCTGTCATCTAATGACGAGTATCCATGACTCCTGTCTATATAATCCCATTTTAAAACGAAAGTAGGTTCCATTATAAGAATTCTGACACCAACCGCACCGCTACGGTGAATAGTTCTTTTTCTATGAGGTTTCGAATTTTCGGGCAACAAGTGTCTTCACAACCCCCTCCCGCCAGGGCCTTGCCAAGTGTGACGTCACATGTTGCCACAACTTTGAAAGCTCATAGAATTAACGAATTATTCATCGTAGAAGAGTACGAGTAAGGATGGTCTCAAAATTCTTCGAATGGAATCCAATTCCATTCAAAAATATACAGACGCTCTGGGTCTCCTCATTGCATTATGGTGGTTTCATCTTCATTGCAAGGACAGTGGAGGAAACAGAACGAGTGCCTGTATCCCTTAAAGTTCTTACCCAGGGACTGGTGGTATGGTTTGTTCATGCAGAAAATCCACAAACCCTCCAAACAGACACTGCGTCGCCTCACATGGCTTGAAAGAAAGCCGAAGGCACATAAAGAGAGAATTTCACACACACACTCAAGCGATAAAATATCCATAAATATTCATCATGAATATCCATAGTTTATTTTACTCAGGCAGTGCTTGGAGTAGATGTAGCGGTGTGCTCTACAACTAACAGAAATTCATTTTTCACGATCCAAGATGGTCTCTCTTGTTCAACTTACCTATTTTTGAATTCACAACTTAGCCAGCGGCCACTTGAGTTCCTTCAAATCCGTCCTACATCTGTAATAATTTCATTCCACACCTGATTCCTATCCATAATCGAGCATACTTCACAGGTTACACACCATTTCACTTAGTTACCACATTCAGTTCCTGACAATGTAAGCCCCTTATCAACGTTATATATAGCTATTGCGATCAATATCACCACGCAAAAGTTATCAACATTACTGCACACAGGTTTTACCCATGGATACTCCGTGTACTCGTGGACACTAAACAATAGGGCTGATAGTATCCATATGGAGTTTTTATGCAATATTAGATAGGTATAGGAATCGTTATATTTTTGTTATCATCCTTTTGTGTCTTGTTAGATATTGAGTATTCATTTTACAAGGACTATATTTTCATATTGCCTACAAAAAGGAACAATTACTGCCAACCCCCACCCACCTACTACATCAACTTTTGAACTACATCACTGCATCCAGAAGAATAGGAAAGGAGTTGTTGGCAGCCATATTCATTCAGACCAATCTTTCAAGTCAATGTGCTTCCAGGAAACCATTATCTGTGATATTCCAAATTTATCCAAGTTTTAGTCATCATATTTATATTTTTATCATCGAATTTACTTCATCTTCAAGAAAAATCCCATGGTGCCACCGACGGAGTGAAGTTACGGCTTATTTCTAACTTGGACGAAAACCACCTGTTACTTGCCTTGAAACTACAGTTACCAGCCAATTTGGAGAAATCATCATCATCATCTGGACATCATCTCCAGTCATTCAAAACAGATAAGCCTAGTCATTAAGCACATTTGTACCTGATCAAGACTGTGATTATAATATAGCCAAGTTCAACCATAGATCTCCAATCATAGCCAGTGTCCACTGCAGATTAGGGATATCATATATAATCATCCAAAGCACAAAGTTCCTATAAGTAGCATTATTTGCAATAAAATCAAGTATTTGTTGGTGCTTCATCAATTTAATATCTGTCTCATTGAGCATCATCCTCAGTTCCTATTAGATTTAGTATTGCATATATTCTTATTTCCTCTGTGTGAGGTGGTCCTTCGAGTTTTTCTTAATAATATCTAACATTACTGGGTTGGGACATTTGCTGCAATCAAAACAGTAGGTCCCATCCCAACACTCATTGGCGGAAATAGGGTTTCGTGTCACCAGTCCCTACTGTCCATTCACAACGGACCCTTTAAAGACATTTAAATCAGGAGTACAGATCTCCTTTGCTCCTTTGTGTGGGTTTCCATAGCTTCCGAGTACTACCTTGGCCCCAAAAAGCCTCCTCCTCCCGTCCACAGCCAGCTGAAGTAACAGGCAGTTGGAGGAAAGCAGAATATTGTGCCCAGGATCGATTGCCACGTGCCATTGCGTTGCTCTAATAACATCACAAGGAATAACAAAACACTTCTGGAACGTTAATGACGTTTTTCTCTGTTGTTTTCCCCCACTTCACCACCTCACGACGGCGACGGCATAGCAGTTAACCCCGGTAGTTCTTTAACGGAGTCACGAGGGAAGAAGCAGAAAAGGCAAAAACTAAAATCTTTCTTACTGTTCTTCGAGTAAAAAGCTGAAAACCCCTACAACACCGGAAATAGGAGACGTAAAGAATTGTGGTGGTTGAAGTGGGATGAGCGGTTCATTTTACCTCGAATTACCCACTCGGCGGTGTTTCGCGGTTTCAAGACTTCTAATGACCGGCTAAAGTGTCGGGAGACGTTTAAATTTAAAAGAAGAAATCCAACAGGGCGAAAAACAAGGATAATAACGCCGTCCTCTTTCGCGGTTTAGCGAATCGTTCATTTCTCTTTTGCTTCAATGCCGTTTAGCCCGAGCTTTCCAGAAGTGGCTGTGTAATTGTTTCCCCAATGATCACCCTCTATTGCATCCAAGTTGTTTCCCGTTACGTTAAACTCCAAGACAACTCAAATAACACGTATTGCGGAGACTTGGTAATGCCGAGGCATCAAATTGGACTCCACAGTTGCTTCTGGGCGTATCTACTTGCAATCATGAAAGGAGATTTGGGTTAGTTCCTAAATGAATTTAATCAAAACCCGAACACAGTAACTTTTGCATGAACGAACGTGTACAACTAGAGATAACAGTGGTAACAACTAGGATTTGGAAAAAAAAAGATAACTAAATATATACTTTTTATTTATTTATAAATGGAATACCTACATGTTTAAAAGATACAAACGAGCCCCTTCAAGATAACTTATGCTGGGGGTCGAAGTGCTCATATACTATTAATTACTATTACTAACTAATGACAGTTAGTTAATTATCATTAGTTAATAATAATAATTAATAGCATCTAGGCATTTATTTTCCACTGCAAATCCGGGGGTCGGAGTGCTTAGTAACTATTACTTATTATTATTAACTAATTATCATTAGCTAATAATAATAATAATAATAATAAGTAGTAGTATCTAAGCATTTATTTTCCATTGCAAATGCAGTAAAATCATACACACAATTGAGCCTGGAGAGGGGTCACTGAACTTAGGCTCATAAACCACTATAAGTTTAGAACTTGTACTAAATACAGATTTTCTAAAAATCATGGCATGCGTTGTGTAAAGTTTTTGTTGAATAAAAAATTGAAAACTGAAATTGAACTGACATCAAAAGAAAAGGAAGAAAGGGCATCATTCAAGATGGAATTGAAATGAACAAAAACAATAATGAAAACTGTAATGTCCTGAAACTTACAGTAAAAAGTGTTCAAAGAAGCGAAATTGAATATTTTTTCAATTTATTTTCAAAGACTTGAGGGACCTCTTTGAAGAAAGTTGAAAAGTGACCCCCCCCCCCCCCCTCCAGAAAGAACGCAGATTTTGACCAGCGCAGTGGATAAATGATCTACAGATGGTATTATGAAAACATTTCTAATGAGTTTGATCGGCGTGACCGGGCTCCAAGAATCTGCATTTATGTACGCAATAATAAATACATGAATCTGTGATAACATCATGCTTTCTCGAAATCACAATACCCGGAAGAATGCACTCGCTATTCTGTTGTTGTGTCGCACCGAAATATGGGATTTCGTTCTGCTCTCCTGGCATCGCTCATACGGCTTCCATTGCGATTGTGAATTTCTAAAGCGTTGTAGTTACATCGCGACTATTCAGGACACCGGGAAACCCCTGAATCGCAAAATGAACCATACAATCGAAACGAATTCAGGCCCTTTCACATTTTTATGAACCGAGCAGCTGTGGTGAGGAAATCGTGAAAATCCTCCGTCGGAAAAGGGAATTATGATGAATACATAACGAGGAGGACGGAGGCCAGGAAGGCGACAGGTGGTCCGGCCTCTGTCGATATGTAAATCCCCATTGTTTCCAACTGAGCTGTTACAGGAGAGAATGGGACTTGAATTAGTGGTATGTATACAAATATACCCATATGAAAACGCAGCCAATTCATAAACAATGGTTTATCATATTTCTGTGAAGCCTACATCTAGATAACTCTACCTGAGTGCACTTTCCTGTCAAAAGCCACTCTCAAGTATGGTATTTTTTTCTCGACTCCGAGTAATCTACATTTTCTATGCGAACCAGTGAGTATTAATCAACTGGTACTTAATCTCAATAAATAAAATTAACATCTTTCAATGTAAGAAAATTATAAAATGTGTACTGTCCATTTCTACGACTAGGTAGATTCCTGCAGCTAAATTTTGCAGTTTCCAAATCGCACTTATGTTTTTGTTCATTTTCCAAATACTTGCTACTCGCATGACTCCGGTTATATTCAACTGATTTTGCCGAAAGCTGTTGGGGTCATAATGGTTACTGTTATCACCCTTGTCGTGGTATCCTCCCAGAACCACTCCCTGCAAACTTAAGATCTCGCAAATAAACTCGCAGAAGTGGGGACGAAAGTCGCAGGCAAGTCGAAGCACAACCTGGGTCCCCACCATCCCCTAGGAGGCCTATAAATACTCGCCGCCTCCGCCTTTCTAACCATTCTACCATGGAAGAAGAGAGAAGGAAAAGTCACTCCATGTAAAATGGGGTGCAGCCTTTTCTTCGCCTCGACGAACCCGGTCCCTAGTGGAGGCGAGCGTAAGCTTGTGGCCTTGTAGTACTACTAATCATCACGAGCGCTGCTAGTGCATCACAAGACCGCCACACTCCGCCGCACACCTTCCCTTCCTCGCAGTATCCACGTTTCAATGGCTTTTTCTCGTTCTTGTTTTTCTCCGCGATCCACCATTCTGATATGTGATCTTGTGCCTTGCCTAGTATTATTTACTTTATTACTTCTCATTTCGCGTCGTTCTGTTTTATAATTTTTATCGTCTTCATCGTTCCTAATGTAGTACCTACATAGTTCTGTGGCGTAGTTTTCCACTGCTTGCCTCCAGGAAAGTGTTGTGTCAAGTGGTGCAAATATCTAACCCCTTTTTTTAGTGTACATAACAAATTTAATAAGTATATCAACTGTATTAATAAACTATCAATTTTAATAACCTGTATTAATTCAATTGGGTGCCTACCTACTCATTTTCATTATTTACCTACTATTTGTTGGGTAACTACTTGGTAATTTTTTTTTCATTTCACGAATTTTTGTCTACATCAACTCCTATGAATAGAAGAAGTTACGAAATCAAGCAGTGTTAGGTAAAGCAAAACAGAAACATAAAACGCCATGGTAAATAGAACATTAAAATAGCCTCAAAAAATATAATTTTGATATCAAATAATGACAAAAATAGGTCAGGTTGTCTGGAAGGGGGGGGGGGGGATGTCAGGCACACCGCGCTCTATTGATGCAGGCATGCACTGTGGATAGTTCCACTCGCCTCCGTTAGGTTGCTCTGAAAGCTTCTCAGCACGCCATTTTACGTGGAGTGAAGTTTCCTTCTCTCTTCTTCCATGATTCTACGCTCTCCTCTAGTCGCTGACTACTCTCTCTCCTCCTTACCTCGTCTCTCTCCTTTACCTAAAAGATCTTGGGCACGGTGGTGATTCGCTCTTAACCAAACCAAGCAAACTACCCTTAAAGATCTCGGGCATGGTGGTGGTCCGCCCATAACCAAAGCACACACTCCGAAAAGATCCCGGGCATGGTGGTGACCCACCCATAACCAAACCGGGCACATCCTCCCTCACACCGCTCGTGATTAATGCGCCAATTTCAAATTTATCACAACCCTCGAGGGGGTTCTAGTTATTTACCATAAACCCCAGTTTTTAGCAAGCAATTTTATCGCTCACGACACGACAAATCACATTCTGGTTCTATTAAATAGGTTTTGTTGAAATAAGCAGTGGCTGTTTGGATCAGTTGACCCCCTGGACGGTCCCACATGAATTTCATAATGACAATGCAAATACGCACGCGCAGATGATTTATAACCCAACAAATTACGAGGCCCTGTGGGCTTCCCCTGTGACGGTCTCCATGCATTCTGAACTGGTGAAGCTTTGTGCCACCTTGGTAAATCTATTTGTTCTTTAGCCCGTTTGAATTCAACGAGCCTTCCATTCTCCTGACTCTGAATGGAAACGCTTCACCCAGGCGATCTCGACACGGGTAAAATGGCTGGAAAAATCAAAGAAAACTACGGGACAAACGCAGTGAAAGCCTACAGCCGTATTCAAAGCACAGAGAAGAAGGCGATGGTTGATTAATTTTAAAACGCCAGCTTCAAACTCGGGTTAGGCGCATAACAGAAAATCCGCTTTTTCAGTTTCACGGTGAGCGGAGGAAGACTCGTAGAACCATCGCAATGAAGGGAAGAACATAAAATGAATTATTTAGAGATTATGGGGAAAGTAGGAAGGGATTAATGATTCATACGTGATTCGTAACGTTGAAAATATCATCAACTTTTAGTTGATTGCAGGCTTCGAGGCACAGGTAACTATATATCAATGTGTAGGTAGGTATATATGAATCTTTTAAGTAGTCTAGTAAGGTACAGGATGTCCCAGAAATGCCCCCCCCCCCACCATTTTCTTAAGGAAGATGATTTTTCGATAAGTACTAAGAAGAAACAACTTTTTTTGGGGGTAAAATCTGAACTTGAACTTGTTTTTTGGGCGCTGATGACTTCCTCGAGTTGACGAAATTATTCATTTTTCTCATCAACTAAGTTCAAACCATGGAAAATAATAGTTTCCATTTAAAAAAATATTAACTGAGAATATTGATTTTGGCAACGTTCAAAAAAATTGGTAGAAACGCCTCATTTCTTATACCAACTCAAAAATCGAATTATTGGTGACAAATTGAAGTCCTCCTTTTAAATCAGAGTAAGGAAAGCCTTGAAAAACAAATTGAGCCAACTCCAATTCCGCTATATATCTCAGTTTTAAGCTGTTGCAACAAAGGTCTGGTTTTCTCTACGCGGGAAGCGTACGGTTTTGCAAGGATTCATAATAATGAAGTTCTGAAGGGAAATTGTTGATGTGGAGTGAACAAGTTGCAAACGTACCCTACCAACAAACTCCAGCCCCTTCTACGTAGATGGTCCAATGAACCGTTGTGTAATCATTTACCATTGTGTAATAATTTACCCATCAATAATACTTCAACGTTCGTTCAAGTAAGAAGAATAAGAATAAGAAGATCATCCTTTTCAAATGAAAAGGAGCCTAAATTTAGTTTTTGGGGGTCGAAAGTGGTGGAAACCATCAAAACATTTTATTTCAATTACTGCACATGAAAGAAACAGTGAAAGAACAGCCAACATTTCTGTAGGTAGGTATGTCCAATAACTTCGAACTTCAACTGTTTTTCGGTCGCTGTCTTCATGTACTGGAACAGTCAGTCTCATAAAAACCCCATGAAATCCTGATCTTTCGAAATTCTGATTGTTTCTGAAAAATTATGATTTAGACCAAAATAACAGATCATGTTTCATGTCCAGAATATCACTATCCCACGCACATAATATATGATCGAGTGGCGGAAGGAGCTGGTCAATAAGGTAGAGAAATCGTTCCCAGGAGAAAAGGTAAAGTGTGTACAGTACATGCAGATAAATCGGTACATTGGTACCTATGCCTTATTTTTCCGCCAGTAAAAAATGTGCAATTAAAAAAAAAAGAAAACCAGTTTTTATAATTTTACATTATTTTTTCAAAATTGAATTCAGCATTTGAATGTTCTTTCGGGCACGAGATGCCATTTGATTTAACCTCTTCAATAGCGAAGCATGCTCGTCAATAACTTTACGCAATCTTGCGCATTGTTGCGCATAGAAATTATGAGCACATTCCCAGTTAGATTTTAAAGTCATGATAAATGTTGGTGGGAACTATTTTTTTATTGGGGAGTTCCCAGACAGGAGTTTCGGGAAGGGTTTTGAAAACATCCGAATCTTGCAGAAGGGTAAATAGGAGAGAAGTTAGCTCACTCAGCCGATGAGGTTGGAGCCCGTCATGTCATTCGTGTCGTACTGTCTCAAGGAGGCTCCCTATCGAATTTCAGCTTTCTAGGGTAATTAGGGGAGAAGGGTAAAAACGCGGTCCTGGTCCTGCAAAAATTTAAATCGCGGGCCATGAAATATTTCAATAAGAGAATTTGAAAATGCAGTGATAAAAATCTATTCATTGCCTCAATAAAAGGGATTAGGAAAAATTGAGTTGGGTAAATTGATTTTTTCATGATAAGCTGACAGTATGTGGGATAAGTACCACTCGAATTTGAATTAGGGTAGCTAGATAAATATGGAGAACACAGGAGACGAGCGGTTCAGCGACTTACAATGAGGCACTGAGGTTACTTGTAATATGTATTAAAATGTTGTGACTGATGATCTACTACCTGAGTTATTCCCCACCAAAACCTCCAATAAACCGCCTCGTTCGGTACCATGTATGGCCTTGAACAGCTATAAAAAACTGCAGCTACTGAAATTAAGTCATTAATTCAATCTGCATTCCTAAATCTACGAAGAACACGAGGTATTCAGCAGTCGCGTATTTTCTAACATACCTACATCACTATCTGCTCTGGTGTGGCACCACTCACCAAACATAGTACCTATATAATTTCTGAGGTACCTATACTTATAGATTATACGAATTATAGTTATCCTCCGAATCCCAAGCTCTAAAACTCAAAATTAGCAGTTGTTAGCGGGCCAAAACCACAACGGCAAATCTAACGCGTCAGAGTACCTTTCATTTCATTTCTAAACGTAGGTAGGTACCTATTACAGTATAATATCAAAACTTGAAAAAAATGAAGGTACCTACCTATAAATATCTTTAACTAATTATAATTTCCAGTGGTTCAAAGATGCAAAACAAGGAATAGATAGGCAAGTAAGGCATATTAGGCTCACTTACTTTAGTCACTTGGTTCACTTATAAAGAAAAACATGAATAGACAGTCAAGAAACGGAAAAATAGAACTTCCGCACTGGTTGCAATACCGAAAATCCATTCAAATCAAAACAAAAACAATCTACCAAATAACAAACAACCTACAGAAATGCTGGCTGTTCATTTATTGTTTCTTTCACGTGAAATAATTCGCATAGCTATTTCTGATGGTTTCCACCAATTTTGGCCCCCAAATCACAAATTAGGTAGGCTTCTTTTTTTTTCTTTTTTTTTTTCTTCAAATTATCTTTGACTATTGGTAGTGCCATTTAATCGTCTTGATCTACGTGGTGAAACTTTGTCTAGCGTTATTATACAAATTGATGGTGATTTCAGACGTTTTCCCAGGTTTTTGACTCACGAAAAATCAATTTTGGGAGCTGAACATCTGGTACAACCTCAAATTTCCACTCTTTGGTCAAAGTCGACTTCATATTCGGTCTTCTCGTCCCAAAAACATGTAATAAGATATCTCAAAAACTCATGTTACTAAAACACAAAAAGTACCTATTTTTATATACATTTTCACTCATAACACCCCTGGGTATATTCCGATCGGGCTGCAAAGTTTCGGAACACAACTAGGGCCCAAATGGAGCATGTGGGCGAAAGAACGAATTTTTTAGACCGAAAATGAAGACGGTACACGTGATACGGCGGACGGACATTGCATTTTTGGAATCTACGCAACTTGAAACGGAAAAGAAGAAAATTTTGCTGGAGGGGGGGGGGGGGGGGGGGGTGTTAACAATTTTTTGCTGAGCGAATACATAGGTGTATTATTCACAGAATAATAAACCAAAAGATGGGTATTATTGAAATTAAGCCATCCTGATTCATTCATGAACATTTTGTTATACAGGAGGTTGATAGCTCTGGGGGTTTGTGGTTACACGGGTTAAGAAAGGGAGGTTGAGCAGCTGCAGAGGAAATGGCTTCACGTCATAGGATCCCTGACGTGAGACCGAAAAAACACGGAGGACGCAGTAAGTGCACGGGTGCACACCCTTCGCCAACAATATTGGACTCTAACAGTGGCGTAGCCGAGGCACTGGCTCGATAACTTTATCAAGAAATTAAATTTTAAAAGACAGGTAACAATCACGTAAGTAACAGAAGCAACAATACCAGATTAAACGGTAAATCAAACATGAATAAACAGTTGAATAATATTAGTTTATTTGATTACAAACGAGTAATTTCATGGCCTTTGCCACCAGTAGCGGTGCTTGGGGTCTGAAAACGGTGGGGCACCAGACCAGAACACAAAACCAACAGATTTGTCTACAGAATACTACAAGGCAACAACACCCTTCCCTTATTTACTGACTGAGTGATATTCAGCAAAGCTGATCTCTTTTAATCAACACTCTATCGTCGTACGAAAACGTACAATTTCTACTGCAAATTAGCCACCGAATTCATGCGTTACAAAAATACAGTAAACTAAAATTCAACAAAACAATGACCATCGGCCGGTACCTTCTTGAATGGAGAAGCTACTGACTAGAAGCTAGGTAGTTATCTGTGTACTGACGCCGATCAATCCACAAACAGGACAAAACGCACGTAGGTACCACAAATACAAAATGTGCCATCGGAACCGGACCGAACGCAAAACGCGCAAAATCTGACGCAAAAAAACTGAAAACTGACAGACAGAGAAAGTGAATGGGGTTCAGTGGAGTGAAGTTCTCAGCTTAGTTGTCATCTGTATATGTCGGACATGTGATTCAGGGACGACAAAAACAAATCAGAAGACGAACAAGCATCTCGTATCGAGATGAAAAATTGAATCGAAGGGATCGGAATCGATTGTGAAATGAACTATGGGGCCGGAGCACAAAGTGGGTGTGGCGAACAACATTTTTGCTTGACTAAGCATGCGCGGATGGGCCACTTTTCTCGGTTGCCATGGGAACACTAGGTCCCAGGACCCAGAAACTACCTTCCAGTTTCAGGAGCCTAGGTTTCGATTTCGATTGCAGGACATCGATTACTGTCGCTTTATTCCGATAACATGTTTGGTCTATGGAGCTAACATGAAGGAACCACCATGGATGCTCTACTAGAATATTGAATATCCATAGCCAGAGAACTCTGGCGTGTGGTTGTTGAACTTGTGAAAAATGCTAGGTAGGTATAACGTGCGGTAGGAAATTCAGATGCCAACTGAACAATGGTTGGTCTTTTTTACTCCTACTGTTTTTGGGTGCCAGAGCAGTGGCCTTATGGACGCAACGCCTCTGTTTGTGACTATTTTCCGAGCAAGTAGGGGAGGTGGGTGTAGAAGATTCCCCGACATCCGTATTACTCATAAGGTCACTTTACAATAGACCGTCAGGAGACCGATCTCGTGACGGTGACGGTCCGTGATTCCTGTTCACGTCGGACAGAGTTTCATCCGTCACGAATCCATCGAAGAACAATGCAAAGCATCAGTCGTTTGGGAAGTGAGAACTGAGCAAGTATAATAATTAACGTCTAATATAAAAACATACACCTATTTCTTATCAGTTTTTTTTACACTCCTCTCCAATTTATCTTACTCCAGATGCTGTTCTTGAAATGTGTGTCCATTTTGGATTGGAGCGGGGGATATGTCCGCACTTCCTCAATCGTTGTTCGCCACTCATGTTGAAGAGTAAGAACGATCTTAAAACTGAGAATAATTCTCAAAACCTCACACAAATTAAAAATGACGGCCATCAAATTCAACGGGATATCTGTCGCCATCTTCGAGATGACGGCCCGGTGACGGCGACCGAACTGTGGGCGCCTCAAAGTTGACACATTTTTATCGATTTATGGCCCTAATAAAGTCAAATTTGACCCACCCTCTTTTTCTGAAAAAAATATATTTATAAACGAAACAATCGCGATTTTACCCGTTTTTACCAATTTCTGACCCATAGAAACTCAAATTAGGCCCCCTTAGAGCTTTTGAAAATTACTCATCTTCGAACTCGTTCTTTTGCTTGGCAATAAGAACATTTTGGCAAAATTTGGAATTTTTATCATCTACGTAAGGTCAGATAATCGTCTGGAGTAACACAATAAATAAACTGTTGTTAAAATCCAGGGATGAAATCAAGATGTAAATTCAGATCTTAAATTTTCTATTTCCGATACCCCCTCCCCCGCCCCACCATTAAACATTCCTGGTCACGCCAATGACTCCAAAATACAGAGCCACATGCAAAACATAACACGTAAATATACAACTTTGGCACAATTCGTCCTACAAGGATCTTGAAGTTGAAAATATGTGGTAACAGTCAAGCACTAAACTACGAGAAATTTTCATGACTTACGAAAACTTCGAGAAATGTTCAAATACAAACTTACAAAGAAAAACGCTGCCAAGTCCTTGTCACATGGGTTTATTATTCTATTGGACATACCTACAGAGATGTTGGCTGTTTATTTATTGTTTCTTTCATATAAAATAATTGAAATAGCTATTTCTGGTGGTTTCAATTTTGGCCCCCAAAACACGAATTAAGTAGGTTCGCTCCTTTTTTTTTTTTTTTTTTAAATAAATTATCTCTGATAATTGGTAGTGCCATTTAATCGTCTTGATCCACCTGTTGACACTTTTTCCAGTGTTATTCTACAAATTGATGGTGTTTTCAGACGATTTCCCAGGTTTTTGACTCATAAAAAATCAATATCGGGAGCTGAACATCTGGTAGAACCTCAATTTTCTATTTTTTGGTCAAAATCGACTTCATATTCGGTCTTCTCGTCCCCAAAAACATGAAAAACGATACCTTAAAAGCTCATGTTACCAACATGTTGCTAAAACGCAAAAAGTACCTATTTTTACACACATTTTCACTCATAACACCCCTGGGTATATTCCGATCAGGCTGAAAAGTTTCGGGACACAACTAGGGCCCAAATGGAGCATGTGTGCGAAAAAGCGACTTTTTTAGACCAAAAATGAAGCCGGTACACGTGATACGGCGGACGGCGTACGGCGGACGGACATTGCAGTTTTTGAATCTACGCACCTTGAAACGGAAAAGAAAAAATTTTGAGGGGGTGTTATAAAAATATTTTGCTGAGCGATTACATAGGTGTATTATTCACAGAATAATAAACCAAAAAAAAAGTTAAATATTATGCCAGTCTATTGGGACGGGTTTCTATCGAGATCAGACGGAGCACACGAGTTACAAGTTACCGTCAAGTTCGTCCATTCAACGACGGGACTATACACGGGTGTACAGTATACATCTATACATCTTATACATCTTGTACTAATGAGCGAGCAGTATTAGCTGATGAAAAGGGGTCCCCAGAACTGATGTTTTGCTCAGTTTGCTCGTACGTGTGGCTGAACCCGACTTTACGAAAGGCTGAGGGCGTCGAAGTTGAAACGGAAACTCCTTTTCTGCCCAGATGAGCACCGCATTGCTCCCTCCGAAAGAGCCCTTTTCTCGTCACATTTAGCTCGTTTCAGGCACAGATAAACCGTCAGAGTCACGCCAAGGTGTACAACAGGCGGCCAAACCCCTGAAGAGACGGAGGAGGTGATGTTGAGAGCTAAACGTTTTCCGCGAGTTTGGAAAGGATATCCATTTCCTCTGCCAGCCCCACAGCCACCTCAGGTTCAACAGCTTCGGTTTATCGCATTTGTCTGCCTCAACCGCCCCTCGGAGGGCGGTCACTGAGGCGAGGATCCGTCCCCGGGCTTATTAGCTTTGCGGATTCGCTGACTTTTAGAGGATTTCCAATGGGAAATAATACGGTTCTGCAGCCTTCGCATTGCTTACCACGTCTTTTTCAAAAGCCCGTTAAAGTATCACGAGAAAATTTGATTCATTCAAAGACAAGCGGATTCATTCAAGATTCCCATTACGGAAATCCGATCGACAATTGGGTCTATTTCCATCCAGTACTTGTTATCCCCCCCCCCCCCCCCCCCCCAAACCCTGTTGTAAAAACGCTGCAAAGTCACATGGGTTTATTATTCTACTGGACATACCAATAAAAATGTTGGCTGTACATTTATTTTGTTTCTTTCATGTGAAATAATCTAAATAGCCATTTCTGATGGTTTCCGCCAATTTTGGCCCCCAAAACACGAATTAGGTACGCTCCTTTTTTTCATTTTTTTTTCAAATTATCTTTGATTTTGGTAGTGTCATTTAATCGTCTTGATCCACATGTTGACACTTTTTCTAGTGTAATTATACAAATTGATGGTGATTTCAGACGATTTACCAGGTTTCTGACTCATAAAAAAATCAATTTTGGGAGCTGAACATTTGGTAGAACCTCAATTTTTCACTCTTTGGTCGAAATCGACTTCATATTCGGTCTTCTCGTCCCCAAAAACATGGAAAACGATACCTCAAAAGCTCATGTTACTGAAACACAAAAAGTAAGTACCTATTTTTATACACATTTTCACTTATAACATCCCTGGGTATATTCCGATCGGGCTGAAAAGTTTCGGGACACAACTGGGGCCCAAATGGAGCATGTGTGCGAAAGAACGAATTTTTTAGATCGAAAATGAAGTAGACATACGTGATACGGCGGACGGACATTGCATTTTTGGAATCTACGCACCTTGAAACGGAAGAGAAAAAATTTTGAGGGGGTGTAATAAAAATTTTTCGCTGAGCGCATACATAGGTGTATTATTCACTGAATAATAAACCAAAATTCACCGGCCAACAAAACCTCCTCATACGCAAAAAGTATTGATACCAATTTTATCCGCCAAAGTAGCACGCTCGGTGATTCGCATCTCGCTCTTGGATGTGCATATTTATGGAAATCTGCTCCTTCCCCCTCTGCTGGATATGAGTATAGAAACCTGTTCCTTCCCCTCCAAACCTTAAAATTTCTCTCTCAACGCTGTTTGGCGGGGCTTTTTGCCTGCCGGAGCCCGGGTAATTCCACAAAAAGCACTTCCTAGGAGCATAACAATGAGTGTGCAAAATTTAAGCTCTTAAAACCCTCCCTAACCTACTCCACTCCTAAATCCCTCCCCCCATGTAGGACAAAAGGCACTTCCTTGGAGCATAACGAACGTATGTGCAAAATTTCAGCTCGATCCGTTATGTCTGTGAGGCTGTAGCCCTCTCAAAGAAGAAGAAAAAGAAGAAGAAGAAGTAAAAAATCGTGAAATTTTCAAACTCCCGTAACTCCGGCACCTGATGGTCCGGTGGAACGCTCCTTCGTCCCTAGATAATTCGGTTTAATTTATTCAACTGATATAATCAGAACCACAGCTGGAGCTCTCTAGACCTAGAGCTACACGAAGTGGCAATATAATAATAGGGAGATGACAGAGTTTTACAATCAAGCACAACCCTCGTCACAATCCTCGTTTTATCGAACTCAAAACTGGCACACAGATGAATTGGGACCTAAACAAGAATGATTCACACATTCCTACAACAATCTGGCTCGGATCAGTGTTCAAATTTTCTCAAGAAGATTCATATGTTAGCAAAGAACGGGTTCGAATGAAAATGTTTCTGTGTGTACGTAGTTTTCTCCAAACTAAATGGACCGCAATGGATGACATTTGAACGAGCAACATATTTTCTATACAACCAGGAGGGGGCCTAAAGAAATTTGAAATGTTTTAAAATGAATAGGTATTTATCCAACTTGGAAACTTCAATTTGAACGGGTATATAAATATGGGAAATATTTACTACTTGATTTCCGGCAATCTCTTCGACTAACCACTTTGGAGATACATGGTACGTAGGTGTATCAAGAAAGCCATCAACATGATCGCGTCCACCAGGACCCATTGTGTTTGCAAATATCAGCTATTTTAATATTCAAAAATGTATTTCTATTTTAATTTTTGACCAGCATAGTTCAGATTGAACAACAGGGCTAGAATTTCAGTGAGGCCTGCGTGATCTCTACCACGAGAATGGAAGGACTATTGATACTTTCTCAAAAAAGGGCTGAAGGGAAAAACGTTCAGAAAAAAATACGGAGTGAGAGGTTATCCGTGGGTTATCTTATCTTCAGGTCACGGCCTACGAACTCCAGACCAACCAATTTCCCTCGGCCGAGACTCATAAAAAGCTATCTAAGAGGGGGATATCTCCTTTGGCAAACATCTTGTTCAAGTCGGCGACATAACGTCCTTTTCTCGACTGACAAAACGAGAGTCTCCAACAGGCCGCCTGGGTAGGGGAAATGAGGGGCGTGCGGAGTTAGTGAGGTCTTTCTCGCGTAAACATGTGGAGTTTACGGTGGGATCCTGAAGAACGTACGTAACAGCTAATAGGATAAGGAGGGTGCCAGATAAGTTTATTCATTTAGTTCAAGCTCTCCCGAAAAACAAACAAAACATAGTGTAACGAAGCCTACAGCCCTGCAGTTGACAAAAATTATTATAAATTATAATGATAGACACTAATCGATACGTCAAGACAGACCTTCAAGGAACACTATGCAAATCTAAGTTTAAATTTTAAATTCAAGGAATTCAAATTGATCTAACAAAACTGTAGTGAATGTAAATTTGACGCACATCCACTACGAGCGGCGTCGAGGGGGGGATGTGCCCGATTTGGTTATGAGCGGACCACCAACATGCCCAGGATCTTTTTGGAGTGTGTTGGTTATGGGCGGACCACCATCATGCGCGGATTCTTTTAGGAGCGTTGCCTGGTTTGGTTATAGGCGGACCACCACCATGCCCAGGATCTTTTTGGAAGCGTGCTCGGTTTGGTTATGGGCGGACCACCACCATGCCCGGGGTCTTTTAGGAGTGTATCCGTTTTGGTTATGGGCGTACCACCACCATGCGCAGATTCTTTTAGGAGCGTTGCCTGGTTTGGTTATGGGTGGACCACTACCATGCCCAGGATCTTTTTGGAGCGTGCCCGGTTTGGTTATGGGCGGACCACCATCATGCGCGGATTCTTTTAGGAGCGTTGCCTGGTTTGGTTATGGGCGGACCACCACCATGCCCAGGATCTTTTTGGAAGCGTGCTCGGTTTGGTTATGGGCGGACCACCACCATGCCCGAGATCTTTTAGGTTGAGGAGAGAGACGAGGTAAGGAGGAGAGAGAGTAGTCAGCGAGTAGAGGAGAGCGTAGAATGGTTAAAAAGGCGAAGGAGGCGAGTATTCATAGGCTTGGGAGCTGTCTCCCTCCATCCTCCAGCTAGTGGAGGATGGTGGGGATCTCCAGGCTGGCCCTCGGCTCTCCTGCGATTTCCGTCCCCACTTCTATGTTTATTTGGCGAGATCTTATTTCTACATGACAAAGTTGTGGTTCTGGGAGGATACCACGACAAAAACTGAATTACTGATACGGTATTAATAGTGATAAATTGAACACGCCTACAAATAAGATGAACCTTACGCCAGCAAGGCGTTGAACGTACAGCTATAACCATGTTTATTAATTAATACCTAACTACAAAAACGGATAGATTTTCAACGTTATATAGTTACCGACCAGCGCAGACAGACATCAAATTTACCTGTAACAAATAGAATACCTCGTTAATTATTGGTATTATTCAATTAGTAATTATATACATCAACTAGTAATCATATATATCTAACCTACTCCGTCTTTCAATCATTCTGAACAGATGTGTGTGCAGGCAGACGATCTTTAGGTTCATTTTATGTCCAAGTCATGATCACCACAAACCCCACCCAAACCTCATCACCCTACCGTTCTGTATAATTCTCTGAAAGGATTTATGGCGGTCGATTTTCCTTCGTGCTTTGATATACTCTTAGAGAGCACCCAGACTACCTACCTACTTGTATAAGCAGAAGAGATTCACTTCCGAACTAAGTACAAAAGTTTTTTTGAACATAATGCTGGGTTTTAATTGCGTGAAATTGGCATATCGAAAAATAACACCTGCTCATTTTATGGTTCTCTGGTCAAATCTGAGATTGTGCCAAAATTAGTGCCGGTCAATGAAGAAATCATTAATTATCAGTAACTATTTATTTATTTAAATTAAAAACAAAATAAGTTTTTGGGACTACGTTTTTTCAATGCAGAATGGTTTAGACACACTTCGAAACGGGTATTGGGTGACGCTCTGAAGGCACTAGATGGTGTAAGACCCCAGTTCGGCCAATAGGGAATGAGGATTTCCACCTCGCCATTTCTTATTTAATTTCGATACATTCCTTGTGTAAGCCGAATTGGGGTCTTACAATACCTACTTCCAATTTTCAGAGGATTTCTCGAAGTAGGTACCCAGTCAGAGTCAGACTGGGGAACTGTAGAGCTTTGAGCAGACTGAATAGGATGGTCCGAAATTTAATATCAAATATGGCGCTAGAATAAATCGATGGAACCAGGATGGAACCAGGGGAGTCGGATGTTAGAAGAAGAGAAAAACCGTTGATCTACGGACAGATTTGCAGGGTTGGCTTTGGCCTCCTTCCGACGGGGCTTGAAGGGGTCTCTCGCTCTAGAACACTAAAAGGCGCCTTCGGCGGTATGTATCTTTGGAAGCTTGGTAGTATGAACCAACAGGAAATAAAATTTTGCTACTACTTGCTATTCTGTTATTTAAAAAAAGGAACAATTCTTCAGAATAATCCACGGTAAATTTTACTAGCGCAGAGGTGTCGGGAACCTGTGTTGTTTGTATCGAAAATCAATTCTGTGGCGGGTCAAAGGAACTGGATTTATTTTGCAACCAAATTGCTTGAACATCTTTGGCGTCTCTACTGACGACCCAAGGATGTTAAAAAAATGGTATTTTAAGAGCGAATAAAAAAAACGCCAAGATAACTGTGTAAGATTCCAAAGACTTCTAGCAATCATCTCGTTATCATAAAATGTTTGAATATTCATTTACAAAGGCATTCAGTCATGGGTAGGGTAACTATATTATGTCGGTAAAGAAGGTGTTATGTATAAGTACGTAAGTAAAGAAGGTGTTAATTACTTTGACACGCAAGGTAATTTAGTTTCGGAAGTAGGACTCTCCCGCCCACCATACAAAAGCTATGCATATAGTTGGGGGACTATTTTGGTTTATTATTTTCAATAATGAACCATTGGAATCGAGCATGAAAAAAAAAAAAAAAAAAAAAAAAAATGTAACCCCCCCCCTCAAAATATCGCACCTCCAATGCAATAGGGCCACAACTCGAAAATTTGTGATTTTTGGTTTATTCGCCCTCAAACATCGCTACTATGAGTTCTTTCAGCACACTCGACCCTGTATTAAAATTACGTATCTAAGCCACAGAAAAACATTAAAACGTCCTCGTTGCACTGGTGTTTTTTTTGAAATATATTAATGCAACACAGTCACAACTCGAGATGCGGCCATGCTACACTGAAAATAAAAATTTAATTTCCCGCAACTAGGCCACAAGTCGAGAAGTGGCCTTGTTGCACTGAAAATAAAAATTCAATTTCTCGGTCCTGAAGCCAGATATCGAGATGCGTCCTTGTTGCAGTGAATACAAGAATGACCATAGGGCAGTGGATTTCCAACAAATAAATTTTGAACGGAAGCGTACAGCTGGCCGTCCGCCTCCCTTGCTGCATCCAGCTTACAAGGCACCACCTAAGATAGCTGCAGCAAAAGCGAAAGATCTAATGGACTTATGTCGGGAAAACATAATCCCGAAAATACATCACAAGTTCTACGAAAGTCTGTAAAAATAATTTAAAATTTTATTCAATGATATTGCTGTAGCACCACTAATTAAAATAATAGTCATGTTCATAAAAAAATATTTAATAAATTAATTATCTACTTTTACGGCTTTGGGTGATTTTTTTCGTTTATATTTTTTTGAACGTGACAATAACTTTATAATGGACCATGGTTATTCGCCCCCCTTCAACACTAGGGTGAACCTCATCCCATATCGGTTAATTTCTGTGTTGATCAAGTTATGAACTGGAAGCACATAAAGAAAATAAGACAAGACGACCATCAAACAATCAGTAAAATTATAAAGGATAGTTGGGTGTATAGATCACTAACTGTGATTAGGGGAGGCCTTTTTTAATGCATAATTACTATTATTTTGAAAGGTAAAAGTACGAAATCGTAACAGCGAGAAAAATAATTATTGAAGGCTGGAAATTAGTAAAGGTAGAATCTGTATAACAAAAATGAAGTCATAACTACAAAAACTTGAAACTTTTCAGTGCATTAAGGCCATAATCTCGTTTGGGGCCTAAGTTATCTAACTAATATCAAAGAGAACTACTGTGGACGCTTTCTAACCTATATTGAATAGTTCTTGTAGAACATTCCAGTTTTGAGACCCTAGCCTGAACTTTCTTCAACCGTTCAAAAACTTTAAATGCTCCTCCTGACAAATTCACAAAAACGACATGTGGCCCTATTGCATTGAAATTTTCAGTGCAATAAGGCCATATCTCGTATGGGGCCTAAGTTATCTAACTAATATCAAAGAGAACGACTTTGGACGGTTTCTAACCTAGATTGAAAAGCTTTTCTGGCCCTTTCCAGTTTTGGGACCGTAGCCTGAATTTTCAACAAGCGTTCAAAAACTTTAAAAAAATGCTCCTCCTGAAAAATTCACAAAAGTCGACATGTGGCCCTATTGCATTGGAGGTGCGATATGATGGTTTACGTTTCAAGGTACAATGCAGAATCCAAAACTGCAATAAAAAATCCCTGCACAACGGTTTATTATTTTGTATAGAATACCCTTCTGTTACAGATCACAGCTCTACGTATAGATAACCCGTCTATATAATATGATATGTACTATTATATACATATTATGTAGATCGCAGACCCTCCGTAGGTTAGTACCTAACCCCGTACTCGTTACTAGGTACCTACCTAAATCACGAGTTAAATGTTGCTAAAATAATTCTGCCGATGACAAACAGTACCTAACAAAAAGAAACACACATAATGAAGTTCTGAAAAGAAATTGTTGATGAGGAGTGAAAAAAGTTGCAAAAGTACCTACCAACAAACTCCAGCCCCTTCTACGTAGATGGTATAATGAACCGTTGTGTAATAATTTACCGTTGAGTAATGATTTACCGTAGTAATAATTTACCCATCAATAATACTTCAACGTTTGTTCAAGTTTCACTACCTACCAACAAACTCCAAAAGAGCCATCATTTTTCAAATTAAATAATATCACAGAACAACCAACTCGACTTCATACTCCGCCAATATAATCAGGTGATCCCTACCAATGATTGGCCGTATTCACAAATTCCTATTGTGGGCGCGTCTCTGGTTACGAGATTTGGTTTGAATTGTATACAATTTCATTCACACTGGAGTCGAAAATGCCTGTCGGTGCAAACTTCGGGGCCTTACTGTGAACGAACGGCTGGACGTACGATGCTCCGGATGGGCTTAAAAAACTCGCAAGTTCAAGAACTATTTAAAACCGTAAAAATATTTACGTAAAAAAATGGTATAGGCGTTTTGAAAATTTCAACCCCTATTTTGAACCCCTTAGAGATGACTCACAGTAACGTCGAGCTTCGAGGACCAACTAGACGCCGAACGGAACCTATAACCCGAATTTCATCAATTTTTTTTCATGGTAACTAAGAAAAGTGGCCCGTACGGCGTACGGCGTACGGCGTACGGCGGACAGACAGAAATATTTTTATTGCAGTTTTGGATTCTACATACCTTGAAACGTAAACCATCAAATTTTGAGGGGGGGTAAGAATTTTTTTTTTCATGCTCGATTCCAATGGTTCATTATTGAAAATAATAAACCAAAACTCTGCAAATCCCTGCACAACGGGTTATTATTTTGTACAGAATACCCTTCTGTTACAGATCACAGCTCTCTGTATAGATAACCCGTCTGTATAATATAATATGTACTAGTCTATACATGTTATGTGAATCGCAGACAGCGTTGGCCAATAGAATTGCAGAACCATTTTGGACCATGCCAATGCGCACCATGCCAATTAGACAATTCGAAATGAATTCTAATTCAAATTAGTTTGAATTCAAATTAATGAATTCCAATTCAATTAATGAATTCCAATTCAAATTAATGAATTCCAATTCGAAATCGATTGAATAAATTGATTGATCCCTGGTGACGAGAGTGTATACAATTTCATTCACACTGGAGTCGAAAATGCCTGTCGGTGAAAACTTCGGGGCCTTACTGTGAACGAACGGCTGGACGTACGATGCTCCGGATGGTCTTAAAAAACTCGCAAGTTCAAGAAATATTTAAAACCGTAAAAAAATTCACGTAAAAGAAAGGTATAGGCGTTTTGAAAATTTCAACCCCTATTTTGAACCCCTTAGAGATGACTGACAGTAACGCCGAGCTTCGAGGACCAACTAGACCCCGAACGGAACTAATAACCCGAATTTCATCAATTTTTATTCATGGTAACTAAGCAAAGTGGCCCGTACGGCGCACAGTGGGGCAAACGTGGAAAAAAGTCAATTTTTTGAAAAATAAGAATTACTTGCCGGAATAATGGAATCCTATAGTAAACTTCCTGTAGAATCAAGGTATGATAGCAGTTTTCAGTAAAAAAATTTCATATCCTCAAATTTCTTAAGTAAAGTGAGAAAATCATAAATTTTGCTTAATTTTTAAGCGTTGTTATAAAAAACATAACACTTTTCTAAAAATTTATTTTTAAAGCGTAAGGGTTTATAACGATCATGAAAACACCCAACAAAGAAATGAGAGCATTGCTTAGGACAACAATACGCTTAGGAGGTATTTTGAAGAAAAAACACACTCTTTTTCATTGTCAATTGCATGTTTTGTGACTTTCAAAAAAAGCTCCACAAGTCTCCAACGTGGCTGTTGAATATTTCTTTTCCAGGCGTAGTTAGGTAGCACCTGTATAAATTTCAGCTGCGCATATTTGCGCGTCTGACCTCTGCTCTCATTCTTTCAATAAGAAACAGTAGGCGTCGGTCAGAGCCCTACGCAAATGGGCTTGTTCAAACATGTGTTGTTTATTCAATTGGTTGAGTATTCGGCGTGCACTTTTATCACGCTATGAGAATCCTTTTAATACCACGTCAGTCTTCTCGGTTAGTCGTTCTCCAGAGATGGAACCAATACAAATTTTATACGGTGATTTGTGTGAAGTTCTATTTAACGGAGGTGATATTGAACAATATATCGTGGGTAACTTCACACATCTGAAAGAAGATGAGCTCTCCTTGTTGATAACACAATTAAAAAAGAGGTTTCTCACTCATTTTAATCAAAGGTGGTCGACAGCTGCCCGTAACAAGCAGAACTTTTTAAGAAAATACCGCGATTGGATGAAGGGTGAGTTTATGATTAATTTACCAAATAGTGATGACAGGGCTTGTATGCAATCCGCGGAGGGCGGCTTTCATAGAATCGGACGACCTGAAAAACCTTTTGACGAGTGTGGTGAGAGGGGTAAGAGGTTTAAAATTGCAAAAATACGATCGTTGAACGATCAAAATTTGATAGATGCAGCTGGTTCCTCAGCCGAGGTTGATAAGTCACCAGTGTTTACTGCCTCTTTTCCTCCAAGCCAAGATGACCAGGTTTCAGTACGAAACTATCAGAGCTGCAACTAAAAGTGCAGGTTTTAATATCTTCCCCTCCTACAAAAAAGTGGCTGAGGCAAAAAAAAATTGCTATCCAAGTGGTGTTAATATATCGGAAACCGGTGGTGGGGTTCCGCTACAGAACTTGCTTGATCATACCGTGGATAGAATATTTCAAACAATGACAGAGGAGGAAATTGATAATTTGAAGGACCATAATGTCACATTACATACGTAGTGGGGATGTGATGGGGCCTCAGGCCAGCAAGAGTTTTCTCAATCGTTCTCACAAGTCAATGAAGGAAAAACTGACGCGAACCTATTCATGACGTCTATTGTGCCTCTGCGAATCACTGCAAATGATAATGACGATTCCATTAGTTGGTTGAATCCAAGACCTTCGTCAACACTATATTGTAGACCACTGAGATTTGATTATGAAAAGGAAACGGATGTAGTAGTTAAGACAGAAATATTGAGAGTAGAAAATGAAATTAAAAATCTGCAAGATATGAGACTGATTATAGGCACTCGTGCAATTACTGTAAAACATGTATTGCATTTCACGATGTTGGATGGGAAAGTAGCCCAAATTTGTACTGATACCACGGCTTCTACCAATTGCGTCATTTGCGGTGCTCGTCCAACGGAAATGAATAATGTGCAATCAGTAAAACAGAGACCTCCAAATCGCGAAGCTTTTAAACTGGGAATTTCTCCTCTCCATGCCAGAATTAAATTTATGGAGTATATTCTTCATCTTAGTTACAACTTAAAATTTCAGGCATGGAGGACCAATGCTACAACTAAGCCAATCAAAGATGCCGAGAAGAACCGAATTCAAAGAGAATTACTGAGTCAACTTGGTATAAGAGTTGACTACGTGAAGCAGGGCTACGGATCGAGCAATAAAGGGGAATACCTCGAGAAGATTTTTTGCTAACCCCTCAGTTGTAGCTCCGATAACTGGTATTGATATAACATTGATTTGCAGATTAGGGACAATCCTGGAAGTGATCAACAGCAGCAGTCATCAGATTGACGTTTCCAAATTCGCCACTTACACCCAAGATACTGCTGAATTAGCTGTGAGGTTGTACCCGTGGTACTATATGCCATGTACACTACATAAGATATTAATACATGGGTCCGAAATAGTTGAATCTGCTGCTCTGCCAATCGGTGCACTCTCAGAAGAAGCTCAAGAGAGTCGGAACAAGGACTACAAACATTTCAGAACTCATTACACAAGAAAAAATTCCCGATTGAACACCAACGAGGATATTTTTCATAAACTGCTAGAAACGTCTGACCCCTTTATCACTTCCTTGCGTCCATCTCCAAAGAAAAGGCTTGAAGATTTCAGCGCGGAAGCTGAGGCGTTACTTTCGTAAATGCAATGCGCTGTCAAATTTTGACTTTTCAAGGCATCCCGAATATGCTGATGCGCAAAAAGTGCAAAAATGAGTTGTAGTGAAGTTATTTATTTCATTTTTTTGTTATTTCAACAGAGGACATGAGCAAATTTTGAGAAGAAGCAAAATTTTCAGGTTGTTCCGAAGAAAATGTTCAGTTAAGTTTGATAATGAAACTCTTGTAAAACAGATAACATCGTTTTTTCTAATGTATTTTTCCCCTCTGAATCGAATGAAACCACTCCCAAGTCGATATCATTATCCGTTTTCGAGATTCGTAGTTTTTTCCGTATTTTGGCCATTTGGCCCCACTGTGCGGCGGACAGACAGAAATATTTTTATTGCAGTTTTGGATTCTACATACCTTGAAACGTAAACCATCAAATTTTGAGGGGGGGTAAGAATTTTTTTTTCATGCTCGATTCCAATGGTTCATTATTGAAAATGATAAACCAAAATTTCTGTCTGTCCGCCGTACACCGTACGCTGTACTGGCCACTTTTCTTAGTTACCATGAATAAAAATTGATGAAATTCGGGTTATAGGTTCCGTTCGGGGTCTAGTTGGTCCTCGAAGCTCGGCGTTACTGTCAGTCATCTCTAAGGGGTTCAAAATAGGGGTTGAAATTTTCAGAACGCCGTAGCTCGAAAACTTTAGATAGAAAGGTATGGTTTTTTTGACGATATTAAATTTGTCTTGAGCTAAACAATTTTTTGAGACCACCCGGAGCACTGTACGTCCAGCCGTTCGTGAGCAACAAAAAGCTTCGTCAACACGATCATGAATCCGGCTTGGATATAATCACCAGGGAGCACCTGATTATAATTACGGATGCCTGTATGAAGTCGAGTTGGTTGTTCTGCGATATCATTTCATTTGATAAGTGATGGACTATTGGATTTTGTTGGTAGGTACTTGTGAAACTTGAACAAACGTTGAAGTATTATTGATGGGTAAATTATTAGACAATGGTAAATTATTACACAACGGCAAATTATTAAACAACGGTAAATTATTACATAACGGTAAATTATTACACAACGGTTCATCTACCAAGAAGGAGCTGGATTTTGTTGATCGGCACTTTTGCAACTTGAACAACCGTTGAAGTATTATTGATGGGCAAGTTATTACTCAACAGTTCATTATACTTGACCACGAAGGTGGGTATTAACCACAGAAAACAGTGATCTACGCAGAAGGGGCATCTATTTCAATCCACATCAACAATTTTCCTTCAGAACTTCATTATTTGCGTTTCTTTTTGCAGTTTTAGTTACTGTTGTCATCGACTGTATTATTTTCCTACCTAATCCACATAATATGTATAGAGTAGTACATATTATATTATATAGAAGGGTTATCTATACAGAGAGCTGTGATATGTAACAGAAGGGTATTCTGTACAAAATAATAACCCGTTGTACAGGGATTTGCAGCGTTTTTTGTATTATACTAATAATAATGACCTAATTTATAATGTTTACTACCACCATGTATTTGCAATACCAAACGTATTATTCAGTAACTGCACTACCAATGCACTGTTTTGTATTTTCATTTACCAACTGTAAACAACAATAAAAATCTTTAAAATCTTAAAAACCGTCTTGTACAGTGGGTTTTTAAAGGTAAATAATGGTCTCGTTCGCGTTTTCAAACGAAAAATAAGTTGAAGCAAACCCAACTCCACTCTATCGTGGAAACGTAATACAGGTACCTGGCTAAGCGTTGTTGTTTTTGATTAGTGTTTTGGCCATGTAGGTAGCTACTGAGGCTTCATGCATTACGAGCTAAGTAAATCTCGAGGCGCGTTTCACGGAGAATATTTATATGCGTTGCAAGGGAAACATTCAGCCTTAAATGCTTGTGGTACCTCCAAGTCGGTGGTTAAGAATGAAACATGTTCTCTGTTCAGGGGGAGTCCTCGGAAAGCAGCAGTAAATGACTCGCGAAAAGTTGGACGGTGCGAAACCTCGAATATGAGCGGCGGGGAACTCAGGTTAACCCTCTACGACTTGACGAAGTCTCGTTAGCCGCTTTACAACTTGGAGGAACTGACGATCAAGATGATGCCGACTTGGGGTGTTACGAGAACACGGAACACCAGTTGATTCTCCACAGGCAGGAATAACAAGAGGTGAACACTTGGAGCTGTGAAAACGAGACACAGGTGATGTACTGAAATACCTACCACTGTCATGTGAGTAATGTACAGGAAGGCGTAAAGGAGTGAAAATATTAAATTTGTGAGGAGAACAAGAGTGTAATGCACGTTATGAAGACAGATGCGATTTTTATATAAAACGCCCCAAATTATTACACAACGGTTTATTATTTACCTGTGCAGATGCCCCTTCTGCGTAGATCACTGTTTTCTATGGTCAAAACCTCCCCCCCCCCCAGAAAAGCCCTAAATCGAGACGAGTATAGGCCGGGCACTTACAGTTTCATAAATATACGGTGGACTCAAGAATTCTACCATTAAATATTGTTGTTATTCATGAAGCATAACGTTTGTTCAAGTTACAGAAGTACCTATCGACAACATCCGAAATAACCACCGTTCTTCAAATAAAATAATACCACCGTACAACCAACTCGATTTTATACAGCCATGAGTGATTATAATCATAAATGCTCCCTAGCAATGATATATGGGCTGTATGTATACCGTTTCATTCACAATCATATGGACAAAGCTTTTTGGTGCAAACTTCAGGACCTTACTGTTAACGAACGACTGGACGTGTACAATGCTCAAAAAATTCCCATTTGATATAAATTTAAAAACGTAAAAAATTCGAGATAACGGCACCCTGGAAATCACATCCATCATTCTACGTACCTTGAAAGGGAAACCACAAAATTTTGTTCCCTTTTTCTTTCCATGCTCGACTCTAAAGGTTTACCTATTGAAAATACTAAACCAAAATGACGCTTGTGTCAGCGATTTCAAGATTTCGTGGTTCTACTAGTTTTGATACGTTGTTCGGTCTAGGTAATTACAGGATCACATTCTACTTAGGCTGCACTACTTCAATAGTGGTAGGTATCACCACAGGAGTGATTTTAATTACCGTTAAGGCTAGTAAATTTGTTAGTTAACGAACTGATTAGAACGAACGCTAAAATACTGTTCAATACAGTAAGCTGGAAGGAATGATACAATGGGATGACGAATGATACAAGCAGATGAGGTTACGAACACCCGTTTGGCACATCCGACCAGAACTGAAAGATCTTTGGAAATTCACAAACTTGTTGATATCGAGATAATGAATCAAATCACTGGACAGAGGAGAAATGTAAATAAATCTGTGACATTTCCGTCAGAACCAGATAAAATGAACATGACATGCAGAGTAGAGGGAATTTTACATCCTTTTCCTGTACATGTCTGTTCAATTTTCTCGACGTTCCATAAGCAAGGAGAAGGAACGGAAATTGAATAATAGTTGTACAACATCGTCCTGTTAGGCTGCGGCAGGCTCAGAGATATGAGAAGTTGAGAGATGATAATAGTTTTCCATTCATCAAAAGATGTTCGCATAGTCAAATTCCTACTCATTTACAAAGGATCCTCACTCACTCTCACCTTGGACCATGTGGTGAGCAGTGGTTGAGGGATCACCTGTGTCGTGGCCTAAGGGTAGGGTAGGTTTGGGAAGAAGGAGAGAGAAGGATGTGCCCCTTAGGAGTCTTTTCGGATGGCTAACACCCCACGGTTATCACCACAGCAAGCGTTAGAGGAAGAGGCCTCCCGCAGTTATCACCACAGCAGACACTAACAGCCCGCGGTTATCACCACAGTGAGTGCTAGAGGAGGAAGCATCCCGCGGTTACCACCACAACAGATGCGAAGGGAGGTGAAAGGGTAGGAGAGAGAGTGAGGGTGTAAGGTGAGTGAGAGAGAAGTCGTAGGTAGGAGTGCGGCCGGTCGAATGAAGAGCTGGGTGAGCCAGGCCGTTTATAAAGGTGCCTCCACCTCGTCCCTGTCTGTCAACCAGCCGTTACGACCGCTGAGAGTCGTTCGGAGCTCGATGGAGGGGGCCCTTCTGGTCTTTTTCCCGACGCATCGCACAGCTCGTCTTTCTACTAGTTTATTGGTTGAATCTTTAAGTTTACATGAGAGTGGTATCGCAGCTGAGGGGTACCATGACAGACCACGTCAGACGTTGAGAAAGAAACTACATCTTCTACGGGACGACATTCCCGTGCCTACCATAGGTATTTTCCACGAATAAATTGTTGCGATTTAAATGAATTATTCAACCTGGCCTTTGACTCTGTCTGTAGGTATATAGACGAAAAACTAACTGAATGTTAATTTTCATTCAAAATTATACAGCACGTACTTGTGTACGTATTTGAGTGGTGTAAACCAAGCAGCTTAACCTACCTGCTTAACTTGTGAATTGGGATTATTTATTTTTAAAAATTGAGATTTGGAAAGGCTACTGATTTTAAGTAAACGAGTGCACTGTTTATTCGATTTCCACTAAAACTCGTACTGACTTTTGTAACGGGAGGAGGAAACTTGCCGCCTCCAAACATGGACACTGATATAACTTTTGCAACGAAAATATTCCACTGTGTGCAGAGAGTAGTTGGAGGTTCGTTTTAGGCAGATAAGTCAAAACGTTCGCATTGGTCATACAAGTGAAACTTGCTCCAATCAGGTGCGCCAACTTGCGGCGTGGGTTCAGGTCCAAACGCCCTGAGGCTGCTCGGGTTGCAAACTGTTGGAACGAACTCCGTCGACCACTTTTTTTTTCCACTGGCTTTCCACCGCTCGTCCGGTCACAGAATTGTATTCAAAGCGCCTTCCGTGGGAGACCCCGAGGGTGGGAAACTCAACCAATAACGATGCCCCGGAGTACGCGTGTTAGCACGGGAAAGAACTTGATTAGCTCAACTGTAAATTGACAAACTCAGCGCAATTCTGAATTTATTGATTGGATAACAGAACCTAAGCCACCAAGGAGATGTTGTTTCACTTTACACTACTTGCGGCATCCTTGACAATGATAAAATAGTTGGATTAGATGGATAATTAGAGACTTATTATTCTATCCATGTCTTCTATCTTTTACGTCTAAGTATATCCTTCTACGTCTGTCTTCTACAAATATCATGCAATGAAAGGGTTTTTTGTGCATTTGAATCGACGATTTTTTAAACAACCTATACGCCACTTAACAAATTTTACAGGAGAGCAAAAAAATTATTTTTTTGTCTTTTGTTCTAAACGTTTTGGAAGTTTACTTGGAACTGCGCTACTTAATAATAAGCACAAAAATGGACTCACTCATTTGCGCAATTTTTTAATGAATTTTGAATTTTTAAAATTGTTGGATTTCGGTTGTTTCAAAAATCAACGATTTTTTAGTAACAATAATTGAGTTACTGAAAAGAAAATGAAGAAATAGAAACACTGTACTGTTAAGGGAGACTTTATTGAATCAAAACTGTCAATATAAATCCTTGGAGAGTAAATAAACAGTTTAATACACCATTAGGTACCTAACCTTAAAGAAAACCTTTTACAGAAAAATTATTATGAAATGCCTTCTTAGAGTAAAACTTTTTTAAATCTTTGTTTTTTTTACCAACTTAGTGAAAATGCTCAGCTTTCACACTTCTTATATGTAAATTTAAAAAAATTTTATACTAAATTGATACTAAATCAGGAAGAGAACTACTTTAAACGAACACCAGTACCACTCCCAAGCGACGTTGAAACGCTACTGAACAAGGGATAGCAAACTAAAAACGAATGACATTAAAGTAAACAATGGTTCAAAGTACAAGGTTTGGCATTTCTCAACCAATATCCAGCAGGAAGGTTGTTTGAAACGTCATCAGGATATTCAAGGCTCACTGTAACCCACTCCTAACACGTTAAGGCGGTTGTTTCATATCTCAAAAGGTGAGTCTTGGCATGCGCAATCGAAATTCGTGAAAAAGCTACATTTCCAAAAAGTGGCGTATAGGTTGTTTCAAAAATCATTGATTCATTTGTGTTAAGATCTGCATCCCAAACGGTTGGGACATTTCCATAAAATGTTTCGCTAAAATCTCTGCAAGAACTTCGCATATGTCGAATTTTATCGTTAGCAATAACGTTCCAAATTCGTGAAGCCACGAATCACACCGTCCCACTCGGCAGGGATGCACATCAGTTATTTTTCTGCTGTTAAAATAAAGTAGATCTAATTCACTGGAGCAGATAACGTGAACTCCACCGCACACATCCTGCGGAAGATACACATAGAACCGAGCGTGGAAGCTCCGACGAAAAACAGTTGAAATGTAACAGCCGGGCTACCTTTTCGAAGTTAAGAGATAACAAACCATAACGCCATGCACAATTATAACCATTGACACAGGTTATTCGCTTAGCCATATCAATTAACGCCAGTTTTTCGCGGTTGTAGAATTCTGAAGTCTGTGGTATTAAGAAGAGAAAAAAAAGGGGAAAAAACGTGAAGAGTTATTTTCCAACCAGACAATCGAAATCATTAGAAGCACCAAACGGAAGAGGCTAGTTTTTGTCACGCGAGGTTCTTAATTATCCATCTTATCATCTTAGTTAATTATCCTATCTTATTATTAACCATCTTAGTTATGGTAGGTGTAATATGCGCATCATACACGTAGAAGGTAGGTAGTCTAGTTATTCCTGACTCGCAGAGGGAGTTCTCGTGCGTTTAGTGCGCAACATCCCGAAGCAGAAAATAAAATGGTAAAAATGACGAGTAGGCTGAAAATATTCAAGAAATCGTACTTTATTTTAGTCGGTACACATCACGGGGACAATCCTCTTTCGTCAATTCAATAAGAACGTAAAACTGCCAAAGGTAATTGTGATGAATTTAAAATTGCATCACGGTGGTGTGAGGAAAATTGCCCAGGCGGTTATGAGCGAATCACCACCGACATCTGGGATCTTTTTGGAGAGGTAGAATTTTGGAGGTGAGTGGTAGAATTTGCCTAGGCGGTTATGAGCGAATCACCACCGACATCTAGGATCTTTTAGAGGAGAGGTGTCCAGGCGGTTATGAGCGAATCACCACCGACATCTGGAATCTTTTGGAGGAGGAGGTTTTGCCTAGGCGGTTATGGGCTGACCACCACCGACATCTAGGATCTTTTAAGAGGAGGAGAGAGAGCAAGGTAGAGGAGAGAAGAGAGAGCTGGTTAGAGGAAGTGTCGAATGAAGCTAAAGTCTCAGGATCCAGGGTTTTATAGGAAAAGGAAGCCTCTCCCTCCAACCACCTGTTAGGGGTTGGTGGTGGGGCCCCAGGTTGTGTACCCTGGGTTCTGTGGCTTGTCTCCCCACTCGTTTCGTTTATTGACGGAACTAAGTTTTGCATTTGGATCTTGGTGAGAACTTAAGTTGGCTAGAGGAGTGTTCCCGGGAGGGACTCACGACAGTAATGATGATATTATGTTCACAAATCAACTTGATAAGAGAGATTATTGATGTAATTATAAATAAAATATTCATTCATTCATATACCGCTTATGGCTCGTATACTCAACCAGTAGGTACTAAAAAATAATTCTTGTAATAATATTCTATGATGAGGTTCTTGACCGCTGGAATAAGTAAGGTAGGAGGTTCTTGAGGTTCGGCCAGTGAAAACTATTATCTTTACGCCAACGTTTCGTCGAATTTATTCAACATCTTCAGGGCTTAGAGATTATGATGATGATGATAAACTGATGAAGATTATGATTCTGATGAATAGAAGCTGATGATGGTGGTGAACAATAATATTGGGCTTATTAACAAGCAGTAGCAATTTACTGTCGAAACAGGCGTTGGAAAAAACAAACAAAATCACCAACGCCTGTTTCAACAGTAAATTGCTACTGCTTGTTAATAAGCCCAATATTATTGTTCACCACCATCATCAGCTTCTATCCATCAGAATCATAATCTTCATCAGTTTATCATCATCATAATCTCTAAGCCCTGAAGATGTTGAATAAATTCGACGAAACGTTGGCGTAAAGATAATAGTTTTCACTGGCCGAACCTCAAGAACCTCCTACCTTATGTAATAATATTGTACCTACTAGTCTCGCTAGAACAATTCACAGATACCTACGTACTCAGTTTTATGATTATCCTGCGAAGTGCACGTAGGGAATAGTTCAGATGTATACGAAAAATACAGAATAAGTGGGGTATATACTAGCATAAGAAGCGTATAAAGTCAACAAATGTACGTACATTCGCAACGTGATAAGATCACCTAGTAAAAACTACAGGATAAAAATAGAAATAGTCTACATTTCCATGTAAAATTTTGAAAAAAATTGTAGACCGGTTTCGGATGTTACACCATTATACTGATGATGGTGTAACATCCGAAACCGATCTCCATTTTTTTTTTTTTAAACGTGGAAATAGACTATTTCTATTTTTATCCTGTAGTTTTTGCTATGGATTTCCACTACTAGTCCGCCGCAAGTGATCTAAGTTAGATCACCTAGTACCCACTGAACCTACTCCTGGATGTACATGAACAAATGAATGTTTCAATTCAATTCAATTCAAATTTTATATGCACTATTTTAATACATAGAGTTGCATAAAATAGCAAACCAACGTTTACTTCTAAGCGAATCATGCAAAGTAACAGAGTTCCGTGAAAGAATGTTAAAATATAATAAATAAAAAATATCTTGATGCAATAGGTGTCCAGCTAAATAATTCTGCCTGAACCCATGTATGGTGGAATTATGATGGTAGGGTTGAATTAAAATTACCCACTCCACCTCACAACAACATTGAAGAACACATATAATACACTAACACCTTCCTAGGTTCATCACTTTGCCATCTTCTTACTACGTAGGTAACGAATACTTTTCAAAAATTAATTATACAATAATTTCAAAATAATCAAGAGGAGATAGAGAAGAAAATAGATAATTTCGAAATACCTACCTTATAAGTCATAATTCTTTTGTACAAATGAATGTACAAAATGGGGAAAACAGGTCGAATCACAAAGAAACTAATAGAAAGTTTTTATTTAGAATATTTACATAATTATGTACAAGAAAAGGTAAATACCCCATAGGGAAAGCAGTGTCCTCGTTCGTATCGCATGCTGCTCGACATTGCAAATTCCTTCGAGTTCTCCTGGTATTAATGATTATTCCTACGTTATAAAAATATAAATGATAACAAACACATTTTTAGAAGTATTATACGCTACTTACCATGTCAACAATACTTTCCATGCCTTTTTGCGCTATCCACGACAAAATTCCAGTTTCACATTTTGTACCCAAGTAGTTTTTGGGCGATTTCATGTTTCCATAAGCACTTCGCGCTATGTGTCGTAAGAACCAGTTGAGGCCTGGGGAGAACAATATTTCCTTCTGTCACAAAACGAGTTTGGTACACACTTAGTGCTGCTATTATTGTGCTGTTTATCATGTGTGCGTGTTTATGATAATAGAGTTGCAAAACCCTCAAATATCTGCTTTACATGGCGGTCATTCGGTAGAATTTTCCTTATATTGTAAAACATGGAGATCTTGGTAATGCAGGACGAGATCAAGTTGACCTACGAACGGAAGCAAATATGCGAACTACATCCGTTCACTAAGGAAAATATGCAACAATTAAAAATTATGAATCATCTTCAACGCAATACTAGTCGACTCAAACTACACCAGAAGCACAGACCAATTCTTAAACTAAGGTTGTTCTACGACTTTCCGATTTGTACGGAATTCCTTGAAATATTCGCGAAGCTTCAAATTTTCAGACTTGTTTATGTATTTCTCTGATTTATGGCTGTTGACCTGGTACACGGTCTTCATAGAGTAAATGCATGATTTTCGTACGTTCTTGCCTACCTAATGGTTGTTTTTGGCTCGATATCAATTCATCTAAACTAGACACATGGTAGGTACATAATGTAAATTCGTGATAAAGATGACGGAGAAACTTGAAAGTGAGCGGAAAATCCGTTGACGTATAGGGAGGTTGGTATAGTATGGGGATTAGAGTATCCTGAAAACATCAATCCCTCCATACAGAAGACACTCAATGTCTTCTCAATGGCGGTCCCGCCTCAGACTCGAGAGAAAACTTCGCCTCCCGACCTGTCGGAGCTCAGGCTCTGATGTAAAATTTATAAGCTGATGAATTTTCAAAGATCATTCACACCTGCTAACCACTTCAAGATTAATTATAATTAATATCGTATAATAATTAATTATCGATCCCTTACCCCCTAACCCCCTAACGAAGATCTGAATTGAAAAGGAATTTCATATCAAAGAGTCTTTTGGTAAGTACTGAAACCCAGCTCTCAGAACTTCCGCTATTACGAACCGAATACCTAACTTTATATTACGAAATATATCAAATCGGTTCTCGGAAGTTTGTTTAGTTAGTTTCATGACTCAGAACCTCAGGAGACGACTTCACTGTGAACATACATATTCCGTTCCAGGAAGTTTAGTCGAGCTATCCTTGTTTCATCTCGTTCCGGTGAGATGGCGCCAGACCGGTATTTTATAACATCCAGGATACAAATCCAACATTCTCAGAACATTTACCAACTTGGTTTTGATTAAGACAAGCAAATACCCGGAACACCAATATCGTACGACTATATCGTAAGCTAAGGATTCAAATCCGATGCTCAAATACAACCGATGTTGCTCCCTATGACGAAAATCTCTCATTCGTTAGAGCAGAACTTACCCAGCCCCCTCCTACAGGGGCCTCCATATACATAAATACCTAGCGGCCAGCATATAAATGTATATAGATATACAACCAACTAAATATTCATCCCAGACATTTTTTTCATCTTTTATTGAAAAATTTACATTCAAATATATAAAGCATCTTGTCGTGATTCCCCTCACAGTAACCACTCCTATAATTTTTATTATAATGTTTTTATTATAACTTTTATTATTTATTTTATTATTTTACTATTATAATTATAGTAAATTATAATTTACTATAATTTTTATTATGATGTTATAAGATTTAACCAAATAAACTATGGGAACGTTGAGCGGGACAGCGCCAAGGGGAAAGTAGTCGAAGGGGTTTTTCCCAACCGCCATCGCTCCTCAACGGGCATAACGGCCGATTGTGAACGAGGGACGGGTGGAAAAGTCGGCGGGTGGAATAAACAGCCCTTCTGGCCCAGCTCCTCATTCGACGATCAGACCAACTGACTTACGACTTCTCTCTCGACTGTCCCTCTCTCGCCCTCTCTCTTACCTTTCATCGCAACTGCTGTGGTGAAAATCGCGGGGTGCCCCCCGGGTATCTGCTGTGGTGAAAACGGCGGGATACCTCCTTCTCCAATGACCGCGGGGTGCCAGCTTCCACATTCCAGGCGTCTGCTGTGGTGAAAACCGCGGGACGCCTCTTTCTCCCCTAACACCTGCTGTGGTGAAAATCGCGGGGTGCCCCCGGGTATCTGCTGTGGTGAAAACGGCGGGATACCTCCTTCTCCAATGACCGCAGGGTGCCAGCTTCCACATTCCAGGCGTCCGCTGTGGTGAAAACCGCGGGACGCCTCTTTCTCCCCTAACACCTGCTGTGTTGAAAATCGCGGGGTGCCCCCCGGGTATCTGCTGTGGTGAAAACGGCGGGATACCTCCTTCTCCAATGACCGCAGGGTGCCAGCTTCCACATTCCAGGCGTCTGCTGTGGTGAAAACCACGGGACGCCTCTTTCTCCCCTAACACCTGCTGTGGTGAAAATCGCGGGGTGCCCCCCGGGTATCTGCTGTGGTGAAAACGGCGGGATACCTCCTTCTCCAATGACCGCAGGGTGCCAGCTTCCACATTCCAGGCGTCCGCTGTGGTGAAAACCGCGGGACGCCTCTTTCTCCCCTAACACCTGCTGTGTTGAAAATCGCGGGGTGCCCCCCGGGTATCTGCTGTGGTGAAAACGGCGGGATACCTCCTTCTCCAATGACCGCAGGGTGCCAGCTTCCACATTCCAGGCGTCTGCTGTGGTGAAAACCGCGGGGTGGTAGCATTCATCTTCCCGGTGTCTGGTGTGGTGAAAACCGCGGGACACCTTCCTCTCCTCTCGTACCTGCTGAGGTGAAAACCGCGGGGTACTAGCACCCACATCCCAGGCGCCTGCTGGGGTGAAAACCGCGGGGTTAGTGAAAAGACTCCTAAGGAGCACATCTTCTCATCCATCCTCATCCGCCTTCATCCAACCTTTGCCTTCATCTTTCCTCCAACTCTCACCTGCCATGTCATGAGCACCACAAACCCGCTCACGACACATATTTTCAAAGGTTATTGTCGTATGTCCACTTAATTTTGCACTGTGGGGCAAAATGCGATTCTGACGACATAAATTATTTGATCGATTCTTGTAGAGGAAATGTTGCACAGATTCCGAATATAAGTACCCCCCCCCCCCCCCCCCCCCACGTTCATAGGGCTGCATTTTCAATATCAAATTGAGTTATTTTGTTCTCCATTTGAGAAATATACCGGATTTTACCAACTGACAAATGATAATTCCGTATTGTCTGTTCATTTGGTTTTCTTTGTTCACAACTACGTGAGCCGAGAATTCCTCAAGTGCCATAATAATGTTTACTTACATCAGCGGCAATAAAACATATTATTAACGGTCATTATGATCCTCATCCTATGAAAGTCGAGTTCTGCGTTCTGTATAATAATTCAAGAAGTTTTCTGAAAACCCCAGTCATCTTTCAGATACTCCTCAGCTCAGCTCGAGCCGAAACTGCTTCAAGGGGAATGTTGACAAAATGTGAAGACGTTAGTTAGAACTGCGTAACGGAGTAAGTGCTGTACGAAGGCCCTATATCAGTGAAGGTCGGTCGGAGTTGATGGAAATGTTCTGGGATCAAAATTCTAATTTCCCACCACAATCACCACAGCTGGCAGTCCAGTAACAATTTCACAGGGCGCTTTAAGTAAGACGGGGCTGTACGAGCCATCTCTCACGAATGACTTCTCGCTCGAAAAGGGTCTTTTTCGGTCTCGGAAAAACAATTTTTTGTTTGCGGCGTAAATATAACGAAAATGATATTGTGTGGGGGCGACGGGTTTGTTTTGGACGGATCGTGTCGTATCTCGTATGAAAGGAGACGTCTTTAAATGTAACTGCTGTTTATGATTGACAGCCACATTCTGACATCAGAATTATTTCAAGACCGCTCCTACACTCTACAACGGTGAATATTCAAGGTGAACTCTAGGTACCTTTTTCCTTAGTGAATACTAAGATACTAGTGGGTACTACGTCATACCTGCAGCACTTCTTAGTTTCGCGTGGTAGGTGAACAAGGTTGAATGAATTTGGTTGGGAAAAAATTGCGCTCTCCGAAAAAATCAGCACTAATTTCGGTTATATGCCCGAAAAGCATAAATTATTTTTTATGAGGTTATTTATCCTAAAAACGATGAATTAGGGCAATCATTATAAAAAGACATCAATTAAAGTCTACATGAAGAAAAACATCACAGCATAGACATATAGCAACAAAATAGCATAGACGACAAATTAGCAAGATAAAACAGCATAGACGACAAAACAGCAACAAAATAGCACAGACCACAACAGCAAAGACAAATAACAACAAAATAGTATAAACAAATAGCAACAAAAACAGCATGGACGACGAATAATTTCCTTAACTAAAATGGTCAATACTTTTCCATATCCTCCAGAATACATTTAGGATGGATTCGCTTTTTATAATAATTATAAAATACATTAAAGTGTATATGAAACGTTAATTACTTACACAAAACACCACAGACTTCAACATAGACGAACGATTTCCTTTATTAAAAAAAAGCATTCCTATTGGCTGATAACTGATAGCAATGTCTAATAACGTAGTAGGTAAATAAATTAAGGATGAAATAACATTACATAAGTATTAGGTATATAAAACAATTTAAGCTTTGCAGACATAAAACCGTCTTTGACCCGACGAATTTCGTTATTATAAATTCAACAAAACGTTCTCCAAACTGCACAAAGCTTCCTCGTCAACATGAAAATGTTTTGTGAAGATTATTATTTGTTTCACGATAGATGATATACAGCTATCCAAAATACACTCACCGGTTATGCCACCGATCGGGCGATACTATGAGTATCCGAATCATAATAAGGCACCATGTGGGTAAATACCTGACCAAATTGGACTGTATCAAAATTGGAACACTGAAGCAGGTGAAAGATGAAGTAAAATCTACTGACACCAACCCACAGCTACCCTCCAAGCGAAGTGTGTTTTTGGTGCGTGTTAGTCGCAGAAGTGTGTTTGTTGGTTTGTGCTGTTGCAGAAATGTGTCTGTCGCAGAAGTGTCTTTCTTGGTGCGTGTTGCAGTTGTTGTTGAAGTTGTGTGGTTTGTGCGATTGTTTTGCAAGAAGCATAAACTTTTATTTGAAGAAAAATCCGTTAGTTATAATTTTTATTTATATAAGTTAAATATTTTTAATGTAGGACTAATCATTATACCAGGAGAACTTGCAAGAATTTAGCGAACCGAAGCTCGACGACAAGGGCATAGCATAGCAATGCCGAGCGGCATGCGATACAAACGAGGAGACTCTACTTTCCCTACATCACATTTATAAACTCTTGTACACTGTGACATAGTGAGGAAGAGAGTGACGGTGGACCCTGGAGAGCCCCCCTCCTAGACCAGCGAGATTATCACCGGTTAAGAAGGAATATCGATCAAGCTTCCACCAAACGACCCCGTCTCCACCGATAGAAAAAACGACTCGAGAACAGCCACATCGTCACAACACGTAAATAATATTCTGAATAACAATAGTCTATTCTATTTCAGTTGCGTGGCAAGGCTTTGACGTCACGTTATAATTAAATTTTGATGACATTTAAATTGTACCATCAATCAAACCATTCTTCCGAGTGAATTTTTATCGACAACATTTTGCCTACACAGAAACTTTGGACTCGCTGCAAAAGCTTTTGTTCCTCGAAAACTGGCTGGGAATGAAAATGTATTTAAAAAACCACAGTCATGCAGCATGGCTATAAGAGCGAATTTTCGAAGTTTTCGGCATCTTCCTCCTCCGCCTAAAATTTTCTGAAAATTAATTTTCGGTCAATGTTTTCCCAACTTGATACCATACAAAATTAAAACAGGAGTAGTTTTACGCAAAGTAAAATTTGGGGTGGAAGGAGGGGGAGGGGGAAATCAAAAATGTTTTGAATACCAGAAGAGTAGGTATTGGGTACGTAGTTAACAAATTTTTTGTTCCATTTTTTGCCGAGTAACACCTCGGTTTGTAGATTTTCCAACGCTGAACACGATGGTGAAGTCAGAATTGCGATATCCCATACCGTTATCAGATTAGAGCAGACGAACCAGGAAGAACATCTCAAGAAATAACCACGTTCCTTCATCTTCAAAGTGCTCCAGTTTGAGAACGGAATGAGATATCGCAATTCTGATTTCACCATCGTGTTCAGCGTACAAAAACCTTTAAAATGAGGTGTCACTTGTCAGACTTTTTCATTTTGGGAATTTATGGGTAATTTCCCCCCCCTAAAACTCCCCAAAACTCCCCCTTAGGGTGACCCGATTCTGCCCATCTTCGAACTTAGCCTGTCGATTGCCAAGACAGATTTTTCGTGCAAATTTGAACTTTTTATCTCAATTCTTTCGAGAGTTATCGTCTGGAATGACACATACATATATAAATATATATATAAATATATAAATATATATATAAATATATAAATATATAAATATATATATAAATATATATATATACATATAATTTTTGGTGTCTTTCGGCAGGGAATTCAGGATGGTCTGAAACGGATTTTGGTATAAAAATCTTTCGGAAATTCGAGTTTTAAAAATTTTGGACCGAGAACAATAGCTTCTTTTTCTTCGAAAATTCGCTAACTGCCAAATAATGACTAACATGAAGTGGAGCATAGTTGGGTGACTTTCGGTGTGATCTCGTTGTAACTACCTCCAAGCTCGAAAGTTTCGGTCCCTGTCTTTCTCATGAAACACTGAAGGTACATACTCTCAAATACCAGCTGTATATGTTCGGCGATGGTGATGTAAATAAACTGATGACAGCCTCTTCACCATGGCCTTGAATATTCAACAACTTATCACTAATGGTACACGAGCCACTTCCCTAGAAACTAATTAATCTTGAACATCGTGGAGATGGATAACTTTATATATTCCATGTTTATAATGCAAACATCATCACCCGAATCTGCCAAGTTTCAGTTTGGACGCAACTTCACAAACACGATCAACACCTGTGTTAAATCGAGATCAGCGCATTACTATTTGTACGTTTTACAATATTTAAAGTAAAGGCAACAACATGTGATTCGTTTGAGTAAGTATTACATTAAATAATAAACGTTAAGGGGAAAAGGACGAGTCAATTATCTAAGAACTGTGAAACTTCAAAGTTATACTTGAACCTCAAATAAAGCGAACTAAATCGTGGAAACCCATTTCAAAGAAAAACGGAGTTATTGAAAAAATATTCTATTTCCACCAATACACGAAAAACGCAAAAAACAGTGTTATACCGGTTTCGGTGATCAAACCATCGTTATTGTGTGTTACTGACGATGGTTTGATCACCGAAACCGGTATAACACTGTTTTTTGCGTTTTTCAAATAAAGCGAACTAGATCACTTGCGAAGAAATCGTGGAAACACATTTCAAAGAAAAACGGAGTAGTTATTGAAAAAATATTCTATTTCCACTAATACACGAAAAACGCAAAAAACAGTGTTATACCGGTTTCGGTGATCAGACCATCGTCAGTAACAAACAATAACTTATTGTGTGTTACTGACGATGATTAGGCGAAAAATTCAATATAATAGATACAATTCCGGTAACGTGAATTATTTATTTTTTTTACGCGATAAGGCCGATTATTCTGTGTTTGGCAATCTTTTTCACTTCTTCTATCCCTCTCAGAGTTTCTGTGTCCACATCGTTTTTGTATCTTTTTCGAATGTCTGAGAGTATTTCATCTTTATTGGTTTCCAATACGCGAAATTCCAATACGAAACCGGTATAACACTGTTTCTTGCGTTTTTCGTGTATTAGTGGAAATAGACTATTTTTGCAATAACTCCGTTTTTCTTCTCAAATAAAGTCTCTGCAAACCACTGTTCTGCCAGTTTACCACGACCACAGTGAGTAAGTTAGTACCTTTGTACACAGTCCAATATCGACATATCAATATGAAACAAATCCATTCAACAATAAGCTGTAGCATTCGAACCGGGCCGTTATTGATACGTAATCCGTGGATTGTCTTCCTCAACGATTATCGCCACCAGCTGTCACAGATCGCGTCTGTCGCTCGGCAAGCTGTTGTGTATCCGTCGCCCTGGATACCATGGTCAAGGTAAATCGATATACCAGCCACACAACGAAGCATAGCTGAACCTTTGGCTGAACTCCCCCTCCACAACTCCAGCCACCACAACCGGGTTGGAAAAAAAATCCGAGATTGATGACATCTTCAGATCCAATACAATAGCCGCCGCCATACAAATAGGATTAACCCGTCTCACCAGGTTTCCACGTTCAGTTATTCCTTCATTGTGACAGAAGGGATGCCAACCACATTGAATTCCTCCGGTGTGGAATGGCTCTTGATTGTGTTATTTGTGCTACTCCGCGGAGCACGAACATTTTTCCCCAAGATTCAATATCGCCTTCGGGGGACTATAAATACATGTTACCCACACAATTTTTTTCCAAGATGATTTTCCGCGGTAGTCCTTTCAGATTTGTTCGTTCTTTATAGGTCCATTTTGAAGGTTTCTACCTGTATTATACCCAGCGGATTTAGAAAAGGCAACCTTTAAATAGGGTGGGCCTTCACGAGACCCTCCATAGTTGCTATTTTCATCCAAGCGTGTGTAAAAAGTTCCATTCAAACAGCAAGAACTAATCAGCGAATATGTGAAGTAATACATCTGCCTTATACCTATAACAGTACTAGTACACAATAAAATTATCACCTTTTCATCAATAAAATTTCGCATTGCCTCCCAAAGTTTTCATTATTCAAATATGAGACACGAAATAATACAAAAAAAATTCGTTTTTTAACTGAAATATTTTTGGCAACTGAATTTAAATTTTCTGAGATCATCTCACCTTTCTTTACCGTTCGGGCAATTTTTTTTATAGCGTTTTTTGACCCACGATAAACATTTTACCCACATTTTGAAATAAAAAATGGCTTTAAGCTCATTCTTCCTTTTGTAATCACAAACATTTAGGGGACATAGGGAATACAACATTTTTGATGGTGTAACACAAGTAGTTACGTAAAAACATTTGTAAAACTACGGGATGAAATTCAGAGTGCACTGAAATGTGCATAGTGAATGTTTTCAAAAATTCACCTACACACTACTATACTGAATAATTTCAACTCATTGCGATAATCATTTTTGAAAATTAGCCGAACGAAAACCTGGGAGTTAACTCCCATACTTTTCAAGTAAACCTAAAACCAGAAGCCAAAATTTGCTGAATACGTTATAATTTCGACTAAATGGTATTTGTAAATAGGACTAACAGGCGCTGCCAGGGGTTCAGCGATGCCTCGAATGCTGGTATACCAAACAATGTGGCCAATCCAGATAAACCTAGTATATCTAGGCTAATAAAAATTTTTTATAAAGATTCCAATAAGTACCCATGTGCGGATTTTCCATGTTTTGGAACCTTTACATTTAATTTTCGTGGTTTATTTTGCCCGGGAAACGAAATTTATCCTGTTGTTGGGGGTTGCATGATACTGGTGACATGAAAACCAGAAAGCCCCAAGTGGCATTCCCACTGGTAGGTACATGAAAATTTCAAGTTTTTCTATTTGCTCGGATTATTTTAGGTGCTGGAGACTAGAGAACTCACTGCCCGAATTTAATTTGACATTTCCATCAATTAGACCAGTACTATACGGTGTATGATACTGGTGCCAAAAGGTGTACACGATAATGGTGCCAAAGGATGTATGATACTGGTGCCAAAGGGTGTATGATGCTAGTGTCACCCAATTTTTGCCCTGTATGGAACTGATGAAGGGGGGAAAAATATATACTCGTAGTTTCGAAAATAATGACCTATAATAATTATGTTCCCTCTAATTATTAGAGGGAACATAATTTCCTCATGTTCTTGGTTTCGCTGCGTTCTCAATGAGTAGTAAAATAAGTTAGTAAATCCCCAAATACTTCTTGGATGAAAATGGACCACATAATTTATGAAAATACTGGTTCCACCACCCTATTTATTTAATAATCCTCCCCTTCAACTCGAGCAACAGGTGAAATATAATAGAGAAAGCATTCGTAGTATTCGTCTCTGCCATCTTATTGTTTTCTCGGGAGAAATTTTCTCCTCTACAGCGGTCGCTGGTTGTTCAAGGCCGATGGTAACAGCAAGAAACCCGGATTTGGCATGTTACCAATGAAAAGGGCACTGGAGAGGGAGGCCCCTCGACCCCAAGATGCATTGTCGTTTCCAAACAATGCTTTCCCGCCCACTCCATCCCATCCTTCGCTTCCTAAGGTCTTTCAATCCAACAAACTGCACGGAGAAGCAAATTAAAGTCCCCTGACCTTGGAAGGGGAAATTCAACATCGAAACAACAATGTCCAAAATTATGGTTTTGTTCTTAAAACAAACAAAGCTCTTGATTAATTAGTGCTGGTAGGTAACCCACTCGGACTGTTCCACTGCGGGTTGTGAATAAATCGGTTCCACGTGGTGTTGTGATCGATTACGTCAATAACAGAAACGGATGGGCGAAGGATTCCGGGCATCTCCATATCCACTAGAAACCTGAGGGCCTATTCACTAAGCAAAAGAGACACCTAATTAGGTCAGCAAAAGAGATTTTTACAGTATCCATTACAGGGTTATTCAGTAACTTCTAAAACAGAGAGTTGGCGGCCATCTTGGCATTTTAGATCTCTTTCAGAGAGACACTTAATTATGTGTCTTTTCTCGAAAGAGACAGTCTCTTTCTCATTTCTCGTTTGTTTGATAGTGATATCGTGTATCATCCTTCGTTCATCCGCTATATAGTCATTTTTACGTGTATTTTCATCTCTTAAAGGTAATCTCATTGAAAATATATATATTATCGATTCATGAGTATGGTTTGAGGTAGGCCACGGGAGCTAATCAGCAAAATAGACGAACCCGGGAGACATTGGAAGAGACCGTCTACCGCGGGAGACTATCTCTGCCAGGAGATTTTCAAAAACAGATAATCTCTTATTACTATCTCTATTAGTGAACACCTCAGTGGAAAAACGAATGAATTCAAATGGATGTGAAATACCATATTACAGTTGTTACAAGCTGGATGGCCCGAGAGTACACTAGGCGTCTAGTTGACCCCAAACAGGACCTACAAACCAAATTTCATCAATTTTGGTTCATGGTACTAAGGAAAGTGGTACGGCGTACAGACAGAAATTTTTTTATTGCATTTTCGGTTTCTACATACCGTGAAACGTAAGCCATCAAATTTTGAGGGGAAGGGGGGCGGGGGTTCAAATTTTTTCCCCCCACTCTATTCCAAAGGTTCAATATTGAAAATAATAAACCAAAAGCTTGTTTTCAAATCGTTTTTCATTATTTATTTTTATTTTACTCTTTTTACCATTTAGAAAATCTAGAAATGTATTTTATGCTACCCGGAGACAGTAAAATTGTATGACTTGAAAAAAAAATTGGGGGCGTTAGGAGATATTTTACTTTTAACGATGGTTAGATAATTAACTGTTAGGTTAAGGTACGTCATTTATTGCCATCGAAGACAGACGACTACGCATCATTTCAGCGTTTTTTAAATTAATTAATTAGTTAAATTTTGTTTAAAGATTGATTCATGTATATTGTCAATGAGGATTGATGACTATGCAAAATTACAGCTCAAGTGGACATCGGGAAGCTGGCGAAAAATCGATTAGGTACAAGATTATTTGACCCACAAGGACCCAAAAACCATGTAGGAATAAGGACCCGCTGGATGCATACCAAGTAGTTATGTACGGCGCATGTAAATAGAAACCTTTACTGTGATCAACATATTGACGTGATGAGCTGAGAGGTGGAGATCACAGATCTAATCGAATAGGTACCAATCACAATTAATCCGCAGACTGCTGTGGACGAGGTCAGTGACGGAACGTGCACCACGATAATCCCGTTGGTGCCAATGTGCAGCTGATTATTCGATTGTAACGTGCGCTATCATCATTATAACAATAATCACGGATTACGATGGCGTTCGGACAGGGCTGTTTGAAGGGGGTGACAATCACAACGACTCGACATTATTTGTCCGTTCAATGAGATTTCCGTCTCTTCGCCGCCTCGTTAGTGTGCATTTACCAGTAATTTCGTCCTCTGTAGTGATAAATGTACAACTGTGGACCCGCCGGTGAAATTACGGAAATATGTGGCATTTACATAACAAACCACAGCCGTGCAAAGCTGTTGGACGTTCAGCCCGGTCTGGAATGGATATTTGCTTTACTTGCCGCAGCCGTTTGCCTGATTGCCCTTTCATCAATCGACTAAAAGTGTAAAAGTGCCATCTTTTACAGGGGCAATACTGGTATAAAAGGGACATCTAATCAGGTGGCTGAGAAGGCCTGATGAGGTGCGGCATTGCTTCCTCGTAATCACGCGATCGCACTTTGAATATTCTGTTCTTCAAAGCTGCCACTGAAATCTAATTTAAATCTGATCATCATAAATCTAATCCAATAGCATCCAATCATCTTCAAATCAAGTTTCCACGACGATAATTATACCCTGCCATACATGAATACCCCTTAGAATTATCGTCACAATCGGTTGATATGAGTTATATGTCTAGTTATTATTGAGCATGCAAAGTTCTAGTCCAATTTTGATGAAATTCGTATGATGGCTATCTGTGGCCCATATACCAAATTTAAGCCCATTACTAGCTCTTTCGTCTAGTTATATGGGCGCTGGAGGGATTTCGCGTTTGCATATGCCCGGACGTGGCAGTCGGGTTTTGATGACATTTGCAGATGGGACCATCTGGGGCCAGCGCGATCAAAAATCTAACCATCCAAATTTCAATAAACCTAATCGTCGAAGCTAATTAGATTAAAAAATTGCAGATCATGTTCATTTCTCCCTAAAAAAGTGAGTGCAACATGATCGCATATTGCAAGATAACCGTACTCTTTATTTACACTGACAGATGGAATAAAGTCTGCCAAGTTTAATGGCACATAGCTCTCTCGTATCAAAAACAAGGTTGTATAGATCTTTTGAACATAATGATAAATAATAATCGATGGGTCACAAAAGCGGTGTATACTATTTTTTAATGAGAACTGACACCAACCGCTGTGTCCTAAGACAAGTAGTTCTTTTTCTATGATTTTTCAAATTTCCACCAATTATGACGACACAGTGGGCTGGGGGGGGGTCCTCCCAGGCGAGAGGGGTGCAATGACGTCAGGATTGGAGGAAAAAATCTAGAAAAAGAGCTAATTATCGTAGGACAGTGCGGTTGGTGTCAAAATTCTCAGGATGGAATTTCCTATTTTAATTTTTTTAATTTTTTTAATAATAGATACTCGTAAATAAAAATAACATTCAGTAGGTACAGATTAGGTAGGGTGGCTTCGAAAATACTATAAATAATTATTTGTTGTTATGAATGAGCCGTAACGCGTAGTTTGAAAAAAAGTTCATCGAAAATTCCCCTGCGTAGTTTGAAGAGAAATTCCTGAGAATTTCATCGAAATCATAATTTCGTTCGGATTCGCGTTTGCGCATTCGCTGTGGCCATACCAATTATCCGACGTTCTGTAATTCACAGGGGAATCTGGGGCCCAACTCGCATGATCCCTGAACATTTCAGCGAAATCTGATTTGAAATGAGGCAGTTATACGGCAAGGCCATGTGGACGCACATAGACGGACAGAGACACCGAACCAAATTTGTTCAAAAAGCTCTAAAACGTAAAGCGCGAGAGGAAATTTCAAAAGCTTCCGATACCTTGGTAGATTCGGAAGAAATAGCTAGGTACTGCATCAATTCATCGGTTACATCCAAGGAAAGTAGACCGGAGCCTTGCGCCGGACGTTCTTTTCTTTTATTATTATTATTATTTTACTTTATAAAGGACCCGCCCGCCAGCGTCTTGGAGATAGAATTCATGTAGGATGAATTCTATCTCCAAGAAGGTGGCAGCGGGGTCATCGAAGAAAGTCGAGATAAGGATTATCGATATGACGACCTCTCGACTGGAAGTTAGAGGTCGGTCAAGAGCTGATACCGTTCTGATGAGACGATTCTGTGAAATGTTACATCAGAAGACATTAAAAAAATTATGTGATTCGATCACACATTTGCGATCTGTCTGGCCTCCAAGTTTACAGCAAAAGAAATGGACCAGTAAGACGATCGGGTACGAGATGAAGGACCGTCTTAATGAGGGAAATTTCTGGTGAAACCTCTCAGTTGCAGGACCGTGGGAGGATTCAGCTTTCCAATGAAGAACGAGGATACAACTCCTGGCGTGTCAGAACGGATTAATAAAGGGATCGTGAGCCTTTTGTAGCTTCTGGTCTTCATGCGTTTTTGAACTCCGTGAGAAGAACTCGCTGTAACGTGTTTCGTTTAGGTTATTCACAGGAGTTCCAGCAGAGTGAACTTGTGTATTGTAATTGACTATCATCTGGTGATTATCACTCGAACTTACATGACTGTAGGCTCTCTTCATTGAGAGAGCAAAATCACTGCTAACACGATAGACTTAATTAATTTAGCTAATTAAAAATAAATGTATCGTCTACGTAGCGTTTTCTAACTGGGCGCTGAAAGTCAGACCGGCTAACAAATAATACTGAAAGTCAGTTAGGGTTAATAATTACGTACTAACGTTTAGCACGTGCATTCTGTATCATTACGGCTTGGAATAGGTACAACTCCTTTTTGATATTACATAAATATCAATGCCAATAACACTTACTACCCAATTCTCAACCCTCCACACCACAACCAAAACAAGTTCGATTTGGCAGATTCCAGTAGTAACTTCCCTTGATACGTATAACAACCAAGTTTGAATCGAACCATCAACACATTTACTTCCAAGGCTCCTGTAAGACACACATCACTTGTCCACTTGTACAAATCGCTTAAAATGCGTGTTGAATCAGCTGATTTTAGTAACACTGCTCCCTAATAATAATCATTATTACGAAAGGTATGATAAACACACTATAATTATAGTGATTTTAGCGTGTTAAATTATAGTCGCATCACGCTGAAAGAATCAACGATTATTTCTCTTTTTCCAGTGGATACAGATTTGTATAGAATACATAAAACCTTTCGCATGCAAGACGGCTTCCTTTCCCATCATCGTATCTTCCTTGTGCAAGCCATCATCAGTCGTAAAGCCCCAACACAACTCCAGGTGATGTTCCTTTACAAACCAAGAAACTAGTTAGAAGCTGCACCAGATTTCATGAGTTCTCTTTACAGAAACTAAACTAGCACTTTTCCGTAAGTCACGTCCATAAAGTAGGCATGAAAATGGTGCGACTTTCATCACTTTGCAGCATCATTGCAACAGCTTTGAATGTCCTCAAACTTTCCAACCTTCACTTACCAACCTCCAGAAAATGTTGGCCCACGCCTCGCATCTCACCCTAAACTTGGAGGCAAAGCTTTGGGTCTTTATCCCCAAGTAAGGAGGTGGTCCTGAGGGAGGAAACTTAAGGGTAATAAATAGGGTCACCCCGCAGGTATTTTTATTATTTGGCCTTTACTATACGACCTGGCGGGGGTTAGGGTTCCTAATTTTCCGGATGGGTTGTTTTAAAATGTTCATTGTCTCTTGATGACTGACTTTAAAAGGAGATCCCCAGCGATACCGCAATATCTGAAGCGGATATCGCAAGTAATGAGAAAAAAACCAGTCATGCAGCATGGCTATAAGAGCGAATTTTCGAAGAAATAACTGATTTTATGTAAAACTGTTTTATCTCAAGAAATAACCACGTTCCTTCATCTTCAAAGTGCTCCAGTTTGAGAACGGAATGAGATATCGCAATTCTGATTTCACCATCGTGTTCAGCGTACAAAAACCTTTAAAATGAGGTGTCACTTGTCAGACTGTTTCATTTTGGGAATTTATGGGTAATTTCCCCCCCCTAAAACTCCCCAAAACTCCCCCTTAGAGTGACCCGATTCTGCCTATCTACGAACTTAGCCTGTCGATTGCCAAGACAGATTTTTCGTGCAAATTTAAACTTTTTATCTCAATTCTGTCGAGAGTTATCGTCTGGAATGACACATACATACCTATATAAATATATAAATATATATATAAATATATATACATATAATTCTTGGTGTCTTTCGGCAGTGAATTCAGGATGGTCTGAAACGGATTTTGGTATAAAAATCATTCGGAAATTCGAGTTTTAAAAATTTTGGACCGAGAACAATAGCTTCCTTTTCTTCGAAAATTCGCTAAAAGGGCTGGTACCAACAGGCTGGTATTATAGGGCTTGTTGAGTATTCTCAACAACACCTTTATGGTTCAATGGGTGTATCAACTACAGAATCAACAATTAAAAAAATGAAAAATTTAAAAAAATAAGTAAGGTAGTATAGGTATCTACCATTTTCACCAAATCAAGAGATTATTGGAAATAATAACAAAAAACTCACTGAGTTGAGCACATAGAAGCCCATAGAAGGAAGCACATAGAAGTTGGAGCGTCGTTAACTTCAGTACGCGTTCGCCCGAGGCGAGAATCTCTTCTTCGTGTTGATTGCACGCTGTTTTGGAAAACAGCCTTGTAAAACTGCCAATAATTGCAGGTTTAGCCCATCGTAAGGCCCGCGCGTTCCACCGGTCTCATGCTCTTGCGATTTTTCCCTAACCGTTTGTTGATTTTACTGGCAGCCGTTGAAAGCGTCTACTTCATCATTACGATGCCTATTTATAGTGTTCGACTATAACTTTCATCTTGGCGGAGGTCTGAGGATAAGTTAACGACTTGTGAACCAATGCAGAAGGCACTACGTAACATCGGGAAGGTATTTGACATAAAAGTAGTTAACTACTTCGCTCATCGAAGGGTTCATGCTTCGGTCAACTGTCTGGTCTTCCTCATTAGTTTCAGCCACGGAACAACAATTAGTAAATGTACTTGGGTTCCTATAATATTATTAGGTTGTCTAGCAGATAGTGAATAGGTGCTTTCAACCTTGTTCTTTTACCTTGTATTTCCAGAGACTTCACGTTAAACTTCAGCATCGTAGATCCAATGCATACAAACCGTTTCGGTTGTACACTGATGTAATCAGTTTCTTACAGCAGTATACTCTATACCTATTCAATTCGTGATTGTATATGGTCAGATTATAGAACCGCGAGTCCTTCATCTGCAAGAGGTCCATATAAATAATTCCCCTGGCCTTCATACTTCCTTGAATAGTAACCACCCTGGGGACACAGCTTATAATGGCCAACTACGTCTTTCATGCAACCTTTTTTCGCTTCAGCAGGCACAACTCGTTAATATTACACGACTCTCCGTGTCCCTCAGGGCCCCTATGTTGACTGTGCGACACTGAAAGGGCTTGGGGGATAACGTCTTCGGGTTATGTGCATATATGGTCTTGAAGGGTTCGGATTTCGTCGAGTACGATAACTGCTGTGGCCAACCCGCTATTGATTTATTTTGTATACGTTTAGTCAACAATCCGCCAAGCTGGTCACATTGAAGTGCACCTAAAATGTCAGTCAATTACTTTGTTCATAAATCATATTCACGCAATTTCACATTTTCTCACATCAAACTCTCGAACAGACACCGTAACAAAAACCAACCAGTTTGCTGCTATACGAGTAGAAATATACGCCCAAAGATGGACACTGTGGAACATGTAAGGGTTTAATTAGATATTTCATGGGTTGTTTCTTATATTTTAATGGTTCTTAGACAATATTGTACAACTACTTCCAATGTAGCAGGAACAGGTAAGTTCTTACGCTCTAGTCACCAGCCCCTGCATTGTGCAACTGATCCTCGAAGGCTCAAAGATCAAGGCAAAGGCTTCTTGAATTCTTTCGTGCTCCTGTCACCTCCTAACTATGTAACAATTCGAAGCACCTCCTACCATAATGTCAAGATACAACAGATATACCTGCAGTACTCAATGACAGGGATACGCAGGGAGAAAGATAATAGATGATTCTATTTCAGAGTAGGAAGTCATCAATAATGCATAGAATAGTTTCAGAATTTTTTAGACGACGCAGAACTCGTGTCCTGCTGGAAAATGTGACACGCTCAGTGTTCGAATGGAAGGGCAACCAGTCTTTGGCTTATCAACGTAAAATTATCGATTCGAAACCATTGTCAAAGAAAATGAAGCGGTATCTTTAATTGAAATCTAGAGAGAATATCGAAAATGAAGTTCCCCTTCATATTTTACAAGGGAGTTCACCTCCTTTCAGCGTGAAATTCATCTTGCAGGCTGAAGGCGTCTTCCTCCACGTCACGCCCCCGCCCGCACCCTTAACAAGATTTTTTTTCCTACAAACCCCACCACTTTCGCCGGCTTCCGGACAACTCGACCTCTTCCGGGAGCCTTACGAAGACAATGGGGGAAGGAAGGGATTGGTTTGTGGATCGATACCGTGGGATAGTTTTCAAGGGAGAGGTTACTCGTATTAGATTATTACCTACCCTACGTATAAGTAGAGGGATCCCGTCAAACATCGCATCCACCTGAGCTACAAAGTCAACGAGCGGAAGAAGAAGATCCATCCATACGTTTGCATGGATGAGTACATATACAACCACAATGCAATACAGCATGAAACATAGAGGCGCGTCCGCACCAACCGAGCATCGACGAACAGTGTTCGCGAGCATTTGCGAACGCTCGCGAACACTTGTTCGTCCACCTGTCCACACCGGACGAGCAGGCGTGTTCGCCGATGCTCGCCAGTGTTCCCGCGGACGCCCTGTCGAAAAGATGGCTTCCTGTTATCAGCAACGGCCGTGGCGGCGGCATCGTTTATTTTATTGACAGAAGATGAAGAGAAAATCTAAACAAAAACGAATAAAATGGAACTGGAGAAAGAAATGCAGGCTCAGAACTGCCTGAGGTAAAGTGAGGGACAGGTATCTAACCAGAAGATACAGGACGTAAACAAATCTAGGAACTTCAGTTCTTAAGCACAGATATCGATTCTCACAGCTAGGAACAGAGTGAGACTAATTAATTCTCGGTAACAATTATTTTTAGTTGTGGCGTTCACGGAAAGTCCCATGTGCGTTGGCAGTGCACCTTCCCTGGAATCGGCAACATTAGTTCCGAAGTGGGTGTCTACCTTCGTTGTACCCATTTTAAAGCACAAAAATGCTAGAAGCTATCTTCAGACTCCTTTAGAATATCTTGGTACCTGCTGAATTACCTAACTACAGCTACATAAAATTCTGTAAACTGACGAAAATCCTGACTCCCCAACGGTTGGGTGAATGTAGAGGTTTCTCTACATTAGGAAAAACTATGCCAAATCAGCATAAACCACTGCATATCCGGGTCATTATTTCCAGGATCGAAATTCCGGTCTTTTAAATAATAGGTACAAATTTGGCAACCTTCAAAAAGTGCTTCGACAACTCATTCTTTCTTATTAGGCATTTAGCGAACGTTGAAGAAAATAAGCTATTGTATTGAGTTTAAAATGTTTAGCAGAGGGGTTTTTCCGGCGCTACTTTGAGTAAATCCGTTTAGTTAGAGCATAGGAGCATTATTTGGAATGTTGGACTTTTTTTTGCAAACATTGTTTCTAAGTGCTTAAAAATCACGTGTACTCCTTTAAAATCATTAATTACACAAGAAAAAAATTGAAGGGCTAAAAAATTTGGTGATCCAAAAAGTGTTCAAAGTTGGCTTTTCACCGTATACAATCACTGATAATTGTATAAAACAAAAAGCTATAAATTATGGAGAGTGGTTTGACTATTGTCGTAATTCACCCGGTCCTGGGGGAGTGACTGTACAGGGACAAAAATTCATCCAGTGTAATCAATATATTACACAGAACACTCTGCTTTTGCCTCCTTCTTAAATGTGTGTAGGTACCTAGTTTGCTCGCTCATTTTACGTGTTATAAATGCGTTCATTGAATTTCGTCATTCACTAGCCTTCCAAAAAGACCCCTACAAACATTTGATTTTTAACTGGCACAATTTTCAAAAACTTTTTTCTTTTTTTTTAGATCTGACGAATTTCCACGACTGGTTGTCGTACGGACGATTCCAAGCCAATATAGAGATTTTACCATTTTTTTTCTCCAAAACTGTAAGTAAATCACACTCTGAGAAAACTTTAAATTAGTTTTCAACACAGGGTCTGCAGGCCCTTGAAGGTTTACATATCTGAAGTCACAATACCGCTGCAAATAAGGGACCATATTCAGAGAACAAAATGTTCCTACCCACCACATGTCAGGCCATTACTACCCGCCTGTGTACATCGAAGACAAAACACCTTCAAGCATATAAATATGCAGGAGGATATTCAGACAAGACAGCATATGATTTCAGACAATTTCCCAGGTTTCTGACTCATAAAAAATTAATTTCGGGAGCAGAGCCTTTGGTAGAACCTCAATTGTCCAACCTTTGGTCCAATTTTTGTGGTCCAGTCCAATTTGGTGCAATCCTATTTGGTCCAATTTGGTCCAATTTTTTGCTGAGCGAATACATAGGTGTATTATTCACAGAATAATAAACCAAAAAACACTGGTTCATATGAGCCTGAGATGGGCCTATCTGTAGTAGTAAGCTCTAACCTGATATTTTCAGGACGGAATGGCAACAAAAAGCAATATGAAACGGGGAAGTTCAAGTGTCCAAGTTTCTTATACTTACAAGCAACGAAGCAGAAAAAATCCAATATATCGCACTGGAGAAAGAAAATATCTAGTCACGAGACCGAACATCAAAAATGGAAATGAATCGAACGAAGCAAAAAAAGGAATAGCGAGTGAAGTAAAAGGTACGGAGACTCAGCAGACAAGGAATTGAGCCTATTTATCAAAGAGCGCCGGAAAGAAGGTGTGGGGGAGGCGTCGATCCGGAAAAACTAGGGTGGCCTAGAGACGACCCTACTGGCATGCAATAGAGATATATACGAGAAGACTGGGGATCTAATGCAAATGAAAGACTTCTCTGTGGGGTGTCGGAAGGGGAAAGAAAGCGGCCCACGAAGAAGAGATCTTTTGTCGCAAGGCTGTCGAGAGAAAAAGACTTTTGGTCCGGGGGAAACTTGACGCATTGAAGCTAAACCTTCAGAAAATCCCACAACAACCTTATGAGGGTAACCAAGCGCCCTGAAGAGTTGTGTGGACATCCAGGGGAAAAGCCTTGTATAACAGACGAGAGAAAGATAGGGCGAAAAGGGAAGGGGGGGTATCCAATTAAACTTTTTCACCTCCTGCGAAAGTGACGTAACTCCGGTCTGGAACACCAACAAGGAATGAATGGAGTTACGGGAAAAGCTTCCGTATGCTTGGGTCGGATGGGAAAAGCCTCATCTTACTTCACAGGGAAAGCGGAAGTTTTCCGCATTGCGATATTGAATGGGCCGATTTTTCAAGGATGCGGACTCGTTAATTTATCCGGCAGCGCTCTGGGAAATCGAACGCTCGCTGATCACTTCCTACATGTCTGTGAATCAACACCCAAGAAGAAGAAGAAGAAGAAGAAGAAGTATTTATTGGCATTTGAGAAATAAAAATATAAAACAAATTAAATAAACACTGCAAAATATACCAATGCCTGCCAGTTAAAAAGTTCATAAGAACTTGTGTAAACTGGCAGAGCCACTTAATATAGGCCGAGCGGAGGTGTCTGTGTCACATCGGCATCAAATCATCAAAAAGGAAAAACATTTACAGCTGAATATTATGAAAGTAAAAGAATCTGAGATAATAAATACTTCTTTAAGTGACTCACACTTATAAAGCCCTTAGGATTAATATTATAGGAATAAAGCAATTTAATAGCCTGCACAAAAGAACCTCGGTTGTTGAACTCAGTTTTGGTTAAAGGGATTCTTAAATTGCTATTGTTACAAGTTCTGGTATAAGGGAGGTTAGAAATACGAGAGTTAAATGTACCTAATTCAAAAACTTTTAGACAAAACGAAAGCAAAAAACACTGTTTAATTTTTAGAATATTAAAGTTTTTATAGAGAAGAGCCGTGGGATACCGCACAGGTTTACATAAAATTACTTTAATTAGGGCATTTTGGACCGTTTGCAATGGTTTCAAATGAGATGCGCATGTTCCACCCCACACGACAATGCCATAATTGATAGCAGAACCAGCCAATGCCAAGTAAACAGATCGCAGCAGGTACTTTGGCTAAAAATCGCGAACAACTTTGAATACGTAAAGTAGCTTTCTTAAACGGATAATTACTGAGCTTATATGGTGTTTAAACTTTAACTGGTAATCAAATTAGACTCCCAGATATTTGCAAGTATCGGAAAAAGATGAACTGTTGCAGTTACACGTAACATCATGCATGGATCAAGTGTACTCGTGTAGTTTCAGCTTTTCAGAACTGGGGCGGGGAACATTGGAAATTGAAAAATTCAGAATAACATGAAATATTAAGGCATTGCTGCCTAGTATAATAGCTTTTACTATAGTACTAGTACTGTAGTAGAACTATAGTACCTCATGTTCTACAAAACAACTATTCTATTTCTCTGGCCCGGTGTTCTTTTTATTCCCTTTCGGTTTACATACCTTGAAAATATGATAGGACACGGTCCATTTTTGAACCACATGGTGCTATTATTGACAATGCTGCTTTAGGTTTTATCTATCGTTGTAAAGGCCTTACTGAAAGTGAAAATTCGTTGAAATGGCTCAACTTTTGCTGTTCGGGAAACCTGGGATAAAATGAAGTCATTTATCACCCAAAACTCCAGTTTGTGGTAGCACCATTTGGCCTGGGATCACAGTAATCTGGGTTTTCTTACTGATTTGGAAAGGGGTGGACGAGATCTTCAACTCGGCTATTCATCATCCTGCCCATTTTCACGTTTTAAACGTGTGACAGAGTGTAACAGTGGGGGTGGACCCTCGAGAGTCCCCCTCCTAGACCAGCGAGATTATCACCGGTTAAGAAGGGATATCGATTAGGCTTCCACCAAACGACCCCGTCTCCACCGGAAGGAAAAATGTATCGAGAACAGCCCACACTGTTACAAACGAGACTGGATCAGTTTTCGTCGATACTCAGTAAACTTGATACAACATTTCAAAACCCGTTCAACCACTTGTTGATCACTGGATTATGAGAAAAATCTAGGCAAGTACTGAAGGGGGGGGGGGGGGGAGTACTGAAATTGAAAGTCCTAAGTTTTCTTAATCTTCATCAAATTTTGATTTTCGATTTAGGTACATTCTACGCACAAATTCAATGGGGGCATTTATTGTCCTGTGTGAATGGCTCTTTGAAGAAGTAACCGTAATATCCGGACCACCGCCATCGCCATCTCTCTACATACAAGACGATTAGAAGTGTCCACATAATTTGCACAAGATTATCATTCTGGCGTAGTGGCGTTTAATACTGGTAATTAGAACCAGATCACTCTTAATTCCTTCCCTCTCAAAGCAGCACCACAAGACGCCGTGAGTACTTGGTGCTTGTTCCGGCGACATAATGATTTACTGTACATCTCCTGGCAGCCCTAAATGTACCCAGGGGAACAATAATTTCACAATAGGGTTTAATTCTCAAATTGGACTTGGATGCGGAAGAATATTGGACTCGGATGAGTTCACCCACAAGCCAAAACAATATCTTCGAACAAACACAGATGGGTGACGACGACAAGCGATAAACGTTAACCCTTTTCATATCTGCATCGAGAAGGAATTGGGGGTGGAAGAGCTATCAGATACGACGCACGGACGAGGTATCTGATGCGAACACATCTGCCGAGGGTTAAAGGAATAAAACCGGTATCAAGCCCGGCACACGCGCGTGTTCCGGATTGGCAAAACGTTATCAAATAAAAGGAACGCGGATAATATGCAAATCACCTCGCAGTTTACAAAGGGGGATAAAGGGGAAAAGGGCGGCAGGAGGAGCGACAGGTGGCAGAACAGCAGGAGGGTGACTCTTTGTGCGGACTCTTTGCCCGGCCGCATCCTGCTATTAGCAATTTATTCTCCTTTTGATGGGGAACTGTGCCTTCGTAGGAGGCCGTAACATGAAGTTTCATCACAATGCGTTCTTCAATGGGACACTTTGACGTTGAATGCGGTCATATTACGTCCTGTAACAACCTAGTTTATCCTAATGGCTAACTCATGTGAATGCAGATTGTGACAACTAAATATTATTAACTACATCAAGCAGCGAGATCTCGAGTGCAGGAGATCTGTCAACGGCAGATTCCAAGCAGACTTTATCGTCTGATTCAAAAACAAAATATAATTACTACGTACAGACTGAAGAAAGGTCCTTCTATACGAGAACTTCCAAGTCACTAATTCATTTTCAAATAACTTAACTGCGTTAAACGTTTCGTGCAATACATCCAGCATTCAGAACAGGGATGGAGTGCGAAACCCTACGGAAAACTTGCGAACTAGCTCGTGGTATGCAAAAGCCATCACCCATCGAAGTCACAATATGACGTTTCACCACATTTTTTCTTCAATGGGACGAAGTATCAATGCTTTGAAAGTAGGCTGCATATTTGCGTATTCGAACGGTTGAATTTATTGAACACGCAGATTTTGAAAACTGTAAAAATGAAGTGCTTCAGAAAGCGACGTTATTTGTACGTATTGCTTTCTATTAGATCAAAATAAGCATTGTCGACTGACTTGTAACAAAATCCAATGAATTTTACGGATTGCATAGAAGAACCAACCACCGACTTCCAAATCACTAAGGCCTTAGACCGCGAGTGCTTTTGTTCATTTTAAAACAAGGCATTTCTCATTTCAGTATTTTTTCATTGAATATTATCCTTCATCCGCGTATGCATTCGCCAAATAGTAAGATCGACAATTTGAACTAATAGAAAAAAAAATTTCAATTAGTTCAAATTAGTTTTTCGTCGTTTCTCAAATCAAGAAACAATGTGTAAAAAGCTCGGACATCCTCTCTTCTTTGATTAACTGGATGAACCTAAATCAGTCTATTTTGGTCTACTATTCTGTGAATAATATATACACCTATGTATGCGCTCAACAAGAATTTTTATAAAGCCCCTCCAAATTTTTTTCTTTTACGTTTCAAGGGGCGTAGATTCCAAAAATGCGATGTCCATCCGCCGTATCGTTCATATCTACTTTATTTTCGGTCTAAAAAACTCGTTCTTCCACACACAGGCTCCATTTGGGCCATAGTTGTGCCCGGAATTTTGCAGCCCGATCGGAATATACCCAGGGGTGTTATGGGTGAAAAATGGGTGTAAAAATGGGGTTCCAAAGAGTAGAAAATCTAGGTTCTTTACGAAGTTTCAGCCTGAAATTTACGTTAAAATTGGGTCTAAAATCGCCGTTCTTCCGCACACAGTTTGGGTCTCCATTTGGGAACACATTTGGGTCCCAGTTGTGCTCCGAAGCTCGGCAGCCCGATCGGAATACACCCAGCGGTGTTATGAGGGGAAAATGGGAGTTTTTTCGAGGTTTTTTTTAAGGGTTTATTGAACATGAGCTTGTGAGGTATCGTTTTCCATGTTTTCCAGGGCGAGAAGATCGAACATGAAGTTGATTTTGACCAAAGAATGAAGAATTGAGGTTGTATCGAAAGTTCAGCTCCTAAAATTCATTTTTTAGGAGTCAAAAACCTGGGAAATTACCTTAAATTACCATAAATTTGTAAAATAACACCAGAAGTAGTATCAACAGGTGAATCAAGGTAATTAAGCGGCACTATAAATGATCAAATATAATTTATTTATTAAAAAAAAGAGAGAGAGAGCACAATTTGTGTTTCTGGGGGGCCAAAATTGGTGGAGGCCATCAAAAGTAGTTATTTCAATTATTGCATATCAAAGAAACAATAAATGAACAGCAACATTTCTGTAGGTATGTCCAGTAGAATAATAAACCCATGTGACAAGGACTTTGCAGCGTTTTTTCTTTCCTCTTCAATCGTCCTCATTCAATCCTCTTTATACTCATCTTGAAGAACAAAAACTTCTGTCTGAAAGACAATTTGGATTTAGGAAGGGCGTTGGCGTGGAAGAGGCTCTATTTATGTTAACCAGAGATATTAACTCGATGTTAGACCGTGGAAAAAAGGGAATTTTGTTGACGCTGGATATGGCCAAGGCTTTTGATTCGATAGACCGGGATTTATTGATAAAGGTGTTACCTGCCTATGGTGTTGAAGGGTTAGAGTTGGAATGGATCATAAGTTACTTCAACGGACGGAAGCAAATAGTGACAATAGAAGGTATTGATAGTACTGAAAGACCTATAGAGTTCGGTGTAATTCAGGGTGGAACCTTGGCGTCAATTTTCTTTCTGATTTTTATCAACCAACTTGGAAATTTGAACCTCCAGGGTACCTCATACTTATTCGCTGATGACACTGCAATTTTATGTGAGGGCGATTCGTGGGAAGAGGTGTTTGAAATTGCTAATAGTGACATGAATCGTACCTTCAAATGGCTTTGCAATAATACGTTGAGCCTAAATGTAAAGAAAACCAAGTACATTGTCCTTTCTAAATCTCCTACAAAAAAATCCATCGCTGCCTCAATAAAGCTCCATATATGTGGTGCTGATGGAATGTACGATTCTTGCGTGTTCACATGTCCTGCGTTGGAGCGTGTTGACTCTGTGAGGTACCTAGGAGTAATAATTGACGAGGATCTAAGATGGGAATGCCATGTTTCTGCGCTGATTCATAAACTTCGGAAATTTACGCATTTATTTTATAACCTCCGAGGATGCCTTGGGAAGGAAAGCTTGATTATTGTATACAAAACACTTGTTCAGAGCATCATTGGTTTTGGTATTTGTAGTGATTGGGAGTCGGATAGACGAGTCGATCGCTTGATTTGAGAATGGTTGTTTATTGATGGCACCCTGGCTCTTTTATATTCCCCTGACAAGATCAGAGGGGGGTCGGGGGGTCCCCACTCTGAGCTACAGCATGTTCAGACACAAATTGAGTTGTGGAGGAGCAGCCGATCACAACACTGCTCCCCCCAGAATTTAAGTAATTTTCAATTTTAATTAAATTTTGTTGATGTCGCTGTGGCTGTGGCCGGGCGTGGGAGGTGCGTGTGTTGGGTCCGTGTGGGCTGTCCGGGTGGCTGCTGTGGTCGGTGTCGTGGGGCGGCGTTGGGTTGTGGTCGATTAGTGGCGTGGGTGCCGGTGTGGGCGCGAAATGTCCCGCCGGTGCCGGATGTGTCCCGTGCGGTAGCTCGGGCGCTGTTGTCGGGGGCGTTGCGGCGTTTTGATGGATCGTGAGTGGCGTACGGTAGATCGTTCGTGGTAGCGTTTTGTGCTGTTGAAATCTGCGTGTCGGCAGTCCACGTGAGCGTGCGGTCGTGATTCGATTGTGCTTGCGGCGAGTTGAAGACGTAGAATCGTAGCGGCTCGTGGAGTGGTTCGATGCTGCAAATTAGTGAGGGCACGGAACGTGCGTTGGTTGAGATCAATTTGCGCGGTGAGTCGGTAGTCCACGTGAGCGTGCGGTCGTGATTCGATTGTGCTTGCGGCGAGTTGAAGACGTAGAATCGTAGCGGCTCGTGGTGTGGCTCTATGCTGCAGTGATCTGGACCATGCAGGTTCGGAAGGTTTAATGACCCCCGCCGCTAGAAATTCGCCGAAATCCGGTGGTTTTCGGCGAAGTTTCGCATGGCACGGGGGTCCCTTCGTGACGATCTCGTGTGCGTGGTTCGGCGCGTCGCGTGTACTGTTGGAAGGTTCGTAGCCGTCGAAAAGGGCTGGAAACCGGGGCTCATTCGCTGTGGTTCTCGTCGGGGATCGCCGGTGTCGTCTACTGTGAATCACTGTTGTTTCTTCAGCGACGGTAGCCGCTTGAAGAGTTGGTGCGAATGGGAGAAGGCGATCAGCGAGTTCAGCGAGCCGGGTGATGTCTTGTTCTTCGTGTGCCGCAATGTGAAGTCGAAAATTCTCGTGGAGGGCTCGAAGAAAGACGTGTCGGACGAGTGGTGTGGGTGTGTCGGCCGGAAGTGCTCGGGTGAGTCGGCGAGCGAGGATCGACGGTAGTTCGTCGTCGGATGTCGGCTGTAGGAGGGCGGTGAGCCGTGAACCATCTGAAGGTGCGTGTGTCGCGAGAAGGCGTGTTTTGAGCGTCTGGTAGCTACTGGTGTTCGAGGGGCTGATGTCGGCGCAGAGGTCCGCTTGTCGAGGTTCGAGAGCGAGGAAGGCTCGGGTGAATTTCGCATGTGGCGTCGTGAGGCCTTCGTGTGCGAGGGTGATCTCGAGTTGGGCGAACCAGACGTGCGGAAATGCGGGGTCAAACGGCTGGAGCTTGAGAAGTGAAGGAGCGCTCGCTTCGGGTGTCTTGCGGTTTCTGCTCGGTCATCTTCGTTTCCTTCGTAGGTGCCAGTCCGTTGAGGTGTCAGCAGGAAGTGTGTTCGGCGCCGGCGTCCGTTTCCTTATATAAGGATCGGTGATGGTGGGGCGAAGTAGCGGGAGGCGCTGCGATAGCCGTCGAGGCGGGCGTCGGAGTGGGGCGCCGCTGTGGCGTCGGTGGGGGCCGCGCGTGGTGGGGCTCGTTGAAGCGGAGGCGGAGGCTGCGACGCTGTCAAACGGCGGGCGCTGGCGGTGGAGCTCACACGTCGGATGTCACCAGTGTAGTGGTTGGGAGTCGGATAGACGAGTCGATCGCTTGATTTGAGAATGGTTGTTTATTGATGGCACCCTGGCTCTTTTATATTCCCCTGACAAGATCAGAGGGGGGTCGGGGGGTCCCCACTCTGAGCTACAGCATGTTCAGACACAAATTGAGTTGTGGAGGAGCAGCCGATCACAACAGTATTATTGCGTGGGGAGGAGCTACCTCAACGGTTCTGAATCCACTGAATATCATGCAGAAATCCATTCTCAAGGTAGTATCAAAGAAACCACGAAAATTTCCGTCTGTCGATTTGTATAACTATGTTCGTGTATTCTCAGTTGATCAGTTGTACATCAAGTCGTCACTAGCCTTTTTTCACAAACATCCGCATTTTTTTAACTTTTCTAAAAACACTCCATACGCCTTCCGACTCACTTCGCAAGCTGTGGTACCTGCACCAAAAACACGACTATGGAGTACTTCTAAACACATTTACTATAGTATGCCATTCTTGATTCGCTCCTTGCCAGACAAATTAAGATCACCCTCAAATTTTACTCGATCTGATTATAAAAAGAAAATTTTCTCATGGCTAATCTCAAATGGGATAGAAAACTGCCGAGCTCTACTTACAAGCATATATGTGGTCTGAAATGAAATGAAATTTTATTATTTTAATTATTTAAACAATAGTGTTTTGTAAATGTTTGTAACTATTGTTTCTAAATGTGTTTTTTGTATTTACCGAAAACTTCTTTAACCATTCGATGTGCTAAGATGCCTAATTATTAGTTATATTTAGCTCAGTCATCTCCCCTTATCCGCACAGGGCTTGCCCTATGGTTAAGGGTATATTCCATATTTTAATAACATAGGTACTGAAGTGCTTTGCTGTATGTTTTTTTCGGAATAAAATCTCTTTCATTCATTCATTCATTCATCGAAGACGGTATAACAATAAAGCAAGGAGTTGCCCCCTGCTCGTTTTAAACAATATATTCAACACCACCTGATGATTCCACTGCCTGCGTGGCTTCCACTGCCCAGAAGCTCGTTTAGGCGGCAACGGAGGTTTTTCCGCCCTAAAGCGCTAGACTTCTACGAGCGGCGACGGCAAACAATCCGCGACGGAAAAAAACGCCGTATGTGTCACAAGATTTCGTCTTCGGCCGCTATTTTCAATATTGACTTAATGACTTATGGAACTGGTTGTGAACATTAGTGCACATCTTTCCAAATATGGGACGTACGTGTTTTTTTCAAAAAAATCGGGTTTAAGTATCAATAATTAATCCTAAATTTAATCTAATCCAAAAAAATTTCGAAATTGTTATTTATTTGCATACAGCCGTGTTCTATTGGCTAAAAGAAACAAATAAATTATAAGATTGAAAATTGACTGAAATTTGAATATTTAAGAATGGATGTTCTTTGGAGCGACCGCAGCGCCATCTCTTATCGTAGAATCTCACAAGAGGCCCGTCCACGTTGGCCTTGGAATCGTGTGATGGTCTTCTGAAAAACGTCGCCAAACGTTTCGTAAAGAAGGCCCCCGTCAAAATCTGCACTCAACTGAAAATTGAGTCCACCGATGAACCACCAGTCCAAGCAGTCAAAGTGAAAGATCAAGGGTCAAGCAGTGAAAGATCTACATCGCTCGATGAACAAGCTCAACTCCTTAATTATACTGACACTCTAAAGGGGGGAGGGAAGCCAATAGATGTACGTATTATCAAAGGGATACGTTGTTAGTAAAGGAATCCTTCTGGGAAACCTTTGGGCTTCTGGTAAGCCCACAAATATACCTTCAGTTGTACCTATTCGTTTGCGGGGCCAACCAGCCAGCATTCTGTTCCCAGCAGACGCACCACTGTAACTGTTATGCAAAACGATGGATTCCCTCCGTCTTGAAAGGGGGTTCATTACGGGATGCGGCCGCAGACTTTAACAAGGGAAGTTTAGGGTTAAATGCAACCAACTTCGACATCTCGAAGGCGTTGTTGCAGTAACAATTCGCTCGGCGCAATAACTGTCTTTAGGTTGACCGCGTCTGTCATATCAAACGATCTATTCGAGAGCCAGTATCCCCACGAATATTGCGCTGGGAATGAAGCAGCACGAACATACTGATACACACGAGGCAACTGTCCTTCAAATGTGAAGAGGGTCGTGGGGAATAGGAACAGAATAAAATCCCCATGAATGGTATTTGAAATCACTAAGAAAGTATCTATTTACGAGATGGTGGAAGATAGCACATAAATGTGGTATGTATAAATAACTATAGCGGAGGCATCAACAAAAATAACAATTTATGGACCATATTATATTAAAGAGTTTACCAAACTGGTGTACAAATGGCTGAGGTTGGCAGTGGTTTTGCGATTTTTCCTTAGTTTCCATGAACCAAAATTCACGAAATTCTGGAATGGGTCCCGTTTGCGCTCTAGTTCTCCTCTAAGCTCGGCGTTAATGTCACTCAACTCTAAGGGGTGAAAAATAAGAGGTTGAAATATCCAGAATATTCCTATCTCGGAAAATTTTATTTTGAGGTGTGGGTTTTCTCACATTTTTAAATAGTTGTTTTTCTGAATTTTTGAGACCATCTGGAGCATTCTACGATGTCGCCATAAAATTTGCTATAGAATGTGCCCTAAACAGCAGCGTGTATGCAGGAACCAAGCTGGGTTGAGGGCGCACATCATCTTAGTGGAGTGGTCTAGGCGTCCGACTCTTACCCTTAATATCAGAGGTTCGAATCCCGCTTCCGGGACATAATATTTTTCACTTCACATCAACAATTTCCCTTCAGAACAACATTCATGTTTCTTTTTGCCACTTTAGCTACTGCTTGAACATTCAACACATGATATTAATTTATAGTGACAAATAGGTACTAAACTACGGGGGGGATGTGATTTATACAGAAGGGCTATCTACCTATATACAGAGAGCTGCGTTATGTAACAGAAGGGTGTTCTTTTAAGAGAAAGGTGATCAGTAACAGGATGTTCTATACAAAATAAAATAATAAACTGTTGTGTTTTTAGATACAGTAATAGTACCTGCTTGTTCTGGTGCTCCAACTGATTAGATGTGAGGTGGCCCTATGAATGAATAGGTAGACACTAATATTATACCTTACTGAACAACTACGTTTATTGAATAATGCAGTGGAAGAGAGTAACAATTACAACACAAGAATAAATAAATAGTTACCAATAATATGAATCAAATTGGCTTTACAAATGAGTATATCAACAAGTTTTAGGAGCAAGTATTAATTTTAATTATATTGAATTTAGTTATGAATTTACATTAGTTCAAGATACTAGTTGAATAATTTGAGTATTTTAAAGGTAGTTTTATTTCCCTACAGAATAGTTGGAATTTACGCTTATACTGTTCACCGGTAGTTTTAGGAATTTACATATTAGACTGGTAACAGGTACGGGTAGGCTGGAACGGACTGACGTAGATTCGGAGTTGTCCTCTGTGATGAATGTGTCACTGTGATGAATGTGTTTGAGCGTACATCCAGCACGAGCGGCGTGAGGGAGGATGTGCCCGGTTTGGTTATGGGCGGACCACCACCATGCCTGGGATCTTTTTGAATGTGTCCGTTTTGGTTATGGGCGTACCACCACCATGCGCGGAATCTTTTTGGGAGCGTTGCCTGGTTTGGTTATGGGTGGACCACCACCATGCCCAAGATCTATTAGGTAAGGAGAGAGACGAGGTAAGGAGGAGAGAGAGTAGTCAGCGACTAGAGGAGAGCGTAGAATGAGGTGACAGGCGTAGCCGGCAGGTATTTATAGAGCCCACTCCACTCTACTCTGGTCAGGAGGACTAGTGGGGAGCGAGTGGGTCTATGCGCATGGGCCCACCTAGGTCACCCAACCCGTTGAGTTTATTTGCGAGATCTAATATATAGAACACGGAGTGGTTCTGGGAGGATACCACGACATCCTCCCTGGTATCGCTCAACGAAAGGCAGACAAAGTGCTTGTACGTACCCATAGATAAGTAGTAACTTCTTAATCCTCCGCAACTAGTGACGACAGTGTCTGAACCGGCAAAGCGCACTGGCCAGAGATTTCCATAGAGGTTACTCCGAATGCAACTGATCCAGTAATAGTGCCATGGACACAATGGTAACCGAAATTTGACCGATTAGAATACTGCGACGTAAGAAACGAGGTTTTGGGCAAGAGCGGCCGTTTTGGATTCGGGAAGCCTTAAAATAAATTTGCACTTTGGCGCAAACATAGGTGCATAAACAACTTCAACTGAGGTGTCAAGATTATCGGAGTCAAGACAACTCTTTTCCTTTCCTGTGAGGGTTTCGGCCCTCATAGCGCGGTCTTCTTCAGCCTTTTGGAAAAGAGCTCCGAGCGTCCTGTACATCAATTCAACCACGGAAGTAATAAGTAATTCATTCCTTATTGACTTCAGGTTTTATCAAACTTGACGTAAGGTATTGACAATATAAGAAACTTGACTCATGTAGACGGACTCTCAACAACACAATATACCCAGCAGGTATTTATCCTGTTTCATAAATCTCTGTACAGGCTGTTTCTGCAGAAGAGCAAAACTTCACGAAGTCACTGAGCTCGGTACGAATAGAGCAAATGGTGGAGCTGTAACTCGAGATACCACTGTAACCGGGAAGCCGCTCTCGCCGATATTCTCGTTTTTTTCCCGATGCCCTGGTGAACCAGACGGTCACATTTCTCGAAGGTAATATCTCTTCTACCTCTGCTAGATACCCCACTCCCCCTCGCCACATCGTCTCATCAAGCTTACGTTATCCAGGCATTCCCTATTCCATTATGGCAGCACGCGTTCTTGTCATCGATCAGAACCACCCTCTAATACGGTATTCGGATCTCTGCGGACAAACAACGTGAATACACGATGAAAAATATATACCCACTCAAGTGCTCACAGAACTGCGTAGTTGATGGTTTTCTTCAATTTCACTTCCATACATTAATCTACATCTCAAGCGAGGTTGGTTTTAGCGAATTTTCGAAGAAAAGGAAGCTAATGTTCTCGGTCCAAAATTTTTAAAACTCGAATTTCCGAAAGATTTTTATACCAAAATCCGTTTCAGACCATCCTGAATTCACTGCCGAAAGACACCAAAAATTATGTATATATATATATATATATATATATATATATATATATATATATATATATATATATATATATATATATGTATGTGTCATTCCAGACGATAACTCTCGAAAGAATTGAGATAAAAAGTTCAAATTTGCACGAAAAATCTGTCTTGGCAATCGACAGGCTAAGTTCGAAGATGGGCAGAATCGGGTCACTCTAAGGGGGAGTTTTGGGGAATTTTAGGGGGGGAAAATTACCCATAAATTCCCAAAATGAAAAAGTCTGACAAGTGACACCTCATTTTAAAGGTTTTTGTACGCTGAACACGATGGTGAAATCAGAATTGCAATATCTCATTCCATTCTCAAACTGGAGCACTTTGAAGATGAAGGAACGTGGTTATTTCTTGAGATGTTCTTCCTGGTTCGTCTGCTCTAATCTGATAACGGAATGGGATATCGCAATTCTGACTTCACCATCGTGTTCAGCGTTGGAAAATCTACAAACCGAGGTGTTGCTCGGCAAAAAATGGAACAAAAAATTTGTTACGTATCCAATACCTACTCTTCTGGTATTCAAAACATTTTTGATTTCCCCCTCCCCCTCCTTCCACCCCAAATTTTACTTTGCGTAAAACTACTCCTGTTTTAAGTTTGTATGGTATCAAGTTGGGAAAACATGGCCGAAAATTAATTTTCAGAAAATTTTAGGCGGAGGAGGAAGATGCCGAAAACTTCGAAAATTCGCTCTTATAGCCATGCTGCATGACTGTGGTTTTTATTCTATTCCTTGCGCTATCTATACCTTATGTTGCCCACGGGCAGCGATACACCCCAATAAAGGGTGAAATATCGGATCTCGTACATTCGTCCTCGTCATACCGTGAGGTGCGAAGGTTAATGTGAAAAGGCGCAATCAGGACCAAAGTGATCATTTAAACGTGGTTGAGAGACAGACTGCTACCACGGATTACCCTGTCGTTCGAGAAACACTTTCTGCAAAAGGTGTGCCTAATTAAGTATTTTTTGCCGTGTCTTATGTGTGTATGTTAACAATTCAGAACTGCTTCAGCAATACACTCGAATATCTATTGGTTTATTATTCTGTGAATATTGCACCTATGTAATCGCTCAGCAAAAAAATTTTATAACACCCACTCAAAATTTTTTAAAAATGTTTCAAGGTGCGTAGATTCCAAAAATGCAATGTCCGTCCGCCGTATCACGTGTACCGGCTTCATTTTCGGTCTAAAAATTTCGATCTTTCGCACACAAGCTCCATTTGGGCCCTAGTTGTGCCCCGAAACTTTGCAGCCCGATCGGAATATACCCAGGGGTGTTATGAGTGAAAATGTGTATAAAAATAAGTACTTCTTGTGTTGGTTTATTATTCTGAGAATAATGCACCTATGTTATCGCTCAGCAAATACTTTTTGTAACACCCCCTCAGAATTTGTTCTTTTACGTTTCAAGGTGCGTAGATTCCAAAAATGCAATGTCAGTCCGTTTTAGTAACCTGTTAGTAACATGAGCTTTTCAGGTATCGTCTTCCATGTTTTTAGGACGAGAAGACCGAATATGAAGTCGATTTTGATCAATAAGTGGAAAACTGAGTTTCTAACGAAGTTTCAGCTTTACATTTACGTTAAATTTTGGTCTAAAATCGTCGTTCTTCCGCAAACAGTTTGGGTCCCCATTTGGGCGCTAGTTGTGCTCCGAAACACGGCAGCCCGATCGGCATACACCCAGGGGTGTCATGGGAGAAAAATGGGTGTAAAAATTGAGGTTTTAGAGACATTTTTAAGGTATTAGTGAACATGAGCTTGTCAGGTATAGTTTTCCATGTTTTTTAGGGCGAGAAGACCGAATATTAGGTTGATTTTGACGGAAGAGTGAAGAATTGAGGTTGTAACGAAGGTTAAGGTCCCGAAATTCATTTTTTATTAGTCAAAAACATGCGAAATCACCATAAATTTGTATAATAACACTAGAAGTAGTATCAATAGGTGAATCAAGACAATTAAATGGTACTATCAATGATAAAAAATAATAATCTGTTTTAAAAGAAAAGCCAAGCCTAATTCGTGTTTTTGGGGGCCAAAATTGGTGGAAACCATCAATAATAGCCATTTCAATAATTATTGCACATAAAAGAAACAATAAATGAACAGCCAAAATTTCTGTACGTATGTCCAGTAGAATAATAAACCCATGTGACAAGGACTTTGCAGCGTTTTTTTCATTATTTTCCTCCACTTATTATAACGGCTATAGCTGCAAGAGAATTTATCCCTGTTGATTACCACGAATACACCGCAACTCGGGTAGGAACGATGGGTCTTCTGATTTGCGATCGTGTTTACCTTCAATTTTCCTCATGCCTTACTTATGAATGTCTATTATGTCCAACTCTGGTCTTCGATATTGGTGCACACGAAGATAAAACATTCAATTTGTGGGATGTTGACTGAAGAAGATGGTAATACCAGAATGCAGAACCGAAAATTTGCCTCTCATTACCGATATCGACCTAACCTCGAGGACACCCTCTGGAGCCCTCCGACTTTACGAGGTCCCGTAAAACTGTATGGCCCCGGTGAAGATTTCTAGAAGCGATAGCGCTGCCCTCAGACCCCAGCGTCACCTTAAAATTACGCTTCTCCAACGAGGGGGAAAAAAATAAGTAAAGGAAAAAAGAAATACTAAACGTAAATCAATAATAATTTTGAGGAGACAAGGAAATTTATGACAGACATCGGAATTCGACTGCAACTCACGTACGATTTCTGTGCCTGACAAGCCTCGAGTTGGCTCTCATAAGCTTCGTTCGCGGTGTGTTTTTCTGACGGTCAGGGAACCGTCTGAAGCCACTTTTCTTATCGTGCCAACACGCATGCGCCACCAATACCAACTTTCAAACTCACAATGGACTGGGTACACTTCGAACGCTTGGGAAGGAAATATGACTGCAACCGCTGTGCAACCTGAAAATTTCTAACCTTCCTGATTGTGTCGTGTGTCGTGTCGTCGTCGATTTTTTCTGCTTTCTGACGTTTGTTATACAAATCATATCTAGAGTATTAAGGGTTTATTGAAAGGCTGTGACTCGTGCATGTGTGAGAAGTTCATGTGTCATCATTGATCTCTGCTAATTTATTTCTTCTTTTTATAACAATAATACTATCGCTCGTCACCGTTGATTTCGGCTAATTTATTACTTTTTTAATTCTTCAACTTACTCAAGTCTTATATTACGATTATTCCTATGCTTCTGATGAATGCGTAGACTATATTATATGTATGTTCCTAGTTGTAATATAGTTCCTACGTTTTGCTTCGAGTATTCATCTCTTACCAATGTTATGCATTCCTTTATCTCAACTTGTACTTAGTCGAAGTATTTTTAATAAAAATAAATCGAAATCTCTGTAGTTTTCTTCCTAACTAATGACCTAATGGGATGATTATCAAATTCGGTGATACCAGTGTACTTTTGTGGAGTAATTGGTGACTGAAGAAATACCTAATCGAAAGTTTGAAGTTCGTTGTTAGGTACCTAACTAATTTTGCTGATAACTGACTACACATTCTTCATGTGCTCATTTTTTGTTAATATAGCTATGTATTCGGTTTCCTCAAGGGTCAATAATATGATGAAACGGCTGAAATCACCGGAAACGTCTACAAAAAAAAAGGCAGCATAAACTGTGAATTCAGCCTTAAAAATACAATTTCAACAATCGAAGATAATTTGTCAAAATTAGGAGTCTAATTCGAGTGGGCCAAAATTGGCAAAACCAACAATTGCTAGGCCAGTTCTTGGAACACCCACCGTAATCGTAAAATTAGGTAGCTAAGTGGCACTAAGTTTTTCATTTGGGATATTCAACCGACCCCTCATGGCGAGCGAGAAGTACGAAAACGCAAGTGAGAGAAGTGGAAGTGGATAGGGTTATTAGAACGAATAACAACGACGAACGACGGTGCGATGAGAAATGATTTGATTGGCTTAAGCGGGCGAGCGGTAGTGGGGGGCGAGCAGTCAGAAAGGAGTACATCGGAAAATCCGCGGACTGATCTGACGGTCTTGGAACTGTCTTCGAACCGCCAGAAAAACACCGCGAACAGCATCCTATGGATGCTATACAGTCCGAGACGAGTCCGCAAGACCACCGCGAACGCCAAATAATGGATCTGACGGTTTGAAGACAGTCGGATGGCCACCGCGAACAAACCTATAATGAGGTCATTCGATCTAACGTACATTTATATCTTCCGATAATTATTACATCTTTACTACAGAGAACCCTGATTGTTCGGAAGACTAAAGACGACTAAACACCATAACAATACAACTAATACAACAATTTTTGAAAACCCAAAATAGAATTGGGCAATTTTGAACAACTCTATTTTCATACTGCACCTGAACACATAAAGAATCTTGGACCTAATAGGTACTTTCATGAGCAAAAATTGTAATAATATTAATTATGTACAACAAATTTACAATTAGGTACAACAAATTTACAATTAGGTACAACAAATAAGGTACAACAACTCTGGTGAGGTACTGGGGATTACCTACCTCTCCAAAGTTGGCTAGAAACGATCTAAAGCACGTTTTCTTCACCACCAAGAAAAAAAGTCTCTAGAAATATAATAAAAACGGGTCCAAGTATGCATATCCAACAATCCAACAATCCAAATTTCCTCCTCCACCCACACCTGAAAGAAGATTCCAAAAAGGTTAACCCAGCTGGAATCTTAAAATCAAAAAGAAAAAACCGCTGCAAATCCCTGCACAACGCTGTACAGAATACCCTTCTGTCTGTATATAGATCCCGTCTATATAATATAATATGTACTATTCTATTACATATTATGTAGATCGCACATCCTCCGTAGGTTAGTACCTAACCCGTACTCGTTACTAGGTACCTACCTAAATCACGAGTTAAATGTTGCTAAAATAATACAGCCAATGACAAACAGTAACTAAAATGGCAAAAAGAAACGCAAATAATGAAGTCAGAAGGGAAACTGTTGATGTGGAGTGAAAAAAGTTGCAAAAGTACAATCAGGTGATCCCTAACATTGATGATCTCGGACCAATTCCCGATTTTTAGCGCGTCCCTAGTCACGATATTTGGGCTGAATGTATAAAATTTCATTCACTCTTCTGTGGAAAATGCCTGTTGGTGCAAAATTCTGGGCCTTACTGTGAACGAACGGCTGGACGTACAAGCTCCGGGTGTTCTTAAAAAACTCCCAAGTTCGATAACTATTTAAAACCGTAAAAAAATGGAGAAAACGGCGTCCTGTAGATTTCAACCCCTGCTTTTCACCCCTTCGGGATGGCTGGCATTAACGCCGAGCTTCGAGGACCAACTAGACCCCAAATGGGACCTGTAAACCGAATTTCGTCAATTTTGGTTCATGTTAACTGAGAAAAGTGCTCAGTACGGCGGACGGACAGCAATTTTTGGTTTATTATTGGTTTATTATTTTCAATAATGAACCATTGGAATCGAGCATGAAAAAAAAAATTCTTACCCCCCCTCAAAATTTGATGGTTTACGTTTCAAGGTATGTAGAATCCAAAACTGCAATAAAAATATTTCTGTCTGTCCGCCGTACGCCGTACGCCGTACGCCGTACGGGCCACTTTTCTTAGTTACCATGAAAGAAAATTGATGAAATTCGGGTTATAGGTTCCGTTCGCTGTCTAGTTGGTCCTCGAAGCTCGACGTTACTGTGAGTCATCTCTAAGGGGTTCAAAATAGGGGTTGAAATTTTCAAAACGCCTATACCATTTTTTTACGTGAATATTTTTACGGTTTCAAATAGTTCTTGAACTTGCGAGTTTTTTAAGACCATCCGCAGCGTCGTACGTCCAGCCGTTCGTTCACAGTAAGGCCCCGAAGTTTGCACCGACAGGCATTTTCGACTCCAGTGTGAATGAAATTGTATACAATTCAAACCAAATCTCGTAACCAGAGACGCGCCCACAATAGGAAAATTGGCGGAGATAAAATCATTGCTAGGGGCCACCTGATTATATTGGCGGAGTATGAAGTCGAGTTGGTTGTTCTGTGATATTATTTCATTTGAAAAATGATGGCTCTTTTGGAGTTTGTTGGTAGGTAGTGAAACTTGAACAAACGTTGAAGTATTATTGATGGGTAAATTATTACTACGGTAAATCATTACTCAACGGTAAATTATTACACAATGGTTCATTATACCATCTACGTAGAAGGGGCTGGAGTTTGTTGGTAGGTACTTTCGCAACTTTTTTCACTCCTCATCAACAATTTCTTTTCAGAACATCATTATGTGTGTTTCTTTTTGTTAGGTACTGTTTGTCATCGGCAGAATTATTTTAGCAACATTTAACTCGTGATTTAGGTAGGTACCTAGTAACGAGTACGGGGTTAGGTACTAACCTAAGGAGGGTCTGCGATCTACATAATATGTATAGAATAGTATATATCATATTATATAGACGGGTTATCTATACATAGAGCTGTGATCTGTAACGGAAGGGTATTCTATACAAAATAATAAACCGTTGTGCAGGGATTTGCAGCGTTTTTTCAATAATGAACCATTGGAATCGAGCATGAAAAAAAAAATTCTTACCCCCCCTCAAAATTTGATGGTTTACGTTTCAAGGTATGTAGAATCCAAAACTGCAATAAAAATATTTCTGTCTGTCCGCCGTACGCCGTACGCCGTACGGGCCACTTTTCTTAGTTACCATGAAAAAAAATTGATGAAATTCGGGTTATAGGTTCCGTTCGGCGTCTAGTTGGTCCTCGAAGCTCGACGTTACTGTGAGTCATCTCTAAGGGGTTCAAAATAGGGGTTGAAATTTTCAAAACGCCTATACTATTTTTTTACGTAAATATTTTTACGGTTTTAAATAGTTCTTGAACTTGCGAGTTTTTTAAGACCATCCGGAGCATCGTACGTCCAGCCGTTCGTTCACAGTAAGGCCCCGAAGTTTGCACCGACAGGCATTTTCGACTCCAGTGTGAATGAAATTGTATACAATTCAAACCAAATCTCGTAACCAGAGACGCGCCCACAATAGGAATTTGTGAATACGGCCAATCATTGGTAGGGATCACCTGATTATATTGGCGGAGTATGAAGTCGAGTTGGTTGTTCTGTGATATTATTTCGCTTGAAAAATGATGGCTCTTTTGGAGTTTGTTGGTAGGTAGTGAAACTTGAACAAACGTTGAAGTATTATTGATGGGTAAATTATTACTACGGTAAATCATTACTCAACGGTAAATTATTACACAACGGTTCATTATACCATCTACGTAGAAGGGGCTGGAGTTTGTTGGTAGGTACTTTTGCAACTTTTTTCACTCCTCATCAACAATTTCTTTTCAGAACTTCATTATGTGTGTTTCTTTTTGTTAGGTACTGTTTGTCATCGGCAGAACTATTTTAGCAACATTTAACTCGAGATTTAGGTAGGTACCTAGTAACGAGTACGGGGTTAGGTACTAACCTACGGAGGGTCTGCGATCTACATAATATGTATAGAATAGTACATATCATATTATATAGACGGGTTATCTATACATAGAGCTGTGATCTGTAACAGAAGGGTATTCTATACAAAATAATAAACCGTTGTGCAGGGATTTGCAGCGTTTTTTATTGAGTTTTCGGATTCTACATACCTTGAAAAGGAAACCATCAAATTTTGAGGGGGGGTTAAAAATTTTTTTCATGCTCGATTCCAAAGGTTTATTATTGAAAATAATAAATCAAAAATAGTTTTTGAATGGAAAGTTGAATTTGACGTTCATTTTGAATTAAGAATATTACATATTTGGGGAATATCTGCAAAACAATTTACGAATGACACCATGTTTCAAGAATTATCCCCAATAAATTCGAATTATTGAACTTTGGAGTATTTTAGGTCTTAAACAACATTATGTTTTTCGACATGCGGTAATTTTAAGGTCTTATGAAAGGATGATGACGTAGTTATACAGAAGAAGACGCTATTTCCCGCGTCGGTTACTCCTTAAAAACCCACGACCCACCAGTATCTCGAATGACACTGTCACCTTATCGCTTGAAATGGTAAACTGTATCGGTTTTCAGGGTTCAGGCGACGTAGCGGTTGTAAACGGATATTTCGAGAGGGAAGCCGGTTATAACCGCGTGAGCGAAGCCTGGCGGTCAAAATATCGCTATAGGCATTTAGCAGTCAGGGAATTACCTGCGGGCATTGTGTTGTATGAGCAGTATATCACTAAATTTCTTCCCCGAATCGACTTTTAAAAGGAATGATAAAGTAATAAACTTTTATTAATAGAATAATAAAATTAATAAATAATAAAATAAATAAATAAATAAAATAATAAATAAATAAAATAATAAAATAAATAAATAAATAATGTAATAAAATAAATAAATAATAAAATAAATTTTTTATTATTAGAATAATAAACTTTTATTCCACAGAATGTCACAATGCATTTCACATTAGGTATCACTAATGTTTGGGTTGCATGCATCATACTCGTAGTTCAAACATTCAAGTCAATGGGTTTCTCTTATATCTAATCTATTCAATACTGAATGGATACTACTACGTACGCTATGAGCCTTTTGCGTGATTTATCAATAACTACGACCGAATGATATTTACAATTCATAATCAATCTAGCAGTATTCTTTTCATACCACAATTTCACGGAATAAACCTGAAAAGAAAATTTCCCGCTGCAACCAATAAAAATAAACATGTATCATGTTTTTTCACGTCGTGATGTAACGACGATGTGATCTGTAAGAAATGTGGTTTGTACTGTGGGCTTTTTAATAAATAATACGAATAAACTGTCGAAGATCAAACATTTTAATTTTTGTAAAAAATATTTACAATGCTTACAATGCTTCGGTCAAGCCTCGGTATTTCACAAATTATTTCAAGTATTTTTAGTTTGTATAGGAATCACGACAATCAGTATGTGAAACTGACATGTCAACAGTGATAAATCGCTCAGATGTTTTGTAATATGGAGAAGCATTTGGCAATTACTATTACTATAACCGAATAGGTAGGTACCAGATGAACTTTTTTGTCTAATGGTAAATAAACATGCTTTTAAATCTTGCTGATTTCCGGCATACAGCAATTGGGATTTACACTCCGAAGCTGTAAAAGTCATAAGGAGCCTACAAACTAAATTACAGCTTCGGAGTGTAAATTACCTTTAGGAGCGAAGCAAATGAGTACTTCATGACGGCTCGCGCTTAATTTTGCTCAACTTTCGAGCACAAAACCCAGCGGTAAAACATGATACATGTTAAAAATGTATACATGTAACCTGACCAGAATACGGCCAAGGGTTTCATTCAATCTGAACCCACACGTATATACGCTTCAGACAAATATGCGTATGCGCAACAAATTCCAGTCCTTTTCGATGGCTTCATTTAGCTTTGTACCTTTCTTGTCTGGTTGCCAGACAACTTTGAACCAGTTATAAATGATTCGAAAAGGCTGAGATTTTGCATTGAGAACATTTCAGAACCTAAGGGTCAAACAGATCAAGCTCATCTGTTAGCTTGTAATCTTACCAGTTAAACTACAAACACCATTCCTGTTAGTTTAACGGGCTACAATTTTGAACCCGTACGTCACACTGGACTTACGGGTTCAAATTTTTTTGGACAATTCTAGAATTCATAGGAAATTTCATTACACACGATTAATATTTTGCAAAAACACAACTGGGAGGAATTTGAATTTTTGTAGATGACAAGCCATTTACATAAAATTTTTGTTTTTCAAACATTTACGCAATTATCCATACAAATATTTTTGTTCTTGTTATGGTAGATTAGTTTCACTGACCCTTAGCAATATTTTTTTCTAATATGATGTTGTTCCTGGATCGCTCTTGAAGAATTTGAATAAGAATACTAACGGCAGTGGGAAAAATCCTGAACCCTTGGAAAATTTAAAAAAATTATGGTCAGGTACCTACTCATTATATTTTTCTGCCTCTCATGCGGTACCAATAATTAAAATTTAGTAAAGTGTATGTGATATGATTTTAGTTTAAATTTTACAAATGTAGGTACTTATATTTTTCTGCCTCTACCTTAAGGTGAATGCACTGCCGATGTAAGGTTTCGTTTGGAAGGTTTGGGTTTCATATTTACCTATTTCCAGTGCTTGATGTTTGATTGTACTCACCTGATGGTAGCTAAAATTTAGTTGAAATGCTTTGCTGTTCGTTTAATATACAGTGATAATAGGCGTTTTATTGTTACCATCTACCTTCAATGAAGAATGGATGATTACCACGTAATGTCATACGCAACTCTTTTGAGGTAATTGAAGAACATTTTTAAAAATGCACAATACAAACAAGACTGTGGTGTTCTCTAACGGTAGGGTAAGATTGGATGGGAAGAAAGCTAATACCCTGCGGATGTACCACAGTGCACCGAGTACCGAGTATTAGTTGCTCCTTAGGAGTCTTTTGCTAACGCCCCACGGAGGTCACCACAGCGAGTATTAGTTGCTCCTTAGGAGTCTTTTGCTAGCACCCTGCGGAGGTCACCACAGCGAGTATTAGTTGCTCCTTAGGAGTCTTTTGCTAGCACCCCTCCGAGGTCACCACAGCGAGCGTTAGGTAGAAGGATAGGAGGGGAACTAATACCCTGCCGATGTACCACAGCGAGTATCAGTTGCTCCTTAGGAGTCTTTTGCTAGCACCCAGCCGAGGTCACCACAGCGAGTGCTGGAGGGGAGAGGAGAAGGCGCCCCACGGAAGTACCACAGAGAAGGAGATGAATACCCAGCTGAGGTCACCACAGCGAGTATTCTTAGAAGGAAGCACAAGTCGCAAGTCGGAGACTGAGTGGTCGAATGACAAGCTGGGCTAGAAGGGCTGCTTATAAAGAGCCCTTTCCACCCGTCCCCCTCCACAAACGGCCGTTATGACCATTCAGGGGCGATGGCGGTTGATGGAAGGGACCCTTCTCCTACTTTCCCCTCGGTCAGCAAGTCGTTCCCTTCGTTTATTAGGTTAAATCTTTCAATATTACAAAGGAGTGGTTATTGTAGAGATTTGAGGGGAACCACGACAAGACATACAAACTCTTCCACGGTACGGACCCACATCAACTGAGTACGACAGAGAAAAGTAGTCAGACCTATCGGTGATTCAAAGTTGGAAAAAACCACACATTCTCGGGGTAGCGTGAAGGTTTCAAAATTCGAGAATAATAAAACTCCCCACTTTTTGATGTTGACGGTAGCGTGAATTACGTGAAACCATCTGTCAGATGTCAAACAGGAAAGCGAGTCTGGGGTTGTGCGAGGGGTTGAGCGTGAGTAAATGGCCTATGGAAGGGCTGACGCCCAATTAGCTTTTTCTGAATATTAGGATGAATGCTTTTTCGAATAAAAACGAGAGGGGTGACGGTATGAGGCTCAACAAGTGCACTACGGTAGTAGGGTTACTGAACGCGCTAATTCTTCGTCGACCTGCGGTTACTGTTATCGCAACCATCATATATTCGAACGAAAGCGCGAAATATTAAAGATATTTCATTATCTATTTCCATTATAATTCTTATCTTCAATGACGTACAACTTGCATAAGTTCTAAAATATCCGATTTATGAACGACTTCGGTAAATATCGTCTCTCTACCGCAATTTCACAAGATTATTTTTGAATCGCCGTTGTTGTGACCAACCAGCGCATCCTTAGGTAGAAATCTAGAATGACTTTCAGATTGTTGAGTACGCTGCATTACTGAAGCCGAAATTAGGTACATTTCAACGGTTTCTTAGCCAACACAACAATAAATTGTGACCGTCAAGGGGAAAAGGGACCCTAACTTATAAAGGCAAATTTTTCAAGAGAGCAGTTTTTTGAAAAATCGCAAAAAAAAATAGATTTTCCTGTTTTTCCTTCTACATGCTAAAAAAGTCCGTTTAAGTTGTTTAAACAATTAAAACACCGATAAATGCGAAAAATCGATACTAGGTCTGAACCTAGAAAAGGGACCTTAACTGTTCCACACTCCTCCTCTATATCCAACCGGAGGGGCGGGGCGAGGGGGGGGTAAGGTCCCTTTTCTGAGTTATCCAAACCTTCCTTTTATCAGTTTTTCATCAACAAAGTGCTTAGAATACTTACAATACTTTTTCCTATTTTTCTAGTAAATAATATTACCCCAAACTATGAGGGAAAATGGTCAGATAATAATTCTAGGTAGTTACTGGAACAGTATGAAAGAAAAACTAGCTCAAAATTCTTGGTAGACGTGGTAGAATTCACTTTCGAACATCTGAAAACTTTGAGCGCTGTTTTCTCAAAACTAGCTTTTCCGGAACTCAATCTTTGAAAAACCATAACTTTGCAATGCGAAAATGATTGAAAAATTCTGAAAATAACCAGCGTGCTCAGTATGAATTCTACTGTCAGAAAACACAAAAATCTCGATTTTCGTATAATATAAGTTAAGGTCTCTTTTCCCCATGGACGGTCACAATTACAGTACAGTTATTAAAACAAGCTAGCTTGATCTTTTACTACCTACGAGATGATCGTAATTTCGCATTTTCGACGTCAAACCGGATTCAGTGCACTAGAAAATCTCATAATGAACGGTTATTAGTTAGAAGTTTCAGCAGGGTAAGCTGTGACAACAGCGGGGAAAAGTGCGCTATACGTACGGTGATCACAGGTACTAACTCCTTTTGGGTCCTACTTTTTGAGTTTGGGTTCTCCCATATTTTTGAACTCATCAAACAGGAAGATCCATCCTACTTTTTTGAATGACACTCCCAAAGTCCCACTTTTATAAGTTGTAGGCCAAACCCATTAATTTTCGATGGAATTCGTCAAGTCGATGTAAGTAACATCGAGATCGATATATAAACATAGATGTTTTCCACTCCACTGTGGAAGATGAAGAGGAAGAAGAAGCGTAACGTCAGTTATCACGGTGATACGACCTAATCATCGGGCAATGTGATGAGCCGTCAAGGACGATTTTTGTTCCTTTCTAAATTTCTTTGAACGATGTGATATTTTACAAGCCACGGTTTCTTTCTGATAGCATATTTTTGTGTCTGAAATGAAGCGTGTTCTTTGTTACCACCTACCTTGCTGTGAGAGTTCAGTTATATTATTTAGTTTGAAACGTTTCTATTTTGAACATTTATTTTATAAGATTAAACTAATACAAAGATGGTTGATAAAATTTGTGTTACATTTCTTAGAAAGTCCTCCTTTTGGTTTATTATCCTGTGAATAATACACCTATGTAATCGCTCAGCAAAAAATTGTTGTAACAACACTTCAAAATTTGTTCTTTTACGTTTCAAGGTGAGTAGATTCCAAAAATGCAATGTCCGTCCGCCGTACGCCGTATCACGTGTACCGGCTTCATTTTCGGTCTAAAAAATTCGTTCTTTCGCACACATGCTCCATTTGGGCCCTAATTGTGTCCCGAAACTTTGCAGCCCGATCGGAATATACCCAGGGGTGTTATGAGTGAAAATGGGTAAAAAACTCGGCGCTGCGCGCCTCGGCGGGTGCTTCGCCCCCTGCACCCCCGGATGACTTCCCCTTAAAGCCTGACGGCTAAAATGTGGTGTACCTGACCCTTCAGGTTTTTGTCCCCCTCGCTGTATTATAATATATAAGCTTTAGCCACGCTTATAGACATCGAAACAACCAAGTGACAACCAAACAAGCGTCATTGTTTACTATCGATTTATAACATCCATTTATATAGTTATATTATGAAACTAGGAAATAAATACCAAGAACAAATACGAAATAAATGCGTGATAAATCAAGAGCTTTCCAACGAATGGAAATAGATTTTTGTCCGATGAAAATGAAAGAAGTTTCATTTCCCTAGCAACTACTCGGTTGTACGTGAAAATCATAAGAAAATTTCGCGCTACTTTTATCTCACTATTTGGTCTCACTTTTTCCTGTCGTTTTTCGGCGGGGGGTCCCATCGCAAAAACCTGAAGGGTCAGGTTAAAATAGGTACTCTTTGTGTTTTAGTAACATGTTAGTAACATGAGCGTTTTCCATGTTTTTTGGGACAACAAGACCGATGAGTCAAAAACCTGGGAATTTGTCTGAAATCACCATCAATTTGTATAATAACACTAGAAAAAGTGTCAACAGGTGAATCAAAACAATTAAATGGCACTACCAGTTATCAAAGATAATTTGAGGGGGAAAAAAGACGTACGTACTTAGTGTTTTGGGGGCCAAAATTGGTGGAAACAATCAGAAATATCTATTCAAATGATTTCACATTAAAGAAACAATAAATGAACAGCCAACATTTCTGTAGGACTTTGCAACGTTTTAGCGAATTTTCAAAGAAAATGAAGCTATTGCAATGGCTTCGAAATTTAAATAATATAAATTTTTGGAAATTTTCTTCATAGAAATCCGTTTCAGACCATTCTAAAACGATTCCTGAAATTTAACACTTTTTTATATGTATATATATATATATTTATTTATATATGTGTCACTCCAGACGATAACTCTCGATAGAATTGAGATAAACAGCTCAAATTTGCACAAAAAATCTATCTTGGCAATCGAAAGGCTAAGTTCGAAGATGGGCGAAATTGGCCTACTCTAAGGAGGGTTTTGGCGCATTTAAAGTGCGCAAAAATTACCCAAAAATCCCCAAAATGTTATTTTCCAACAAGTGACCCCTCATTTTAAAGGTTTTTGCACGCTGAACACGATGGTGGAATCGGATTTTAGATATCTTGATCCGTTCTCAAATTAGAGCATTTAAAGTGCGCAAAAATTACCTAAAAATCCCCAAAATGTTATTTTCTAACAAGTGACCCCTCATTTTAAAGGTTTTTGCACGCTGAACACGATGGTGGAATCGGATTTTAGATATCTTGATCCGTTCTCAAATTAGAGCATTTAAAGTGCGCAAAAATTACCCAAAAATCCCCAAAATGTTATTTTCCAACAAGTGACCCCTCATTTTAAAGGTTTTTGCACGCTGAACACGATGGTGGAATCGGATTTTAGATATCTTGATCCGTTCTCAAATTAGAGCATTTAAAGTGCGCAAAAATTACCCAAAAATCCCCAAAATGTTATTTTCTAACAAGTGACCCCTCATTTTAAAGGTTTTTGCACGCTGAACACGATAGTGAAATCGGATTTTAGATATCTAAATCCGTTCTTAAATTAGAGCATTTAAAGTGCGCAAAAATTACCCAAAACTAGGATAATCTTTAAACTCTTACCCCCACCCCCTTAGAGTGGTCAGATTGAAAAATGTGAGAAGTATTAATTGAAGACGAGAGTTCGAAGCAAAAAAGGGGGAGGCAAACGATTAGTACAACTCCTTGAATTTACCCACAGCGATCAAATAAATAAGCACTTAGTACAATTACGTAATAAACAAACGGTAGAATCAGGATGGACAAAACGTACAAATTAAAATAAATACGAAGAGAATATACATAGAAAACCAAATTTTAGACCGAAGTTTTCCTTTATTCAAAACCATAGCCATTAATTCGAATATTTCTTTGAAAATTCGCTCATTAAGTCATGCTGCATGACTGATTTTTTTGTTTAAAAATTATGGTCACCGTAGATATACGTCCTAGAATTCTACACAAGGCGGCAGATTTATTATGCAATTATATTCAGGCCTCCCAGCAAATAGTTGGTCAACCCAATGCGTATAGGCAGCGGCATCTCGAAGCAGGAAGTCAGATGCGGATATTGGCCATCCAACCAAAAGGCTCGAAGAAAATAACTACCTGAGAGATCCAACGATTGAAGTGTTGAATTATGGTCCGTTTTTTTTTCAGCGTCCCTTTTATGTATTGGAACAATTCCTTGCCCTTTGTGGTCGAGAAAAACTGTACTCGGTGGAATATATTTCATGTTTTTGTTCTGGAGGAAAACTAGCGGAGTGGTTATAAAAACCGACAGGTTTCCCAAGAGGACGGCTTTGAGGGATAAAACAATGGAAGGGAAAACTCCACAGATGGCCTTCCCTCCTCGGCGCTCTCCCGCGACCGGTAATCTCCCTGAGGTTCGCTATGTTACCCAAATTGATATTTATTACGAGGGATGCGGTTGTTTAGACGTTCCTCCCTTCGGGTGAGGTGAGAGAGGAAGGAAGACTACCTGTTCCACACACCACCAATATAAACGCGGTTTCTTAACAGGTAGCGAAGAACAATTCGGTAATGCAATATTGGCTATTTTAGTTACGCTACAAATATTTGAATTTTTTCGGAGCAGCCAGAGTTGAGCATGATGCAAGTCCACGCACCCAATTCCAAACTGCGAACTGATGGTTGTCCCACCATTCTTTTAAGTCACGACCTTGATTAATTTCTTATAAACACGATTTACCACAGATACCACAGGCGCATAATGATTTCTACACTCGACAATTTCCATGGCTAGCTCCAGCCCTATTTGAACAGTTACCGCTCCTAACCAAGACTTCAACATCAACAGGAAAATTTAAAAAACTAGTTCTAGAATATTTTGAGCTTGAAAATAACGAAAGTGTTGTTATAAATAAGTTTAAATTAGGATAAAAATACAAATCAGCCTTCGTAGCATTAAGTTATTTACTAACTACTCTGTAAATACTGTTGGTTCTTGATCAATGTAACTCATATTCCAAATACTTACGGTGTGTTTTTTCAAGGAAACTGCTGGTACATACATACGCAGTAATAAATAGTGGTGGAAGAGACGAGCCTGGACGGGTCATTGACCTTAGGCTCATAAACCAACATAAGTTTAGAACTTGTATTATGTATATAGACTCTCTAAAAATCATTATATTTGTTGTATAAAGTATTTGCTGAATAAAAAAATTGAATTGAATTGAATTGATTATTTATATTATTTACATAATATAATACTTGGTCTGCGAATGAAATTGAATTGCCCTTCTTCAAGAAAAGCTACCGCAATAATTCTACTTTCTCCTATTTATTCATAAAATTCTACAAACTAACTTCCACAGTACTTGCTAGCTAATAAACACGAAGTGTAAAAGTGTAACAATAAGAGTAGGTACCTGCGTAACGAGTAGGTGCCTTAGTGTTAACAAACTGTTCTTTATTCAAATAACGAGTTTTATATGAATGATAGATAATTCGCAATAATTATACTGATATTTATGTTCAAGTAATGTTGCAGATCAGGGGCGTTGCGTCCATAAGGCCACTGCCCTGCCACCAAAAAACACTGTATAGGTAAAAAACTCCATAGTTCAGTTGGAATTTGAATTTCCCTCTTTACACTGTACCTAGCATTTTTCACAAAGTTCAACAGCGACTCACTAGACTTCTCTGGCTATGGAATGGAAATTCTATGGATATTCAATATTATAGTAGAGCATCCATGGTGTGCTCCATAGCCAAAGCATCTTATCCGAATAAAGCGACTGTAATCGATGTCCTGCAATCAAAATCGAAACCTAGGCTCTTGAAACTGGCAGGCAGGTCCTGGGACCTGGTGTCGCCATGACAACTGAGAAAAGTGGCCCGTCCGCGCGTGCTCAGTAGAGTAAAAATGTTGTTTGCCACGCCCACTTTCGGCCCAGTCCCCAAAATCTGATTTCTACTCCAAAATCGTTCGTTTTCACAATCGATTCGATTCCTTCGATTCAATTTGTTGTTGTTGTTTTTCTTGAGGGTGCCGCGAAGAAACACTTTTCATGCCGACAGTGGTGGTTAGAGGTTGCGTTTTTTCTTCTTGTGCATTAGATTCAATTTGTCATCTCAATACGAGATGCTTCTTCGTCTTCTGATTTGTTTTTGTTGTGAATTATGTTCGCTTTCTCTGTTGTCAGTTGTCAGTTTTCAATTTTTTGCGTCAAATTGTGCGCATTTTGCGTTTGGTCCGGTTCTGATGGCAGATTTGTATTCTTGGTACCTACGTGCATTTTGTCCTGTTTGTGGTCTTGTGGATTGATGGTCGTCCTAACACACATATAACTACCTAGCTTCAGGTCAATAGCTTCTCCATTCCAGTAGGTACCGGCCGATGGGTCATTGTTTTGTTAGAGGTGTTTTAGTTTACTATATTTTTATAACACGTGAATTCGGTGTCTAATTTGCAGCAGAAATTGCCGACGTTTTCGTACGACGATAGATTGTTGATTGAAAGGGAATTTGCTGAATATCAATCAGTAAATAAGGGAAGGGTGTTTATTGGTGCCTCGAGGTATTTGTAGACAAATCTCTTGGTTTTTTGTTCTGGTTTAGTGCACCACCGTTTTCAGAGCCCACGCAACGCTACTGTTGCAGATACATTTATAGTAGTAGTATTAGTCTGTGGGACTAATGGCACTTGAAGCTGTATTTGACTGATGACTGTAGTAAGTAATTAATTTTTAATTCGCATCCGCTAATATATTTTGTACCGTTGTAATCCGTTTCGTTTGTTATTAAATTTGTAAACTGAACCCACTTGACGAAGTGGATACAATTATCACGATTGATGGCATAAAGAGTTTTCTATTCATTCTATTCTGATGAAGAATATTAAGAACGATTTTTGAGTAAAATAGGTGTGTGGACAGAATGCTCTCTAATAAATAATCTACTCGTATTTTAAAATTAAAATAAGGAATAATCCCCGTCGTCTTTACAGTGAATAGAGACTGGCTGGACGAATAGATACACATGGTAAATGTGGAAAAATTCAATCAAGCCCACATTCACACTCACTCCCTTCGCAGGGGAACGCGGCTCTCTGAGGCGTCTTTGTTGCCCGATCTTCTGTGAATCACACGTTTTCTGCTATGGTTTGTAACCAGTATTTTTTATGCGGTGTCTGAAGAATTAATATGGCCTTCCTAAGTCTGTGTTGAATAACAGCTGTTGAGACACTAGGAATTTTCATCCATGGGATATCCTATTATAAAAGTTTAGACGATTTATATTTCTAGCAAAAATGAATCTGCTCGACCATTTTTAGCATGGAACATGCTTTAGCCTTGGACTAACTAGCCGAAAAACGTTACACGGGATGGGTGACGCGGAAGTGGAACGAAATTTTAACAATGATTTTCACTTAAAACCGAGTAGTTGCTAGGGAAATGAAACTTCTTTCATTTTCATCGGACAAAAATCGTTTTCCATTCGTTGGAAAGCTCTTGATTTATCACGAATGTATTTCGTATTTGTTCTTGGTATTTATATATCCTAGTTTCATAATATAACTATATAAATGAATGTTGTAAATGGATAGTAAACAATGACGCTTGTTTGGTTGTCACTTGGTTGTAGTAAACTACGCGGCTAAAGCATGTTCCATGTTTCTTGAATTTTAGCCGTAGGGTCTTCAGCAGTAAGCATCCAGAGTTTTTAATGTAATTAATTTTCAAGGGATTTCTATGCCTGAAGCCAAACATGTGAGAGAAGACAACTACCAAGTAGGGTTATTGCGTGAAGTTGAATTAAATAAAGCAACTAAACCGTATAACTTCACGCTGCTCAGAGGCCTTCTGCTTTGTTGAGTAGTTTTCCAAAATATGTCATTCATCATGTTACCAGGATGGATTATGAACTGCCCCCAACTGAATTTGTTGTTTAAAGCTAGTTTTGTTCTATAAGTAAAATGTAATAATATATAGGTATATAATATATTCATTTATTTTTGTTGATGTCGTAATTATGTAAAATATTGTAAAAATGAAATTCACAAGAACATGCAAAGGAATTTTGAAACAAAGGATTAATGAACTACCCAGTATAGGTAAGTCATGAGTTTTGTGTACATACGAAAATGAGTGCCTACTATAATTATATGAGAATTATAAGGAGTTACCTATGTGAGTAACTAATTTATTATTACGTTGCAAGTTATTATAATTATGAAGCAATGTTACCTATCAATTTACAACTACTGCGCGAAGTAGCGATTCTCCATGTAACGAACACACAGACTTCACAGTGTTCACACACATTATTTATTCTTTCATTCATTTATTAATAATATAACTGCTGATCTACAGAACTAAGATTTCACTGATTGTGCTAATTGTTGAGCTGTAGCTGTAGGTGCTCTAAGAAAGGATTGTCATAAACGTCTCTGATTTGTAAATTTTTCAGTTGGTTTTTTTTTTTACTAAACTATATCATCTGATAGATGAGATTATAATATCGAGTTGAAACTTTACAGGCTCATCCTGGGATCTTAACGAGGCACATGAAAAGGACACGTGTAGCTATTCAGGGATTCAGTTTGAATGTTACGTCCTGGAATGTAAGAAAAACCTCGAACTGAGGAAAGTTAAGTATTGGTGGTTGTATCATAATATTTACCTACCCTACGTTAATAATAATTATCACCTTCATCAAGCAGAGGTATCCAATCAACGTGGTCTATTTTTTTAATATTATTCGACATTACAATTTCCTTTCACTTTGAGAGGACTTGAAAAATGAAATGAGAACGTCAACAGGTAAATAACAATAATTCATCTACTGTAACATTAATTACGATAAACAAGCGATGTAATGTAGTTTCGTAAGAGATGAACTTTTGAAACAAAATAGGTTTACCTCCCCGCAGGCCAGAGAGGTAAATGGTGCGCGCGAACCATTAAATTATCATTACTGCAAAAGGAAAATAATTCTTACTAAAGGCGAACGAGCTGTTTTATTACCTTCGGATATTGGAGAGGGATCTCCTTTATGTAGATACGTTTACGTGAGGTTGCCGCTAATCGGTTTTCACGTATACCACCATACCGCAGCCGTGGAATTTGCTGAAGTCAGCACGTTATGTTCGTTAAGTTGCAGTGACTGGTATTTTTGATTCTCGTTCCGTCCCATGGGTTATTTTACGGTAAAGGCAGTTCAGATGAGGGTTTTACAATATCATCCTTTCTTGAAAGACGGACATTTCGACGTTTTTCGACGTCTCAGTGAAGGTTTTCTCCAGAATTTCTCCTTTTGTAGTGGGAACAGAATACAACCCTTTCACGATGGCTTCTAGCGTCGTTCATCCTTGGATGAGCTGAGAAGAATTCACTGGGTTTTCTCCCATCATTGTACTTGCCTTGATTCCATTCAATCATCTCGCATCCCTCATTCAGAAGCACAGGGCGACCCTAAGAATGAGTTATTTGGTACGTAGGTATATTTAACTCGATTCGACAGTGCGAATTGGGTCTTGAGAGGTCCAAATCGCAAATCCACAGCGAGGTCCAAATCAACAGCTTCTGATGTGCTGTATCATCTTTCCAGCCAACGTACATGTCGTGGCATCCTCCCAGAACCACAACCTCTACATATTGTAAACTTAGGTTCTCGCCAAATAAACTCGCAGAAGTGGGGACGGAAGTCGAAGGAGAGTCGATGCACAACCTGGGTCCCCACCCATCCTCCACTAGCTAGAGGATGGAGGGAGACGGCTTCCAGGCCTATAAATACTCGCCTCCTTCGCCTTTCTAACCATTCTACACTCTCCTCTAGTCGCTGACTTATCTCTCTCTCTCCTCACCTAATCTCTCTCCTTACCTAAAAGAACCCGGGCATGGAGGAGGTCCGCCCTTAACCAGAGCCGGGCACATTCACCCTCACACCGCTCGTGGTGGACGCGCCAATTTTAAATCCATCGCAGTACACAATATTCTAGTCTGCAAGGTTCTGATGAAACGGCTGTCAATTAGCTGGAAAGATCGTGAAATGATGGCAATAACCTCCCGTTTTAGTTGATTGAGAAACAAACGCATTGTTGCAGAGTGCAATGAGGGTGGTATGTGAGAGATTTCGACCTGATCCGAGCCTACACACAATGCGGTTGCACATGGGAATTCCCAAGATAAGCGAGAGACAACGAGAGGAGACTGATTAATCCAGGAAAGCGATCACGGATAAATGGAAAGGAAATTGAGACGCGCTAATTGTCACACGGAGGCTGTCGCACGAAGCCAGACAGACAGGCAGGCTGCAGGCCTCAGGGGATGTGGCGACAGATCGATGCTCTCCAGTTGATGCCGACGGCTGAATACTTGAAAATGTTCCCCGTGTTTCAATCAAGTGGATTCACTCTGTACGAATAATTCCGGGGGTATGAATAACGACCTATGAAAGGTATTGGTTTATTATTCTCTGAATACACCTATGTAATCGCTCAGCAAAAACGCTGCAAAGTCCTTGTCACATGGGTTTATTATTCTATTGGACATACCTACGGAGATGTTGGCTGTTAATTTATTGTTTCTTTCATATGAAATAATTGAAATAGCTACCTCTGGTGGTTTCCACCAATTTTGGCCCCCAAAACACGAATAAGGTACGCTCTTTTTTTTTTTTTTTTTTTTCAAATAAATTATCTCTGATCATTGATAGTACCATTTAATCGTCTTGATCCACGTGTTGACACTTTTCCTAGTGTTATTCTACAAATTTATGGTGATTTCAGACGATTTCGCAGGTTTTTGACTCATAAAAAAATCAATTTTGAGAGCTTAACATCTGGTACAACCTCAATTTTCCAATCCTGGGTCAAAACCGACTTCATATTCGGCCTTCTCGTCCCCAAAAACATGGAAAACGATACCTCAAAAGCTCATGTTACTAACATGTTACTAAAACACAAAAAGTACCTATTTTTACACACATTTTCACTCATAACACCCCTGGGTATATTCCGATCGGGCTGAAAAGTTTCGGGACACAACTAGGGCCCAAATGGAGCATGTGTGCGAAAGAGCGAATGTTTTAGACCGATTATGAGGCCGGTACACGTGATACGGCGGACGGCGGACGGACATTGCATTTTTGGAATCTACGCACCTTGAAATGGAAAAGAAAAAATTTTGAGGTGGTGTTATAAAAATTGTTTGCTGAGCGAATGCATAGGTGTATTAATTATTCACAGAATGATAAACCAAAATGCAATGTTCGTCCGTCGTACGCCGTCCGCCGTCCGCCTATCACGTGTACCGGCTTCATTTTCGGTCTGAAAAAGTCGTGCTTTCCCACACATGCTCCATTTGGGCCCTAGTTGTGTCCCGAATATACGATCGGAATATACCGAGGGGTGTTATGAGTGAAAATGGGTATAAACATAGGTACTTTTGTGTTTTAGTAACATGTCAGTAACATGAGCGTTTGAGGTATCGTTTTCCATGTTTTTTGGGACAAGAAGACCGAATATGAAGTCGATTTTGACCAAAAATTAGAAAATCGAGGTTCTACCAAGCGTTCAGCTCCCAAAATTGATTTTTTATGAGTCAAAAACCTGGGAAATCGTCTGAAATCACCATCAATATGTATAATAAAACAAGAAGAAGTGTCAAAACACGTGGATCAAGTCGATTAAATGGCACTAACATGATCAGAGTTAATTTGATAAAAAAGGGGCGTACCTAATTCGTGTTTTAGGGGCCAAAAATGGTGGAAACCATCAGAAATAGCTATTTAAATTATTTCACATGAAAGAAACAATAAATTAACAGCCAACATCTCTGTAGGTATGTCCAGTAGAATAATAAACCCATGTGACAAGGACTTTGCAGCGTTTCTTATACAGTAGGAATTCGTGTATTTACATGAGACCAAACCACCACACCCCCTGAATATTTCAATAATACCTTCACTTTGAACTGTTCCTGGCGAGATGAATCAGCGAATGAATACGGCGAGCTCAATGTTCCATGTTCACAAAACGAGCTCCAAGAAAACCGAGTGAAGCAGACTTGGATTCCCCGCACCTCCGGGAACGTTGACAAAGGCGAAACTGAACAAAACCTCCCCAAATGGTTTACCCGCACGAGGAAGAGATACGGGAACAAAAACATCACTGGGATTAACAGCTAATCAACTTAATGTTGTGTGTCTCACGAAATGGAGTCGGGGGCTGCAGCCTGCAAAAACCGGGGGGAAAGAAAAGGCGTCCGATGAAGAATGAGTCTTAATTGACACAGTTACCTTCTTCAGTGTTTTCCACAGTGATGGATCGAGAGGTTTTTCCTTTAGGTTGAGACTTCACCGACTTTTCCAAAAGACACCTACAGACAGGCAATTAGGAGGACATCAATTTCGAAGGACGCCCCACTGCTTCATCTAAGCTGGTTTTCTGCGATATAGAATGGAATAAGTTTATTAAGAAATACCTAATTCAATTACAATCAGACAAATACTTAGGTACAAGGTTATTGTACAAGTCGGTACATTAATGCTGCCTAACGATACGCTTGGCCCGTATAGTTAGGCAATCGGTTGTCAAATTTCATAAAAATCTGACCACATCAGGTTTTATGCTGTTGTACAAAGATTATTATGATTTGGTAAACACCTCACATGCCAATTTTCATATAAGTTCCGATCAAAAGTAGGTACTAATTATTTTCCTTATTGCTTAATACTGAGTATAATACTATTTATCAAATCATCCAAACTGCCCATTCCTCTCCGGACAACTCATAACGAAATTTCAGTTTTGGTTCATTATTTTCAATTGTGAAACTTCGGAATCGAGCTTCAAAATTTTTTTTTAAACCCCCGCTCAGAACTTGATGGTTTCTGTTTCAAGGTGCGTAGAATCCGAAACTGGATTGGGGGGGATTTTTTCCGTCCCCCGTACTTCGTTTATACTATAATATATAATTATAATCTACTATAATATACAATGGTCTACGTTATCCTTCGGTTAAATTTCTTATTTCTCGTCAGAAATTTAAAAATTTTCTTTCATTATTTATTTTAATTTATTTTTTAAATTTTAAATTTTGTTATTAGAACAGTAGTCTGAGGACGCTATGACAATCCTTGATCTACTGTAACAACTGACTATTTATCGTGTTCTACTATATCAATACATTCCCGCGAGCGCACACCAGAGCTACTATCCCTTTGTACCTCCAATACTAGTTTTTTATCGACAAAAACAATATCGGATTTATTGCTACTATACACAGTCCTAGCTCTTTTTATTTAAAAAAATTTATTTATTAGTGTTTAAAATATCGACGAGTGCGTTACACAAGTATAATTCCTAGTACATACAGGTTGAATTCACTTCATTCCTGTACGAGAAGTAAATGCACTTGGATTGAGTGACTGATGAATTCAACTCAAGATTCCAAATTGCAAGGATCGCAAAAAGCTGAAGTATTACGAATCATATTCATTTATACACGAGCAGACATAACTAGCAAATACAGCTGATTTTAAAAGTGTCCTGGAAGATTTAAATTAGTAGCGGTGCGTGGGCTCTGAAAACGGTGGGGCACCAAAACAGAACATAAAACCAAGGCAACAGATTTGTCTACACAATACCCCAAGGCAACAACACCCTTCCCTCATTTACTGATAGAATGATATTCAGCAAGGCCTGTCTCTTTTAATCAACACTCTATCGTCGTACGAAAACGACGACAATTTCTACTGCAAATTAGCCACCGAATTCATGTGTTACAAAAATATAGTAAACTGAAATACAATGAAACAATGACCCGTCGGCCGGTACCTACTTGAATAGAGAAGCTATTGACGTGAGCTATTGCGTGATATGTGTGTTCTGACGCCGATCAATCCACAAACAGCAAACAGGACAAAACGCACGTAGGTACCAAAAATACAAATCTGTCATCGGAACCGGACAAAATGCACAAAATTTGACACAAGAAATTGAAAACTGACCACAGCCTCAATAGAGAAAGCGAACTGTTTCACGAGACAACAAAAACAAATCAGAAGACGAAGAAGCATCTCGTATCGAGATGAAAAATTGAATCGAAGTGATCGAATCGATCGTGAAAAGGAACAATTTTGGGGTGAAAATCAGATTCTGGGGACAGGGCCAAAGTGGGCGTGGCGAACAAAATTTTTAATCGACTGACCACCACTCTGACCAACAGAGAAAGCGAATGTGATTCAGAGACAACAAAAACAAATTGGAAGAAGAAGCCTCTCATATCGAGATGACAAATTGAATCGAAGGGATCGAATCGATTGTGAAATGAACGATTTTGAGGTGGAAATCAGATTCTGGGGACTGGGCCCGAAGTGGGCGTGGTGAGCAACATTTTTAATCGACTGACCACCACTCTGACCAACAGAGAAAGCGAATGTGATTCAGAGACAACAAAAACAAATTGGAAGAAGAAGCCTCTCATATCGAGATGACAAATTGAATCGAAGGGATCGAATCGATTGTGAAATGAACGATTTTGAGGTGGAAATCAGATTCTGGGGACTGGGACCGAAGTGGGCGTGGCGAGCAACATTTTTACTCGACTGAGCATGCGCGCGTGGGCCACTTTTCTCGGTTGCCATGGGAACACTAGGTCCCAGGACCTGCCTGCCAGTTTCAGGAGCCTAGGTTTCGATTTCGATTGCAGGACATCGATTACTGTCGCTTTATTTCGATAACATGCTTGGTCTATGGAGCTAACATGAAGGAACCACCATGGATGCTCTACTAGAATATTGAATATCCATAGCCAGAGAAATCTGGCGATTTTTGTGAAAAACGCAAGGCGCAGAGTACGGAGGGAAATTCAAATGCCAACTGAACAATGGTTGGAGTTTTTTTTTACTTCTAGTGTTTTTGGGTGCCGGGACAGTGGCTCAAGTGGCCTTATGGACCCAAGGCCCCAGATTTCAAAGTAAAAGAATCTTGAGGAAAATTTCACTGCTGCAACATCCAGAAGATAAGTGCTAGAAACAATAAAACACCCACGATGCAGCGTGGGTTTCAGTGAATTAGCTAGAAATAACTTTCTGAATACATCTTTCTATGTTTCCAAGCCCTTATCACTATTTAGTGATGTTTCTGGCAACGCAATGCCATAATAAACTCCGTTGAAATTCGAATGTTTCCTCTTTTTATAGATGTAGAGAGCACTGACTGTTTAGATTGTAGTACGGATGCTTGCAGTCTGAGTGTAGTGGTTGACCCTTCCATACTACTGTGTGTGTTCGGCGTAACAGCGGTATGCGGCCTGTGCCCGGCGATGAAATTCGAACGAATCGGACGGGATTACCACAAGGCCAAACACGAGTGCATCCACGGTTACAAACTCTACGAAGACACGGATTTCAAGGCCTGCGATGAGTCTTTGTTCTACAACGCCAATCACCGGAAAAACATCGAGTGGAAGAGGCCACCGGAATTGGTTCCAAACCCGTTGATGTTCCACGATAAGAACGTCACATGCCAGGTGGAGCTCGGGGCTTTCTCGAACTGCTGGATCATGGCGGCGATGGACGCCATCACACAGCACCCGACCCTCTTCCATAACACTGTTCCCGTGGATCAGAATTTCTCTCACGACTACGTCGGCATTTTCCGATTTCGTATATGGAGATTCGGCACGTGGTATGAAGTCACCATCGACGACAAGCTTCCGTTCGACACTGAAACCGGCGATATCTACGGGATTCGGTCCAAACTCGGAGACTTCTGGGCTCCCCTGTTAGAAAAAGCGTACGCCAAAGTTGTTGGGAGGTACGAAGAATTAACGTACGTTATCGGCAATGACGCTGTGGTGAATTTTACAAGTGGTGTCGGGGCTATGTATTCCTCAAAAAATTCAACTGACCTTCTTTTCTCTATTATTACGGCATCAATGAGATCAGGGTCAATAGTTTCGGCCTATAGAGCTGATCAGCTCAGGCAGCCTACAAGCAGATACCCGTGGGTCCATGTTTTCGTGAGAGACATACAGAAGTTTGAAAAGGCAGGATCCCGTACGAAATTGAACGCTTGGATTGTTTTCGTTAGAGTAAAAGTCACAATACCGTTGGTTTTTGACAGAGACGACAGCATCATGTACAATAACGCTCTGGCAGACAATAATGCTATTGATAAGTACAACTTGAAGGTTGTCGACGGTGAGGAGTGGGTGGCTTTTGAAACGTTCATCAAAATTTTCAAACTTCTGGCAGTTGTGGACCTACCATCATCGAACCAGTCGCCTGTGAGCGGTGTAGGCGGAATCAATCAAGAAATCAAAGAATTCCACGGAAGCTGGGTAGCAGGAGCCAACGCAGGCGGGACGCTTACTGAAGAATCGTTCCCGAAAAACCCGAAACACTACTTCACCCTGGAAGACCCCGACGAAGGCGTCCCAAGTCAGCAAACTGTGGTGATTTCCCTCATTCAGAAGGATCGGAAGTACATCAAGCATTCCAAACAAACGAGGATGCAACCCATTGGGTACTTCATCTACACGCTTCCAGAGTCCCCTTTTTGGTCCGGTCGGATCAACTGGTTGAAACCTGCTGGAGCCAGCAAACACTTCGCCGTCCAAGACGTAACGAAGAGATTCAAACTGCCTCTCGGAACGTACATGGTTGTGCCTTGCACGTACAAAAGCGGTCGGACCGGTTCGTACTTGCTCCGAATCGTCATGGGAAAACGACATTCGAACTTCGGGCAGAGGAACATCAGAAAAGTAAAAAGAACTATTTACACCGTAGCTCGAGCGTTTTACGTGACTGTGTACTACATCTCGATTGCGGCAGGCTGGGCTTTGGCGATCGCTGCGCTGTTCTTATTAGGCCGCGTCATTTACAAAATGGAGAAGCGAAAGTTGGAGGAGGGAAAGAGAAGAACTCGTAGCTAAAGACCATCTGAAGTGGACCGCGTGAACGAATAAGATACTCGCAAATTCGGCAGTGTTCCGTATGAATGCCGCACAGGAATCCACCTCGATAGCCCCCCCCCGCCGATTATCGAGGGATGCAACGTAGTCCAATCGATTAATACAGCAATAATACATCACTAAATCCAGCTGATAGTTAATACTGTTTCTGAAGATTACTGATCACTAGAGATAGGATTCGTGTGTTTTCATTTTTTTTTCTATCAAGGAATTTCAACTAGATGTGTTCATATTGACACTTTTTTGACCGTTTCAACACACTTCAATTTCACATATTTCGCTATTAATACATATTTTCAAATATTTCATTGACTGAAAGACATCTTTTCAAATATTTCTTATAAATATGAGACACCTGCTTTTCAATTTCAACTGTTTTTCAAATTTTTGAAGTGCGTCGCCATTTGCGGGTGGTTGTAGGGAGCTGTGTAAACAGTATTTCATTGTTCACTAGGTGAAACTTACTTTGGCTTTGACACTCAGTTTTCTGGTGAGATGTCGCGAAATTCACACTCGAATAGACGAATTAACTCAAATTGATCGGTAAGTATCTAAGTGAGTTTCTGGATGAAGTTTTGTTGTTTAACATTTCATTTTCTATAATTAAATAAATATTACTACCTATAAGGTATGTATTTTCACAACTTATTTTGGCTTCAAAATTTTTACATATATTATATTTCAGAAAATATTTTATACATTTACAATATTTTACGCATATTTCGAAAAATAAATACATATTTATAAGTTCGCATTTTTAAATACCTAAATAAAAATACTATCCCTAATGCTCACTCTACAAGAGGTTGAACTAGGTCTGTGTATTCTTGATAAAATTGGAGCGACGACTCACCAATTTCTCACCAATAACTTGGAATGTGTGGCAGATTGAAGTGGGTCGACTACAGGGTTTCAGCAAACGTATCTGAGTCCATCAAAAGAACTTGCCTTAAAATCAAAGGTCTTGGCCGCGACAGTACTGTTGTAGTAATTTCGGCAGAAAGTTACAACGAATCTGAAACCCAGGTGAGTGGGGGATCTCCAAGTTAGTGTGGATTAATGCGTTGAATCGTTTGTGGATTAAGTTGAAACGATTGTTCGCTGCTGATTGCCTGACGATTCAGAAACGTGAAGGGTCTCTGTGGAACTAGTGAGCATTAGGCAACTGGACGAGACCTGTGATGAAAACAGTCTCATGACCTGTGATCGTCAAACACACACTTGTGACAATACTAGAGCAGTCACAATATTCTCATTTATTGCGGCCGTTGTCCCACCATGTAACACTCGAAAACTTCCGAATGAGGAATGAACGTTGGTCGGAATTTGCTGCTTTTGACCTCAGAATCGGATTCAGCACCATCGCAAACACCTGTATCCCAGTTTTTAGCTCCGAAATCCGAGTACATCAGCGGGAATAAGCTGAAGGAAAAACCCGTGACGTCATCTGGTATGTATCTCCCTCTGCTCGGAGGGCAATACATACCAGATGACGTCGCACGCTTTTTCCTTCCCCCACTTTTCACCCACTTCCGTTCATTTCCGACCCATCATACAGCACCTTTTCGGAAACCTCTCCGGGAGACCTACAATTTGCAAGAATAAAAAAATATTTAAAAAAAAAATGCACGTCAATTTATCATTCAAATAACGTTAAAAAAATGAAAATGCACTCTATTGTTTATTACTTTTAATAATAAACCTTTGGAATCGACCAAGAAAAGTCCCCCCCCCCCCCCTCTCCATCAATATTTCACGGTTTACGATTCAAGGGAAGTAAAATACGAATATCCAATAAAACATTTCCGTCCGTCCGTCCGCCGTCCACGGCTTTTTTTCTTAGTTCCCATGAACCAAAATGCACGAAATTTGGTATATATGGGTCCCGTTTGTGCTCTAGTTGGTCCCCTTGAAGCTCGGCGTACTGTCACTCAACTCTAAGAGGTGAAAAGTAGGGGTTGAAATATCCGGAGTATCCCTATCTCGGAAAGATTGTCTCACCCACACCTCAAAAGTGGGTTTTCTCGCATTTTTAAATAGTTTGATTTTTTCTGAATTTTTGAAACCATCCGGAGCATTCTACGATGTCGCCATAAAATTTGAATTTGCAGGGAGTGTGCAGGCATCAAGCTGAGCTGAGGGCGCACATCAGTTCGTTCTACCCGTAGAAGTGGAATCTCATACTGAAGGTCGCAGGATCGAATCTCTGCCGGGAAATAATATTGTTTCACTCCACATCAACAATTTACCTTCAAAACTACACCTGAATTTTGCGATTTTATTTACATACTACTTTTTATGAAACTGTAATTCCTCAGTCGGCTCCAGTACTCGATTTGGGACTTTCCTGGGGGAAGCTCGGGGGTACTGACCGCAGAAAACAGTTATCTACGCAGAAGACGCATCTATACAGGTAAATAACAAACCGCTGTGTAATAATTTGCAGGTTTTTGTCATTTGTTCACGTACATGTTCCGGCTCCAAAAAGTGATTTTTTCAAAAGGCAGTACAATTACTATGCTCCACGTTTATTTGTGGCTCTTCCGCCTCATCTGAGGTGCAGTCAATCATTTCAAAAGTTTAGAGGTGGCTTGAGCATCTTCCTCACGGAGCAGTATACCGGCAATATTTCCATTCTTAGCTGCTTTGCCAACTAATTCAAGTACCTACCGTTTTTCTCACAGCAATTATTGTTTTAATTATGTAATTATTTGTTATCCAAGCCTTTCGTGTTGCACAAACTTTTCAAGTAGCATTTAATTTGTTTTAAGCTAATTTATTTTTGTTTTAATTGTCAACTCCTGATCCTCTTCGGTCAATTTTTAAAATTTTGGAGATCAGTAACTGCCAATTGTTTTCTCATTTTTTTGTTTATTGCAAACGCAAAGTACTTTTAATTTATTTTTCTGTATTTTCTTTTTAATAAAGGCTTTAAAAAAAATTTAATAATGATCAACAGGACGTTTCCATTTTTTTCCCCCCATCAAATAAAGTTAGAATATTTTATGTGCTAACAGCATACATCCGAATAGGTGCCTCTTTGTATGCAAGATACGACATACTTTCACCTTCTTGAACCTTTTCAGCTGGCGTGGGATGCTGAAATGTGGATCTGAGTGGGACAACAACTACGCAGCTTAACACGTCTATTGCTGGCATACCGCATATTCTGGGTTCAAGTTCTGCCTATCGATTTAAAAATAGCTTACCGGAAACGCCGTTGGATGTTGCAAATTACGGTAATTGCAGGGAGTCCCGGTCATGATTGGGGTTCGCCCTCGAGCACACTGCAGTCCCGACCGCTAATCCTCGTTCTATCCCTAATCCCTTGACTACCCTTCTGATTCGGAATCTTTAATTCGATCTGTGTTATGGGAGGGATCGAATCGGACCTTCTACAGGGTTTGCCCATTAGCTCCTCTCCCTCCACCGCCCGTCCAAACCTCGACGCCACTTGCTTTTCCACTGCTAACCCTCCGCCCTCCACCGATTCATTTATCAGTGTTAATCGGTTCTTTATATTTTAGCGACGGGAGCAACGGGTTAAAACCCTTCATCCCCAACTCTTCTCGACCTCCGCTTTCTGATCATTAAGCCCTCCCTCCTGACGCTTTTTCCTGTTCCCAAGTTCAACGTTTGCTCTTTCAATCGAATAAAATCGATTCATTACAATTTGATTCAATCTACCACGCATGACTGTCTCTAGTATTCGATCATCCCGACTAATGAATAAATTCACCATCCCAGAACCGATAACAAAATACTAAAAGTCCTTCTGAATAAACCTACCGCTGACCCCAATATTATTTTAGCTACTGATATCGTAGAGCAGTGGTTCCCAACATTTCCCCCCCCCCCCCTCGCCACAGTTTCAGCCGGCGCACCCCCGAATTACGTGAACATGCTCACCTGATATAGGTGCTGTGTTAGAAGTTGAATTATAAACAACAGACTTCAAAAAAAAAAGATATATGTCGTGGTATCCTCCCAGAACCACAACTCTTATCATGTAAACTTAAGCTTCGTTCTTAGTGGGCGTTCTGACAGTTCTCGAACTCATAAGAACTGGGACGGAAAATCCCGGGGCGTTCCGGAACTTGAGGAACCGCGTTCTGCACAGCGAACGATTTCAGAACTGGAAGTGGAATAACCTGTGTGCGCATGCGTCACCTACGTTCTTGAGTTCCAGTTCTGACAGTTCCGAAAAAAATCGGGGACTGTCAGAACCGTTCAGAACTGGATTCGCAAAACACTGCGAACGCAGAACTCGGCGTTCTCGGCGTTCCGGAACTGGGCGTTCTGGCACTGCAAACGACAAAACTCGACTGCGCTTGCCCAGAACCGTTCGGAACTGGCAGAACGCACACTGAGAACGAAGCTTTAAAGATCTCGCCAAATAAACTTAGAAGTGGGGACAGAAGACGCAGGAGAGCCCAGGGCCAGCCTGGGGATCCCCACCATCCTCCACTAGCTGGAGGATGGAGGGAGACGGCTCCTTAGCCTATAAAAACTCGCCTCCTTCGCCTTTTTAACCATTCTACACTCTCCTCTAGTCCCTGACTACTCTCTCTCCTCCTTACCTCATCTCTCTCCTTACCTAAAAGATCTTGGGCATGGTGGTGATTCGCTCATAACCAAACCAAGCAAACAACCCTAAAAGATCTCGGGCATGGTGGTGGTCCGCCCATAACCAAACCAGGCAACGCTCCCGAAAAGATTCCGCGCATGGTGGTGGTATGCCCATAACCAAAACGGACACATCCTAAAAGATCTCGGGCATGGTGGCGGTCTGCCCATAACCAAACCGGGCAAATCCCCCCTCACGCCACTCGTGGTGGATGTACGCTCAAACACATTCATCACAATATATATATAGGTATATATATAATTTTTTGTCTGAAGTGTGTGTGTAGATATTGTGAAGTGTGTGTAGACAAGCAAATTGACAAGTATTGGAAACTGACGAGAGAAAGGACAAATTATTGAGACACTTGATGCTGGACGGCTTTGCAGTTTTTTGAAATCGGGTTCAATATTTGATAAAACATACACCCTCAAATCGGGAACTGCATTAAATTTATTTCTGTATTTATTTTTTATGAAAGTCTGTGGAGAAGCCGTTGATTACGTGTGTGTGTGAATTTCGCCTTTCGCTGTCCGGGCTTGTTGCCATGGTGGACACATTTGTTATATAAATTCATTTTTCTGTGTGTGTATCCCCGTGAGGCAGTGTGCCCTGAACTATGAAAGGAGTTGTGGTGGATAGTTATCCTACAATTCAAAAAGTATAAATCGGATTTTTTCCCAAAAATGTCCGCCATTACACTTTTTCCCGCCCACCCCAGGTTGGGAACCGCTGTCGTAGAGTATGGCACTTGTTGGTCTCAGCTATTGAACTGACAGTGCACCCGACTATCTTATTTTTGCCCCTAAGTTTCGCAGATGTTCGTCTTCGGACTTCAGCATGGTGGGAACAGGCTATCAGGACTCTCCGAGCAGATTGAAGCAGCACAGCCCAGCCCTATCAGTACCACAAATACTGTACCGTAACACCATACACTGAAAACACCGTGTCGTGATTGGATCGTTGGGGCTACCACTTGATTGGATTGTCGGGGGTCACCAGAGTCGTGTATGACTGGCAAGCCTGGGATAGGCGAGGGTGTGATGGAGCGTGAGGTATCTGATGACGTGCTTGGAAGGTTACCACCACACCGGTTATACACGAAGGCTTCACCAGGCAGGTTACACCACTCAACGAGATCTTTTGGAAATTGAGTTGCTCGGAAGGTTCCACCACACCAGTTATACCACAAGGGCCTCACCAAGGCAGGTTCCACCACTCACGAGGTCTTTTCGAGGGAGGTAAGGTAAGGAGAGAGAGATAAGTCATCGACTTAGAGGTGCGCGTAGAATGAAGAAATCTGGTCAGGAGTACGGGTTATATAGGGCTTGTTCCACCCTCCCCCAGCCACCCCCCCCCTCCATACACGGTAGACTGGTGGGGAGAGCCGGCTTCGACGCCTCCCATCTCTTGTAGACCCCTTCCTTCCACTTGGTTTATTGAGTATAATCTATTAAAGAGTGTGAGTGGTATAGGTGGACCACGACACACCGAAAACCAAAGTTACCATCAAAACCGCATTACTACTGTTCTTTCCCTCCTCCACATTGTTCTCCTTTTCTACTTGGGAAGGTGAACAGGAACAAAGGATCAGGGTATTCCAGTACCTAGGGGATCTCGTATCAGAATATTTTTATTCTACCCTAAAAAAGACATTCAGCTGTCAACCTATTTCAAAAAATTCTATTTTACATTTTCCGTACCATTTGATTCACATTTTCACACCACAAAAGATCAATGTGGTTCCAAATTGCACCATCAGCATCGCTGACAATCGGGAAGCTCAACACCAACCTCCTCGACAAGTATTCATCCCAAGAGGGGCTACATAATTTTGTAAGCAAATTTAATATCCAACTGTTCGTTGGAAAACGAGTAAATTCAGCGTGGATATTGTTGGTTGAATATGTACCAATGAATCGCAGTGTATGCTTTGTTTTAAAGGCCACAATTATTTAATCACAACAGAACCTCATGCAGTATAACGGTTTTCCAACTTTGTGAAGATCGTAAATCATGAAGTTTGCGACTTGTCGAATACAGGGTTTCTTCTACCAGCACTCTTCCACAAAGGAAGACGTCTGTATTTGATTCGCAGCACGTTTGACGATTTTGAAACCAACAACAGAAAGCGAGAACTGTTCGAATCAGGGGAAAGGGCTCCCACAACCTGTTGAAAGCGGAGAAGCTGTGATGCGTTGAAGCTCTCAACTGTATTGGAACTTTTATCTCTGACCTTTTCATATCCCTTCTTTCCAAGGGCTTAACCAATTAAATTAATTCTTCCCTCCGACTAGTTTTTTTTTCTCTTTTGCGAAGTTGAAAATTGGATCGACATTATTTTGAGACCCACGGGAGAGGTGAGCGTAAGCTAATTTACTTCATCTTCATTACGTCAAAGTACAGATGAGTACACGGCTCGACAGAATTGCATTATTCAGCCAACCTAGATGACCCGTGGGTTCTACAGAACGGTTTCGAGAACGTGGATCTAATGTGATTTTGTGTAATGCAGGAATAACGTCGCGTGAAGTTTGGAAACTTTGAAGAAATTATCCGCTCAATCAAGGTTTTCAAAACTACTCACGAGTATCTACACGCTATTTTTCTATCAAATTTGCCAAAGATCAATCTCAGCTTTTGGCTAACCTGGTACCCTTTAAAACGTACCTCAACTAGTGGGTTCGCTGACCAGTAGCCTCGTGCATCTCCATCATAACACATACAGCACATGGGTGGTTATCATAAGCGCTAATCACCTTGGAATAAGTTTGAAAAGCGCACATTTTTTCATGTTTAAAAGCGCGAGGTTCGCTGCTAGTATTTAGATTTAAAAGCGCGAGCCACTATAACAGAATAAAGTAACAGTCTTGAAGCAGATAACGCCTTTCCTAGGCTCCTATCGCTGATCGTCCCCGAACTGAGGAGTTTATTTACATAACTCCCACTTACACATTGTCATTGTGTAAGTACAATTTTCATACTTTAAAGTGACTTTTGATAAATATTTCAAATTTCTTTCAATATATAACAACTTTATATTTGATAGGGTAAAATCATGAAAAAAGTTGTTAATTAATTTTTCCCACATTTCTGATATTTTGATTCCTGTTTCCTTGATTCAGGTAGGTACAGTAGAAGGTAGTAGGTAGGTAGTTGGTAAAAGTAACAGCAACAGTAGGTAGGTACGTAAGTAAAAGTAACGGTTCCAGCTCGCGCTTTTGACACAGGAAGCAGAGTGGCGCTTATGAACATAATCTTTCTTCTTGAATTCGCGCTTTTGATACCAAAAATTTTAGGTGTTTTTGGACCACCTCGCGCTTTTGACAACCACCGCAGCACATAACTACGACAAATTAGCTGTTTCTATTTTTGGGGCCACTAATAATTGGTTTTGTGTTGGTACCAAAATCTATATAGCGACACCTGACAGTAAATATCCAGAAAATTTAAAGTCGTAAGATACTTTTACCGGTGTTTGGACTCTTGCGTCGCCATTTCAGGCGCCGAGTCGTCTCTCCTTGGCGCCGTCGAGTCACCAAAAACTATACAGCGAATTCAGGGGGCCCAAGGAGTATCAACATTTCAGACTTTCAAGACCCAAGGGTCACTTTTCGCGGTACAGACATACAACATAATACAATATACCCACCCGCAAATGTCGACTCTTAAGACGGAGCCACACTGACGTTCGGAAATAAAACTGGGTCATTTGATGAGAACTGGCGAACTTCTGTCCGCAGTCATTTATGTGACGTTCGCCTTTTTTTCAGCAAATTTCAAAATTTCCCCACGTATGTAGATATTTGTGTACTATGGGGACACAAATTTTCAAGAAGAATCCTCTTGATGTTGCAATAAAGTACTATAAACAAACATTAAAAAGCCATTTTCTCACTCCCCTGCATACCCACCGGTTCCGTTCCAGAAATTCCCAACCTCATTCTGACAGAGCATTTGAATTTCGGCGGGAAATTGCAAACGAGTTCAAAACCATGGTTATCTCTCGTGCTGTCTGTGAAAGAGTTTCAAATGTCACTTTCATCCTCGATGAAGAAGACCATCATGAAAGAATGGAAACGTGTGTCCACAGAATCAAACCTCACTCCCTGGTAGTTTTTTCCATTCTAAAATAGATATAAGATACAGGTGTTCGAAATATTTTTCTCAGGTTGACAGAACTGCTTTTTCTTGCCTAAGCCGTTAGGACCCTCTCGCATTTTTATAACATGGGTTCAGTAACAGTTGTGAAGTGAAACAGCGAGGAAAACGTGTAGGTTAGAACATCACTCCTCTGGAGAGTCCAACTAGACACATGTAAGTAATTAGCTTATCAAAATATAATTATGCGGTGTTACTGCAACAATACTGTTGACTCTAAAAAAAAAATTTTGCCTCGTAGTCGAAAATAATGGATACAGCCTAATTTTCTTAGAAAATCCTCACTCCCCTGTACCTCACTCCCTTGACTGACTAATATCCAGGGGTGTGAGGTTTGTGACACGGATGTTAGATTTTTATTTCCAAGATTGAACTCTAGTTATTCCCCCCCCCCCCCCCCCCCCCAAGATGCTCGCTATAATTATCTGTATTCCAACTTGACACTGTGAAATAAATACTGTAGTAATTCTGATGCAAGCCACTGAAAGTCATTTAGCCACGAATAACAGTGATCTACGTAGAAGGGACATCTTTACGGGTGAAAATTAAACCGTTCTGCAATAATTTTCAGCGTCTATTTACTCGTACCTTGTCGTTTAGCTTTTTACGGAGCGATAATTCACGAAGCTCGAATTACTCGTTGACTTCTCGTTGCAGAGCGGTCATCAGTCAAGTTCGAGAGTTTTTTTTTCTCCTCTGATCGGAAGTTTTTAATGAACTTCTGCTTTCAGTGAAGGTGTTTAGCCAGTAATGACTTTCCCGTCGCTATCGAGAGCTTTCCTTCTACGGTACCCCACGGTACGGTCCTTTCGATCTTTCAACATCAGGGAATATGATTGGAAAACTTGGATGGTTGAATTTTTTTGCCCTTAATTTCCAACTTAATAATTATTGTTTACTTTAATAAAATCAATGCCTCCGTACATTTTCGCAGATTTAATGAAGTAAGTAGAAATGAGTATGATGCGGATAGTTGAACTAGGTAGCAACATAACATGTGACTCGGGAAATTAGTAAATTATTTAATTTTTTGTTAACTGACAATAGTAGTCTTGGACTTAACCTTACTCTTGTGACCTTATTGTTTACTCTAATAAAATCAACGCCTCCGTACATTTTCGCAGATTTAACGAATAAGTGGAAATTAGTAGGATGCGGATAGTTGAAGTAACAACATTAAAAAAAATTTAATTTAATTTTTTTTCATTATTTAATTTTTTTGTCAAGACAATAAATACTAGTCTTGGACTTGGACCTTATTCTTGTGATTTCTGATTTTAGACGCTTTTCGTCAAAATTAATATAATTGTTTATCAAGTTATAACTTTAGGACTTGGTAGGGTCATGCTGCTCGGTGGAACTTCGTACTCAGAACGGTTAATTATAATAAATTATCTATTGAATAAACTACGAGTATATTGTAACAGAAGCAAATTAAATATTTACCAATTGATGGAGTTAGTCAACCGTCATTAAAAGTAGGCAAGTAGTAGAGGTTTACCTGAAACAAGATTAATCAAACATTAAAAACTTGAAAACATTACACAGACACAATAATAAATTATATGAGCCGCAGGAGAGGAAGGTGACGGAGTAATACAAAACTAGGGTTTTGCAGGGGGAGGTGGATCGGTGCGAATGCGCAGCTCATGGTAAGTTACGGCCCGTAATTTTGATTTTTGTCGACCAAATTCGATTGGATTTTCAGCGATTACTTGGCTCTATACCGGATTGCGAAGCTGGAAATTATATACAATGAACAATATTATTTGAATACAGCGACTCTCCTGAACGCACTTGTCGTAAACCACAGAATCCTGCAAAATTTTACAGGACAGCCGAAAAACTCAAATCATCTCCAGCTGGACCTCTTGTTGTAACCCACACAAGATCCTTCTTAGCGAGATATTTTGAAACAAATAAATAAATAAAAAATTAAACATTTTATCCAAAATCCAGTTTGACAGCAAAGAAACGTTTCAAGTCAGCAGGCCATTCCTTGGAGATTTTGGAATGAATCAGCCGGTGATCTAGAACGTCCTCGCTGAACTGAACTCAGAAAAGAAGGAAGGCGCTTTGTAAAACTTGGAACTCGAAAACGTCTGTTTATTCCGTTATTAATAAAACGTATTTTAAATCATTTGAGTCTTCAACTCTAGCGTAAACTTCAATCCAAGTGATTATTAAATCACCTCATCCACCTTCCTTGGCCTTCACTGGCCTTCTGGTGTCAAATTGTGGAAAAATGCGGTGAAATAGAGGAAATTAGAGTGTTTGACAATGTCGTACGGGTTGAGGGTTTTTCCGGGCGTTTCTTACTATTACTGTATTCCATTCAGATGGCGCCCATAGGTGCTGTTTTGCCATATGAAGCCCTCTCTATTAAGGCATATACCGCGAATCGGCTGGCATGTAGTGAAATCAAGGAGACAAGAACACCAAAACGCGCGTGTTGTATAGGTACCTACAAACGAGCATTTGTCGTAATCCAAAACGCTAGACTTTCCATGGTGGTTACTAAATTAGGAGCCTCTATAGAGGGTAAAGTAAAATAATTTGGTTACGACGAATGTACTACGAAAAGAAAATTATTCAAGTAGAGTTTCCTTGTTGGTTACGACAAATGCTCTTCACTAATTTGAATTTTCGCAAATTCTGGATTTAAGGGAAATTAGAGGGGGGAAATGGATTTTAAGGTACTTAATGTAATCAGATCAGGCTGAAATGCAAAGGTGATGCACCCAGAACTCTTTAGTACAAATTATTGCAAGAAAGTCATTTCCCGCCTTTTTGAGGGTTGCGACAAGTGCGCTTCGGAGAGTCCAGAGTGCAAATTCAGGTGCTACATGAAGATTTGCCAAAGTATAGTTGACGCCCTCAAGCGCCGTCTGACACCAAACAGCAAGTTCAGAGCGTCTTGGAAGCCTACTTCCGAAATATTTCAAGCCCGAAAATGCGGTTTGTTTGCCGTTATACAGACAGAATTCCTTTCCTTTAGATAGAATTCCTTTATTGGCAAAAAACAGAAAATGAAAATACATCTCCAGGAGGAAAACCCCTATATAAAATGTAGTGAATGCGAAATTTGACGCACATCCACTACGAGCGGCGTCGAGGGGGGTTGTGTCCGTTTTGGTTATGGGCGGACCACCACCATGCCTGGGATCTTTTTGGAACGTTTTGTCCGGTTTGGTTATGAGCGAATCACCACCATGCCCGGAATCTTTTCGGGTTCGTTGCCTGGTTTGGTTATGGGCGGACCACCACCATGCCCAAGATCTTTTAGGTAAGGAGAGAGACGAGGTAAGGAGGAGAGAGAGTAGTCAGCGGCTACAGGAGAGTGTAGAATCATGGAAGAAGAGAGAAGGAAAAGTCACTCCATGTAAAATGGGGTGCAGCCTTTTCTTCGCCTCGACGAACCCGGTCCCTAGTGGAGGCGAGCGTAAGCTTGTAGCCTTGTAGTACTACTAATCATCACGAGCACTGCTAGTGCAACACAAGACCTCCACGCTCCGCCCCTCACCTTCCCTTCCTCACAGTATCAACGTTTCAACGGCTTTTTCTCGTTCTTGTTTTTCTCCGCGATCCACCATTCTGATATGTGATCTTGTGCCTTGCCTAGTATTATTTACTTTATTACTTCTCATTTCGCGTCGTTCTGTTTTATAATTTTTATCGTCTTCATCATTCCTAATGTAGTACCTAGATAGTTCTGTGACGTAGTTTTCCACTGCTTGCCTCCAGGAAAGTGTTGTGTCAAGTGGTGCAAATATCTAACCCCTTTTTTTAGTGTACATAACAAATTTAATAAGTATTTCAACTGTATTAATAAACTATCAATTTTAATAACCTATATTAATTCAATTGGGTGCCTACCTACTCATTTTCGTTATTTACCTACTATTTGTTGCGTAACTACTTGGTAATTTTTTTTTCATTTCACGAATTTTTGTCTACATCAACTCCTATGAATAGAAGAATTTACGAAATCAAGCAGTGTTAGGTAAAGCAAAACAGAAACATAACACGCCATGGTAAATAGAACATTAAAATAGCCTCAAAAAATATAATTTTGATATCAAATGACAAAAATAGGTCAGGTTGTCTGGAGGGGGGGGGGGGGGGGGGGAATGTCAGGCACACCGCGCTCTATTGATGCAGGCATGCACTGTGGATAGTTCCACTCGCCTCCGTTAGGTTGCTCTGAAAGCTTCTCAGCACGCCATTTTACGTGGAGTGAAGTTTCCTTCTCTCTTCTTCCATGGTAGAATGGTTAAAAAGGTGAAGGAGGCGAGTATATATAGGCTTGGGAGCTGTCTCCCTCCATCCTCTAGCTAGTAGAAGGATGGTGGGGACCTCCAGGCTGGCCCTCGGCTCCCCTGCGTCTTCCGTCCCCACTTCTATGTTTATTTGGCGAGATCTTATTTCTACATACTGAAGTTGTGGTTCTGGGAGGATACCACGACATAAAAAAATTTATGTATAGCATAAATTATACATAGGAAAAATATAAAAATGAACTACCGTCTCGAATAGAATAAGTAAAAAATACTGTATGCAGGTATTCATCAATAATATAGTACTTTACATTTATAAAACATAAGAACTGTTTTTTGCCCACCGGGAGGGTAAGTCACTGACTTGTGACCTCGCGGAGGAGCCTTACTTTCTAGAAAAAAATAACACATATGCCGTTCAAGTCGAAATAAGACCCTCACTTACGTCCGGCGACAAACGCAATTGACAATACGAACTAAATCACTCCCGAAGAAATCGTGGAAACCCATTTCAAAGAAAAACAGAGTTATTGAAAAAATAGTCTATTTCCACTAATACACGAAAAACGCTGTTATACAGGTTTCGGTGATCAAACCCTCGTCAGTAACACAAAATAAGGTTATTGTATGTTACTGACGATGGTCTGATCACCGTAATCGGTATAACAGTGTTTTTTCGTGTATTAGTGGAAATAGACTATTTTTTCAATAACTCCGTTTTTCTTTGCAATTGACAATGTTTGTTTGTGAATGGAGGCGACAAGCGAGCGGGGTCCACAGCGGACGACGGTGGTTCGACTGCCCCATCACCGGAAAGGTGGATTTGACTAAGCCGCAGTATCCATTTGACTACCTTTGTTTTCCCGCATCCGCTCAATTGGGTCAAGTTGACTCGATCAACTTACTAATCTTATTAGGCGAGCGAGGGCTCGAAACGGCATTTTCCAAACGGGGAGTGTAGTCGCATAATTAGCTCGTTCCCCTTCGCACATGGGCTTCGAAACAATCAACTGCTGGAGCCGTGAGAGGAGGGAAAGGCTTGAACACAGGGATTGAAAAGGTACCACTGACCGCTGCTGACCAAAGTTATGATAGTAAACGGTAACATTTCAATTGATTTTTAAACAGATTGATTTTTTGTGCCCTTTTCATCGTCTTCCCCGGTCCGCCAACCTGCTTCTGAATCTATACCCAGACTCTGCAACGAAATTGAAATCGATCATAGCCTCCTCACCAAGTTATTGAAATCGATTTATTGTAATTTATTTTAAATTTTTTTGCTCCAATGGTGTTGAATAATATTATTTTCTCGTATCTTTGTTTTTCCACGCAGTATTTATCCGTGTAATTGGGCTTGCCCGTACTCAACAAAATGAATAAATAAACAAATAACAGCATTTCAATCGCATTGCGAACCTTGGTCATTAGTATTAGTAAATATCCCACTCAACTACACTCAACAAAAGGTGTCCTCCCAGTTCCGCGCCTCCCATTTCCGACTCTTTCCTGATCTTACCTGTATTGGTTTATGGCAAACAATTTTATAACACCTCCTCCAAATTTTTTCTTTTCCGTTTCAAGGTGCGTAGATTCCAAAAATGCAATGTCCGTCCGCCGTCCGCCGTACGCCGTATCATGTGTACCGGCCTCATTTTCGGTCTAAAAAATTCGTCCTTTCGCACACATGCTCCATTTGGGCCCTAGTTCTGTCCCGAAACTTTGCAGGGGAACGAGAAGACCGAATATGAAGTCGATTTTGACCAAAGAGTGGAAAATGGAGTTCTACCAAATGTTCAGCTCCCAAAATTGATTTTTTATGAGAGAAAAACCTGGGAAATCGTCTGAAATCACCATCAATTTGTATAATAACACTGGAAAAAGTGTCAACACGAGGATGAAGACGATTAAATGGCACTACCAATGATCAATGATAACATTTTAAAAAAAGGAGCGTACCTACCTAATTTGTGTTTTAGGGGCCAAAATTGATGGAAACCATCAAAAATAGCTATTTCGATTATTGTACATGAAAAAAACAATGAATGAACAGCCAACATTTCTGTAGGTATGTCCAATACGAAGAATGAACAGAAGGTTCTGGGTCCACCCGTAGCTTGAAAGGAATTTTCACCACCGTTTGTTTGTTGCTGAAAAGGAACTCGAACTGTTCCTTCTTGTTTTTAGCATTCCACAGAATGACCACTTTTGAACATAACTGTCAATTTGACCATGTTGCAGACTTAGACCCACGCCTTCTCGGTTTAATGCTTCTTGGAGTAGCCTGGAAGCTGGAAATCATATAAAATGGAACGTTTATCAACTTCTCCCACTAGCAACAGGTTGTAACAGGTTGGTTTTCCCTTGAGATTTGCCTTGTTTCCCTTGGGGGAGGGGGGGGCTTGAGGTTTCCCTTGAGGTTTCGCTTGAGGGTTTCCTTGAGGTTTTGCATGAGGGGTTTCCCTTGAGATTTCCCGACAGGTTTGCCTCGAGGTTAGCTTTGTGGGTTCCCTTGACGTTTCCCTACAGGTTTGCCTTGGGGTTAGCCTGTTAGCCTTCAGGTTAGCCTTGAGGTTTCCCTTGAGGTTTGCCTTGAGGTTTCCCTACAGGTTTTTCCTTGAGGTTTCCCTACAGATTTTCATTGAGGTTTCCCTCCAGGTTTGCCCTGAAGTTCGAAACATGAATCGCAATGACACCGCCGAGCCTAAAATTTTATGCGGAATTTGAGCAAAAACAGACTAGGAGTAGGAAGCCAAAACAGAGGTGAAAAATTGCATTATGAAGGACCCAAGTTTCTCAACTACGCAAGCTCGAGGTCGAAAGGTGGACCAATTGATTCTTCCTGACAAGAGCGAACGACGCGTGTACTGTAGCCCACCGCAGGCCTTGGACCACATCCCGCACATCACCGAGCGAGTGGGAAAACCGCGAAATGACACTATTTTGCGGGACAGTACAAAAACGCTTTTGTGGTTTTGGTGAATAAGGTACACCTCAAAAAAAGGAACGAGATAAAATATGTGGAGCAGGGTAGGCGCCTCGTTCTGGCGGTTACTTGCCATGCAGGCCCTTCAGAGGCTTCAGAGATACAATCTTCTACGTCTCCTCCATAATTACATCATTCTAAAAATTAATCTTCATGACGACAAAAAGTTCCACATTTCACACCAACCTATCCAAATCACAGCTTCTGGATGTTCCAGTATTTATGTGATGTCTATTTATTTATGTGATTTGGATGAATCATAGCTCTTGTGTAATGATTTAGTAAGATGGTAAAATCCTTAAAGTTCCAAATTTTCATGTTTCCGTTTTGATAAAGTGAAATAAAGACGATAAGCTCAATGAAGACTTTTTAGTTGTGGTGAAAAAATTATTAGTTTCATTCAGCGACCATCAGATCAGTTCTCACAATGAGCCAAGATTCAGATTCAGTGGCAAAGAACGACAACGTGGAATAACAACAGTACAATGAGGTGCAGTATAATTATGAAAATTAAATTTAAAACCGGAGTTGCTTAATATGTACAATAAAACTAATAAAAACTACAAGGCAATTTATTCTAGACATCTAATTTTATTAGTGATAGCACAGTCAATATAACCTAATACGACAGTCGAAAAGCTTAAAATTGGGTGCAAGGGCACTTCAAACAAATTTCCTCTGCCTGACAAGACGTATGAACTAATGAGCACGAGCTTTATATAATTCCCACTGCTTAATAAATTACCTACATGTGATGAATTTAAATTGTGGCGTTCATCACGGGTGATGTGAGGATATGCCCAGGCGGGTTATGAGCGAATCACCACCCTTTCCTGGGATCTTTTTGAGGGATGCTGCCGGGTAAGGTTATGGGCGGACCACCACCAACACCCGGATCTTTTTGGATATGCCCAGGCGGGTTATGAGCGAATCACCACCCTTTCCTGGGATCTTTTAGGTTGTTTGGCTGTTGGTTATGGGCGGACCACCATCATGCACAGCATCTTTTAGGAGAGGAGAGAGATATGAGGTAAGGAGGAGAGAGAGTAGTCAGCGACTAGAGGAGAGTGTAGAATGAGGAAAAAGAGGCAGGCGCTGGGGTTTTATAGACCCCGGTAGCCGTCTCCCTCCATCCACTAGTTGGTAGGGGATGGTGGGGAACCAGGCTGGGCTTTCATCCCCTGCGTCTTTCGTCCCCACTGCTGCGTGTTTATTTGCGAGATCTTAAAGTTTGCGAATATAGTGGTTGTGGGTCTGGGAGGATCCACGACACTACATAATTCTTCTTTTATCATTCGTGAACACTACGTTGGAAAACTCAAAATCCAAAAATTCTTCGATCTAGCAGAAGGCTTCTTTCTTTAATAATTTCGTAATACACGTTAAGAATTGATTTGTTGGTGGGTTTTAAATTTCAGTGGGCAATCCATTATAAAGTGCCTGCCAAATGTTGAAATTCACAGGTTGATCAGAAAAGGAACTCAGAGAGACGTGGCTAACAGAGACGATGGAAAGACGAGGACGACTTCGGGTTTGAAGTCCAGAGGATCAAAGTGTAGCTGCGTCAAATCCCAAACAGCTCGAGGGCAAATGTTAGGGTGGTCAACACTTGACATTTGATGGGTCAGTTAATGGGCTCTTCGCACAATCGATTCAACACCTCCGTCAAACACTTCAGCACTGCACACCCCAAAGCGTCCAGGCACTCAAACAGATCAATCCCGTCCACACACGAACGCACCCACACTCACGAAACTCAACTCGGGCCGTGTCAACACGAGCTTTCTATGCGGATATTGTTGTTCGTATGTGACCTACCACTGTGTTGCCATTAATCAAACTGATTACAGGTCGGCCTCCCTCGCCACGTCTCACTGCTGGGAGGCAAATCCGAATTCGCATCGACTGATCTCAAAATTATCGCAATTTCGCCAAATACAGAATTACACATTAGGCTGTTCAAATAGTGTTGTTTGCTCGCAACCATTCAGAACCAACTAATTTACTAACTGAACGAATACCGAGAACGAAGCCATCAACGCCGGAATCATAAGTTGCAACGAGGATTTTTGGTTTATTATTCTGTGAATAATACACCTATGTATTCGCTCAGCAAACAATTTTTATAACACCCCCTCAAAATTTTTTCTTTTCCGTTTCAAGGTGTGTAGATTCCAAAAATGCAATGTCCGTCCGCCGTACGCCGTATCACGTGTACAGGCTTCATTTTCGGTCTAAAAAAGTCGTTCTTTCGCACACATGCTCCATTTGGGCCCTAGTTGTGTCCCGAAACTTTTCAGCCCGATCGGAATATACCCAGGGGTGTTATTAGTGAAAATGTGTGTAAAAATAGGTACTTTTTCCGTTTTAGCAACATGTTAGTAACATGAGCTTTTGAGGTATCGTTTTCCATGTTTTTGGGACGAGAAGACCGAATATGAAGTGGATTTTGACCAAACAGTGGAAAATTGAGGTTCTACCAACTGTTCAGCTCCCAAAATTGATTTTTCGTGAGTCAAAAACCTGGGAAATCGACTGAAATCACAATCAGTTTGTATAATAACACTAGAAAAAGTTTCAAAATGTCGATCAAGATTAAATGGCACAATGGTCAAAAATAATTTGAAAAAAAAGAAAAAAAGGAGCGTACCTAATTCGTGTTTTGGGGGCCAAAATTGGTGGAAACCATCAGAAATGGATTAGAATTATTTCACGCGAACGAAACAGTAAATGAACAGCCAACATTTCTGTAGTTTTGTCCAATATAATAATAAACCCATGTGACAAGGACTTTGCAGCGTTTATTTTTCTCTTTCTCTATTTTACATAAAAGTCTGTTACGTAAGGAGTATGTTTTGGTTTATTATTCTGTGAATAATACACCTATGTATTCGCTCAGCAAAAAATTTTTATAACACCCCCTCAAAATTTTTTCTTTTCCGTTTCAAGGTGCGTAGATTCCAAAAATGCAATGTCTGTCCGCCGTCCGCCGTACGCCGTATCACGTGTACAGGCTTCATTTTCGGTCTAAAAAAGTCGTTCTTTCGCACACATGCTCTATTTGGGCCCTAGTTGTGTCCCGAAACTTTTCAGCCCGATCGGAATATACCCAGGGGTGTTATGAGTGAAAATGTGTATAAAAATAGGTACTTTTTGCGTTTTAACAACATGTTAGTAACATGAGCTTTTGAGGTATCTTTTTCCATGTTTTTGAGGACGAGAAGACCGAATATGAAGTCGATTTTGACCAAAGACGCGGAAATTGAGGTTTTACCAAAGGTTCAGCTCCCAAAATTGGTTTTTTATGAGTCCTGGAAAACTGTTTGAAATCACCATCAATGTGTACAATAACATTGAAAAAAGTGTAAACAGGTGAATCAAGACCATTAAATGCCACTACCAATGATCAAAGATGATCTTAAAAAAAAGAAAAAAAAAGCGTACCTATTTCATGTTTTGGGGGCCAAAATTGGTGGAAATCATCAGAAATAGCTATTTCAATCATTCCACATGAAAGAAACAATACATTTAACAGCCAACAAAAATCTCTAGAACTCCAATAGAATAATAAACCCATGTGACAAGGACTTTGCAGCGTTTTTATATTAAATGAAAATTTCTTTTCTTGTCATATACCTATGCAACTAAACAAATAAATAAATAAATAAATAATTCATATTTATTTATGCCCTAGTGCTCCATGTTATCAACAGGTACTCGAAAACTCAAAAAAGGGATAGATATCAGATTTCACCATGTTGTTCTCTACTGTCCTCATCCCCGCTAAATTATAAGGACGCATCTGCGGATCTAAGATTTGGAGAGGGGAGAGATAACAAGAAAAGCTGCAATTCCCTACACAATAGTTTATTATTTTGTATAGAACATCCTTCTGTTGCAGCTCACAGTTCCCTGTACAGAACACCCTTTTGTTACAGTTCGCAGCTCTCTTTATAGATAAACTTTCCGTGTAGATCACAGGCACTCCGTAGTTTAGTTACGGACATATTCGCCAATACAAATTAATATCATGCTTTGGATGTTCAAGAAGTACCTACCTAGAGTACCTAAAATGGCAAAAAAACCACAAATGTAGTTCTGGAGGGAAGTTGTTGATGTGAAGTGAAAACGCTGCAAATCCCTGCACAACGGTTTATTATTTTGTATAGAATACCCTCCTGTTACAGATCACAGCTCTATTTATAGATAACCCTTCTATATAATATGATATGTACTATTCTATTATATAGGTACATATTATGTAGATCGCAGACCCTCCGTAGGTTAGTACCTAACCCCGTACTCGTTACTAGGTACCTACCTAAATCACGAGTTAAATGTTGCTAAAATAATTCTGCCGATGACAAACAGTACCTAACAAAAAGAAACACACATAATGAAGTTCTGAAAAGAAATTGTTGATGAGGAGTGAAAAAAGTTGCAAAAGTACCTACCAACAAACTCCACCCCCTTCTACGTAGATGGTATAATGAACCGTTGTGTAATAATTTACCGTTGGGTAATGATTTACCGTAGTAATAATTTACCCATCAATAATACTTCAACGTTTGTTCAAGTTTCACTACCTACCAACAAACTCCAATAGAGCCATCATTTTTCAAATTAAATAATATCACAGAACAACCAACTCGACTTCATACTCCGCCAATATAATCAGGTGATCCCTACCAATGATTGGCCGTATTCACAAATTCCTATTGTGGGCGCGTCTCTGGTTACGAGATTTGGTTTGAATTGTATACAATTTCATTCACACTGGAGTCGAAAATGCCTGTCGGTGCAAACTTTGGGGCCTTACTGTGAACGAACGGCTGGACGTACGATGCTCCGGATGGTCTTAAAAAACTCGCAAGTTCAAGAACTATTTAAAACCGTAAAAATATTTACGTAAAAAAAATGGTATAGGCGTTTTGAAAATTTCAACCCCTATTTTGAACCCCTTAGAGATGACTCACAGTAACGTCGAGCTTCGAGGACCAACTAGACGCCGAACGGAACCTATAACCCGAATTTCATCAATTTTTTTTCATGGTAACTAAGAAAAGTGGCCCGTACGGCGTACGGCGTACGGTGTACGGCGTACGGCGTACGGCGTACGGCGGACAGACAGAAATATTTTTATTGCAGTTTTGGATTCTACATATCTTGAAACGTAAACCATCAAATTTTGAGGGGGGGTAAGAATTTTTTTTTTCATGCTCGATTCCAATGGTTCATTATTGAAAATAATAAACCAAAAGGTTCGGTCCGGGAACCTGGATTCTAACCTCTGATTTTAAGTGTATGAGCCCGACGCCTAGACCATTCCGCTACAGCGGCCACCTGGCCGAGAGACAAGTGATGTGCGGTCTCAATCCAGCTTGATGCCTGCATACACGCTGCTCTTTAGGGCAGATTCTGTAGCAAATTTCATGGCGACATCGTAGAATGCTCCAGATGGTCTCAAAAATTTGGGAAAAAATCGAACTATTTAAAAATGCGAAAAAACCCACACCTCAAAATAATATTTTCCGAGATAGGGATACTCCGGATATTTCAACCCCTATTTTTCACTCCTTAGAGTTGGGTGACAGTAAAGCCAAGATTCGAGGACCAACTAGAGCCCAAACGGGACCCTCACACCAAATTCGTGAATTTTGGTTCATGGCAACTAACGAAAAACGCTGCAAAGTCCTTGTCACATGGGTTTATTATTCTATTGGAGTTCTAGAGATTTTTGTTGGCTGTTAAATGTATTGTTTCTTTCATGTGGAATGATTGAAATAGCTATTTCTGATGATTTCCACCAATTTTGGCCCCCAAAACATGAAATAGGTACGTTTTGGTTAATTATTCTGTGAATAATACACCTATGTATTCGCTCTGCAAAAAATTTTTATAACACCCCCTCAAAATTTTTTCTTTTCCGTTTCAAGGTGCGTAGATTCCAAAAATGCAATGTCCGTCCGCCGTCCGCCGTATGCCGTATCACGTGTACAGGCTTCATTTTCGGTCTAAAAAAGTCGTTCTTTCGCACACATATGCTCCATTTGGGCCCTAGTTGTGTCCCGAAACTTTTCAGCCCGATCGGAATATACCCAGGGGTGTTATGAGTGAAAATGTGTATAAAAATAGGTACTTTTTGCGTTTTAACAACATGTTAGTAACATGAGCTTTTGAGGTATCTTTTTCCATGTTTTTGAGGACGAGAAGACCGAATATGAAGTCGATTTTGACCAAAGACGAGGAAATTGAGGTTTTACCGAAGGTTCAGCTCCCAAAATTGGTTTTTTATGAGTCAAAAACCTGGAAAACTATCTGAAATCACCATCAATGTGTACAATAACATTGGAAAAGTGTAAACAGGTGAATCAAGACCATTAAATGCCACTATGAAATAGGTACGCTTTTTTTTTCTTTTTTTTAAAAAGATGATCTTTAAAAAAAAGAAAAAAAAAGCGTACCTATTTCATGTTTTGGGGGCCAAAATTGGTGGAAATCATCAGAAATAGCTATTTCAATCATTCCACATGAAAGAAACAATACATTTAACAGCCAACAAAAATCTCTAGAACTCCAATAGAATAATAAACCCATGTGACAAGGACTGTGCAGCGTTTTTTTTTTTTTTTTTAAAGATCATCTTTGATCATTGGTAGTGGCATTTAATGGTCTTGATTCACCTGTTTACACTTTTTCCAATGTTATTGTACAAATTGATGGTGATTTCAGACAGTTTTCCAGGTTTTTGACTCATAAAAAACCAATTTTGCGAGCTGAACCTTTGGTAAAACCTCAATTTCCGCGTCTTTGGTCAAAATCGACTTCATATTCGGTCTTCTCGTCCTCAAAAACATGGAAAAAGATACCTCAAAAGCTCATGTTACTAACATGTTGTTAAAACGCAAAAAGTACCTATTTTTACACACATTTTCACTCATAACACCCCTGGGTATATTCCGATCGGGCTGAAAAGTTTCGGGACACAACTAGGGCCCAAATGGAGCATGTGTGCGAAAGAACGACTTTTTTAGACCGAAAATGAAGCCTGTACACGTGATACGGCGTACGGCGGACGGACATTGCATTTTTGGAATCTACGCACCTTGAAACGGAAAAGAAAAAATTTTGAGGGAGTGTTATAAAAATTTTTTGCTGAGCGAATACATAGGTGTATTATTCACAGAATAATAAACCAAAAGGGGGAATATTTTTATTCGATATTCGTATTCTACGTCCTTTGAAACGTAAACCACGAAATTTTGCGGGGGGGGGGGGGGTGAAAATGTTTTTTTCATGGTCGATTCCAAAGGCTCATTATTGAAAATAATAAACCAAAATTTCCGTCCGTCCGCCGAGTTTTTGTGACCATCCGGAACATTCTACGATGATGCCATAAAATTTGCTGCACAATTAGCCATAATGAGCAGATGTATGCAGGCATCAAGCTGAGTTGAGGGCGCACATCACCGGTCTCTCGGCCAGGTGTAGGCCGTAGCGGATTGGTATAAATGACGGACTGTAACGCGTTGTATCATGAGATATAATGAATATTTATTACATACAGGGTAGGATTATATCGTAAGGGCATTTAAAATGACCGCGTAAACAATAAATTCACGCGCTGTACTCGAGGAATCCTTCGTCGTATGGGACATCAATTGAACTTTTTGTATCCCATTGTAAACTTGAGGAGTTGGCTCGTAATGGCAGGCAGGTGAACAAACCTTCCTCGAGATGTCAACGATAAAATGGTTTACGGCTGTGAAGTCCGGTTACGAGAAAAAATGTCCGCGACCTACACCCGGCTGGATGTCGGATTCTACGGTGAGCTGGTATCGGAGTTTTATTACCACGCAAAAGTGAAAACATTAGGCAGTTTATAGCGTACATAAATATACAGAGGCCGATGTAGAGGTCGACGAATCGGGTATACCAACCTCGGCTCATCTCGAATTCGCCAACACTGTGAAAACGAATCGATCTTAGTTCAAACTGTGTGTGACTGGTGGTAGCGTATTATAACGGGATTGTTACAAATGAAGCAGACTGTGGCTATGAACGAGAGCCGTTCCTTGGCCTTGAATCCACGCTGAGACAACATGGAACCAGAAATTGTGCAGGTAAATAACCTAACTAACTTGGTTAGCTCAGCGGAACACATTATTATTATTATTATTATTGATAATTATGACGTACAGCACAAAAAATAAATAAATAAATAAATAAATAAATTTATAACGGTATCGACAGATAAAGCACCGTTTCTTACACTCAATAATGTTGAAATACTTGCGAACAATGTCAACCAAAATCTTTATTTATTTATTTTTTTCATTTATTGGCAATATATCATAAATACATAATGCAGAGAAATATACAAAATAAGTACCTAGGTAAAAAATACTAAAAAATAAGCCGCATTTGGGAGACATATTAATTAGAGAAATTGCCCACCAAAGAATAAGTTCGGAAGAACTTGTGCTCTTCGGGGGAATTCTAAATAATCATAAAATAATATGAAAATCTGAACAAAGTGCCAATAAATACGAAGAATTGAAATAAATCATGAAACTACAAACAAAGTCGAAGTTAGGTATATGAATAAACGCAACAATAGAACAAGAAAAAAAATCAGGCTTACAAATAAACACTCAATTTCTTTTTAAAGGATGACAAATTATGAAATAAAAATATATTAATGCCATTTTCAAACAAAAATCTAAGTGCCTTAACATAAGCATTCCTTCTATAAAATTCGGAATTAACATTGGGGAGAAGGATATGGGAGGAATTGAAGTTACGTGTGCCAACAGCAACAGATAAATGCTCATCAGATAATCTGCTTTTCACTGGCTTCAAACTTCGGTCCGCGTTTTCGTTTTTGCGACGCTGAATCCATGCTGGTTTTCGCGATTTCGATATAGTGAACAAACTTTCTCTCAAAATAAAATTAACGCTACAAATTATTACACTAAGGTACCTACTTATTATTTACCTGTACAGATGCTCCTTCTGCGTAGATCACTGTTTTCTGTGGTCAATACCCTCGAGCCTCCTCCCAGGAAAGCCCTAAATTGAGTACTGGAGCCGGAGTTTACTACAAATGCGCTGGATTCAATAATTCAATCATTCATTATTCGTAGTTATTCATCAGGCATAAGGCAAATAATAAACCGTTGTGTAATAATTTACCTGTATAGGTGCCCCTTCTACATAGATGGTATAATGAACCACTGTGTAATAATTTACCGTTGTGTAATAATTTACCATTGTTTAACAATTTACCCATCAATACTACTACTTCAACGTTTGTTAAAGTTTCAAAACTACCTACCAAAGAAATGCAATAAATCCATAATTTTTTTAATGAAATAATATCACAGAACAACCAACTCGACTTCGCCATCCGTGATCATAATCAGGTGCTCCCTAGCAATGATGTGGGCCGGATTTATACCGTTTCACTCCGGGTGGTCTCGAAAAATTCTTTAGTTCAAGATCAATTTAAAAATGTTTTAAAAAAACTATACCCTTATATTGAGTTTTCGAGGTACGGAGTCCTGGAAATGCCAACCCTTATTTTTCACCCCTTAGCGATTACTGACAGTAACGCCGAGCTTCGCAGACAATTTTGGTTCATGGTAACTAAGAATAATGCTAAGTACGGCGTACCGCACAGACAAAAAATTTTTTATTGCATTTTTGGATTCTTCATACCTTGAAACGTAAACCACCAAATTTTGAGGGTTCCAAAGGTTCATATTTGAAAATAATAAACCAATATAAACAACAAACCAAAGCCAAAAAACAAATTAGCACAAGTAGGCACTTAACCTCACAATGCACGTCAACAAAGCTATGTTATCAATCGTAATCACCCCCAGTGCCTCCATTTTGGCGGGCCAAAGCCTCCATGATACCGTTAAATCGATGTTTAAAAGTTAAACTGACGTTTTATGAAAACATTGTAATGGTTGATTACAATCGTGAAACCCGCTTATCCTTAACCAACGCGTCAAATCTCATATTTGATAAAAACATTGATTTATTTTAACTATGGTTAGGAAGTACTGGTGAAACCGGCCTTTAGCGAACACAAGATTTTCCTACTTCGGTGGAAGTGCATAGAAACCGCATACCTACCAATGTTGTACCTATATTTGGGTACCTACTGAGACTTTGTTGACATATTGATATATTTATGAAAGTACCCAGAAATTTCTACCGACATTCCACACTCCCGACTGCGCATTGGGCCCAGGTCACCAATATCGGGTTATTCAGTCATCAAACCAGTCGTTTGTGCTTCTTTATGGCGTCATTGCAGCGGTCACTCCCTTCACAATCATCTCCTCGTTAAGGTTCGTTCCCCACCCAACTGATCTCACGTTGAGTTGTTTTTGTTCTTTTCCTGCGAGAATTTCGGCTTTAACCCGTGTACCCGCTCTAAAACGCGCGGAAGGCACCGTTATCCTCCGATTAGCGGGTATCTGCAGCACAAATGGACGTTTAAACAGACGTCAATAAAAAAAGCCTGCCAAGTTGGGTGGGCAGTATAGCTTCCTCACTTATTGTAACATGGACGTGTAGAATCAGTTGGTAAAAAAAGATGCGTCAAAATGACTGAATAGCAATAAATAGAGTAGCAATAAATTACCAAACATGCGTAATAAAATCAAACATTTCAACATTTTTTTCAACATTTCACGTTCGCTCATGCGCAAACGAAATTTACAGTATAATTTAAATGAAATTTGTACTGAATTATTAAAGTACTATTCCTGATCGACCCTCCAAGTCTGAACTAATTTCAACGATATTTAAGGTAGTTATGGGCGTTTCAAGCATTCCACATTTGCGCATGCGCAGACGAAAGTTATGGTACGATTTCAATGACTTCAATGAAACATTATCTGCGATCCAACCCACATATATCCTCAGAATTTCAGCTCTCTACGACCACTTTTCGCGTAGTTAGAAGCGTTAAAAGGAAATGGTCAACATTTATGATCGTGCATGCGCAGACGAAAATTACAGTACAATTTTAATGAAATTCGTACTGAATTATTAAAGTACTATTCCTGATCGACCCTCCAAGTCTGAACTAATTTCAACGATATTTAAGGTAGTTATGGGCGCTTCAAGCATTCCACATTTGCGCATGCGCAGAAGAAAGTTATGGTACGATTTCAATGACTTTGATGAGACATTATCTGCGATCCAACCCGCATATATCCTCAGAATTGCAGCTCTCTACGACCACTTTTCGCGTAGTTAGATGCGTTAAAAGGAAATGGTCAACATTTATGTCCGTGCATGCGCAGACGAAAGTTACAGTACAATTTTAATGAAATTCGTACCGAATTATTAAAGTACTATTCCTGATCGACCCTCCAAGTCTGAACTAATTTCAACGATATTTAAGGTAGTTATGGGCGTTTCAAGCATTCCACATTTGCGCATGCGCAGACGAAAGTTATGGTACAATTTCAATTAATTCAATGAAACATTATCTGCGATCCAACCCACATATATCCTCAGAATTTCAGCTCTCTACGACCACTTTTCGCGTAGTTAGAAGCGTTAAAAGGAAATGGTCAACATTTATGATCGTGCATGCGCAGACGAAAATTACAGTACAATTTTAATGAAATCCGTACTGAACTATTGAGGTACTATTCCTGATCGACCCTCCAAGTTTCAACTCATTTCAACGATATTTAAGGTAGTTATGGGCGCTTCAAGCATTCCACATTTGCGCATGCGCAGACGAAAGTAATTGTACAATTTCAATGACTTTGATGAGACATTATCTGCGATCCAACCCGCATATATCCTCAGAATTTCAGCTCTCTACGACCACTTTTCGCGTAGTTAGAAGCGTTAAAAGGAAATGGTCAACATTTATGATCGTGCATGCGCAGACGAAAGTTACAGTACAATTTTAATGAAATTCGTACTGAATTATTAAAGTACTATTCCTGATCGACCCTCAAAGTCTGAACTAATTTCAACGATATTTAAGGTAGTTATGGGCGTTTCAAGCATTCCACATTTGCGCATGCGCAGACGAAAGTTATGGTACAATTTCAATGAATTCAATGAAACATTATCTGCGATCCAACCCACATATATCCTCAGAATTTCAGCTCTCTACGACCACTTTTCGCGTAGTTAGAAGCGTTAAAAGGAAATGGTCAACATTTATGATCGTGCATGCGCAGACGAAAATTACAGTACAATTTTAATGAAATCCGTACTGAACTATTGAGGTACTATTCCTGATCGACCCTCCAAGTTTCAACTCATTTCAACGATATTTAAGGTAGTTATGGGCGCTTCAAGCATTCCACATTTGCGCATGCGCAGACGAAAGTAATTGTACAATTTCAATGACTTTGATGAGACATTATCTGCGATCCAACCCGCATATATCCTCAGAATTTCAGCTCTCTACGACCACTTTTCGCGTAGTTAGAAGCGTTAAAAGGAAATGGTCAACATTTATGATCGTGCATGCGCAGACGAAAGTTACAGTACAATTTTAATGAAATTCGTACTGAATTATTAAAGTACTATTCCTGATCGACCCTCAAAGTCTGAACTAATTTCAACGATATTTAAGGTAGTTATGGGCGTTTCAAGCATTCCACATTTGCGCATGCGCAGAAGAAAGTTATGGTACGATTTCAATGACTTTGATGAGACATTATCTGCGATCCAACCCGCATAATATCCTCAGAATTGCAGCTCTCTACGACCACTTTTCGCGTAGTTAGATGCGTTAAAAGGAAATGGTCAACATTTATGTCCGTGCATGCGCAAACGAAATTTACAGTATAATTTCAATGAAATTCGTACTGAATTATTAAAGTACTATTCCTGATCGACCCTCCAAGTTTGAACTCATTTCAACGATATTTAAGGTAGTTACGGGCTTTTCATGTATTTCACGTTTGCGCATGCACAGGCGAAGTTATCGTAATTTTTCAATGATTTTGTTATGGGACCATCTGTGACCTAACCCGCACCTACCCTCCAAATTTCAGCCCATAAATCCAGCAAAACACCAATTTTCAAGTCTGAACCTCTGAACTATTTCGCATGACTCAGGTCGCCAATATCTCTTGAGTGGGCAACTACGTCGGAAGCTTGAACCGAAGACGCCTTAATCGGGAATTTCATTTTAGCAAAAATCAGTTAACCACCAGATTCATCTTACTAAAATTTTACATAGTCCAGGCAGCCAGTACCAGAAATTCAAAAACCAGTTAACCACCAAAACATGTCGGTCCATTTTGGCAATTACCAAGTACTCACTCGGAATTTTAGGTTAAAAACCAGACCAAAACATGGTGCTGATGAGGAGTAAGTTCATCTCATTCTACATAATATTATTAATTCATTTTTCTGATCCGATAATTTTATTTGAAAATTCGGTAAAAATATAGGTAGAAATCGCACTTTCCCAAGGATTAGCCTCGCCGCTTACACCTGGTACCTGCATAACGTCCTCCGATTATTGACCTTGTTGGGTATTTGATCATGATCAACCACCGGTCTCTTGATTTGATAACATTTACTCATTAATTTACTGCAGATACTTCGTGAACTGGTTCATAAGAGTTGACTTAACTGTGACGGCCGGGGGGGGGAAAAAGTCGACTTAATATGGTTTTGTTGTTTATCGACGTGTTTGCCAACTGGAGGAATTGACAAAGTTAATAGAAGTACAGCCATATACACAGAAGCTGGAGAGGACACTCGCTCGCCGTGGGAAGATTTACTTAGTCGATATTTTCCAGACCGTAACAGGCACATAATAGCAGGTATATATATCGGAGCGTAGGTGTAGGTATCTTCCGCGTGGCAGGCTCCATAGAAATATAAATCGTCCAGAAGGGGGAGGCGCATAAACAAAGAATTTGATCGGATTTATCCCCGAGGTGTAATGCAGTGTAGTAGACTGGTCTCCGAGTGCTGGCAGTTAGTTTCTAGAAAACGTCCGATAAAGAGCGAACTAAACTGAGAAAAGCGCGACAAATAAGTTCATAACCTTTAAAATACCATGGATTATTATAAATTAATGTCCTGCGGTGCTAATAATCAGAATTTCTTGCACATCTTCCTCTACAAGACGCAACGGTAGGTTTGGTATTTAAACGCAATATTCAAAGCCAAATGTTTACGGTGGGCGGTAAATCCAATGGGCAATTTTACCTGTTTTATTTTATTTTCTTAAGTAAAAGATCTCGGCGAGTGCTTTCCGAAAAGGTGCTGTATGAGGGGTATCCGGTGATCGAAATTGTGCGATAAACAAGTGGAAATAGAGCGAAATGACGTCATAAGTAAAGCCCCCCCCCCCCCCCCCCCCAATCATTGATTGGGGTGTTATGAGCGAAACATGGGTCTAAAATTGGGTTTTTTGGTGTTCTAGTAACATGAGCTTGAGAGCTATCGTTTTCCATGTTTTTCTGGGCGAGGAGACCGAATATGAAGTTGATTTTGACCAGAGTGGAAAACTGAGGTTCTAACAAAATTTCAGCCTTAAATTCACCTTAGAATTTGGTCTAAAATCCACGTTCTTCCGCACACAGTTCGGGTCCCCCATCTGGGTCCTAATTTTCTCCAAAGCTCGGCAGCCGGATCGGAATACACCCAGGTGTGTTTCGGTGGGGGGGGGGGGGGGGGTAAAATAGGGGTTTTCGATGTTTTTTGAAGTTTTAGTGAACACGAGCTTCTGAGGTATCGTCTTCCATGTTTTATTTTTGGGGCGCGAAGACCGAATATGAAGTTGATTTTGACCAAAGAGTGAAAAACTGAGGTTGTAACGAAGGTTCAGCTCCCAAAATTCATTTTTTATGAGTCAAAAACATGGGAAATTGTCTGAAATCAACATAAATTTGTATAATAACAGGAAATAGTAGTATCAATAGATGAATCAAGACAATTAAATGGCACTACCAATGATCAGAAATGATAATTTTTAATAAAACTAGGAGCCTAATTCATTTATGGGGGGGGGGGGGGTGGGGGGAGGATTGGTGGAAACCATCAAAAATAGCTATTTCAATTATTGCACATAAAAGAAACAACAAATGAACAGCCAACATTTCTGTAGGTATGTCCAGTAGAATAATAAACCCATGTGAAAGGACTTTGCAGCGTTTTAATTTGCCTCGACCAAGGTATATGTGCAAAAGGGGTCAATTAATTTTTTCCGCCGATTTTGAAGGTAGGTAAGGTATACCTTCCAAAATCGATTAATATAAATCCTTCAATAAATACAATTTTTTTATTACGTCGCCGACCAGTAAAATCGCCCTTTCCCAAGTCCATCGCCCGGAAATACGATTCCTACACATTTGAACATAGTTCCCCCAAAATTTTAAACCCAATTAAGGTAAAGGAAAGCAATATTTGAAACGTTCAAAACTAGTGAGAAATAGTGGTGTAAGGACCCTGGTTGGACAAATTCTGCAAATACCAACTAAAATGTAGAAAAAGATTAATTTGCTAAAGAAACGAATGTTATTTGAATTAAAAAAAGGTATGGAGGCAAAGGGTGCTTTCGATTTAAGATCGACTAGCTTTTATAGTTGAAAAAAAATTATTTTGAGAAATTGTTGAACTACGTTGCCTACTTTGAAAAATTCGCTCATTAGGCCATGCTGCTTGACTCAAAATTTATAGTGCAGATTAATTTCAAAATATTTTTACAGTCAACATTTCATGGCAGTTTTATTACGCTTGAGAGAAAATGGGATCTGTGCATGTTGAGTGACATGAAACCAGTCGTAGGTAGTCCGGTATTCCATCCGCCGAGTGTGTTCAGAACGTACATTTATTGTACAGTGGCCTGCAATCCTCAAGGCCGGCTCAGCGAGAGAAGTTGATTATGAAAAAGGAGTGAAAGAAACCCGGGTCTTCCAGACAAAGTGAATCCACGACTGCAGAGAGAGCCCTAAGAGGGTCCCCCATTTGTTTCAATTCGATTAGCCCCTGGTTGAAGAGGACACTTGTCAGACGTTGGAAAGGTGGGTGGAAGGGCAGAAGGTCCACGTTCCCTACCTCACATTCCACGTCCAAGCCCTTCGTCTTCGTCATTCCATCTTCTTCTTCTTCCTCTTGACATCGACTCCTCAGGTTTAGAGCCTGAACAAGTCTTGGATAACGATGGGTGGAATTCCAATATAAGCTGATACAAGTTAATTTTAATAATATATGTGATGAATGTGTTTTAGCGTACATCCACCACGAGCGGTACGAGGGAGGATGTGTCCGTTGGTTATGGGTGTACCACCACCATTCACGGATTCTTTTAGGATCGTTGCCTGGCTTGGTTATGGGGGGGACCACCACCAGTCCCAGGATCTTTTTGTATGTGTGCTCGGTATGGTTATGGGCGGACCACCACCATTCACGGATTCTTTTGGGTTTAGGAGAGAGAGATGAGGTAAGGAGGAGAGAGAGTAGTCAGTGACTAGAGGAGAGCGTAGAATGAGGAAAAAGATGCAGGAGGCGAGTTTTTATATGCTTGGGAGCTGTCTCCCTCCATCCTCTAGCTGGTAGAGGATGGTGGGGATCTCCAGGCTGGCCCTCGGCTCTCTTGTGCCTTCTGTCTCCACTTCTAGGTTTATTTGGCAAGATCTTATTTCTACATACAAGGGTTGTGGTTCTGGGAGGATACCACGACAATATATATATATATATATATAATTTTAATATAAGCTAATTTTCATTTGACGTGAGGTGGGAAACTTTCTCTCTAAGGATGCCATCCGAATGTTGTACTACACCCTAGTACAGCCGATTATGATGTGTGGAATCTCTGGATGGGGTGGAGCGGGTCTCCTTGATTCTGGTTCTGTAGCTCAAAACTTGCTAATTAAAGTTCTACTTTAAAAAAAGTCTTAGATACTCCACTGTTGAGCTGTTTAGACGGATCCAGGTTCTTCCATTCCCGGCCCTCATTAATAAAATAACTGCAACAAGGATCCATAAGTCATTACATACGACAAAGGCGTTACAATTCCTGGAGGAGGGTGTTACCAGGGCTTGGAACCAAAATCTTGTCAGGTTACCTTTTCGAAAAACTGTTCGTGGTCAGATGGCTCTTGACTTTAGGGGGGCTAAACTTTTTAATGACTTGCCGGATAGCTTGGGCTCAATTTCTTCGCTTACTGTCTTTAAAAAGAAACTTAAGTTACATTATCAGCAGCAATATCTCATCCCTTAGAACAAATGTTTAAGTTTTTTTTATTCAGCAATTATTTATTTTTTATAAATATATTTTTTCCAATGTACGTTTTAGGTGTTAGACAAGTTAGTTTGTAAGGTAACTCCTCCCCACAGCACAAGTCCTGGACTTACAGTGGGGAGTAGCATTTGTACTAAACACCATTTTGTAATATTAAGTAAAAGTCTTTTACTAGCTCCCCGCGGTTTTCACCACAGCAGGCGCGCACTTTAGGAAGTGGCTCCCCGCGGTTTTCACCACCAGGCGCCTGGGAGGTGGAAGCTAGTACCCCGCGGTTTTCAACACAGCAGGCACCTGGGATGAGAAGCTAGTACCCCACGGTTTTCACCACAGCAGGTACTAGTGGAGAGGAAGGTGTCCCACGGTTTTCACCACAGCAGAAGGTGGATGGAAGCTAACACTCCGCGGTTTTTACCGCAGCACGTGTCAGTGGAGCAGGAGGTATCCCGCGGTTTTCACCACAGCAGATACCAGGACGGAGCACCCCACGGTTTTCACCACAGCAGGTACGAGGAAAGGAGGGAAAGAGGACGAGACAGAGAGAAAGAGAGAGAAGTCGGGGGTCGGATCGTCGAATCACCCGATTTTTCCACCCGTCCACAATCGGCCGTTACGACCGTCTGAGGCGGTTGGCGGTTGGGGAAAACCCTTGTTGTTGACCAGCTCAACGCTCTCCGCGTTTATTTGGTAAGATCTCTCGTAATATTACAGGAGTGGTTTCTGAGAGGGAATCACCACAGACATAATGAAACTTCTCAGGCTCGCCGAATTCCCAAATGACTGCAACAGCAATGTTAGAAAATTATGAACGCATCAGTGAAGACGACGGTCGTCTGGAATTTGACAGTGAAGATGAGATTTTGTAACTTACTGAATAATTCCTATTTTTTTAAATTATTTCTTGTATTATCTGTATTGTTCTTGTACAACTATTTTTCATTCAATATTTCAATATTTTTTATTCATTGCTGAATTACTTCTATTTCATGTACAATACTTTCTTGTACAGATTTATTTTATTCGCAAATGTTCATACTATATTCGTTCAAATAGCTTTTGGTTCACACTATGTTCGACAGCTTTGCTCTGGTACTTGGTACTATTACTATTTTATCGTACGTAAGTGACTCTTTTCCGTTTCAACCTCTCACGGATGTTGAACAGCTGAATTTTCGGGTCAACGAAAGACGGAAAAAATCAATCGTTTATGCAAAATCCTATATAACTCCGGGATTTGTCGGGTTTTGCAAAAATGTCCGACGTTTATCGTTGATCTTGAAATGGACGATAGTAGCGAATTTCATGGTTACTATACATGAACTGAATCATTGGATTAAAAACTACAAATTAGCACATACAAAGGATCATCGCATGAATTAAGTAGCATAGGATCTGAACGTTTTTTCGTTTCCTAACAATTTATAATTTTGGAGATAGCGTGGTTTGCAAAACCGGCGCGGCGCGCATATCTAGGGACGAGTAATTTGCCACCCAGGCGAAATGCCACCGCCAAACAGCGTTGAAAGAAATGTCAAGGTTTGTTGGGAAGGAACAGGTTTCTATACACATATCCAACAAAGGGGGAAAGAGCAGGTTTCTATAATAATATTATGCACATCCATGAGCGAGGCGCGAAACACGAGGTATGCTATTTTGGCGAGCAAAATGGATATCAATCATTTCTCGGCTTAGGTTTTGTTGGCGGGTAAATATTTACAATAGGGGGACGTTTTTTTGCCGGTGGGGAGGGGGGGGGGGGTAGTTACCTACCAACCTGGGAGCTGTAACAGTGTGGGCTGATCTCGACACATTTTTTCTTCCGGTGGAGACGGGATCGGTTTGGGGAAGCCTAATCGACATCCCTTCTTAACCGGTGATAATCTCGCTGGTCTAGGAGGGGGACTCTCGAGGGTCTACCCCCACTGTTACACTCTGTCACATGTTAGCAGAGCGTGGTTCGGTAGTATGCGCTGAGCACTTCACCATACTCCATCCACTTTTTGTGGGCTTACCAGAAGGATGATTCCTTTTCTAACAACCTGTCCCTTTGATAATGCGTACATCTACTAGTTTCCCCCCTTTAGAGTGTCAATATAATTAAAATATACTGAGCTCATTAGAAGGCGATTGATGCCATGTCCCAGTTGACAAGTCCCAATAGTTGTTCCATCCCAACGATGGAGGTTGATCACTTGGAGGTTGTCCAGATGAGCACAATTCACTGGACAACAACCTCTGACATTATTCGCCAATACTCGTACGCAGGAGCTTTGTTCTCCACCAGTAAAATATTATTGAGGTAGTACCATTACGATGGAGGTTAGTCACCTTGAAGTTGTTCAGATGTCCTTCTCCCGAACCAGAACTTCGTACTACATTTCACCTCCCTTTTCCCTCTCATACTTCTGCTACCCAGAAGTATGTCATGTGGGGAGGAGTGTAACAGTGTGGGCTGTTCTCGATACATTTTTTCTTCCGGTGGAGACGGGATCGGTTTTGGGAAGCCTAATCGATATCCCTTCTTAACCGGTGATAGTCTCGCTGGTCTAGGAGGGGGACTCTCGAGGGTCCTCCCACACTGTTACACTCTGTCACTGAGCATAACAATGTTTTTTCTCATGCTCGATTTCAGAGACTAACAGTTGAAAATAGGTAATATACCAAAATGGCTCATCAGCGGCGCAACTGCGTAACCAGTCGAGATCAGTTCTTGAACCGGACTTGTTCTGTTGGTTGGAAATCCGTGGCCCGCGAAGGACGGCCCAGTCACAGATCCGAGCTCCCGAGCAGTTTGACAACGCAGGCGCTGGACGGTCTCCTCGTATTTATGAGTCATTCGCATTCCATCGAACCCCCACAACTCTCACCGGGCGAGTCCTTCGTCTTGTCCGACCTCAGGAATCCCCGTCTCCTCATCCTGTCTGAGATGACTAACAATGACCGAACATCGACACGTCACGCAACTCAACGAAAAGAACCCAACCAGCGATGCACAGCCAATGACAGAACGTCTCGTCGCACGTTGAATTTTTCCACCATTCAGAAATAACATGCGAGACCTGCGCAGCAAGAATGATGAATTATCAATCCAACGCATGAAGCCAATGAACCTGTTCCAGCCCGTTGCTGCACTTGAAACAGGCACAGGTAGGTATACAATTTCACCACGCATACTCAAAACTGCAACAACCTTCACTTATACAGCTAATCGAAGCAAAATTGAATAAATATCAAATTCTCGAGTTCTTGAGTTTTATTCAATGCATTTGCTTTTGAGCTTTATTCAATTTGAGTTTGTATTTATTCAATGTATGTATTCAATGTGTTTTCAATGTATTTTCAATATATTTATTCAATGTGTTTCCATGAATTTCAATGTATTTATTGGAACTTCTTCCAAAATCAAGATCCCCGTGAACTTTGAGGAGCCGACAGCCCATTGTTGGTCTACGTTATAATGCCGTCGTTCCGCCACATCCTCAACTCCTTCATCAAAATAGATCGTAAACCGTCAGTTGCCTCCAGTTTTAACCGTCGCGTCGTACTACTAAAATTTACGATGGAATCTTTTGTGATGGGATTACTGTAGCTGGCAGGTTGGATGGTCATGTTTCAGAGGGTGATTCCAGCGATGAGTTTCAATGAGCGGTTCTGCAAACTTTGAACGGCAATAAAATATTTTCCTCTTTTCATGCATAATTGCACGATTTATGAAAATCGCGCGATTTTCATTCAACAACAATGGATGGACACTGTGGTTTTTCGGTGTATTTAAATTACGAGTATGCTGCAGTATACTGCATCGAATATATATTTTACGGCATATTGTAAGACCGGCCTCAAGTCACTTTAAATGGAACAATAATTGAAGGACACAAGTGCAAATAACATTCGTAATAAGCATAAAGCGGAAAGAGAAAACAGAAGCATACGGAGAAAAAACACTTCGTAGTTACTGAAAGAATAAAACGAAATTGAGCGTCACAGAAATTCACGAAATGCTCTCAATTAGAGTCAACTTGAATAAATATGTACAGAAGCAGTGAAAACCCCAGTTTCAGGCCGGTTACATATCACCATCAAACCAATATTACCAATGAAAATACCATCCACATGAGTGTGAAAACATGAAAAAAGGTCTTCAAAAAAAGGTGTACCTATACAACTAAAAAGCAAAAAACAATTTTTATGCTCAACAAACGCAATTTATTCAAAGCCGATGCATCAAAATTTGTGAAGCCAAATTTCAACTAAAATGTATGAAAACAAAAAAGAACCGATATAATATTATATACAATATGGAGGCTATGTAAATCTGGCGCAGTCTTCAAAAATTTTGTTGCTTCGGCTTTGAATAAATTGCGTTTGTTGAGCATATACACTCTTCTTCTTTTTAGTCTTATTCACCTTTTCTGAAGTAGATTTTTTTTTAAATTTTTTTTTGCTTTTTATTGCAATCAACAGATTATTTATTTTTTTTAATTATACTTTCAAGTACATTTTTCAAAGTAGGTTTCTTCAAATAATTTTTTTTTTAAATTAAGTACTTGAACGAATAACATGTTTATTACTTACGAATCACAACAAATACAATACCGTAACATTCTAATAGTAACCAGGAATTAACAATAATAATACATGATATGGTTTGGGCCTTCAAGGCCCGTCAGCAGAAGTTCCGTTGGTTCAACCGTGCCATAAGTTATGAAAGTACACGCTTGAGGAAGGCACATGGGGATAAATAAATAGAGATAAATAAATTGGTGTGAAATAAATTAATGAAAATAAAATGTTTCTTAATTATAATTAAGTTCCGAAACCAGGAATTCCCTGTACCGCCAAGCATTGCGAACGTATCTACAGAGCGAAGACCAATCAGGACCATTCAACACGTCCAAGAATTCCTGTCTCGATAGAGACAATCGCCCAAAGCATTCCAGTCTGGCATATGCTAGAATTGGACATTCTGCCACGAAATGCTCCACAGATTCGTTAACCGCAAGGTTACACAGTGAGCACAGATAACTACTGCGACTTCGCACACACGGCTGCCAATTGACGTTCAGCAGCTCTACGTACGTTTTTCAAAGTAGGTTTCTTCAAATAATTTTTTTTTTTAAATTAACTACTTACCTACCTACCACAGTTTTCTATGCTGACGCCAATACTGACCCAATAGGTACTGAATTGATACTAGCTCAGTAATATACCTCACGCTGTCAAGTACTGACCCAATTACTATTGAGGTAATTGAGGCACTGTCTTTGGCAGACGTTTTCTGTCTTCAAACCGTGCAAATGCCTGTCAAAGCACTAGAAATCGAAGATTATAACTGGCCCAGTACTACTTTTTTGCTTACAAAACTAGTATGGGGGATGATCCTTTTTTCATTTGGAAAAAGATTCAGTCCAGTAGTTTCGAAATAATCGTTGGAAAAACTAAAAAAAACTAATAAATTAATTAATTAAATAAAGTCATGTAGTATGGCTATAAGAGCAAATTTTCAAATAAATATTCGTGCTATTGTGTAAAAAGATTATAGATACTTTTCGTTAACTTTTAATTTTTACCGATTTTTGATTCTTATACAGTCAAATTTGACCCACTCTTTTTAAAGAAAAATATTTGTATCACCGAAATAGTCCCTGTTTCTGTCTTCAACTCTCTACTACTCGTCTACACTCAACACTAGCGCACGATGTACGGGGTTTTCAATGTATCAACACGTCATACGAAAGCCAGTCAAGTCGGATTTGGATGAATTTGATCACCCGGGCAATCCGCTTCAACCCTCATCGAGATTTTCTGTTGATGGTATTATGCGCTCCAAGGTATTGCGGACACAGCAGTGATTTTGACAGAAACGTAAATCCAGAAAACGATTAAGCTGTTGCGGAAGGATTGACAGCGATTGCCGAGTTCAAAAATTGACTTTTCACAAACTGGTTCGATTTTCTACAGCAATATTCATAGCCCTCCATTTCATCATTTACACTCAGCTGCGCATGCGATTTCCTTCGTCTTTTTCTTTTTTTTTCTCTCTCTCTTTTCAAAATAAATGTTTGTGCAGTGAGAGGCGCCACCTTCCACCAACAGCGGCAGCGCGAAAGAACAAAAACATTCGCATAAATCCATCACTGGCGTCTCGTGCCTGGAAAGAATGCCGCATTTCTCTGCAACCTGCGTGCCTTCGGTACATCGCTTTAAATTCCTGTATGCTAAACTTTCGAGGACACTATGTCATGAGACTTTCTAAAATGAATACGGCTGTACTGTTAATATTATAGGTAGACGTGAACATTTTTTTGGCAGTTATTTATATGAAGGAGTTGAATAAAGCGATGAAATCGTTATTACGACCAACATTCACCGATGAACCCACGCTTAGAGGTGGGTAGTTCATGACTGAACTGCTCTTGAAGAACCAACTCCGCCAGCTGAACTGCTCCTCGACTTGGTTCACTTCAATGAACGTTCGTTCAATAGGACCACAGAGTGAAAGAATCAAGGACCCAGTGTATGGAGATGGATGTAGGAAGGAGGCTGTACTAAAGAACTATCGTTCCTTGGATTATGGACTAAGAACTAGTAGCTCACTCACAAGGTGGCGATTGAGAAAGTTCTTTAGTTCTTGCAGTTCATAGGAACGGTGGATACTACATGAGGAGTTTATAGTAGTATCAACTGAACGACAGTTCCTTTGGTTCATTTAGGGGTTGTTCTTGTTTGACTGGAAACGAAAAGGAACTGGAATGAACTACTGAACTAACTAAAAAGAACTACTCCTTTCAAGAAGTGAACGAACTGAACTTGAGTCCCTCAAATGAACTTCTCTCACCCACCTCTACCAACGCTCAAATGAAATGGCACAACTGGTCACAAGTGTTGTAAATTATGCCGTTACGAAGCTAATGCACTGGACACGGTTTGTAACAGGCGTCGCTTGCAGAAGACACGTCTCGGTCCCTCGGGTTGAAATAAATCAGCTAACAGATTTTGGGACGTATGGGAAGTGTCAGCTCACGACTGAGGAAATTTTAGAATCATTAATTTATCATTTTGAGAAGCGTAAATATGACCAGATGAGCAAATTTTGATTTATATTTGGCTCACGTACCTAACGCCATTTATGGATTGTCCACCACAATCTGTAGGTATGCTACAGAATTGCCTTTACAAACCCACCCTTTAAAAACTTTTTTTTTTTTAATAACAGAAACTTGCTATAATAGACAGAAACGATCAGTCCTAAATGAGAATAGGTGTACCACCTCACCTCAGTATCTACTTTCAAATAAATAGTAATAATTTAAAAGATGCGTGGCTGCCCCATTACAGTTTTGCTTGGTAACGAAATGAGATAACTAAATTGAAATATACCATATTTTGTACTGATGGGAATGGCAAACCTCTCGGGCTTTCTGTAGCCCCAATGTTTTCCAGAATTCCGCGAGGTGACTCATTGAAGTGCATCACAGTTATTTCGAACCCACTGAAATCACTCGATGTTCACTAATGCAATAAACGACCACTCACTTCTTTCAGAGGTCCCAGGCCTCAACCTGGTTGGCTGCTGGTTATTAAAAAAAAGCTGCAAATTATTACACAACGGCTCATTATTTACCTGTATAAATGCCCCGTCTGTGTAGATCACTGTTCTCTGTGATCAGTACCTACCCTCGTTTTCCCCCCAGGAAAGCCCCAAATCGAGTACTTGAGCCGGCCCGGGAAAAAGTTTCATAAAAATGGGCGGGATTCAATATTTCAATAATTATTTGCAGTTATTCATAAAGCATAAGATACATAATAAACCGTTGTGTAATAATTTACCTGTATAGATCTGCGCAGATCGTTTTCTGTGGTCAGTACCTAGCCTAGGTCTCCCCCCCAGGAAAGCCCTCAATTACTGTGTATTGGCGCCAGCCCAGGAATTAAATTTCATAAAAATGCGCGGGAGTCAACAATTCGATCATTGATTATTTCTTGTTATTCATGAAGCATGTTTGTTCAAGTTCGAAAAGCATCTATCAACAAAATCTGTTTTGGTCAGTTTAACCCAGAGCTTCTTCCCGCCATAATTATTTACTACATGAAATTACAATTTTTTTCGGACTTGGGGGGGGGGTTTAGGTTCCAATATATCCTATAACACTTAAGGGGCAGGTTAACCTTCCTGAAGGGAATGCAGTTAGTCGGGAAGGTGCTTTCCCACACGGCAGTTAGGCCCCTAATGTTTCCCACTCGAGATAACAACGGTCTGAAGATGTTACCATTCGAAAGGTCTGCAAAAGGGGTTCGAGATCGTGGCGGGGGGGAGGTCATGCATAAACATTCCTAATATCTCCGGGAGGAAGCGGAACACGGGATGCCGAAAGGGTTAAGTTATCCGAAATTCGACCTCCTCTTACCTTCTGCGGGTAAATTGATAGCCTTATTCGGTTTCATTTTACTACTCGCTACACGTTGAAAGCTACCATGCCCTCGGTTGGGCCGTCTATTTATGCACTAAAGTCATTATGGTAGTAGTAAGTCACTCCAGGCAGAGGAAGAGAAGAAAAACAGGAGGACAGAAGAAAAACTCTTCAAATCATGAAGCGAACGAGCGACAAAAATCCGAGCGAATTTTTTCAGTAAGTAAAATTCGAGCCTGTAGGTGTCTATTTGCAACACAACAGGAAAACGCTGCAAATCCCTGCACAACGGTTTATTATTTTGTACAGAATACCCTTCTGTTACAGATCACAGCTCTCTGTATAGATAACCCTTCATATAATATAATATGTACTACTCTATACATATTATGTAGATCGCAGATCCTCCGTAGGTTAGTACCTAACGCCGTACACGTTACTAGGTACCTACCTAAATCACGAGTTGAATGTTGCTAAAATAATCCTTTCGATGACAAACAGTAACTAAAATGGCGAAAAGAAACGCAAATAAGGAAGTTCTGAAGGAAAATTGTTGATGTGGAGTGAAATAGATGCCCCTTCTGCGTAGATCACTGTTTTCTGCGGTCAATAACTACCCTCGTGGTCAAGTATAATGAACTGTTGTGTAATAACTTGCCCATCAATAGGTAACACTTGAACGGTTGTTCAAGTTGCAAAAGTACCGATCAACAAAATCCAGTCCCTTCTTGGTAGATGAACCGTTGTTTAATAGTTTACCGTTGTGTGATAATTTACCGTTATGAAATAATTTGCCGTTGTGTAATAATTTACCCATCAATAATAATTTAACGTTTGTTCAAGATTCAGAAGTACCTACCAACAAAATCCAATAGCCCATCACTTATCAAATGACATAATATCGCAGAACAACCAACTCGACTTCATACAGCCATCCTTGATTATAATCAGGTGCTTCCTAGTGTTGATATCCGGACCGGATTTATACTGTTTGATTCTCGATCATGTTGACGAAGCGTTTTGGTGCACACAAACGGCTGGACGTACAATGCTCCGGTTGGTCTCAAAAAATTGTTTAGCTCAAGACAAATTTAATAACGTAAAAAAAAACCATACCTTTCTATCGAAAGTTTTCGAGCTACGGCGTTCTGAAAATTTCAACCCCTATTTTGAACCCCTTAGAGATGACTGACAGTAACGTCGAGCTTCGAGGACCAACTAGGCCCCGAACGGAACCTATAACCCGAATTTCATCAATTTCGTTTCATGGTAACTAAGAAAAGTGGCCAGTACGGCGTACGGCGGACAGACAGAAATTTTTGGTTTATTATTTTCAATAATGAACCATTGGAATCGAGCATGAAAAAAAAAATTCTAACCCCCCTCAAAATTTGATGGTTTACGTTTCAAGGTATGTAGAATCCAAAACTGCAATAAAAATATTTCTGTCTGTCCGCCGTACGCCGTACGCCGTACGGGCCACTTTTCTTAGTTACCATGAAAAAAAATTGATGAAATTCGGGTTATAGGTTCCGTTCGGCGTCTAGTTGGTCCTCGAAGCTCGACGTTACTGTGAGTCATCTCTAAGGGGTTCAAAATACGGGTTGAAATTTTCAGAACGCCTATACCATTTTTTTACGTAAATATTTTTACGGTTTTAAATAGTTCTTGAACTTGCGAGTTTTTTAAGACCATCCGGAGCATCGTACGTCCAGCCGTTCGTTCACAGTAAGGCCCCGAAGTTTGCACCGACAGGCATTTTCGACTCCAGTGTGAATGAAATTGTGTACAATTCAAACCAAATCTCGTAACTGCAGAGACGCGCCCACAATAGGAAATTTGGCGGAGTATGAAGTCGAGTTGGTTGTTCTGTGATATTATTTCATTTGAAAAACGCTGCAAATCCCTGCACAACGGTTTATTATTTTGTATAGAATACCCTTCTGTTACAGATCACAGCTCTATGTATAGATAACCCGTCTATATAATATGATATGTACTATTCTATTATATACATATTATGTAGATCGCAGACCCTCCGTAGGTTAGTACCTAACCCCGTACTCGTTACTAGGTACCTACCTAAATCACGAGTTAAATGTTGCTAAAATAATTCTGCCGATGACAAACAGTACCTAACAAAAAGAAACACACATAATGAAGTTCTGAAAAGAAATTGTTGATGAGGAGTGAAAAAAGTTGCAAAAGTACCTACCAACAAACTCCAGCCCCTTCTACGTAGATGGTATAATGAACCGTTGTGTAATAATTTACCGTTGAGTAATAATTTACCGTAGTAATAATTTACCCATCAATAATACTTCAACGTTTGTCCAAGTTTCACTACCTACCAACAAACTCCAAAAGAGCCATCATTTTTCAAATTAAATAATATCACAGAACAACCAACTCGACTTCATACTCCGCCAATATAATCAGGTGATCCCTACCAATGATTGGCCGTATTCACAAATTCCTATTGTGGGCGCGTCTCTGGTTACGAGATTTGGTTTGAATTGTATACAATTTCATTCACACTGGAGTCGAAAATGCCTGTCGGTGCAAACTTCGGGGCCTTACTGTGAACGAACGGCTGGACGTACGATGCTCCGGATGGTCTTAAAAAACTCGCAAGTTCAAGAACTATTTAAAACCGTAAAAATATTTACGTAAAAAAATGGTATAGGCGTTTTGAAAATTTCAACCCCTATTTTGAACCCCTTAGAGATGACTCACAGTAACGTCGAGCTTCGAGGACCAACTAGACGCCGAACGGAACCTATAACCCGAATTTCATCAATTTTTTTTCATGGTAACTAAGAAAAGTGGCCCGTACGGCGTACGGCGTACGGCGGACAGACAGAAATATTTTTATTGCAGTTTTGGATTCTACATACCTTGAAACGTAAACCATCAAATTTTGAGGGGGGGTAAGAATTTTTTTTTTCATGCTCGATTCCAATGGTTCATTATTGAAAATAATAAACCAAAATGATGGCTCTTTTGGAGTTTGTTGGTAGGTAGTGAAACTTGAACAAACGTTGAAGTATTATTGATGGGTAAATTATTACTACGGTAAATCATTACTCAACGGTAAATTATTACACAACGGTTCATTATACCATCTACGTAGAAGGGGCTGGAGTTTGTTGGTAGGTACTTTCGCAACTTTTTTCACTCCTCATCAACAATTTCTTTTCAGAACTTCATTATGTGTGTTTCTTTTTGTTAGGTACTGTTTGTCATCGGCAGAATTATTTTAGCAACATTTAACTCGTGATTTAGGTAGGTACCTAGTAACGAGTACGGGGTTAGGTACTAACCTACGGAGGGTCTGCGATCTACATTATATGTATAGAATAGTACATATCATATTATATAGACGGGTTATCTATACAGAGAGCTGTGATCTGTAACGGAAGGGTATTCTATACAAAATAATAAACCGTTGTGCAGGGATTTGCAGCGTTTTTTATTGCATTTTCGGATTCTACATACCTTGAAACGGAAACCATCAAATTTTGAGGGGGGGGGGGGGGGGGGGGTTAGAAAAAAAATTTGTCATGCTCGATTCCAAAGGTCCATTATTGAAAATAATAAACCAAAATTAGGCGTTTCTGAAATGACTTCCCTAACTTGAACTACCTTCAACCTACTGATATTTACAAAAAATTCACGGTTTTTAAAACGTAAAACTCCAAATAATACACTTTTTTCCTTCAAAACTTGTGTGGGACAACCTCATTGACAAAGTGCTCGTATCGTTCAAAAATGACTCCTAAGAAGGGAAAACCCATTCCAGCTAAGTTTCACAATCCGAATTAAACAGTATTAACAAATCCTCCGCGAAATGAAAAGCATATCCGAATAACCTGAAGGGTGTAACGTAAGATCCATCATCCCTCAACTAATACCACCTATCAGCTTCCAGACCCGAATGCGTGGTAAGAGAGGCTCGTGAAATTGGTTTCGCCCTTATAATCCGGAGGGGTTCATTAAAACCGTTCTCGGATGAGATTTTCATCGCGACGGAAATGTTTCTTTTGCTTCCTCTCTACCGAAGGCAGGGAAGCTTTGTATTAGTGCAGGAGTCGAAAAACGCTGCATATCCCTGCACAACGGTTTATTATTTTGTACAGAATACCCTTCTGTTACAGATCACAGCTCTATGTATAGATAACCCGTCTATATAATATGATATGTACTATTCTATACGTATTATGTAACTCGCAGATCCTCCGTAGGTTAGTACCTAACCCCGTACTCGTTACTAGGTACCTACCTAAATTACGAGTTAAATGTTGCTAAAATAATTCTGTCGATGACAAACAGTACCTAAAACGGCAAAAAGAAACGCAAATATTGAAGTTCTGAAGGAAAATTGTTGATGTGGAGTGAAAAAAGTTGCAAACATACCTACCAACAAACTCCAGCCCCTTCTACTTGGTTGTTATAATGAACCGTTGTGTAATAATTTACCACTGTGTAATAACTTACCCATAAATAATACTTCAACGTTTGTTCAAGTTTCACTACCTATCAACAAACTCCAAAACAGCCATCATTTTTCAAATGAAATAATATCACAGAACAACCAACTCGACTTCATACAGCCATCCTTGATTATAATCAGGTGATCCCTAGCGATGATGATCTCGGGCCAATTCCCGATTGTTAGCGCGTCCCTAGTGATGATATCTGGGCTGAATGTATACAATTTCATTCACCCTACTGTTGATAAATTCTGGGCCTTACAGTGAACGAACGGCTGGACTTACAATGCTCCGGGTGGTCTTAAAAAACTCCGAAGTTCGAGAACTATTTAAAACTGTAAAAAATTCGAGAAAACGGCGTCCTGGAGATTTCAACCCTTATTTTTCACCCCTTAGGGATGGCTGACATCAACGGCGAGCTTCGAGGAACAACTAGACCCCAAATGGGACCTATAAACCGAATTTCGTCAATTTTGGCTCATGGTAACTAAGAAAATTGCTAAGTACGGCGGACGGACAGAGTTTTTTTATTGCATTTTCTAACTCTACATACCTTGAAACGGAAACCATCAAATTTTGAGGGGGGGAGGTGTTAAAAATTTTTTTTTCATGCTCGATTCCAAAGGTTCATTATTGAAAATAATAAACCAAAATGCATGTCCTCCAAAATGGAAATTTCCACTCGCACTTTACGTTTAAGATAACAAGGGACATTAGTGGCTCCGTGTCCGCCTGTCTGTCTGTGGTCAATTTCTTGTCACGGCAAAACTATACGAAATAATGGTCTTCTTGAGTTGAAATTTGGAGGGTAGTGGGGGTTTGGCCACAGACGGTCCCATATCAAATCCATTGGAAAGGTACTGTAACTTTCGTCTGCGCACAAGCAAACGGGAGATCCTTGTACAGCTCATAAGTACCCTAGAAATCGTCGAAAAGAGCTGAAAGTTGGAGGGTAGATGCAGAATGGCACGCTGATGATTCCGCGTAGATTTCATCGAATTCGGACTGTAATATTCGGATGCGCATGCGCAAACATGAAATGTTTGCCAATTCCTTGTGACGTTCATAACTACCCGAAAAAATAGTCGAAGGGAGTTGAAGACTGGAGGAAAGGTGCGGGTAGGAACACAGGTGGTCCCACGTAAAATTCATTGAAAAAGTACAGTAACTCTCGTCTGCGCATGCGTCAACGTGAAGTCCTTCTAGAACCCACAAATACCCTAAAATCGCCGTGAAGCGATGAGGTTTGGTGGGTTGGGCCATAGATAGCTCCATATTAAAGTCATCGCAAAGAACAGCAACTTTCGTCCGCGCATGCGCAAACGCGAAATCCTAGTAGAGCCCATAACTACGTCAGAAAATGACACGTATTTGGTTTACTTAAAACGACGCATCTCCAGAAGGAAAAAACTCCAGTCATGTCATGCTGGCTTAAGGAGCGAATTTTCAAAGAAACATTTTGGAAAATTGAGAATTTAAATTAATGGTCATCTGCCAGAGCCCAGAGAGATGGTCATTACAGGCTGGCTTAGCACTCGTTGAGACCAGAGTGGTGATTTTCACAACTCGATGGTGTTTTTGATCGATTCAGCGACCAATAAACTTGGTAAACGACACCTCACATGCCTAGCTAAAAAACAACTATGCAATTATTTGGATTTCGGACTACAATTTTGTGAATTTGGTAAGCTGGGTGCGTCTAATCGGACTGGGGCCAGTGGCAATCGATTCAGCGCCCCACAAAACATGATTTACAACACCCCACATTCCTATGAAATCCTTTTTGTTTTGCTCTTTTGGACCAAAAATCTGTAACTTCGGACACCTGCTCATTGTGCGATCAGACTGGGTAAAGAACTCATCATTACTCTTGCGGAGACGGATTTTCGGCGCAAGAACACATTTTTTACCATAGAAATTAAGTGACTTATTGTGCGGAATGATGCACACACGAGAAAGTGAAAATCCACAATTTAGATCTTCGATGCATGAAACGAATTTTGGAGGGGTTTCCGGTTCACAGGGAGCATCTCTGAAATTTTGGAACGAGCCAAATAGCTACACATTCTTTGAAACATCGCTGAAATTTCCTAAATCAAGTAAAAATATGATAGATTAGTGGGGTGAGTAGATCAATATTGGTGTGTAGCTGTAGTTTTGAACGGACCCAACTGGTAGCGATTTACACTCGCAGGGATGGGGAAGAAGTAAAAACTATCGATATCTGATATCGATATACTTTTCTGCCCGACGCAACAAATATCGATATGTATATCGCAAAAAAAAACGAAACCAAGAGAAATAAAATAATAAACGTATGCTTACTCAATTTTTTTTCTTCAATGTTCAAGATGAAAGTCAACGTTTAAACGTGTTTCCACTAGTCTCCACTTGAGCATCACAATGCTGACACTTGGCATCGACGTAGGTACGGCGATTTTGAAAAATATTCCCATTCCACTCTTTTTGGACTCATGATGAGAAAAAAAAATGTGACTTTATTAATCAACTTTAAAATTTCCTCTACAAGCTTCGCTTCGGAAAAGGGAACCAAAACCAAAAACCTTATAGTAAGACAAAAATAATATTTCTTGTTCTTTACCCTTCTGGCCCTGAATAAATCCTTCGCGTCGACATAGGTATAGGTAACCATAATATTTATTTAATTTTAATTAAACAAATTTAATTTTTAATTTAAATTACCTATTTGTCATGTTTAACTGGAGTCACATGGTTCATGGAGATACGCTTTATTTTGCTTTGAAATTGTCAAAATCAACGAACGCAGAGAGTAACTAGAAGAGCTTCAAATTAATGACGACGATTGAAAAGGAGGGTGGGTAGACAAAAGAAGGGCAGATATACCGTGATAAAATATCGATATACAATTTATCGAGTGTTCTCAACATCGATATTTTAATTTAAAAAAAAACCACAGTCATGCAGCATGGCTATAAGAGCGAATTTTCGAAGAAATAACTGATTTTATGTAAAATGTGATGTTTGGGATATCCGTAACAAATTTTTTGTTCCATTTTTTGCCGAGTAACACCTCGGTTTGTAGATTTTCCAACGCTGAACACGATGGTGAAGTCAGAATTGCGATATCCCATTCCGTTATCAGATTAGAGCAGACGAACCAGGAAGGACATCTCAAGAAATACCTAACCACGTTCCTTCATCTTCAAAGTGCTCCAGTTTGAGAACGGAATGAGATATCGCAATTCTGATTTCACCATCGTGTTCAGCGTTCAAAAACCTTTAAAATGAGGTGTCACTTGTCAGACTGTATCATTTTGGGAATTTATGGGTAATTTTCCCCCCCTAAAACTCCCCAAAACTCCCCCTTAGAGTGACCCGATTCTGCCCATCTACGAACTTAGCCTGTCGATTGCCAAGACAGATTTTTCGTGCAAATTTGAACTTTTTATCTCAATTCTTTCGAGAGTTATCGTCTGGAATGACACATACATATATAAATATATAAATATATATATATATATATACATATAATTTTTGGTGTCTTTCGGCAGTGAATTCAGGATGGTCTGAAACGGATTTTGGTATAAAAATCTTTCGGTAATTCGAGTTTTAAAAATTTTGGACCGAGAACAATAGCTTCCTTTTCTTCGAAAATTCGCTAATATCAATATTTCCGATACATCGATACTCATCCCTTTTATAGGACGCTTAATAAATATAACTTTTTAGTTACCTACTGTTTGTTAACGACGATGTTTTATCAATGAAACCGGTATAACAGTATTTTGTTGTAACTGGGAGTAGATAACCGTTTTTATCTGAAATGGTTTTCCACGATTTATTGAGATCCTGTGATGTGTTTTCACATAATGCAACAATTCCGGATCTGATAAATCCATCTTTCGGAAAACGCGAGGGCACTGAGTGTCAACATCACTCGCAGCACCGCCTCACAACCTCCAACTCAATGGACGAGAAAGGTTCAGTCGTAAATACGTCAGAGGCTTCTGAGGGGTTTACACACATACGCGTACACAGGAGCACAATCGACGCCTTCACAAGGGGCCGGTCGAAAACATCGGAATATTACAAAGGGCGGACAGGAAACAGTATCGAGTCCTGGGTCTCTCCCTTGCGGAAGGTGATTTATGGATGAGGCCCTGAAACTACTCCCGCGTACACAAGGGCTTGGGAGAGCCAGGTGGTGTTCGTCATGCGGCTGCTACACGCAGGTTGCAAACCCCTGTGGCAACCTCATCCACAACCACCAGCAACGGGATGCGCCGGGAAATGCAGCGTAACAGAAATCCTGGGTGAATCTGTGGGATATTTGCGGAGAGGATTTCGTGATAAATACAACCAGCCGCAGTCGACATCTGAGGTGATCCTGCTGGATTCTCAAGCAACACCACACTACGCAACAATTTTCTACCTGCAGGTCGATTAGGGGCGTCGATGAATTCGTACAACAACAAAATACCCCAAGGCAACAACAACCTTCCCTCTTCTACTGATTGAGTGATATTCAGCAAAGCAGCTCTTTTAATCAACAATCTATCGTCGTACGACAACGTAGACAATTTCTACTGCAAATCAGCCAACGAATTCATGTGTTACAAAAATATAGTAAACTAATAAAATATAACAAAACAATGACCCGTCGTCCGGTACCTACTTGAATGGAGAAGCTATTGACTAGAAGTTAGGGTAGTTATATGTGTGTTGACGCCGATGACAGCAAACAGGACAAAACGCACGTAGGTGCCATAAATACAAATCTGTCATCGGAACCGGACCGAACGCAAAACGCGCAAAATTTGACGCAAAAGATTGAAAACTGACAGACAGAGAAAGTGAATGTAATTCAGTGGAGTGAAGTTCTCAGCTTAGCTGTCATCCTTAGATGTCTGACATAAGCCGATGTCGGACACGTGATTCAGAGACAACAAAAACAAATCAGAAGAAGAAGAATCTCCTATCGTGATGACAAACTGAATCGAAGGGATTGTGAAATTGACAATTTTGGGGTTGAAATCAGATTATGGAGACGGCGCCCAAGGTGGGCATGGCGAACAACATTTTTACTCTATCATATAATATGTTATAAAAAATATGTTATACGCTATCATATATATGTTATACTCTATCATAAATATATATGTTATACTCTATACTCTATTATTTATGTTATACAACATGTTTACTCTATCTTATATATGTTATACTCTATACTCTATCATATATGTTATACAACATGTTTACTCTATCTTATATATGTTATACTCTATACTCTATCATATATGTTATACAACATGTTTACTCTATCTTATATATGTTATACTCTATACTCTATCATATATGTTATACAACATGTTTACTCTATCTTATATATGTTATACTCTATACTCTATCATATATGTTATACAACATGTTTACTCTATCTTATATATGTTATACTCTATACTCTATCATATATGTTATACAACATGTTTACTCTATCTTATATATGTTATACTCTATACTCTATCATATATGTTATACAACATGTTTACTCTATCTTATATATGTTATACTCTATACTCTATCATATATGTTATACAACATGTTTACTCTATCTTATATATGTTATACTCTATACTCTATCTATCATATATGTTATACAACATGTTTACTCTATCTTATATATGTTATACTCTATACTCTATTATATATGTTATACAACATGTTTACTCTATCTTATATATGTTATACTCTATACTCTATCATATATGTTATACAACATGTTTACTCTATCTTATATATGTTATACTCTATACTCTATCATATATGTTATACAACATGTTTACTCTATCTTATATATGTTATACTCTATACTCTATTATATATGTTATACAACATGTTTACTCTATCTTATATATGTTATACTCTATACTCTATCATATATGTTATACAACATGTTTACTCTATCTTATATATGTTATACTCTATACTCTATTATATATGTTATACAACATGTTTACTCTATCTTATATATGTTATACTCTATACTCTATCATATATGTTATACAACATGTTTACTCTATCTTATATATGTTATACTCTATACTCTATCATATATGTTATACAACATGTTTACTCTATCTTATATATGTTATACTCTATACTCTATCATATATGTTATACAACATGTTTACTCTATCTTATATATGTTATACTCTATACTCTATTATATATGTTATACAACATGTTTACTCTATCTTATATATGTTATACTCTATACTCTATTATATATGTTATACAACATGTTTACTCTATCTTATATATGTTATACTCTATACTCTATCATATATGTTATACAACATGTTTACTCTATCTTATATATGTTATACTCTATACTCTATCATATATGTTATACAACATGTTTACTCTATCTTATATATGTTATACTCTATACTCTATCATATATGTTATACAACATGTTTACTCTATCTTATATATGTTATACTCTATACTCTATCTATCATATATGTTATACAACATGTTTACTCTATCTTATATATGTTATACTCTATACTCTATCATATATGTTATACAACATGTTTACTCTATCTTATATATGTTATACTCTATACTCTATCATATATGTTATACAACATGTTTACTCTATCTTATCTATGTTATACTCTATACTCTATCATATATGTTATACAACATGTTTACTCTATCTTATATATGTTATACTCTATACTCTATCATATATGTTATACAACATGTTTACTCTATCTTATATATGTTATACTCTATACTCTATCATATATGTTATACAACATGTTTACTCTATCTTATATATGTTATACTCATACTCTATCATATATGTGTAGAATGAACTACACAGTTAGATGGTAAAGATAAGAATGAATTTTATTGTTTACACTCGTTACTGCATTTTATGGTTGTCATCCACCAGTTAGCAACGTCTAGAGGCATACCGCTTACACATTTCCCCTCTGAGGATTATCATTGCTCCTGCAATGATAGGGAACTGCGTTCCCGCAGGCAGCAGCTTTCTTGTTTCCTTGCTCATCCTCGTAGATAAGTGTCTTCGGGAATCCGTTCATCCATCGAATTTCAAAAATCTTGAAAGGTCCCTTAACGATAGGGGACTTTCCCTTGAAACCACATTGCACCAACAGTTCCCCCCCCTTCTCGGAATTTCGGTATCGTTTTCGCATGCGTTTTGTCGAATTGGATCTTCCGTTCCATCGCCCGCCTCAATTTCTCTCTGGAGTGGTCCTCTAACCCACTGAGTAGGATATTCTGCATGTAGTTTGGTACACCCTGAAGCATGAGTAAATTGAAGGCGCGATCAGCTAGCTCTCCAAAAGCGATGTTGACCAGCCGTTGTTTCTCATAGTAGTATTCCATCAGACTCCCGGCCTCATACCGACAGCTCAAAGCCTCAGTCAACAACTGAACGGGATTCTGGCCGAAGGATGTGATGAATGACTGTTTCCATTCGTCCCAAGATTCGTGGCTTTGTCGAACGAGTGATGCGTTAAACCACTTTTCAGCAATACTTCCCTGGACAAGAGAACCGATCATGTTATTTATCTTCTGATCATCTGTGAGCCAGTGGTTCTGAGCGCACGCACAGGCCAAAGAACCAGCAACTTAGAGTGATTGGGTACTATTCTCACACCTTCACCAAGGCTGAGCAGGGCTATTCCGTGACGGACAAGGAAGGATTAGCAGTAGTAAACGCAATCAAGTATTTCCGATCCTACCTTGAAGGAAGACGATTTTCAGTTTACACCGACCATTCAGCCCTTTCCAATTTGCTTGATCTGGAGAATCCTGAGGGGAGGCTCGGTAGGTGGCAGGTGTTCTTGATGGGCTTTGAAATAGAAATTAAACACAGGAGTGGTGCGGAGCTGCAGGATGCTGACTGCATTTCAAGGCTATGTATTGATGCTCCACCAGAGCTGCCTGGGGTATGTACAGTTCGCTTAGAAGACAACAGAATCCTGATTGATAGTACTGGTACTTCAGAGGTTTTGCGTCAATACCATGACGATCCAGGCTCAGGTGGCCATGATGGGTTTCTCAAGACCTACTTCAAGATAAAGAAGCGTTTAAAATGGCCAGGCATGAAGAAGGAGATCGAGAACTACGTCCGAAGTTGTCATGAATGCCAGTTGGTTAAATTCAAATTCAAGCCTAAGCCAGACACAATGATCATTCCCAATAAGTCACAGACACCCTTTGAATGCCTGCATTTGGACTTCGGCGAGAGAACCAAAAAGTATATTTATCCACTTGATATTCTTTTCCTCTGCAAACCGCTTTATTTCCTCAGAGACGAACTGTGTTCCATTATCGGAGACAATTTTTCTTACCTCATCAATATGGGGGAAAGCTCTTAGGTATCGGACCACTGCCGCAGAGCTTTCTTTCATAGCCTTGGCCCACAAATATCGCGTAGCCTCATCTATTATGACCAAAAACGATTGGGTTGACGCCCTCCCCTCCGACTTTTTGGTTCTCTCGCCGAAGTCCAAATGCAGGCATTCAAAGGGTGTCTGTGACTTATTGGGAATGATCATTGTGTCTGGCTTAGGCTTGAATTTGAATTTAACCAACTGGCATTCATGACAACTTCGGACGTAGTTCTCGATCTCCTTCTTCATGCCTGGCCATTTGAAACGCTTCTTTATCTTGAAGTAGGTCTTGAGAAACCCATCATGGCCACCTGAGCCTGGATCGTCATGGTATTGACGCAAAACCTCTGAAGTACGAGTACTATCAATCAGGATTCTGTTGTCTTCCGAGCGAACTGTACATACCCCAGGCAGCTCTGGTGGAGCATCAATACATAGCCTTGAAATGCAGTCAGCATCCTGCAGCTCCGCACCACTCCTGTGTTCAATTTATAATAATATAAGTAGATATTATTATAAATATTGTATTTATAATAATTTATAAAAATTTATTATAAATAATAATTATACAATTAATAATATTAATAATATATATTATTAGGCTTGAATTTGAATTTAACCAACTGGCATTCATGACAACTTCGGACGTAGTTCTCGATCTCCTTCTTCATGCCTGGCCATTTGAAACGCTTCTTTATCTTGAAGTAGGTCTTGAGAAACCCATCATGGCCACCTGAGCCTGGATCGTCATGGTATTGACGCAAAACCTCTGAAGTACGAGTACTATCAATCAGGATTCTGTTGTCTTCCGAGCGAACTGTACATACCCCAGGCAGCTCTGGTGGAGCATCAATACATAGCCTTGAAAGGCAGTCAGCATCCTGCAGCTCCGCACCACTCCTGTGTTTAATTTCTATTTCAAAGCCCATCAAGAACACCTGCCACCTACCGAGCCTCCCCTTAGGATTCTTCAGATCAAGCAAATTGGAAAGGGCTGAATGGTCGGTGTAAACTGAAAATCGTCTTCCTTCAAGGTAGGATCGGAAATACTTGATTGCGTTTACTACTGCTAATCCTTCCTTGTCCGTCACGGAATAGCCCTGCTCAGCCTTGGTGAAGGTGTGAGAATAGTACCCAATCACTCTAAGTTGCTGGTTCTTTGGCCTGTGCACATCCCGCTGGTAGAGAATCCCTCCTGTACCATAGTAGGTTCCAATCTCAGCAAAAAAGCATGGAGGGGCTCTTAGAAAAAATGGTGACCACTATGGCAAGCTCTTTTGGCGGGGTGGTAACTAAGATCTCAGAAGCAAAGCCCCAGAAGATGAGAATTTCCAGTTTCGACGGGGCCCAAATATACCTGTCCCTCGACAACCTGTAGGGTTTTTGACACACTATAGCTGCCCCTTCCTTCAAATCAAAAGGCACAGCATATTTGGAATAGGAAGGTGTCTGTTCAGATGGACGGAAAAACCTCTCGATGTCCTCTTTACAAAAAACCAACCTTTCTGATTCCACCAGTTGCACCTGAGTGGGCTCCTCGGTTCTCAAGCGAAAACCTAGTTCCTGAAGAGAAGGCCAACCAATTATAGCATTGTATGGTAGCGAGTCCGTGACAAATGCAACTGATTCAATAGTGGAACTCCCAACTGTTATAGACAAAGTAACAGCCTTAGACACTGTCTCAACTGACCCATTAAATCCCCTCAGCATCTTTCTTCTTTTCACACATGGCCAACCACTATGTGAAACCAACTTTGATGAAACTAAATCCACCATTGCCCCTGTATCTAGAAGTGAGTCAACCTTTATTCTATTCATCAAGACTGTACATACGGGTAACTGGAGGGAAGGAGAAGAAAGACTGTAAGAGGACAAAACATCAGTGTTTAATTCGTCCGAATCATCATTTACAAGATCTATGTCTTGCTGAGAGTTTACCTGGTGTTTCGCTGTTCCCGTAAACCTCTTCAATCCAGAGCCACCTGCTGTTGGAGCCATCTTTTCGAGTTTCATCGGTTTAGCGGCCCCTCCTGGATTCCTCTGTATTGCTGGCTTCAGACGTTCCATCGCCCGCCTCAATTTCTCTCTGGAGTGGTCCTCTAACCCACTGAGTAGGATATTCTGCATGTAGTTTGGTACACCCTGAAGCATGAGTAAATTGAAGGCGCGATCAGCTAGCTCTCCAAAAGCGATGTTGACCAGCCGTTGTTTCTCATAGTAGTATTCCATCAGACTCCCGGCCTCATACCGACAGCTCAAAGCCTCAGTCAACAACTGAACGGGATTCTGGCCGAAGGATGTGATGAATGACTGTTTCCATTCGTCCCAAGATTCGTGGCTTTGTCGAACGAGTGATGCGTTAAACCACTTTTCAGCAATACTTCCCTGGACAAGAGAACCGATCATGTTATTTATCTTCTGATCATCTGTGAGCCAGTGGTTCTGAGCGCACGCCCTCTCGTAGAGAAGTAGCCATGTACCTGGATCTTCATTCTTCCCGTCGAAACTGGAAATTCTCATCTTCTGGGGCTTTGCTTCTGAGATCTTAGTTACCACCCCGCCAAAAGAGCTTGCCATAGTGGTCACCATTTTTTCTAAGAGCCCCTCCATGCTTTTTTGCTGAGATTGGAACATCGGCTGCATCATCTCGGTCACATCTGAGAATGACAGGGAATCCCCTGAACCTACCTTAACGGGGACAGAGCCCACAGTCCAAGATTTATAGACAACCAGTTCATCCGGTTCCATCATTACAGAAATAGTCTTCTGAACGACCGAATCAGAGAGATCCCTGATTTCGTCAATGTGTTTGGAATGCAAAAGCATATCCTGTTTGTCTGGAGAAAAAGCCAGCCAGACGCCTCCGTCTTCGCGGAGTCCCTCTAAAATCCACTTACCATTAGCCTTACGACAACGTAGACTTACCGTTATCGACATTAGCGTAGGTGCAGATCACCGACTGCGCCAAAATTGTAGAATGAACTACACAGTTAGATGGTAAAGATAAGAATGAATTTTATTGTTTACACTCGTTACTGCATTTTATGGTTGTCATCCACCAGTTAGCAACGTCTAGAGGCATACCGCTTAAATTGTAGAATGAACTACACAGTTAGATGGTAAAGATAAGAATGAATTTTATTGTTTACACTCGTTACTGCATTTTATGGTTGTCATCCACCAGTTAGCAACGTCTAGAGGCATACCGCTTACACATTCCCCCTCTGAGGATTATCATTGCTCCTGCAATGATAGGGAACTGCGTTCCCGCAGGCAGCAGCTTTCTTGTTTCCTTGCTCATCCTCGTAGATAAGTGTCTTCGGGAATCCGTTCATCCATCGAATTTCAAAAATCTTGAAAGGTCCCTTAACGATAGGGGACTTTCCCTTGAAACCACATTGCACCAACAGTTCCCCCCCTTCTCGGAATTTCGGTATCGTTTTCGCATGCGTTTTGTCGAATTGGATCTTCATGGATTCTTCATACCTCGGAGGTGGGTTTTCTTTCTCCTCTAGCATGTCTTCTGTAATCCCATACTTCTCGTCCGCTGGTAGGAGTGATTTATGTCCAGTTGCCCTGAATTTTGGCGAACAACCCAAAGCAGAACAAAAAGTTTTGTTGTGGTGATTCACCGCCGCTCCTAGACAGTTCTTCCAGCCTCCTGGGAAAGTGGGATAAAGGGCGAAAAATTTCTTTATTTCCCTCATTTGCCTTTCTGCAAGTCCATTGGCTTGAGGATGGTAAGGAGCAATATTTATCCACTTGATATTCTTTTCCTCTGCAAACCGCTTTATTTCCTCAGAGACGAACTGTGTTCCATTATCGGAGACAATTTTTCTTACCTCATCAATATGGGGGAAAGCTCTTAGGTATCGGACCACTGCTGCAGAGCTTTCTTTCATAGCCTTGGCCCACAAATATCGCGTAGCCTCATCTATTATGACCAAAAACGATTGGGTTGACGCCCTCCCCTCCGACTTTTTGGTTCTCTCGCCGAAGTCCAAATGCAGGCATTCAAAGGGTGTCTGTGACTTATTGGGAATGATCATTGTGTCTGGCTTAGGCTTGAATTTGAATTTAACCAACTGGCATTCATGACAACTTCGGACGTAGTTCTCGATCTCCTTCTTCATGCCTGGCCATTTGAAACGCTTCTTTATCTTGAAGTAGGTCTTGAGAAACCCATCATGGCCACCTGAGCCTGGATCGTCATGGTATTGACGCAAAACCTCTGAAGTACGAGTACTATCAATCAGGATTCTGTTGTCTTCCGAGCGAACTGTACATACCCCAGGCAGCTCTGGTGGAGCATCAATACATAGCCTTGAAATGCAGTCAGCATCCTGCAGCTCCGCACCACTCCTGTGTTTAATTTCTATTTCAAAGCCCATCAAGAACACCTGCCACCTACCGAGCCTCCCCTTAGGATTCTTCAGATCAAGCAAATTGGAAAGGGCTGAATGGTCGGTGTAAACTGAAAATCGTCTTCCTTCAAGGTAGGATCGGAAATACTTGATTGCGTTTACTACTGCTAATCCTTCCTTGTCCGTCACGGAATAGCCCTGCTCAGCCTTGGTGAAGGTGTGAGAATAGTACCCAATCACTCTAAGTTGCTGGTTCTTTGGCCTGTGCACATCCCGCTGGTAGAGAATCCCTCCTGTACCATAGTAGCAAGCATCGGCTACCAACTCAAACGGGAGTTTCCAATCAGGCAGCTGTAAAATGGGATTACTACATATTTTCTCAACAAGCGATTGGAACGCTCTCTCTTCCTGTTCTCCCCATTGAAATTCCACATCTTTGGCCTTGAGTCGATCTAGCGGCCGCACAATTAGAGCGTAATTTGGTATGAACGCCCTGAAGTGCCCTGTCAGTCCAGTAAATCATTGTGTCTGGCTTAGGCTTGAATTTGAATTTAACCAACTGGCATTCATGACAACTTCGGACGTAGTTCTCGATCTCCTTCTTCATGCCTGGCCATTTGAAACGCTTCTTTCTCCTCTAGCATGTCTTCAGTAATCCCATACTTCTCGTCCGCTGGTAGGAGTGATTTATGTCCAGTTGGCTTGAATTTTGGCGAACAACCCAAAGCAGAACAAAAAGTTTTGTTGTGGTGATTCACCGCCGCTCCTAGACAGTTCTTCCAGCCTCCTGGGAAAGTGGGATAAAGGGCGAAAAATTTCTTTATTTCCCTCATTTGCCTTTCTGCAAGTCCATTGGCTTGAGGATGGTAAGGAGCAATATTTATCCACTTGATATTCTTTTCCTCTGCAAACCGCTTTATTTCCTCAGAGACGAACTGTGTTCCATTATCGGAGACAATTTTTCTTACCTCATCAATATGGGGAAAAGCTCTTAGGTATCGGACCACTGCTGCAGAGCTTTCTTTCATAGCCTTGGCCCACAAATATCGCGTAGCCTCATCTATTATGACCAAAAACGATTGGGTTGACGCCCTCCCCTCCGACTTTTTGGTTCTCTCGCCGAAGTCCAAATGCAGGCATTCAAAGGGTGTCTGTGACTTATTGGGAATGATCATTGTGTCTGGCTTAGGCTTGAATTTGAATTTAACCAACTGGCATTCATGACAACTTCGGACGTAGTTCTCGATCTCCTTCTTCATGCCTGGCCATTTGAAACGCTTCTTTATCTTGAAGTAGGTCTTGAGAAACCCATCATGGCCACCTGAGCCTGGATCGTCATGGTATTGACGCAAAACCTCTGAAGTACGAGTACTATCAATCAGGATTCTGTTGTCTTCCGAGCGAACTGTACATACCCCAGGCAGCTCTGGTGGAGCATCAATACATAGCCTTGAAATGCAGTCAGCATCCTGCAGCTCCGCACCACTCCTGTGTTTAATTTCTATTTCAAAGCCCATCAAGAACACCTGCCACCTACCGAGCCTCCCCTTAGGATTCTTCAGATCAAGCAAATTGGAAAGGGCTGAATGGTCGGTGTAAACTGAAAATCGTCTTCCTTCAAGGTAGGATCGGAAATACTTGATTGCGTTTACTACTGCTAATCCTTCCTTGTCCGTCACGGAATAGCCCTGCTCAGCCTTGGTGAAGGTGTGAGAATAGTACCCAATCACTCTAAGTTGCTGGTTCTTTGGCCTGTGCACATCCCGCTGGTAGAGAATCCCTCCTGTACCATAGTAGCAAGCATCGGCTACCAACTCAAACGGGAGTTTCCAATCAGGCAGCTGTAAAATGGGATTACTACATATTTTCTCAACAAGCGATTGGAACGCTCTCTCTTCCTGTTCTCCCCATTGAAATTCCACATCTTTGGCCTTGAGTCGATCTAGCGGCCGCACAATTAGAGCGTAATTTGGTATGAACGCCCTGAAGTGCCCTGTCAGTCCAGTAAATCATTGTGTCTGGCTTAGGCTTGAATTTGAATTTAACCAACTGGCATTCATGACAACTTCGGACGTAGTTCTCGATCTCCTTCTTCATGCCTGGCCATTTGAAACGCTTCTTTCTCCTCTAGCATGTCTTCAGTAATCCCATACTTCTCGTCCGCTGGTAGGAGTGATTTATGTCCAGTTGGCTTGAATTTTGGCGAACAACCCAAAGCAGAACAAAAAGTTTTGTTGTGGTGATTCACCGCCGCTCCTAGACAGTTCTTCCAGCCTCCTGGGAAAGTGGGATAAAGGGCGAAAAATTTCTTTATTTCCCTCATTTGCCTTTCTGCAAGTCCATTGGCTTGAGGATGGTAAGGAGCAATATTTATCCACTTGATATTCTTTTCCTCTGCAAACCGCTTTATTTCCTCAGAGACGAACTGTGTTCCATTATCGGAGACAATTTTTCTTACCTCATCAATATGGGGGAAAGCTCTTAGGTATCGGACCACTGCTGCAGAGCTTTCTTTCATAGCCTTGGCCCACAAATATCGCGTAGCCTCATCTATTATGACCAAAAACGATTGGGTTGACGCCCTCCCCTCCGACTTTTTGGTTCTCTCGCCGAAGTCCAAATGCAGGCATTCAAAGGGTGTCTGTGACTTATTGGGAATGATCATTGTGTCTGGCTTAGGCTTGAATTTGAATTTAACCAACTGGCATTCATGACAACTTCGGACGTAGTTCTCGATCTCCTTCTTCATGCCTGGCCATTTGAAACGCTTCTTTATCTTGAAGTAGGTCTTGAGAAACCCATCATGGCCACCTGAGCCTGGATCGTCATGGTATTGACGCAAAACCTCTGAAGTACGAGTACTATCAATCAGGATTCTGTTGTCTTCCGAGCGAACTGTACATACCCCAGGCAGCTCTGGTGGAGCATCAATACATAGCCTTGAAATGCAGTCAGCATCCTGCAGCTCCGCACCACTCCTGTGTTTAATTTCTATTTCAAAGCCCATCAAGAACACCTGCCACCTACCGAGCCTCCCCTTAGGATTCTTCAGATCAAGCAAATTGGAAAGGGCTGAATGGTCGGTGTAAACTGAAAATCGTCTTCCTTCAAGGTAGGATCGGAAATACTTGATTGCGTTTACTACTGCTAATCCTTCCTTGTCCGTCACGGAATAGCCCTGCTCAGCCTTGGTGAAGGTGTGAGAATAGTACCCAATCACTCTAAGTTGCTGGTTCTTTGGCCTGTGCACATCCCGCTGGTAGAGAATCCCTCCTGTACCATAGTAGCAAGCATCGGCTACCAACTCAAACGGGAGTTTCCAATCAGGCAGCTGTAAAATGGGATTACTACATATTTTCTCAACAAGCGATTGGAACGCTCTCTCTTCCTGTTCTCCCCATTGAAATTCCACATCTTTGGCCTTGAGTCGATCTAGCGGCCGCACAATTAGAGCGTAATTTGGTATGAACGCCCTGAAGTGCCCTGTCAGTCCAGTAAACCTCCGAAGAGAATGAATGTCGCAGGGTCTCGTCATCCCCCTAACCTTTTCTACCGACTCCTCCTTAGTTGTTTTTGTAATCCCGTCGATCTTTCTGCCTAGAAAAACTACGCTTTCCTTATTGAATTCGCTCTTAGTCATATTGAGCTTCACATTTTCCCTGTGCAACCTTTCAACAACCCTGAACGTTCGTTCTGCGCATTCTTCTTTAGTACATCCCCCGATGAGAATATCGTCTATATAAACCCTTATGTAAGGATCTCTCAACAATTCCCCAAGCACCCTCGTCATAAAGCGCTGGAAACATGCTGGTGAGTTCTTCCAACCAAATGGTAGCTTCGTGAACTCATAGTGCCCAAACGGAAGGACAAAGGCAGTGTGATGAATGGTATCCTCGGTCAGCGGAACCTGATGAAAACCATCTTTCAAATCAATTTTGGAAAACACGCTGCAACCGCCGAAACAAGAGATGATATCATCAATCGCCGGGAATGGAAAAGGGTCCAATAGCGTCTCCCCATTTAGTGCCCTATAATCTTGGCATAAACGCCACGACCCGTCAGCCTTTGGCACTATCACACATGGTGAGGCGTATTTCGACGTTGAAGGTCTGATCGTTCCCTTGTCAAGCATCTCCTGGATTTTCCCTTCTGCCCAAATATACCTGTCCCTCGACAACCTGTAGGGTTTTTGACACACTATAGCTGCCCCTTCCTTCAAATCAAAAGGCACAGCATATTTGGAATAGGAAGGTGTCTGTTCAGATGGACGGAAAAACCTCTCGATGTCCTCTTTGCAAAAAACCAACCTTTCTGATTCCACCAGTTGCACCTGAGTGGGCTCCTCGGTTCTCAAGCGAAAACCTAGTTCCTGAAGAGAAGGCCAACCAATTATAGCATTGTATGGTAGCGAGTCCGTGACAAATGCAACTGATTCAATAGTGGAACTCCCAACTGTTATAGACAAAGTAACAGCCTTAGACACTGTCTCAACTGACCCATTAAATCCCCTCAGCATCTTTCTTCTTTTCACACATGGCCAACCACTATGTGAAACCAACTTTGATGAAACTAAATCCACCATTGCCCCTGTATCTAGAAGTGAGTCAACCTTTATTCTATTCATCAAGACTGTACATACGGGTAACTGGAGGGAAGGAGAAGAAAGACTGTAAGAGGACAAAACATCAGTGTTTAATTCGTCCGAATCATCATTTACAAGATCTATGTCTTGCTGAGAGTTTACCTGGTGTTTCGCTGTTCCCGTAAACCTCTTCAATCCAGAGCCACCTGCTGTTGGAGCCATCTTTTCGAGTTTCATCGGTTTAGCGGCCCCTCCTGGATTCCTCTGTATTGCTGGCTTCAGACGTTCCATCGCCCGCCTCAATTTCTCTCTGGAGTGGTCCTCTAACCCACTGAGTAGGATATTCTGCATGTAGTTTGGTACACCCTGAAGCATGAGTAAATTGAAGGCGCGATCAGCTAGCTCTCCAAAAGCGATGTTGACCAGCCGTTGTTTCTCATAGTAGTATTCCATCAGACTCCCGGCCTCATACCGACAGCTCAAAGCCTCAGTCAACAACTGAACGGGATTCTGGCCGAAGGATGTGATGAATGACTGTTTCCATTCGTCCCAAGATTCGTGGCTTTGTCGAACGAGTGATGCGTTAAACCACTTTTCAGCAATACTTCCCTGGACAAGAGAACCGATCATGTTATTTATCTTCTGATCATCTGTGAGCCAGTGGTTCTGAGCGCACGCCCTCTCGTAGAGAAGTAGCCATGTACCTGGATCTTCATTCTTCCCGTCGAAACTGGAAATTCTCATCTTCTGGGGCTTTGCTTCTGAGATCTTAGTTACCACCCCGCCAAAAGAGCTTGCCATAGTGGTCACCATTTTTTCTAAGAGCCCCTCCATGCTTTTTTGCTGAGATTGGAACATCGTCTGCATCATCTCGGTCACATCTGAGAATGACAGGGAATCCCCTGAACCTACCTTAACGGGGACAGAGCCCACAGTCCAAGATTTATAGACAACCAGTTCATCGGGTTCCATCATTACAGAAATAGTCTTCTGAACGACCGAGTCAGAGAGATCCCTGATTTCGTCAATGTGTTTGGAATGCAAAAGCATATCCTGTTTGTCTGGTGAAAAAGCCAGCCAGACGCCTCCGTCTTCGCGGAGTCCCTCTAAAATCCACTTACCATTAGCCTTACGACAACGTAGACTTACCGTTATCGACATTAGCGTAGGTTCGGATCACCGACTGCGCCAAAATTGTAGAATGAACTACACAGTTAGATGGTAAAGATAAGAATGAATTTTATTGTTTACACTCGTTACTGCATTTTATGGTTGTCATCCACCAGTTAGCAACGTCTAGAGGCATACCGCTTACAATATGTTATACAACATGTTTACTCTATCTTATATATGTTATACTCTATACTCTATTATATATGTTATACAACATGTTTACTCTATCTTATATATGTTATACTCTATACTCTATCATATATGTTATACAACATGTTTACTCTATCTTATATATGTTATACTCTATACTCTATCATATATGTTATACAACATGTTTACTCTATCTTATATATGTTATACTCTATACTCTATCATATATGTTATACAACATGTTTACTCTATCTTATATATGTTATACTCTATACTCTATCATATATGTTATACAACATGTTTACTCTATCTTATATATGTTATACTCTATACTCTATTATATATGTTATACAACATGTTTACTCTATCTTATATATGTTATACTCTATACTCTATCATATATGTTATACAACATGTTTACTCTATCTTATATATGTTATACTACATGTTTACTCTATCTTATATATGTTATACTCTATACTCTATCATATATGTTATACAACATGTTTACTCTATCTTATATATGTTATACTCTATACTCTATCATATATGTTATACAACATGTTTACTCTATCTTATATATGTTATACTCTATACTCTATCATATATGTTATACAACATGTTTACTCTATCTTATATATGTTATACTCTATACTCTATCATATATGTTATACAACATGTTTACTCTATCTTATATATGTTATACTCTATACTCTATCATATATGTTATACAACATGTTTACTCTATCTTATATATGTTATACTCTATACTCTATCATATATGTTATACAACATGTTTACTCTATCTTATATATGTTGTACTCTATACTCTATCATATATGTTATACAACATGTTTACTCTATCTTATATATGTTATACTCTATACTCTATCATATATGTTATACAACATGTTTACTCTATCTTATATATGTTGTACTCTATACTCTATCATATATGTTATACAACATGTTTACTCTATCATTTATATGTTATACTCTATACTCTATCATATATGTTATACAACATGTTTACTCTATCTTATATATGTTATACTCTATACTCTATCATATATGTTATACAACATGTTTACTCTATCTTATATATGTTATACTCTATACTCTATCATATATGTTATACAACATGTTTACTCTATCTTATATATGTTATACTCTATACTCTATCATATATGTTATACAACATGTTTACTCTATCTTATATATGTTATACTCTATACTCTATCATATATGTTATACAACATGTTTACTCTATCTTATATATGTTATACTCTATACTCTATCATATATGTTATACAACATGTTTACTCTATCTTATATATGTTGTACTCTATACTCTATCATATATGTTATACAACATGTTTACTCTATCTTATATATGTTGTACTCTATACTCTATCATATATGTTATACAACATGTTTACTCTATCTTATATATGTTATACTCTATACTCTATCATATATGTTATACAACATGTTTACTCTATCTTATATATGTTATACTCTATACTCTATCATATATGTTATACAACATGTTTACTCTATCTTATATATGTTATACTCTATACTCTATCATATATGTTATACAATATTTTTACTCTATCATATATATGTTATTAAAAATATTTTATAACAGGAACAACAGATAAAGCACCGCTGGTTTTTTTACACTCAATAATGATGAAATACTAGCGAACAATGTCAACCATAATCTGTTTTTCATTGTCCTCAAACTTCGGTCCGCGTTTTCCTTTTTGCGATGCTGGTTTCCGCATTTCGACAGTGAACAAACGTTCTTTCAAAAATAAACTAACACTATAATCAACAATATAAACAACAAACCAAACGCCAAAAAAAGATCAGCACAAGTAGGTAGACCTCACAACAACTACGTTATCAGTCGTAATCACGCCGAATGCCTCCATTTTGGCGGGCCAATGCCTCGATGATACCGTTAAATCTACGTTTTATGAAAACAGTATAACCGCCGATTACACTCGTGAAACCCGCTTGTCCAACGCTTCAAATCTCCGATTCGATAAAACAGTGGTCTATTTTAACCACGGTTAGGAAGTACTGGTGAAACCGGCCCTAAGAATAGTGTGGATAGGGCCACGGCCGGCTTCAGAGGCTCTGAAGCCGGCCGTGATAGGACCGATTTGCGTGGCAATGCACCATTACCCAATACCCATCGTTCATACATAGCTAATTAGTTTATAATTTATTCACTTTCAGCTAATTATTGCGTATACTCCTTTTGAAAGTATCCTGTGCAACGCACAGGTCGTCAAACTCTGTTTTCAATTATTAAACCAATTTGAATCAATAAAGAAAAGAGTGGTAATTGAAACCGTACGCTTGTGCAGATTTAGATTTCAATAAGGAATTTTCAAGGGCCACAGATGATTTCCTAACGCAAATCGAAGCAAACAGCTTGTTCGCATGTGCGAGCACAACAAATCAGGACCGAAAATGTGGCAGTGTACCACCAAACGTGCCAAAAGCTAAGTATGAAGCACACAATAATTCCGACGAGTATTGCGATGAGTATTGTTTCCTCATCATCAATAAAACATGGAAGGCCCCTAATTGACTAACACAATCGTTTTAACAGGTAAATGCTAATTGCTTTCCAACGATTGACGGCTAATTAACTTTTGGAATATGCAATGCCTGAGGAACGAACCAACTTCGAGCTGTTCGAAATAACTTTCATGCCGTTCAAAGTTAACACGGCAGGTACGTGACATTTACCAGTGGAATTGTTAAGTGTCGCGGCATACCTTGTCAGTTGAATTTTCTGGCTCCATATTTTGCTCCTCTCCACACTCCACTTTCGACCCGTTTAAACTGCTGGCTGACTTAGTACGAGTAAGGAGGATAATGAATCACCACACAGAAAAACTAACATAGGACTGAGTGCCTTAGGTAAATTTGCACAGGTAATTTAGCACAGATTAGCCTTAGGTAATTTAGCACAGTCCACCAGTTAGATTGTCTTAAGTATGAGACAGAAGAATCAGCACTGGGAACCACAGGTACTACCTACTTATGTCACCTGCCATCTGTGGGGGGGGGGGGGGGGCTAATTATTTAAATTACATTTTTTTGAAAAACCACGTTTTTAACACTGACTAAAAAGTATAAAATAAAATCTCTTAGCGATAAAATAATTTCAGCATAAAACGGAAAAATAATAAACAGAAAAACGTGGGGCGCATGCAATAGATGACAGAGTATCTATTGCACGCGCCCCACGTTTTTCTATTAGCGAATTTTCGAAGAAAAGGAAGCTATTGTTCTCTGTCCAAAATTTTTAAAACTCGAATTTCCGAAAGATTTTTATACCAAAATCCGTTTCAGACCATCCTGAATTCCCTGCCGAAAGACACCAAAAATTATATGTATAAATATATATATTTATATATATATTTATATATTTATATATATATTTATATATTTATATATATATTTATATATTTATATATATATTTATATATTTATATATATATTTATATATGTATGTGTCATTCCAGACGATAACTCTAGAAAGAATTGAGATAAAAAGTTCAAATTTGCACGAAAAATCTGTCTTGGCAATCGACAGGCTAAGTTCGAAGATGGGCAGAATCGGGTGACCCTAAGGGGGAGTTTTGGGGAGTTTTAGGGGGGGGAAATTACCCATAAATTCCCAAAATGAAAAAGTCTGACAAGTGACACCTCATTTTAAAGGTTTTTGTACGCTGAACACGATGGTGAAATCAGAATTGCGATATCTCATTCCGTTCTCAAACTGGAGCACTTTGAAGATGAAGGAACGTGGTTATTTCTTGAGATGTTCTTCCTGGTTCGTCTGCTCTAATCTGATAACGGAATGGGATATCGCAATTCTGACTTCACCATCGTGTTCAGCGTTGGAAAATCTACAAACCGAGGTGTTACTCGGCAAAAAATGGAACAAAAAATTTGTTACGTACCCAATACCTACTCTTCTGGTATTCAAAACATTTTTGATTTCCCCCTCCCCCTCCTTCCACCCCAAATTTTACTTTGCGTAAAACTACTCCTGTTTTAATTTTGTATGGTATCAAGTTGGGAAAACATTGGCCGAAAATTAATTTTCAGAAAATTTTAGGCGGAGGAGGAAGATGCCGAAAACTTCGAAAATTCGCTCTTATAGCCATGCTGCATGACTGTGGTTTTTTATGCTAAAATTATTTTATGGCTACGAAAAATTGTTTTCTACTTTTTAGCCACTTATAAAACGTGGTTTTCAAATTTTTTACTGTTAATTATTATTTTCTGCTTTTAGTCTTGCGTGTGTGAAATCAGCTTAATCGGACATCGGGAAGTGTGCGAAAAATCGATTAAAAGATTTAACCGATGTACAGAGCGTACGGTAGCAGAAACTAATTAATTAATGTATGTTTTTATGATTGATTATTGTAGTATTCACTAATGTCATCAACGATAGATGACTGCGCAAATTTTCAGCAAAATTGGACATGGGGAAGTGGGCGAAAAAATTATTGTAATATTTGTACCGGACAGACAAGAAAGCGAATATAAGACTGAGTGAGTGCCTTAAGTAAATGAGCACAGATTTAGTCCACCAGCTAACTGCTCTAAGTGTGAGGCAGAAGAATCAGCAGTGGAAACCATAGGTACTACCTACTTATGTCACCTGCCATCTGTGGAGGAGACTTTAATTTTTTGAATAAAAAACATTTTGAAATACCACGTTTTTAAAAGTGAATAAAAAGAATAAAATAATTTTTCGTAGCGATAAAATAATTTCAGCATAAAATAGAGAAGCTATATACAGAAAAAAGGTGGGGCGCATGCAACAGATGACAGAGAACAGCAGCTACTCCCTACTATTATCTACTGCATGCGCCACACGTTTTTCTATTTATGACTTTTCTATTTTATGCTGAAATTATTTTATGGCTACGAAAAATTACTGTATACTTTTTAGTCAGTTATAAAAACGTGGTTTTAGAAATTTTTTTTACTGTAAATAATTATCATGTTCTGCTTTTGGTCTTGCGTGTGTGAAATTTTTTATAACTAATTTTAGGTGATGTGTTTTTTAAAATGATTGATTCGTGTATTGTAATCGAAGATGGTGACTGCAAAATTTCAGCTCAATCGTACATCAGGAAATGTGCGAAAAATTGATTACAAGATTTAACCGCCACGTAGGTACAGAGCAAACGGTAGCAGAAACTAATTAATTAATGTATGTTTTTATGACTGATTATTGTCATTTTCACTACTGTAATTTAATTACTGTCATCAACGATAGAAGACGGCGCACAATTTCAGCACAATTGGACATGGGGAAGTGGGCGAAAAATCTATTACAATATTTGTACCGGACAGACAAGAAAGCGAATTATTAAAAAACTTTTTAATAAAAATAATAAAATCTCGAACGATTACAGCAACTTGAATAGTTGGGACCACCAAATCAACTGCTCACCCCAGAAATGCCCACAACAACAGGTTTGATGAGCTGCGCGTTCAAAAACGCCTAAGACGCGAGATAAGGTAGGTTTTCCTCGATACCGACATTAGGAGACAGCCGGCGTTTGTAATCCTGTTATTCTGCAACCCCGTTCCCGAGCCCTTCAAAGTCGAGCAGCCAAGTGTTTTCTGGGGACAAACTCGCATACTTGATGCATTCACGTCGCCCCCATCAATAATTCCCGCGGTGTCCCACTCCACTTGCAACTCAATCACGAGGCGCGTCACGATCACATTTTGTCATGGAACTAGGAAGGGCACTGATAGTTCCATGCATTTTAATTTCCCAGGGAGAACTGCAGAACACCACAAGGCCCATCGAGTGGTGGAAGAGTCCGAATGCCTCACTCAGGCTGTCATTTTAAGGTGGTTTTCTAGCGCCAACGTTTCGACTGACACATTAACCATCTTCAGAGCTTGGGGGGAACGATTGATCGTTATTGAGTGACAGCAGCCACCAGTAAATCCAGGCCCTCCAAAAGCAATTCCCCCCACCAGGGGCGTTGCGTCCATAAGGCCACTTGGGCCACTGCCCTGCCACCAAAAAACACTGTATAGGTATAATAGGTAAGTTAAAAAACCTCCATAGTTCAGTTGGAATTTGAATTTCCCTCTTTACAATGTACCTAGCATTTTTCACAAAGTCCAACAGCGACTCACCAGACTTCTCTGGCTATGGAATGGAAATTCTATGGATATTCAATATTATAGTAGAGCATCCATGGTGTGCTCCATAGCCAAAGCATCCGAATAAAGCGACTCCGAATAAAGCGACTCTGAATAAAGCAAATCCGAATAAAGCGACTGTAATCGATGTCCTGCAATCGAAATCGAAACCTAGGCTCTTGAAACTGGCAGGCAGGTCCTGGGACCTGGGGTCGCCATGACAACTGAGAAAAGTGGCCCGTCAGCGCATGCTCAGCAGAGTAAAAATGTTGTTTGCCACGCCCACTTTCGGCCCAGTCCCCAAAATCTGATTTCTACTCCAAAATCGTTCGTTTTCACAATCGATTCGATTCCTTCGATTCAATTTGTTGTTATTGTTTTTCTTGAGGGTGCCGCGAAGAAACACTTTTCATGCCGACAGTGGTGGTTAGAGGTTGCGTTTTTTCTTCTTGTGCATTCGATTCAATTTGTCATCTCAATACGAGATGATTCTTCGTCGTCTGATTTGTTTTTGCTGTGAATTATGTTCGCTTTCTTTGTTGTCAGTCGTCAGTTTTCAATTTTGTGCGTCAAATTGAGCGCATTTTGCGTTCGGTCCGGTTCTGATGGCAGATTTGTATTCTTGGTACCTACGTGCATTTTGTCCTGTTTGTGGTCTTGTGGATTGATGGTCGTCCTAACACACATATAACTACCTAATTTCAGGTCAATAGCTTCTCCATTCAAGTAGGTACCGGCCGACGGGTCATTGTTTTGTTATAGGTGTTTTAGTTTACTATATTTTTATAACACGTGAATTCGGTGTCTAATTTGCAGTAGAAATTGCCGACGTTATCGTACGACGATAGATTGTTGATTGAAAGGGAATTAGCTGAATATCAATCAGTAAATAAGGGAAGGGTGTTTATTGTTGCCTCGAGGTATTTGTAGACAAATCTCTTGGTTTTGTGTTCTGGTTTGGTGCCCCACCGTTTTCAGAGCCCACGCACCGCTACTGCCCCCCACCACTTGAATTCAAGGTTCCTACTTTAATACTATGCACATTTCAATCGATGTTGGAGCCATCATAAATGTGTAGGTGCAGTACCAACCAATTTTCCCTAACTAATCCTCCACCAATTTAATTTTCCTGTAAACGTCGCATAGCAATGCACATGGAAAAAAAAACTTCATGAATTATGTTAGTATAGTTGCTTTAAAAATCGAATCACCTGGCAAAAAACAGCCAACGAGTTAGAAATTAGACAACATTTGAAAACGGGTTGGTCTGAAGCCTGGCGCGTTTCGCCGAGGACTGGAGGGCAATTCATTCGCCATCAGCCATCACTAGGGACTGGAATTATATGCACAAAATCTGGCCAAAATATTCACTCGATGGGGAAAATGTGCACCCCAAGCAAAATTACGTTTGAAAACATTTAAAATATTTCTAAAATGAACTAAATTTTGCTGTGAGACGTACAGGTAGTCAAAACATTATGTTCAGTTATTATCGTGTCATTGAAAAATTATAGAAAAGGATCGAGAAAGAAAATGGAATGAAAATGTACACATCTTTTTTTCTCAACTTATACAATATTTACATTTATACAAAAAAAAGTCACTCGCTATCACAGTTATATAGCACTGGATCACAACTGATTTTTCCAAATTGTCAATTGTGACGTATTTATAGCCCGAAAGTGAAAGGCAATCCCATTCACGGATTTAAATGGTAAGGGCGCGCCTAAGCCCTACCAGGTACACGGATTAAACGGTGAATGGCCTAAGAACATCCGTGAGCCCCTTTTCAGAAACACATACTTCAGAGGATTTGGCGATTGGAATGTCGAAAAACAGGAAAATTCCCCAATTTCGATTAAAAATGCAGAAATATGCACAAAACAGCCAAAATATGCAAACATCTCCGAAATCGCACAAAATATGCTATTTTAATTTCAATTTAACACACGCTGAACGCTTCAGATACCCTCAAAACGGAAAAGCAGAACTATATACACTTAAAAAAAAAAAAAACATGCAAAATACGCAAATTCCAGTCCGTAGCCATCACACAAGAAACTCATGTGACGTCCTCCCTTAAACAGAGCTCATGGATACTGTAACGCCGTCAGCTAACCGAGTACCTGGCAAAATCTACCATTAATACGGTTTTATGGGGGGGGGGAGGGGGCTGTTCTCTGTTTTCGTATCCCCGTCTTGGTTAGTTATTGCCGTATGGATACTGTAAACTCATAGTACGGAATGAAAATGAGAAAATGAAATTAAATTAAATCAATCCATTTTCTTCTCAAATTTACGTGGGAATCATCAGAATGTTGAGGGTTTGCCGCTTGGTACGCTCCGACCTATCGGAAGCTTCAGCAATTCATGCGACCCAATGCGCCATTTTTTCAAACATGTCAATTTGTAACAGTATAAAATGTGAACAGTAGTATAAAATGTGAAAATTTACAATACATACAATATATATAAAATATTAACAATACATACCTACAACATATGCAAAATATTTACAATACAACGTAGGTACTATATACAAACTCTTCCGCCTGCCTGTTCCGCTGGTTGATTGCTGCGGTTCCATGAAGCTGAGGTATCTTTATAAAAGACAGAAACAGAACAGATATAATGAACGTATACCTATGTGTCGGTAGACATCATACAGAGGAATGTAAAAAACGAGAAATCTCGGACGCAAACACGGGGGAAAAAGGGCCTCTTCAAGCGGGCCGCTCCGTGAAAACTACGTTTTCTCTGTGTTTTTGGCGTTTTTCCCCCCGTTCTTCGTGAAAATAATGGTTTGTCGTGTTGTATTATTGTACTGCGGTTGTGCATAGAGCAGTAGGAATATACAGAATTGAAAAAAAAAATTTTACTCTCCGGAAAAGATGAAATAAGTTCGAGTTCGGAAAAAAAATACGTAAAAAATGAGCAGAACGTCGGATCACACTCCTGAACGTCTTGAATGACACCTTGGGTCCTACTGAAGCCGTGGAACCCTTCCCATCCTGTTTACACCCAAAGGAGGAGGGGCTAGCGGCCATCCAGTGCCCCCCCCCCCCCCACCGGTTCCCTCCAGGGCCAGCATGCTGCCCCTCAGTACGCGGCGAATGCCAAGAAGGGCAGCATGCTGGCCGGACGCACAGAAAGTGTTAAACCACCTGAAACGAGATATTAACTTAGGGCCGGTTTCACCAACGCAGCTTAAACCTGGTATCAATAAATCCTGGATTCAAATTTGATCTGTGGTTCAGAGCTTCGACAGTTTCACCAACGTTTTTGATCCACGGTTTAGCCTAACTTGGGTTTAAGCCGAGATTGTTCAGTTTGCATCAGCATTGCTATCCCCAGAAACACAAATCCCGTATTACAGATGACATGGAGGAGAGATGCTCATCCATGAGTGGTGGATCTGTGATATTTCTTCTATGGATACTTAAGTTTTGTCCACCATCCACTGTTGTGGAGACATTAAAATGTATAATAGTAACCAGTGCCATAGTTCCGCGATTTTTTTCTCTCTGAATGCCTCTGTCATTCTGAGAACTTCCACTCGAGACAGCTCTTGTAATAAATTATAGATAGCCTACCTAGGCTCTTTTATAAAAGGTATCTACTTTTTTACAATAATTCGCTGTATGCAGAAGCAGTTATACATGTACTTATTAGCGCAGTCTGCAAGTACTTACCACATACTATGAAGGTTTGTTTACCTAATCGAATAAATAAATAAATAATGATGGATCCGACGTTGTTGCCTACCTGGTTTGTTGTGAAATTGTATTTATTATTTAATTCTTACAAAAATCGAGGAGTGCAAATTTTTTTCGGAGCTCTTTTTTAAATTTACAAAGCTGTTCTCTATCAACAAAAAATACCACTGAAAATCATGCGCAAAGACCATTGAAAGGACATACCGATGCAGATGTAACGGAGATCCGAACATAAATTTGAATTGTGTTTCGAAAATCGTAAAAATTCGTAGAATTCAACTAGAAACTTTCAAAAGCCGAAAGCAATTTGTAGGTAAATTCTTCGAAAACTCGCTTATTATGTCAAGCGGCATGAAAAGATTCCTTCATTTATCGAAACAACAGTATACAATATCCCACGCATTCACACGTGAACATATCAGGAGCTCATCGCAGCGTTAGGGCGAAAAACGACTGCTTCCTGCCCGCATATCGTCGAAGAGGATGTAAAGGAATTCAATCACGAATGAAGGCAATCGCCGATAATTTCCACAGGATACTCCAGCGGGGCTCCTTCCAACCCCAAAGGAATGTTCGGAGGGAATCGGAATTCCAAATCGAATCCATTCTCAGGGCGTATCGATAATACATCCACGGTACCTTCAGACCTTCAGATATCAAGTTCCAATAGGTTGGGCCGAACGAGTGTTCTTCTTTTCTCTTTCTTTTAAAAACATTCGCTCGGAAGTGAACAGCAAATTCTGTGTGAGTACTCAACGGTTAATTCTACCAGCCAACGTGGCACGAATCGTTAAGCTATTCGCGGAGTTATCAACAATTTTATGGCAGGATCGTGAGCCAGTAGGTACACAAACATCGTCGACGTTCAGCCTATTACTGAAGGTTCTGGAAAATGATATAATGACAAGAAAGCGGCTGGAGGAAAACACGTTAACGCATGCGTATGCAAAAATTAGTCGCAGAATTTTGGTGAAATTCAAAAAGGGGCAGCTGTGGACCAACCCTCGCATGCCCTTTCAGCTCAACTCTTTCATATAAAACTGTAAAATTACAGTACTTAAACTAAAATATATTATATTATTACTATCACTGTATTACAATATATTATATTATGTATATTATTACATTATTACTAATCAACGATGGCAAATAATTTTTTTCAAGCAATTAAATTTGACGTTTATTGGATAAATGAAGTTTGCCATTTTTCATGATATGACCCAATTGTGGACGTGTTTCACGGGTTGGGTACAAACGCACACAAACGTACATTTATGAATTTACGTTGAATAGGGTACAACTTGAATGAGACTTCGCACTGTTATGGCAATTCGTGCACAAGATGATCGAAAATACTACTTGAATGAGATAGACTTCAGCATTGGCATGGCAATATTCGTGCACAAGATGATCCAAAATACTACTTGAAAGAGATAGACTTCAGCATTGGTAAGGTAATATTCAGCATTCGTATGGCAATGAATGAGATGATCGAAAATGAATGAGAGATTTCAGCACGGTATGATCGAAAATGAGATGATCGAAAATGAATGAGATAGACTTCGGCATGAGGTGATCAAAAATGAGTGAGATAAACTTCAGCACTGGTATGGCAATTCGTGCACAAGGTGATCGAAAATACTACTTGAATGTGATAGACTTCAGCATTGGTATGGTAACACTGGTATGGCAATATTCGTGCACAAGATGATAAACAATTACTACTTGAATGAGATAGACTTCAGCACTGGTATGGCAGCATTGGTCTGGCAATATTCGTGCACAAGTTGATCGAAAATACTACTTGAATGAGACATACAGCATTGGTATGGTAACACTGGTATGGCAATATTCGTGCACAAGTTGATCGAAAATACTACTTGAATGAGACATACTTCAGCATTGGTATGGTAACACTGGTATGGCAATATTCGTGCACAAGTTGATCGAAAATACTGCTTGAATGAGACATACTTCAGCATTGGTATGGTAACACTGGTATGGCAATATTCGTGGACAAGATGATCAACAATACTACTTGAATGAGACAGACTTCAGCACTGGTATGGCAGCATTGGTATGGCAATATTCGTGCAAAAGTTGATCGAAAATAATACTTGAATGAGACAGATACCGAGAAACATTTTTGGTTCCGTGTCTGTCTGCCTGTGGTAATTCCTTGTAACGCCCATAACTACCCGAAATAATGGTCGAAACGGGCTGAAATTTGAAGGGTAGGTGCGGGTTAGGTCACAGATGGACCCATATTAAAATCACTGAAAAAGTACTGTAACTTTCGTCTGCGCATGCGCAAACGTGGAATACTTGAAACGCCCATAACTACTCTAAATATCGTTGAAATCAGTTCAAACTTGGAGGGTCGATCAGGAATAGTACTTTGACAGTTCAATTTCATTGAAATCGTACGGTAACTTTCGTCTGCGCATGCGCGAACATGTAATGTTGAAAAACGTTGAAATGTTTGATCCTATTACGCACGTTAGGTAATACATTACTACTCTATTTATTACTATTTAATCATTTTGATCCATAAATTTTTTATCAACTGATTCTACACGTCCACGTTACAATAACTGAGGAAGCTGTACTGCCCAGCCAACATGGCAGCCCCCCCAGATTCACCCACCATTATTATTGAAACCCTGGTTTAATGAATTTCTCTATCACCAACTTTGATATTCGCGATCAATGAGTTTATAGATCTAAGGAACTTTTGGCCTGAGTCCCCAGGAGACGGGAGTTCGCTGAATCGGGGTCCGACTATTTAATTAATTGCACAAATATCTCGAACGTCCAGGATGAGGGACAATGAGGAATGTTGGAATCCACAAAGCTAATCTGAGGTGATCGAGAGCGGGGAAAGCCTGTTGTCCAGCGGAGTGGACATCGTCGGGACGGAGGCGGATGAAAAGGGAGTCAAAGGGACCAACAACGCGGTCTGCCGGATCACAAGCGGGCTGTTTTTAGAAGAAAACGAGTCAATGGGCTGAACAAGGGGACTTTCATCAATGAACGGAATCGCCGCTGCCGCCCACTCGGCCTACGCACAGGCTTGAGATCGACTTCCGGGTGAGTTGTGGGATTTCTGGAAAAATGAAGCAACTGGCAATGCTCACCGGTGAGGCGGTGACAAAAGCGGTTTATATTATTTTTAAATAAAATTAGATTCCATCCTGAGAATTTTGAGACCAACCGCAATCTCCTACGATAAATAGTTTTTGCTTCCGAGTCTGCGAAGCAGCGGAAGCCTTGTGTTCACTTTCGTGAGCCAAAAAATTTTTGTCATCAGAAATCAAAATTTCCACTTGCATTTTGCGTTTCAAAGCCTACTGAACAAATTTGGTTCCGTGTCTGTCGGTCTGTGGGTCTGTGAGTCTGTCCGCATTTCCTTGTTACAGCCATAACTTCCACGATTTTGAATTGATTCAGCTCAAATTTTGAGGGATGGTGCGGATAAGGCCCCTTGAGGTCCCATACAAATTTCAACATGATTGATCCAGCGGTACGCCCTGCGCATGCGCTAACGTTAAATTCAACAAACACGTATAACTTTCACAATTTTGATTCAATTTCGCTCAAATTTTCAAGGGTTGTTTGGACAAGGCCTAGTGAGTTCCAGTATGAATTTCAGCATGATCGGACCCTCGGTGCGCTCTGCGCATGCGCTGGCGTGAAATAGATTCAATTTCCTTGTTACAGCCGTAGTAACCAAAGATTTCACCCAATTTCAATGCAATTCTCAGGGATTAAGCGGGTAGGGCCCATTGAGGTCCCATATAAATTTCAACATGATAGAGCCAGCGGTTCGCCCTGCGCATGCGCTAACGTGAAATTCTTCAAACACGCATAACTTTCGCAATTATGTATAATGGACGTAATGTTATGTAATATGTTTATTTCATGTAATGTTATGTTATGTAATGCAATGTTATGTAATATGTATATTTCACGTTATGTAATGTTATGTAATGTAATGTAATGTTATGCAATGTAATGTAATGTTATGTTATTTTGCTTCCGAGTCTGTTCTATTTTATAATGGGTCACTCTGATTGTGACGAGAAAGCTCCTGTGCCATCACCTTGGCAGTGTATTTTTCTATGATTTTTCAAAGATTCCAGCATTTCCTAAGTCATTGAACCCCTCTCGCCCTGGCGTCCCGCCACAGATCTTGGTCTCAGTATTTTTTACACTACAATAGATTTGATACTGAAGAGGAAGAAAAAAAAAAACTTCTGGCAATTAAAGCAGGATGGGTACCTTCATCACTTGAATAACATGATATAATAGTTGGGTAGGTTCATTTTCATACGGGACCATCTGCGATGCAACCCTCAACAGTTCAGCACTCCGACTACTTTTCGCGTAGTTACAAGGAAGTGGTCAATATTTCATGTTTGCGCATGCGCTGACGAAAGTTACAGTACGATTTCAATGAAATTCGTGTGGAACCATCGAATATTCCTGATCCACCCTCCAAGTTTGAACTCATTTCAACGATATTTAAGGCAGTTACGGGCGTTTCAAGTAATCAAGTTTGCGCATGCGCAGATGAAAAGATTTCAATGATTATGTAAGCGATCATCTGCGATCCAACCCGCGTGCAACCTCAAAATTTCACCTCATTTACGACTATTTTTCGCGTAGTGGGAAGCATTACAAGGAAGTGGTCAACATTGCATGTTCGCGCAAGCGTAGACGGAAGTTACATTACGATTCAAATGAAATTCATATGGAACTATCAAAGTATTATTCCTGATCGACCCTCCAACTCTGAACTCATTTCAACGATATTTAAGGTAGTTGTGGGCGTTTCGAGTATTTCACGTTTGCGCTTGCGCAGACTAAAATTACGGTACGATTTCAATGATTTATATAAGACATTATCTGCGATCCAACCCACGTGTATCCTCAAAATTTCAGCTCTACGACTATTTTTCGCGTAGTTCGACGCGTTACATGGAAATTGTCAACATTTCATATTCGCGCATGCGCAGATGGAAGTTACATTACGATTCCAATGAAATTCATATGGAACTATCAAACTATTATTCCTGACCGACCCTCCAATTTTAAACTGATTTCAACGATATTTAAGGTAGTTAAGGGCGTTTGGAGTATTTCACGTTTGCGCAAGCGCACACAAAAGTTACAGTACGACTGCAATGAAATTAGTATGGAACTTTCAACGTATTATTCCTGATCGACCCTCCAAGTTCGAATCATTTCAACGATATTTAAGGTAAAGGGCGTTTCGAGTATTTCACGTTTGCGCATGCGCACACGAAAGTTACTGCACGACTACAATGAAATTAATATGGATCTTTCACAGCATTATTCCTGATCGACCCTCCAAGTTTGAACTCATTTCAACGATATTTAAGGTAGTTAAGGGCGTTTCGAGTATTTCACGTTTGCGCATGCGCACACGAAAGTTACTGCACGACTACAATGTAATTAATATGGATCTTTCACAGCATTATTCCTGATCGACCCTCCAAGTTTGAACTCATTTCAACGATATTTAAGGTAGTTAAGGGCGTTTCGAGTATTTTACGTTTCCGGCATGCGCAGACGAAAGTTACAGTACTTTTTCAATGACTTTAGTACGGGATCATCCGTGACCCAACCCACACCTACCCTCCAAATTTCAGCCCATTTCGACCATTATTTCGGGTAGTTATGTGCTTTACAAGGAATTGACCACACACAGCCAAAAATGTTCCTTGGTGTCTGAAACGCAAAATGCGAGTGGGAATTTTCATTTTGGAGGACAATTTTTTCGACTCTTGCACGAATACAAAGCTTCCCTACCTTCCGTAGTGAGGAAGCAAGTGTTTCATTGTGCCCCTCGTTCCCCTTACATTATGAAAGGAGCAGAAATTCCGAATTTTATTCGCTGTGCTCTAAAACGGATTTGAATGGAGTTAGTGTATACTTGAAGAACCTCATTTCAAATTTGTCAAAACCACTGTAATATACGGCCGAATGGTTACAAATCAAATCGAAATTGTTTCATAGAGCTTCAGGCGACTGATTCCTCTGGAGGGCAATTAAGTAGAGGCGATTGGGACGTTCTAAAATTAATCTAATGTTTGTTTGGTTAGGTTCGTAACACCAACCAAGTAATTTTCCCGAAGATCCAACGGAGCTGATATGAGAGATAGTTTCTGATTGGAACTTCGACCATATTGCAACAAATTGGAGGGTGGCAGGACGCACTATGAAATCTGGCAACCCTGGATGGTTGGACTTACTACTACGAACTACTGAGACCTCAGCTTTACCTGAAACCCCAAAACAACGAGCGAACCTTCCCTTCTCCCTTCGCCACCTTTGCAGGTACTTGGAAAAGTAAGCTTTTCCAAAATCCTATTTCCCAAGAACCCGCCCCAGGTGTACACTTCCTCGTCTGCAACATTAACAGTTCCCAGATCTGCGACTGTTATCAGAATCAGACCCCTTTACCGTTCCTAACATGTTTGTAACGTGCAAGGGCAATAAATTAACCAATTATCGAATTCTTTGAACAGCCAGGCAGGCAGATGTTCTCACTGAGATGTACATCAACAAGTTTTCTCCTTCCCCTCCCTGTTGGTTGTAGTACTATGCAGTCAGCACTCAGTGCTGCCAATTCGGGTATTTCTACAGGATTAGCGGGTAATTAAGACTCAATCGGATGATTGACCAGGTAATTTGGCTCATTTGGATCACATCCTTAATTGTCAACCCAATTACGAGATAGCTATCCAACTAAAATGAAGGGTTGTAAGCAGGGTTGCCAGATTTTCAAATAAAAATAAAAATACCCAAACCAAGCCCCCCCCCGACACACACACGCACACACACACGCACAAATATACTCACTAAGCCACATAGTATAGGTACACCAAAACTTCGTTATCCAAAATGACTGAGAAACGTTATGACCCGCCCACTGAAGTTAGCAGAATCCTGCCGTTAACTGTGATAATAAAGAAATATGATATGATATACCTAATACAGAGATAATATATAATAAAACTTGAGAGATATGAACCTTTGGAATCGAGCATGAAAAAAAAAAAAGTTTAACTCCACCTCAAAATTTTATGGTTTACGTTTCAAGGTATACAGAGTTAGAAAATTCAATAAAACAATGTCTGTCCGTCCGCCGTACTTAGCACTTTTCTTAGTTACCATGAACCAAAATTAATGAAATTTGGTTTGCAGGTTCCGTTCGGGGTCTAGTTGGTCCTCGAAGCTCGACGTTACTGTCAGTCATCTCTAATGGTGGATTTCACCACCTCGAGTTAAGGTTCGAGTTACTGTTAACTCGAAGATTGCGAGAAAAATGCGTTTCACCACCCCGAGTTAATCTTAACCCCCGGTTTACCGAGCGAGTAAACTCCCAGATCTTAGTCCCTACTCCATCCAGGGAATAGCGCGTTGACTCCGAGAGTTACCGCTTGAGTCGTTGTTGTTGTTGTTGGTTAGCGTTTCCTTCTAGTGTTATCTGATAATACTTCCTCCTAAAAACTGTCAGTTTTCGGCCGTCCCCCTTCATCATATTTTTGTATTTCAGCCGGGGGGGGGGGGGGGGGGGCGATCATACCCCCCCCCCCGGCTCGAAAACGTTATCAGAAATTAAAATTAAATCTTAAGAATGATAACAATCACGAAAGTAACAAACAAATACAGCACTAACAGATTAAACGGTAAACGAAACATGATTAAACAGTTAAATAACATTACGTTTATTTGATTACTAACGATCTGTCCCAAAAATTTGATCCACTCTTTTTAACAAAAATGCATATCGAAATAGTCCCTCACCGTCACCATCCCACGCGTCAGGTGAATAATATTGATTTTAGCCCAAAAATCCTAATTAGACCCCTATTCTGTGTGAAAAACAACTGAAATGGTATTTTTCTGTCTTCACTACGCCTTCCATACCACTTTCAGTGATTTTATATATCAGTTTTCGCCGTTTTTACCAATTTTTGACCCACTAAAACTCAAATTTGACTCCCTTCGAATTTTTGAAAATTGCTCATCCTTTTGTTTGGCAATAAGAACATTTTGGCGAAATTTGGAATATTTATCAAGTACCGTCAAGTATCGTCTGGAGTGACATTAATAAATATAATACCTAATATACGTATACATTTCTTTTTTTAAATCTAGAGATGAAATCAGGATGCTCTGAAACGGATTTGCCTATAACATAATTTCAAAAAAAATTTTCTGAAAATTTTGGACCCATTGCGATAGCATCATTCCTTGAAAATTCTCGAACATTGTTGCCAACTAAATGTTTTATTTCATCAGTTTATCTTACCTAACGTTACCTGTAACATTTTTGGTGCTTTGTTAAATTTAATTTAAATTCAGCTAATGCCAAACCTTATTAGCGAATTTTGAAAATGAAGCTATTGCTATGGGTAACGTTTTCAGAACATGAATTTTTGAAATATTTTTATAGGCAAATCCGTTGCAGAGTATCCTCAGTTCATCCCTAGATTTTAACAAAAATGGAGCTATTATGTATATATATTTATGTGCCACTCCAGATGATATCCATCCTTGGGTACATGATAAAACTTCCAAATTTCTCCAAAACATTTGTGTTGCCAAACAAAAGGATGAGTTTGAAGATGAGCAATTTTCAAAAATTCCAAGGCGGTCGAATTGGAGTTTTTAGGGGTCAAATGTCGGTGGAAACGGCTAAAATTGCAAACAATTGATGTAAAATCACTGGAATGGTATAGAAGTGTGAGTAAAGGCAGAACAATAACATTTCAGTTGTTTTTCACACAGAGTAGGGGTCAGATTTTGATTTTTGGGGGTAAAAAATGGGTAAATGGCTAAAATCAATATCAATTCACCTGATGATTAATCACGATGGACGGACTCTTTCGATGATGTGGGTCAAATTTGGCTTTAATAGGGTCATCGGTAAAAATGGCTGAAATCACGAAAAATTATATAATTTTAAGAAAATTGGTATGGTTTCTCGCTATACCATCTTTTTACACAATAGCACGAATATATCTTTGAAAATTCGCTCTTATAGCCATGCTGCATGACAGGAAACAATCCTGGCTACGCCACTGATTTCAGCTGAACCCAACACTGTTGAACACCGCGTTTAATTCCTTCCACGAAGCCTTCTTCTCCTTCCACATCATCTCATCTGTCTTTTTGTTTTCTATTACTTCCTTCCTCTTTAAAATCAACTCAACCAGCAACTGCTCCTCTGCCTTCGAAAAATTTACAGTTCTCCTTCTCTCCTGGCTCTCCATCATAAATAATCGAACGGCAAAACTCAATGTGATGAATTTAAATTTATCATCACGGTGGCGTGAAGGAATGAATAGATGAGAGCGAGGGAATTTCACCTAGGCGGCGGTAATCCACCGATGTAGGTGAGAGGAAGGAAATTCACCTAGGCGGCGGTAATCCACCGATGTAGGTGAGTGGAAGGGATCTCGTCTAGGCGGCGGTAATCCACCGATGTAGGCGAGAGGAAGGAAATTCACCTAGGCGGCGGTAATCCACCGATGTAGGTGAAGGAAGGAAGGTGCTTGTCTAGGCGGCGGATATCCACCGATGTAGACAAGAGGAGAAGGTAGGAGGTGAATTCCCAGAGCGGCGGATACCACCAGGCATCTGGGAGGAGGAAGGTAGAGAGAGAAGAGAGAGCTGGTTAGAGGAAGTGTCGAATGAAGCTAAAGCTCCAGGATCCGGGGTTATATAGGACTTGGAGTCCTCTCCCTCCAGCTCCCTGTTGGGAGCTGGTAGTGGGGCACCAGGTTGTGTCCCCCGGATTCTGTCGCCTGTCTCCCCACTCAGATGTTTATTAGCGGAAGGTAATTTTTACATAGGAATATTGGTGAGAGCTTTAAGGTTGTAGTGGAGTGTTCCCGGGAGGGACTCACGACAGAGGTCCCCCCAGTTCGAACCACTGTTTGAGGTAGCTGAAGGCTCAAGTTGACAGTGGCTGAGGGCTGCGGAAACAAAAAGGGGAGCTGAAGGCGCAAGGATACAGGAGCTGAAGGCTGAAACAAACAATTGCAGTGCTGAAGGCAGAAGAGTGATCGGAGGTGTCTTAAATCTAGGGTGATATACAAGAGGTAGGATAAGTAGACATAAGTAGACATAGGTAGACGTAAGTAGGGCTAAGTAGACAAAAAGTAGACATAAGGAGACATAAGTAGATATAAGTAGAGGTAAGTAGATGTAAGTAGATGTAAGCAGACGAAATTTGATGATGGGAAACATATGTACAAGGAGGGTGTGATGAAAAATTTGATGAAGTGACAATATTTACAAAGGTGATGAGTTCGATGATGATGATAAGAGGAGTGATAGTTAGATAGTATGGTAGATAGCTAGATATTTACAGGTGCAAGGTATTTACAGGTAGTATTGACAGGTATGTACAGGTATTTACAATTTTTAGGTACGGTTTCAGGGGAGACAGAATTGAGCGGGGTTGCGAGATCCGCCGTTCCCTGGGTGTGGGTTGTGTGTGGTTTAGTGTATTGAGTGTGTGGGTGTAGTGAAAAGGTGGGTGTAGTGTGTGGTTGGGTGAGGATGATGCCCGCTGCGACGAAGTGGCCACGGCGGGGCTGTGAGGTTCGGTACAGTGCGTGTGGGATAATGAAACACAAGCACTGTCCCGAAATCTCAAGGCCCCGCCGTGATTGCTCAGAGCGGGGCGGGGGACTTGGCCGCCGGGACGCGGGGCGAGGGACGCTCCCGTCGTCTGTTGCGGCGCCCGGACCTTTTCGTCCCGGCGGAAACTATTGTGGATATCCCCGGCGGGGATGGGGGAAGAGAGGGTGTTGTGGGGTCGGTGGGTTGGGGTGTTGGTGGGGTAGAATTTAAAATTGGGGGGTCGAAAATTGAAAAAGGGGGAGGAGCAAGAGGGGGTTGAAGACGGGGGGAGTGATGTTTGGAAGGGGTGGTGGGGGTGGCATGAGTAGGGTGAGACGAAATTGGTGGAGGAGCGGGTCCATAAGGGGATCTAGCGGGACGTAAGGGGGGTGTACCCCGGTGGCTTGCGCTGCGCGAAATTCGCGCAGTATGCGCCACTGGGGGTACTTCCACCGCCGGGGCCGGGGAGGGAGTCCGGAAATCCGTTGCGGAAGAAAAGGAAGCGATGTAGTAGGTCCGGGCGAAGGGGGTAGGGGGGAGAGCGGGTCCGGGACGTACACGTCCCGGAGTATCGCCGCCATTTCCGGATCCGAATCGAAATCCGGAAACGGCGACGGGGGAGACTGATTCGGTGGAGAGAGGTGTTGCATTGCAAACAGACGGCGGGAGACTGATAGTGGACGTTGGTTGAGGGAGAACAGGGGCGGGCTTGCAGCGGGCGAAAGGGACGGTGTGGGGTTTCCCGTCCATTAGCAGGGTCGCGGTGGTCGGTGTTGTGCGGATGACTTGAAAGGGCCCGGCATAAAGGGGCTGAAAGGTTTTATGCATGCCGGGCTCTTTCAAGTACATATGCGTGGAAGTGTAAAAGCGTTTTGGGTAAGTGGTGTCGTTTGTCGGTGTTGAGGTGTGTAACGGTTCCCTGTTAATGGACGGGGTGTTGTGTGGAGGGAAAATGTCGGCCGGTAAACGAATGGGGTCTCTGAATGCGTGTTGTGCGGGACTTGTGTTGTCTGAAGGACGGGCGGAAGTGCGGAGGCTAAGTAGAACGTAGGGGAGGGTTTTGGTCCATGAAGGGGAAGTGGCTGATGTGGAGATGGCTTGCTTGAGGACCGAGTGCCACCGCTCTATTTTCCCGTTGGATTGGGGGTGATAAGGAGTGGTGCGGATTTTCTGAATCCCGAGGGAACGGAGCAGGTCGGCAAAGTGGGCTGATTCAAATTGCCTCCCCTGATCGACCGTGAGTGTCCGCGGACAACCGTAGCGGCTGATCCATTGATTGAGGAAGGCCGCGGCGACGGCGTCCGCGGTAATGTGGGCGAGTGGGATACACTCTACCCAATTTGTCGCACGGTCGATCATGGTGAGGCAATACCTCTTCCCCTCGGAGGGGGGAAGAGGGCCGACCAGATCCAAGTGGACGTGTTCCCACGGGAGAGAATCGGGGATAGGTTGAGGAGGTACATGGGGGTGAGCCGAGACCTTGAATTGCTGGCACTTCTGGCACCCAAGAACCCAGGTACGTATATCCGTGTTCATATGGGGCCAGAAGTACCGCGTTTTGATGAGGTCCCGGCTCGCCCGAATGCCGGGATGATGGAGGGAGTGGTAATGTAGGAACAACTGCCTCCTCAGCTCCGGTGGGACGTACGGGCGCGGTGTGTCGGCCGATACGTCGCACCAGAGATCGAGGGGAGGCAGCTGCTCCAATTTTGAGGCGGAGATGAGATTGGAAAGTGCGGGATCGGAAGTAGGAGTTTGGTGGTTTTTGAGGGTTTGCGGGGAAGGGAAGGGCAGTAACTCCGCCACCGGCGCAGGGGTGGGGCGGGAGAGCGCGTCGGCGACGCAGTTGTCGGCCCCCGGCAAATAACGAATATCGGACGTGAATTGTCCGATAAATTCGAGTTGCCGGAGGCGACGGGGGGAGGCTGATTTTCGGTTTTGGAGGAGGGCGTGGGTGAGGGGCTTGTGGTCGGTTATGACAGAGAACTGCCTGCCCTCCACGAAGTCACGGAAGTGTTTGATGGCTTCGTGGATGGCGAGGAGTTCTCTGTCAAAGGTGGAGTAATTTTTTTGTGTGGGGGACAGAGTTTTAGAGAAAAAGCCGAGAGGTTGGGGGGTGGCGCCGGTGTGTTGGTGGAGTACTGCCCCGATGGCCCAGTCGGACGCATCTGTGGTGATGGAGAGGGGGGCATGGGGATCGGGATGGGCCAATAGAGCGGCGTCAACTAGGTCCTGTTTGCATTGTTGGAAGGCGGTTGTGAGGGCGGGGGTCCAGGAAATGGGGCGTTTATCGTTTTTCTTTGCCGGTTGTGGGATAGCGTGTATGAGTGGTTGTTGGTGTTGTGCTGCGTGTTTGATGTGTCTACGGTAAAAGTTCAACATACCCAGGAAACGGCGGAGTTCTGAGACAGTGTTGGGTTGTGGGAAATCGGTGAGGGTGTGCACTTTGTCCGGTAGGGGTTTTATTCCTTCGGACGAAACCTGGTGGCCGAGGCAGCGGACGGAGGGTTGGGCGAGGACGCATTTCGGAGTGTTTATGGTGAGGCCCTCGGCGGCGAAGATGTCAAGAACCTGTTTCAGGTGTGCGAGGTGTTCCTTCGGGTCTCGGGAAGCGATCAGTACGTCGTCCAAAAAACAGAAGACGAAGGGTAGGCCTCGTAGTATGTTGTCCATGTAACGCTGCCATGTTTGGGCAGCGTTACGGAGGCCGAAACCCATTTTGATATACTCGAACAGGCCGAAAGGGGTGATGATAGCTATTTTAGGAACGTCAGGGGGGTAGATGTGAATGTGATGGAAGGCACGAGAGATGTCGAGTGTAGAAAAGATGGTTGTGTTGTGGAGGTGGGAAGAGAAGTCCCGAAGATGTGGGACGTTGTAAAGGTCTGGGGTTGTTCGGGCATTGAGGCGGCGGTAGTCGCCGCAGGGGCGGATATCCCCGTTGGGCTTCTGCACAATATGTAGTGGAGAAGCCCACGGGGATTTGGAGGGACGGATAATGCCTTCCTTGATGAGAAGATCAAAGTGTTTGCGGGCCTGTGAGAGTTGGAGGGGGTGGAGGCGTCGTGCTTTTGCGGATATTGGGGGGCCAGAGGTTTCTATGTAGTGCTGGGTCTGTGAGATGTGAGCTGAGGGGCGGCGCTGGGGTTTGTAGTGGAGGAGGAGTTGTTCAAACTGGGACGGGGGCCGATCCACCGCATGAATGAACCCGGGGATGGGTTTCTGGGTGGAGGGGTCGAGCAGGCGCGCGTTACGGACGTCTACCTGGAGGCCGAAATATGCGAGGAAGTCGGCCCCCAGGATAGCTTTCTCTACGTCCGCCACGGTAAATTCCCACTCGTACGCGAGCCCGCTCATATGAATTGATGAGCGGTACCTCCCGTACGAGGGGATGATGGTACCGTTGGCGGCGTAGAGGAGTTGCCGGTAACAACGCGCCTGTCGCCGGAGAATATTATTGGGGAATATGGAGAGCGCCGCCCCTGTGTCGACGAGGAACGGGACGTGCGTTTTTGAGCATTTTAGGAACAGGCGTTGGTGGGCTGGGGCGGAGTGCGGTAAAATTGCTGAGGTTTCGGGGTCTGTCGGAGGGGGGGGGCTCGGTTCGTCCGAGGTGATGGGCGGGTGCGATGGCGGTGGTTGGCCCTCCGCGAAGGAGACGCGGGGCGTTTTTTTGCCGTTCCGGGGAGGGGGAACGGTAGCGGCGGCGCGAGTGGCGGCCGGAGGGGTGGTTGTCTTGGGGGCGGGGTTGGAGGGGCCGTTCCGTGGTGGGGGAACGGTAGCGGCGGCGCTAGTGGCGGCCGGGAGGGTGGCTGCCCTGGAGGCGGGCTTGGAGGGGCCGTTCCGGGGTGGGGGAACGGTAGCGGCGGCGCTAGTGGCGGCCGGAGGGTTGGCTGCCCTGGAGGCGGGCTTGGAGGGGCCGTTCCGGGGTGGGGGAACGGAAGCGGCGGCGCTAGTGGCGGCCGGAAGGTTGGCTGCCCTGGAGGCGGGCTTGGAGGGGCTGACTCGGGGTGGGGGGTCAGTTGATGGAGAGGTGGTGTGTTTTGCGGCGCCGTCAGATGCGGCCGGGAGGTTGGCAGCCGTGGCGGCGGCGTAGGAGGGGTAGCGAGGCTCGGTGGAGGTGGTGTGAATGCGGGCGGGGAGGGGTTGGTGGTGGTCCCCCCCGTGTTGGCGAGGAGGGGGGCCCGCCGGATTTACCGGCGGGCGTCCGCGTTTCCCTGCTTGGTGGAGTAGGAGCAGGGGGGCTGGCATTTGCGGGCCTCCCCACCGAAGTTCACATGGTAGAAACATCGGTGGGGGGGGTCCGCCGGGAGGTAGGTCCTGGTGGGGCGCGCGGAGTTGGAGGGGGCCGCCGTGTTTGGGGACCTCCCCCTCCGTTGCTGGGCGGGGGAGACGGTGCGGCGGTCGGCCGAGCGCTGGCGTCGGTGGTCGGAGGAGGGGGTTGGCCGGCGATCGACGGAGAGGGAGCGGCGCCGGTGGAGGGAGGGGGGCCGGCGGCGCTCTTTAGACGGCGATCGGTCCCTGCGTGGGGTGGGGGTGCGGGGTGCGGCGACCTCCGTGACGCTGGCGGCCGCGGCGAGGTCGTAAACCGTGTCGGCTAGACGGAGTAGCGGCTCGTCCGGTCCGTCGAGGTGGCTGGCGAGCGCCATCTGGATGGGGTGGGGGAGGGCTCGCAGCCAGAACGTTCGAGCGATGTCGGCCGTCACGACGTCGTGTAGCTGATGACGTAGGCGACGGTACAGGTGGGAGGGCTTCAAATCGCCGAGATGTTGGGGCTGGGATAGCGCTGCGACACGTGCGATCTTGGAGGGTTGGTATAAGCTGATGAGGCGGGCGCGGAGGTCGTCGTAGGCGGCCGTGGCGTCGGGGGAGATGTCCGACGTCTGCAGGAGGATCTCATATGGTAACAGAGAGATGATGCGGGAGTAGCGGGTACGCTGGCTGCGGATGTTGGCGGCAGAAAACGCAGCGTCGACCTGGAAGAACCAGAGTGCGGGGTCGTGCGTGTAGAAGGGGGGTAGCGACAGCGGGAATGACGCCGAAGCCGTCGTGACGTCGGCGGCGGCGTGTGCGGCAGCTGCAGCGGCGGCGGCAGCGGCGGCGGCGGATGCGGTGGAGCCGGGTGGTGAGAGGCTCGTGAAGGGGTTGTCGGTTGCGTCAGAAGTCGCAGCGGTCGGCGGCTGCAGCAGGGACGGCCGGAGGAGCGGCGGCGATGGCGAGTTCGGGTCCATGGTGGAGGTGTCTGTGAACAAAATTCAATTTGAGCGGTTGAATCTGAAAATTCGCAATGAGCGGCGGCGGGTTTGTATGCGGCGGAGAGTTGAGAGCTGTGTGAGCGGTTGCGGGAGGGCCAAAAATTGCGAATTTATACTGACAGTTGTTTTAAATGTGAATTTAAAATGCAGGACACCGAACTTGACTGGGGCGACACATGAGTTGGTAAGAAGGGAGGAAGGGTAGAAGGTTGGATGAACGTCGGGTTCACCACTGTGATGAATTTAAATTTATCATCACGGTGGCGTGAAGGAATGAATAGATGAGAGCGAGGGAATTTCACCTAGGCGGCGGTAATCCACCGATGTAGGTGAGAGGAAGGAAATTCACCTAGGCGGCGGTAATCCACCGATGTAGGTGAGTGGAAGGGATCTCGTCTAGGCGGCGGTAATCCACCGATGTAGGCGAGAGGAAGGAAATTCACCTAGGCGGCGGTAATCCACCGATGTAGGTGAAGGAAGGAAGGTGCTTGTCTAGGCGGCGGATATCCACCGATGTAGACAAGAGGAGAAGGTAGGAGGTGAATTCCCAGAGCGGCGGATACCACCAGGCATCTGGGAGGAGGAAGGTAGAGAGAGAAGAGAGAGCTGGTTCGAGGAAGTGTCGAATGAAGCTAAAGCTCCAGGATCCGGGGTTATATAGGACTTGGAGTCCTCTCCCTCCAGCTCCCTGTTGGGAGCTGGTAGTGGGGCACCAGGTTGTGTCCCCCGGATTCTGTCGCCTGTCTCCCCACTCAGATGTTTATTAGCGGAAGGTAATTTTTACATAGGAATATTGGTGAGAGCTTTAAGGTTGTAGTGGAGTGTTCCCGGGAGGGACTCACGACACTCAACTTATCAAACAACGAACTGAAACTCATGGGGGAAGACAGAAGAGGCGTTATCGATGTTATCATGGGAAAACTGGTCTGGGGCTAGCCATTGCGATGCTAACCGAAGACTAACTAACTCCCACCTTGAAACCCATGGTGAAATGGAACCTCTCCTAACTCCAAGATCCCCTTGACTCCGAGTGTTTGCTAACCCGCACTTTTACTCGAAGTTGGTGAAATCCACCATAAGGGGTTCAGAATAGGGGTTGAAATTTTCAGAACGCCGTATCTCGAAAACATTCGATAAAAGGGTATGGTTTTTTTACGTTTTGGTTTATTATTTTCAATAATGAACCATTGGAATCGAGCATGAAAAAAAAATTCAATCCCCCCCTTAAATTTGATGGTTTACGTTTCAAGGTTATGTAGAATCCGAAAATGCAATAAAAATATTTCTGTCTGTCCGCCGTACGCCGTACGGGCCACTTATCTTAGTTACCATGAATAAAAATTGATGAAATTCGGGTTATAGGTTCCGTTCTGGGTCTAGTTGGTCCTCGAAGCTCGGCGTTACTGTCAGTCATCTCTAAGGGGTTCAAAATAGGGGTTGAAATTTTCAGAACGCCGCAGCTCGAAAACTTTCGATAGAAGGGTATGGTTTTTTTACGTTTTTAAACTGATATTGTACTTAAGAATTTGTTGAGATCACCCGGAGCATTGTGCGACCAGCCGTTCGTGTGCACCGAAAACCTTCGTCAACATGATCGTGAATCAAACGGTATGAATTCGGCCCGGATATCATCACTAGGGAGCACCTGATTATAATCAAGGATGGCTGTATGAAGACGAGTTGGTTGTTCTATGATTTATTTTATTTGAAAAATGACGGATCTTTTCGATTTTGTTGATAGATACCATTTGCAACTTGAACAAACGAACAATCGTTGAAGTATTATTGGGTAAATTATTACACAACGGTTTATTATACTATCTACGCAGAAGAGGCATCTGTACAGTTAAATTATTACACAAAGGTTACACTTACCTTAAGCTTGATGAAAAACTAAAATAGTACCTAAATGACTAAATTATTCAATTCAATCCCGGGTATTTGTATGAAACTCCAATTCCCTGGCCGGCTCCAGTACCCGATTTAGGGCTTTCCTGGGGGGAGCTCGAGGGTACTGACCACAGAAAACAGTGATCTACGCAGAAGGGCCTCTAAACAGGTAAATAATAAACCGCTGTGTAATAATTTGCAGCGTTTTTAAAAATTGCTTCTCGAATTTTCCAGTATTATTCCAGTAGTATTCTAGGATCGGAGAAAGCCGGTGATTTCGAAAGGGGGTGTTGGAAGCATTGGTCGGGGGAGGTTACCTAATGGTATTGCAAAACATCTCAAAAACTACCAAAGGCGAAAAGACGCCGCCAAACAAGTTTGAAAGGATATTTCACGGTTTGGCGGGAAGGAACAGGTTTCTATGTGCACATCCAAGCACCGCCGTTCGAAGCGCCTTCGGCGGGCAAAATGGATAATATAATATATCAATCCTTTTTGCGGCTCAGGAGGTTTTCTTGGACGGTATTATTTCTGACTTCAATAGGTAGGAAATCGACATTTTCAAAACGGGTTGTTTCTAATAAAACCAAACTAGGATGATGGTTTTTCGAACAGGCCACTCAAAGATCTCCAAGAAGGAATTACAGCCCTTCAAATCCCTTTTCCGCTCTCAAATGTAGCGCCCAGGTATAATCCCGTAAGTGCCGACAGTAACATTCAAAGTCGAGCTGAGCCTTTATAAATACAATCTTGAGGTTAAATCACTTGGTACCGAAGAAAAACGTTGAATAAGGTTGAATAAGTAAGACTCGAGGATAAAGCAGGTACAGAAGGACTGGGAAAGTATCGAATCGGGTTCTTGAAAAGTTTGAATGGGAGGTTTTTAGGATGAAATGGAGTCAGTCACTCAAGAGGCTTCAATACTACGATTTTCCCGAGCATCGCTGAGGGATAAATTTGAAAAATAAATGGTTGGTATACAGGAGCAGGGTACAGCGCAGTGGTGGGGAGTAATTTGTTGTGGTTTTTGAACGTTAGTGAGGCTCTTACTTAGACTCGAGCGACATTTCTGGGTGGATATGTATGCATGCACCGCAAAAAGTGATCCTTGGAACCGTCGTAATAATCTGAAATTTTGATAGTATTATACTGTACGGAACAGTATAATACGACTTGGGCCCCAGAATTTGCTGTCTAGTTTTTGGTGTCACGATGACGCCAGGGACAGGCACCACGGCACCGGAAGTGGCGCTGCAAGAGCAAAAACAGATTTGTGGGAGGTAGTAGTATAATATTATAGCGAGATATGCCAATATACCAATCCGATTTTCCAATATTTGCGCATACGCAGACAAAAGTGCGGCTTTGATGCAATTTTTGATGATATGTACCAACCATCTATCCCTGATGAACCGAGCCCGGTACGGCCAGTTTTTTCAAGGTACAGAAGGCAGCTGACTGGATTAAACTGATGAAGCAACTTTTGGACAAACCCCCACCTACCTAAAGATTTATATTTGAGTGAATCCAGCAGCCCAGTCAAGAAATTCGATGTCCCATAAGATTACGGGTGATATTGGTTACAAACGTCTTAAGACTGCAGGAGAGCCACTTAGCAAAAATTAGCAGTACAACTACTTCTGGTTTTTTGTGTGTTTATCTATCCGTAATGAACCAAAATGTTGAAATTGGTGCTCTCTGAACGCAGAATTTGATGCTCTACAACTTTGATTCCGAGACATTTTTCATTTGGGATATCCATTTTCGAGTCACAGGCGTTTGAAAGTCAGCGTTACGCACATTACAGCCGAAATTGGAAAAATTCGCTCATCTTTGACTGCAGATCTCGACCAAACTGCTGCTTCAAATTTAACTTTTAAGGAGGTCATTCGACGCAGATTTTAATTCTTTTCAACTTTGATAAGAGTGAAATTTTCTGTATGATGGACCGTTTGGATGTTATAGGCCAAATTGCCAACATTTCAAAAGCTAAGCTGACCTCAGAAACCGTCGCAAACTTATATTCCTCTTTTTTGGGATATAAAATCATTTCCAGCTGTCTGAGAATTAATGGAAACCAAATTTGATTGGGCTACAGCCAAATATACTGGCAAATATGGAGGGGAGGAGCAGGACGAAATCAGTATAACGTATAATTCCTCAATATAACGCATATCAATATAAATTATAATTCTTCATGTGAATCAAGAATCAAGTTATTCATTTTGGATGGGACACAGGTAACCCGAACTACCTACTACCATCCTATGACTAATGCAACGCATCCAGCTAGGTAATAATTTCCAGTTGTCTGGGAATTAATGGAAACCAAAAGTCTAATTTGACCGGGCTACAAGCAAATAGACTAAGAACAGTGACGGAGGAGCAGAACGGAATCGAATTAAGTTTCCCATAATTAGCATATCAATTATTTTTCATTCCATCATCAATATAACGTATAATTCTTCATGTTAATCAAGAATCAATTTATTCATTTTGGATGGGATACAGGTAGCCCGAACTACCTACTACTATCCTAGCGCTATTGCAAGGCAATTACAACTTAGAAGTAGGTACGGTGGCTTGGAGGAGTAAATGTCTTTCATGAGAATTATTTAAAATTTATTAATGAGAAATTATTTAAAATTTGTCCTAAATACACCAGAATATCTATATAAACCTGAATAAACGTACCTTAAGCTGAAATATCCAAGAAGATAGAAAGACCAGATCGCATCCTATTATATAAAACGCCAAGGATGTGTGTCTGTAAGTCTTCTCCTTCTGAACTATTGGACTGCTCCTCATAGTCTTCATCACTTTTCGCGGACAAGTCAACCGAAAACGAGAAGGTTCCAGAACAAAGCACAAAGATGACCAAGTTCACGGGTAATATAACTTTTCTAAGAGGATTATTTTTACAGAAAAACCACAGCAGACCAAACCTTCTCAGGCGGTCAAGGAAAACTGACCCTGGAAATGGATGGGGTTCAGGACGGTCAGAGTGGGGAGAAACGGAGGTAATTTTTCTGCTTTTTCAATTTATGTACATCTACCTGACTTCTGCTCCTGTTGGATTACCCCTACAGAAAAACAAACAAAAAACTAGAGACCTTTCAGGTTTTATTTGGAAATTGCTGAGCCAAAGAGGCCTCAGTTATGACGTGCTACTTGGAAAACATCAGAAGCCTTTTCAATTCCTCTCACAACTCTCCTGTCCGACCACATGTCCTTCGTGGAAGGAGATACCTGCTAGCAAGCTACCTCAGCCTACAACTCAACCCACAGGCTGCTTCAACGCTTGTTCCTGCACATCTACAAAATAATCCAACACTCCCCAGCATTCTTATGAAGGAATGAAATAATACAGAATACGAACTGTTAGCCTGCAGACGGACGTTTTAGCAGTAGGTACTGACAAACGCCTACATTGTCATCAAAATCAATACCGGAACATGAAAAATATTCTTCAACAAAATTCTTTATCATCACCATCATCAATTAACCCACAGTTACCCGCTATGATGGCTGTAACAAAGAATGAAAAACCACAGTCATGCAGCATGGCTATAAGAGCGAATTTTCGAAGAAATAACTGATTTTATGTAAAATCTGGTATATCCCATTCAAATATGGGCAATCTTTAACTTATTGGGTAATTATAGGTATTCAAGTATGTACGTATATTGTAGTATTGGTACTACAATATACGTACAGTTACGTATCCAACATAAGTACAGTACGTATGTTACGTATCCAATACAGAGTAGGTATTGGATACGTAACAAATTTTTTGTTCCATTTTCTGCCGAGTAACACCTCGGTTTGTAGATTTTCCAACGCTGAACACGATGGTGAAGTCAGAATTGCGATATCCCATTCATCAAGAACATCTCAAGAAATAACCACGTTCCTTCATCTTCAAAGTGCTCCAGTTTGAGAACGGAATGAGATATCGCAATTCTGATTTCACCATCGTGTTCAGCGTACAAAAACCTTTAAAATGAGGTGTCACTTGTCAGACTGTTCCATTTTGGGAATTTATGGGTAATTCCCCCCCCCCCCCCCCCTAAAACTCCCCAAAACTCCCCCTTAGAGTGACCCGATTCTGCCCATCTACGAACTTAGCCTGTCGATTGCCAAGACAGATTTTTCGTGCAAATTTGAACTTTTTATCTCAATTCTTTCGAGAGTTATCGTCTGGAATGACACATACATACATATATATATATATATATATATATATATATATATATATATATATATATATAGAGTTGTGGAGGAGCAGCCGATCACAACACTGCTCCCCCCAGAATTTAAGTAATTTTCAATTTTAATTAAATTTTCTTGATGTCGCTGTGGCTGTGGCCGGGCGTGGGAGGTGCGTGTGTTGGGTCCGAGTGGGTTGTGCGGGTGGCTGCTGTGGTCATTGTCGTGGGGTGGCGGTGGGTCGAGGCCGATTAGTGGCGTGGGTGCCGGTGCGGGCGCGAGATATCCCGCCGGTGCCGTATGTGGCTCGTGCGGTAGCTCGGGCGCTGTTTTGCGTTGGCGTGCGAGGCTTGGACTTCCTGCGGGGTTGGTGCGAGCCGTGGGCGGTGCGGCGGCGAATTGATGGATCGTGAGTGGCGTACGGTAGATCGTTCGTGGTAGCGTTTTGTGCTGTTGAAATCTGCGTGTCGGCGGTCCACGTGAGCGTGCACTCGTGATTCTGTTGTGCTTGCGGTGAGTTGAAGACGGAGAATCGTAGCGGCTCGTGGAGTGGTTCGATGCTGCAAATTAGTGAGGCCACGGAACGTGCGTTGGTTGAGGTCAATTTGCGCGGTGAGTCGGCAGTCCACGTGAGCGTGCACTCGTGATTCGATTGTGCTTGCGGCGAGTTGAAGACGTAGAATCGTAGCGGCTCGTGGTGTGGCTCTATGCTGCAGTGACCTGGACCATGCAGGTTCGGAAGGTTTAATGACCCCCGCCGCTAGTAATTCGCCGAAATCCGGGGGTTTTCGGCGAAGTTTCGCATGGCACGGGGGTCCCTTCGTGACGATCTCGTGTGCGTGGTTCGGTGCGTCGCGTGTATTGTTGGAAGGTTCGTAGCCGTCGAAAAGGGCTGGAAACCGGGGCTCATTCGCTGTCGTTCTCGTCGGTGATCGCCGGTGTCGTCTACTGTGAATCACTGTTGTTTCTTCGGCGACGGTAGCCGCTTGAAGAGTCTGTGCGAATGGGAGAAGGCGATCAGCGTGTTTGGCGAGCCGGGTGATGTCTTGTTCTTCGTGGGCCGCAATGTGTAGTCGAAAATGCTCGTGGGGGGGCTCGAAGAAAGACGTGTCGGACGAGTGGTGCGGGTGTGTCGGCCGGAAGTGCTCGGGTGAGTCGGCGAGCGAGGATCGACGGTAGTTCGTCGTCGGATGTCGGCTGTAGGAGGGCGGTGAGCCGTGAACCATCTGAAGGTGCGTGTGTCGCGAGAAGGCGTGTTTTGAGCGTCTGGTAGCTACTGGTGTTCGAGGGGCTGATGTCGGCGCAGAGGTCCGCTTGTCGAGGTTCGAGAGCGAGGAAGGCTCGGGTGAATTTCGCATGTGGCGTCGTGAGGCCTTCGTGTGCGAGGATGATCTCGAGTTGGGCGAACCAGACGTGCGGAAATGCGGGGTCAAACGGCTGGAGCTTGAGAAGTGAAGGAGCGCTCGCTTCGGGTGTCTTGCGGTTTCTGCTCGGTCATCTTCGTTTTCTTCGTAGGTGCCAGTCCGTTGAGGTGTCAGCAGGAAGTGTGTTCGGCGCCGGCGTCCGTTTCCTTATATAAGGATCGGTGATGGTGGGGCGAAGTAGCGGGAGGCGCTGCGTTAGCCGTCGAGGCGGGCGTCGGAGTGGGGCGCCGCTGTGGCGTCGGTGGGGGCCGCGCGTGGCGGGCGCTGGCGGTGGAGCTCACACGTCGGATGTCACCAGTGTAGTGATTGGGAGTCGGATAGACGAGTCGATCGATTACGAGAGAATGGTTGTTTATTGGTGGCACCCTGGCTCTTTTATATTCCCCTTGACAAGGTCAGAGGGGGGTCGGGGGGTCCCCACTCTGAGTAATAGCATGTTCAGACACAATTTGAGTTGTGGAGGAGCAGCCGATCACAACAATATATATATATATATATAATTTTTGGTGTCTTTCGGCAGTGAATTCAGAATGGTCTGAAACGGATTTTGGTATAAAAATCTTTCGGAAATTCGAGTTATAAAAATTTTGGACCGAGAACAATAGCTTCCTTTTCTTCGAAAATTCGCTAAAAACGGAGTTACTGAAAAGAAGTCTATTTCCACTAATACACGAAAATTACACTGTTATACCGGAAATAGTTTCCAAGGGGTAAACCAAAAAACTGTCTGAAACATAATTACGGGGTTTGATATTATTATGTATATATTTATAACGAAGACACAATTTAGGTACGTTCAACTTTCAGTTTATTAAAATTACTGGTTGATAAAAAATATGAAATAATTGAGTCACAGTAATGAATGGAAATGAGGGAAAACGAGGGCGATAGCTAATTTAAGTTTAAGGGGGGGGGGGGGGGGGGGTTTGGGTTAATTTAACTAATTTTGCAACGAGATGCAAGCAACCATAAATCGGATCAAACGTATTTGTTTTATAAGGAGGGTCGTAATTAGGGAACATGACTAAAGAACCGCCCATATAATACCTATGGTATATAATACTGATGTTCACGGGTCGTCCAGATTCAAAGAAAGACTCATACAAACCTACTACCAACAAAGAAAGCCAAAGCGATGAGCTGAATGAGAATATATAGAATTGCTGTTGAAAAAAAATTATTCTAAGTCTCACCAGTATGAAGAACAATTCACGAGTAAGAGCACGTAGAATGCACATTAGCTCACCTGTAACAAAAAATTTAAAAAAAAAATATATACTTCAATTAATAATAACTAAGAGTATATAAATAGACAGTCTACATTCTACCTATTCGATTTCAGATTTAGATGACCAGATTTTTCCGATCTTACAATTCGAACAGAAATGATACAGGCAATAAAATACCTTTCCGGATGGTAATCAGCAGAGCTTTCTCGCGCGGAATACCTGGTTGAATCGAGTTCTACCGCTATAAAAGCGCAATAGCACTCTTATCAAAGTGGCGATAGTAAAAATCGTAGATTCGAGTAGATCTTGAAATAACAGCCAGCTATAAAACTCGGAAGCTAACGGTTGAAGAGTCAGCGGCGTTAAAAGAAAAGTGGTATTTCTCCGAAGAAAAACAAGTCGTAGAGGGTTTAAAAAAAATTATTATTGTGTAAATAATTGTGAATGTTAACGTTGTTAGAAGAGGTGTTGGAGGGGGCAGCACACAACGATGAACATCGTAATGAGACTACGCTGCACAATAATTCATCATTCATAATTATTTATTATAGGGTGCAGAGAAGGGCTGGGTGATGCCGTTTTGCAAGGAATGCTTTTGACGCTTATGAAATAATACCAACGTTCAGTACCTCGTGAGGGGGTGACAATCAGCGGATCTAAAAAAATCGAATTTCAAGGTTTTGAAAACGCACGCAAACACACTGAAATTCCAACAAAAACCCTGGAAATCACAGTGAACTCTGACTGGACCATTTTACTACGTTCTGATACTCTTGCACTGCCCATCACTATACGGAACAACGGTTGTATCGAGGTGATACTCGTGTTTTCAGGACGTCCCTCAGTAGTAAGAGAAGTCCTTACGTATTTGAGTTGGTCAGTAGAGGACAACACTCAGCCGAGAATGAAAAGAACCACATTCAAATCCGTTTCAGACCATCCTGAATCCAAATCCGTGACAAAGACCACAGGTGTGTGTCTGTGTGTGACAAAATCTTGTGTGCGCTGCCCGGGCAGCAATTCTCAACCGATTTGCGTGGTTCTTTTTTTGTTCGGCGCAAAAAACCTTGTAACTGTGCCCTACGTCGCCGAGATTTCGAAATTTACTTCTAGAAGGGTGGAAGGGGGGTTAATGCTGAAAAAAACGTGTTTTACGTTTTTCAGCTAAACCTTGCGTGCGCTGCCGACGGCTCTCAACTGATTCAGGTGGTTCTTTTCCTCGTTTGACGCAGACAGATGTCTAGTTGTGCACTACGTCGCCGGGGTTCCGACATTTCTACAGCTGTGGGAGGGGGGGGGGCATGCGGGATGTTCCCAAATCTTGTTCCGGCTGCCTGTAAACTCCAACGATTTGTATGGTCGTTTATTAGGTTTGATTCAGGTCAAATGATTGGGTCAATGCTGAGAAAACGTGGGTGTCGTGTTATCCTCCAAGAACTACAACTTCAATATGTAGAAATAAGATCTCGCCAAATAAACTTAGAAGTGGGGACGGAAGACGCAGGAGAGCCGAGGGACAACCTGGGGATCCCCACCATCCTCCACTAGCTGGAGGATGGAGGGAGATAGCTCCCAAGCCTATATAATACTCGCCTCCTTCGCCTTTTTAACCATTCTACACTCTCCTCTAGTCGCTGACTACTCTCTCTCCTCCTTACCTCGTCTCTCTCCTTACCTAAAAGATCTTGGGCATGGTGGTGATTCGCTCATAACCAAACCAAGCAAACAACCCTAAAAGATCTCGGGCATGGTGGTGATCCACTCATAACCAAACCGAGCAAACCTTCCAAAAAGATCCTGGGCATGGTGGTGGTCCGCCCATAACCAAACCGGGCACATCCCCCCTCGACGCCGCTCGTAGTGGATGTGCGTCAAATTCACATTCACTACAGTGGGTTTTCGATAAAATCTTGTGTGCGCTGCCCAGGGCTAAATTGTGTTTGTTTTTTGTTCGACGCAGAATTCAGTCTGCGTCCACCGAAGGGACGTCCACTGTAATGCATACATTACTACTCTACGGGATGTTTTGTTGAGGGTTGAACAGTTGGCCTCCAAAGGGCTTCACACTGATCAATCTCCAAGTTTAACTTCGTACCCCAACCTTAAGCATCGCCTAAATGTAGAAGGTAGTGAGGAACTAACTCAATATTTTTCATAATTTCCCACCAAATTAACCAAAATTAAATTACACAACAAGGCAAGGGTCAGCAAGCTCAAATTCAAAGCACCAACCCTATTGTCAATTTTCCATTTAGGTAAAGTAAAATATTGGGTTAGTCATCACTACGGCCTGTAATCACATGCGAATAAAACGCCTCAAATACCTACGCGAATAAATGTGTGGTGATCCTGTCGGGATCGCCACTTGTCGTGAATGGGTTTTCACGACTATCAGTTGGAGAGAAGGGGTCACCAGAAATTGTGAGCGGAAAAGTAGAGAGAGTGAGAGGTCGGTTAGAGAGGTCGGGTGTGGAAGGATACACTCCTATGGAGACTTTTACTAGCTCTCCACGGTTTTCACCACAGCAGGAGTTAGTTGGAGGGAAGATTAGCTCCCCGCGGTTTTCACCACAGCAGGCGCCTTGGAAGTGGAAGCTATCACTCCGCGGTTTTCAACACAGCAGGTACTAGAAGAGAGGAAGGTGTCCCACAGTTTTCACCACGGCAGACACCTGGGATGAGAAGCTAGTACCCCGTGGTTTTCACCACAGCAGGCGCTTTAGGAAGTGGCTCCCCGCGGTTTTCACGACAGCAGGCGCCTGGGAGGTGTAAGCTAGTACCCCGCGGTTTTCATTACAGCAGGTACAAGGAAAGGAGATGGAGAGGACGAGAGAGAGAGGGATTCGGGAGAGAGAAGTCGCTAGTCGGGGATCGGATCATCGAATGCCGAGCTGGGCCAGAAGGGCGAGTTTTTATAGGGACCTTTCCACCCGTCCCCAGTCCATAATCAGCCGTTACGACCGTTTGAGGCGGTTGGCGGAAACCATTGTTGTTGACCAGCCAACATTCTCCGCGTTTATTTGGTGAAATACCTCGTAATATTACAGGAGTGGTTTCTGAGAGGGAATCACGACAATATGCAAAATGGCCAAAACTTTCTCACGTATATGAAAATGCTCACTGTATGTTTAAAAAATTATTAAAATCTGTGATAAACGCGTTAGATAAACTTCCACCTTAGAACCTTTCACCTGAGCTTACCTTAACTGTAATTGGATACCTAACCGCCCAATTTCAAGCAGTTTCTGCCCCTCCCCCACTCATTATTTTTTTAGTCAGTTTTACATTTTTCCCCTCCCTTTTTTCTGGTCAGTTTTCCGTATTTTTGATAATTTCTCGAATATATGTATATTCATGCAGATCTTTGTAGGACATGCGAATTTGCCCAAAAATGTAAATATATGAAGATAGCAGGGATGGTACGTCAAAGTAAGACTATATACTCGTACCAACTAAAAAACATAAGCAATTATGCTCAATTCAAGGCCTTAGTTATCATGCAGACCACTTTTCCCCAGGGAGAAGTACTTTTCGCCTATCACTCCATCTTTAGCAAATTGACTGCAAAGCGAGGGGTGGCGGCGGCAGTTGAAAAAACGCTCCTAAAATGCCATCCAGAAGGTTTATTTTTTCAATTAAAAGTTTCTGACGTTGCGTACTTTCAGTTCGAGTGGAAAAGCGATATTATAACTCACAGGTCACCGTGGCAATTCCTTCAGTAAATTTGATTTCGCGGATGAAAGAAAAACTCGGGAGGGGAAAAAATTAGTGAGACCGAATCTTGAGAATGAAATGACTGGTCCTGATCGAAGTGATAAAAACTGACTTGAGGAGAAACAAATTATAAGTACAATGTTTCTCAAACCTGGCTCACTCACTGGGAGACGTGAATTTGAAATATTAGTATTCTAAATTCAGTATAATCATTGCAGCGATTCATGTTTGAACTACTGAGTTTGTTAGCACTGTAATTTTTGGAGTAGTACATCAGAATGTTCGTTGCAAACTCTCGTCGAAGCATATCAAAATAGAATGAAGAATTTTCGTCAATTTTTTTTTTTGAAACAATGTTCAGATCTTTTGGACAAATGGCAGTTTGAAACCCGTTTTCAAAAATAAGCGGTATTTTTTAAAATGAGGGCGATTAAAAGTAAAATTGCGGCAAGAAATGACGTATCAGGTCTATTGACATCTGATCGGCTGTTGGTCCAAGAAGAAGAAGTTTCAGAGGCGAAGGTTCTCAATGCTGCCAACAACCCAACGTAGGAAATGGCAAACCTTCCTGGCAACCTTCAAGAACCTCTGCCGTGGCCTTTCGTGAACCTCAACGTCGCACAGTGGGACGAAATGGCCAAAACCCGCGACAGCGGGAAATTTTTTTAAACGTCTATTTTGATTATAGAACTAAATTAAATAGCCATGTATAACTCGGATTTATGAGGGATTGTTTGACAAATACAAAAATAAGGCCCTCTTTTTATTTTACTGGGTAAAAATAGGCAAGATGTGAAATTTGTATTAAGTCTTATTATAGTTATTAAGTCTTGTATTAAGTACTCGTAATTGTATTGAAGTCTTGGCAAATTGTGGTTTTGATATGCAATTTTTTCTGAAATGGGCTGTTTTTTAGCGAATTTTCAAAGAAAATGAAGCTATTGCAATGGCTTCGAAATTTAAATAATATAAATTTTTGGAAATTTTCTTCATAGAAATCCGTTTCAGACCATTCTAAAACGATTCCTGAAATTTAACACTTTTTTATATGTATATATATATTTATATATGTGTCACTCCAGACGATAACTCTCGATAGAATTGAGATAAACAGCTCAAATTTGCACAAAAAATCTATCTTGGCAATCGAAAGGCTAAGTTCGAAGATGGGCGAAATTGGCCTACTCTAAGGAGGGTTTTGGCGCATTTAAAGTGCGCAAAAATTACCCAAAAATCCCCAAAATGTTATTTTCCAACAAGTGACCCCTCATTTTAAAGGTTTTTGCACGCTGAACACGATGGTGGAATCGGATTTTAGATATCTTGATCCGTTCTCAAATTAGAGCATTTAAAGTGCGCAAAAATTACCCAAAAATCCCCAAAATGTTATTTTCTAACAAGTGACCCCTCATTTTAAAGGTTTTTGCACGCTGAACACGATGGTGAAATCGGATTTTAGATATCTAAATCCGTTCTTAAATTAGAGCATTTAAAGTGCGCAAAAATTACCCAAAACTAGGATAATCTTTAAACTCTTACCCCCCCCCCCCCACCCCCTTAGAGTGGTCAGATTGAAAAATGTGAGAAGTATTAATTGAAGACGAGAGTTCGAAGCAAAAAAGGGGGAGGCAAACGATTAGTACAACTCCTTGAATTTCCCATTTGACATATAATTGTTATGATACCTTCATAGATAGACAAGTACCGGCCCACGTATTACTAGAAGGAAGACGAAAGAAAAATCTATTTCAAATTATTCAATTTAGGTACTAACAGTAGGAGGAAGAAGGTTAGGTAGGTATCTTATCAATTTATTATCAGTATCATACGAATATTTGATATTCAAAGGTAGGTAGGTACTTAACATGATAAAAATAATATCAATGAAGAAGGAAGGATCTACCTACCTAGTAGAGCAAATCTTGAACTGGTTTTAGATACCAGGCCTGAAATCGTAGTCAAGAGGAAAGGCCATTCAGAAGGAACAAGGAATCTACTCATAACAAACGGTAGAATCAGGATGGACAAAACGTACAAATTAAAATAAATACGAAGAGAATATACATAGAAAACCAAATTTTAGACCGAAGTTTTCCTTTATTCAAAACCATAGCCATTAATTCGAATATTTCTTTGAAAATTCGCTCATTAAGTCATGCTGCATGACTGTTTTTTTTTTTTTTATTGAAGGTTTTACAAAAAAACATTGATTACTCAACATGTCCGGGCTCGTCCGGAAGACAAACTTTTTCCTCGTATTCCTGTGGTATTTAGAGAGATAAATTCGAAACAATCACGTCCGCCCAGGCCACACAGGGAGGTCATTTCGAAGGCGTTATCAAGAGGCACACCGCACAAAACTCGGTCACCCGTGAAAGTTATTAACGAATAATAAGTATAGGAAAACTTTGCGCTGATTTCGAACATGCCTCATGTTCTCATATACTTGACAGCGTTTTCTCTCAAAACCCTCAATAAGCGCATGTTTTAAAGCGATTTCTGAACCCTACCTATAAAATTGTACCCCTAGAAATACTCGTAACTCCTAACTTGTCATTTATTTTGATATTTTACAGACACTTTCGCACCATTATGGAATTTTAAGATTTTAATTTTCTTTATTTTTTTTTAGAAATTGCCTAGAATGACACACAATTCTTGATTTTTAGCTTTTATCGTAAGAACTCATCCATTCTGACTTCATATTTTTGTTTCCCACCCTTGAAAACATAAAGAGGACAAATATTGATCGAGTTATCGAGATTATGAATAAAGAATTTCTGCGGAAACAGGCCTTTCGTCATTATGTGCTTCCGTTCGATTTTGAGGACACGTTTTTTGAGATTTATTTATACATTTGCGGATCCACCCATCCACCTGTGCGGTTCTGTACAAGTACATAGTTTAAAGTGATGGACTAGCGCTCCAGGCGGATTTGAGTTGAACTACTCGGCGATTTACCTGATACTTTCTAGCGGGAACTCATTAATTCAAATTTTGCCTTAGTTTTCTGTCTAGATTTTCCGACATGAACACCTCACTATGTGGTCATCAAGTGTTATTTAAGTATACCCTTTTGCTGTATAGTTTTTGGTGTTTCGACGACATCAGAGAGGCGCCGGAAGTGGCACTGCAAGAGCCAAAACACAGTTAATACGACATCCCCGCACAACGGTTTATTATTTTGTACAGAACGCCCTTCTGTTACAGATCACAGCTCTCTGTATAGTACAGAACGCCCTTCTGTTACAGATCACAGCTCTCTGTATAGAACATCCTGCTGTTACATATCACAGCTCTCTGTACAGATAACCTTTCTCCATAGATCACAGCCCCTCCGTAGTTTATTACCTATTCGCCACTAAAATTAATATCAAGCAGTAGCTACAAAGGCAAAAAAACCAGTCATGCAGCATGACTTAATGAGCGAATTTTCAAGGAAATATTCGAATTAATGGCTATGGTTTTGAATAAAGGAAAACTTCGGTCTAAAATTTGGTTTTCTATGTATATTCTCTTCGTATTTATTTTAATTTGTACGTTTTGTCCATCCTGATTCTACCGTTTGTTTATTACGTAATTGTACTAAGTGCTTATTTATTTTATCGCTGTGGGTTCATATTCTCCCCCTTTTTTGCTTCGAACTCTCGTCTTCAATTAATACTTCTCACATTTTTCAATCTGACCACTCTAAGGGGGTGGGGGGGGGGGGGTAAGAGTTTAAAGATTATCCTAGTTTTGGGTAATTTTTGCGCACTTTAAATGCTCTAATTTAAGAACGGATTTAGATATCTAAAATCCGATTTCACCATCGTGTTCAGCGTGCAAAAACCTTTAAAATGAGGGGTCACTTGTTAGAAAATAACATTTTGGGGATTTTTGGGTAATTTTTGCGCACTTTAAATGCTCTAATTTGAGAACGGATCAAGATATCTAAAATCTGATTCCACCATCGTGTTCAGCGTGCAAAAACCTTTAAAATGAGGGGTCACTTGTTGGAAAATAACATTTTGGGGATTTTTGGGTAATTTTTGCGCACTTTAAATGCGCCAAAACCCTCCTTAGAGTAAGCCAATTTCGCCCATCTTCGAACTTAGCCTTTCGATTGCCAAGATAGATTTTTTGTGCAAATTTGAGCTGTTTATCTCAATTCTATCGAGAGTTATCGTCTGGAGTGACACATATATATATATATATACATATAAAAAAGTGTTAAATTTCAGGAATCGTTTTAGAATGGTCTGAAACGGATTTCTATGAAGAAAATTTCCAAAAATTTATATTATTTAAATTTCGAAGCCATTGCAATAGCTTCATTTTCTTTGAAAATTCGCTAAAAGAAACACAAATATAGTTCTGAAGGGAAACTGTTAAGTGAAGTGAAAAATATTCGGTCCCGGAACCGGGATTTGAACCCCTGATTTTAAGTGTCAGAGCCCCACGCCTAGACCACTCCGTTACGCCACAAGTGCGCTCTAACCCATGTTGATGCCTGCACACACAATGCTCTTTAGGGCGAATTTTATGGAGACATCGTCTCCATAATTCAGAAAAAATAAAACTACCTAAAAATGGGAGAAAACCCAAACCTCAAAATAAAATTTTCCAGGACCATGGGGGGATACTCTGATATTTTAACCCCTATTTTCACCAAATTTCGTGAATTTTGGTTCATGGGAACGAAGGGAAAAGCCGCGGACGACGTACGGTGGGCGGACGGAAACATTTTTATTCGACATTAGCATTCTTCGTCCCTTGAAACGTAAACCATGACATTTTGAGGGGCGGGAGGGTTGAAAAATGTTTTCATGGTCTATTCCAAAGGTTAATGATTGAAAATAATAAACCAAAACAGCTAATTTGTGAGAAGACGTTGTATTCGTTTTACTGGAGAAGATCAGTGTGAGGCTACTGGTCAGCGGATCCACTAGTTGAGTACCTACGTGACATCTATGGTATATTTTGGGTTTGTCGATAGGTTCAGAAATGCAGTATTTTTGGTTAGGTTATTTTAGAACGTCTGTTAGGTCACCTTAGGTGCATAAACTACCAACTGTTGCACATGAGATGTCGCACATCTCCTCCATCAATCTAGAAATAATCCATAAATTTCAACTAAACTGAAGTTAAGCTGGCAGAGAAGAGTCTGGAAATGGCTCCACTCCTTATCTTCCGAATGCCAAATAGAAAGAAACAAAATCAAGTCTTCTACGGAGGGTGGTTTGTAACTTATCGTCTGTGAAGAGTTGGTTTTTCACTGGGGTGAAACTCTGGCCTAATGGGGGGAACACATTTAAGTTGAGAACGTTCGTTTGATAGTGTTGGGGGTTCTCACCTGCATCCTCGTAACCGCTGTCACAGGCCGTTACGCCCCATAAAGCCAACGTTTCTCTTCGTACTTCCGGGGTCTGAGGGAGGGCTACTTGTTCAAATAAGGGTAAATTAGCTGTGGGGTCCTCACAACCTAAATGGCGACTTTGAATTGCAACATGAGGAAATTGCTCCACAAGGTATTTGGCGACTTTTGCGTTTAAATCTGAATTCTTCTAGTTGGCGTTTTAATTTCAATTTAGTATGTTTGTTGATCGGACAGAGCTCCGTCAAAGACATTTAAGGGGTCGCCACGCCGGTGCAAAAATTGTAGGAAATGTGTAAACCATTGTAATCGCTTAAATACCATCTAATTGAAGTATCCTAGGTTCGCACAATCTTCCGTGCGAGCTTCGGGGGGGAGGGGGGGGGGGGGGCAAAACCCACAACATTTTTGAACTTTTTTGCTTATTACTCCCAAAATACGCATCCTACAGCAAAATCACTCCCTACAGAAATTGAAGTGCAATAAATTTTTAAAAATTATCTGAAAAAAAAAAGCTGTCGTGATACCACTCCTTGCATGTAAAGATTTCGCAAATAAACATCTGAATGAATTGGTAGACGTGGGCAGGCAGCTCGAGAGAGCTGGAAGGGCCGAGTGGGAAGGGATCCCCACCATCCTCCACGAGAGTGGAGGATGGAGGGAGCATAGCCCCCAGGCTATAAAAACTCGCCTCCTGCGCCTTCCAATTCATTCTACGCTCTCCTTAAGTCGCCGACTTATCTCTCTCTCCTTGCCCCACTCCTCCTCACCTAAAAGATCCCCGGACTGGTATATCCACTGGGGCACCAAAAGAACCCAGACTGGTATATCCACTGGGCACTTCCCGAAAAGAACCCAGACTGGTATACCCACTGGGCATTTCCCATGCCTTGACTTCCTCTCTCATCATCAAACCACAACAAAAGCATTTCATTCTGCTACACAGGAACGTCGGATTTTTTTTTATGACTACAAATAAAAACGTGGGGCGTGAGGATTGAAAGTATTCATGCCTTGTAGATACTCGTATGAAATATATTATGGGCGCCACACGCTTTCATTTTCGGTCATAAAAAATTTCTATGTTCCCGGGTAGCAGAAAGAAATTATTTTGTCTCTTTTAAACGAATTTAAATAAACGAAGATACGCTGTCCAATCACCTAAAATTAGGTCAACTTTTCTGAACAAGACCTATCCCCACCCTGGTCATGTACATAGGTCTCCCCATACACTTGACTTCTTCCATATCTGACCAACGCTTGTCGACATTCCCGGTCTTCGATCTGCCGTATCGATTCTCTCAAAAGTCGATATATAGATAAAAAGCACATATTATGTACTGAAGCTTGGGAATCAATAATGAACCAAGTAACGCTTTCGTCCTATCAAAGAAAAACGGATTTATTGAAAAAATAGTCTATTTCCACTGTCTAATACATGGAAAACGCAAAAAACACTGTTATACCGGTTACGGTGATCAAACCATCGTCAGTAACACACAATAACATAGTTATTTCGTGTATTAGTGGAAATAGACTATTTTTTCAATAACTCCGTTTTTCATTGAAATGGGTTCCCACGATTTCGTCGCGAGTGATTTAGTTAGTTTAGTTCGTTTCGTCCTATATTCACAGATGAGTTACAAGTTTTAGTTACGAGTTCATTTTCACTGTCATTTCTGACGCCCCTGTATGTATTTCTGTGCTATACATAAAAGTCCGCGGAACGTGAAAATGAGAGCATTTATGTACTTACAAGGCTTGTAATATAATATATGCCTATATAAATCTCTGTCGCTCAGGAGTTTCCACTCAAAAAGCAGTTTCTTCTCTTGAAATAAGGTATTTTTATGCGTTCCACTAGAACGCTCTCGGAGCGGTTACACAATGATTATTCCTTTCCTTCGCTAGCCTCCACGCAACTCGAAACGGGGAGGCAACAAAGCGTAGGCTGATTACACAAAATCAGGAGAATAATATCATCTTCATAGCAAGAAGGTTACGCTGGTGTATAATATTACGTTGCGCGATCCTGGCGGTAGCTGTGTGTAAGGTAGGTGGTACCAGTAGTAGTGATTTAGGGTGGATATTGAGGCAGATAATTGTTCAGGGTTGGGGTGCTCGAATGGGTTGTAGTTGTTTGTGAATGATTTTTGGTTGTTTGTTTTCCCCCTTTAAATCTCGCTGTCTGTGCCTGCAGATAAGACTGAGGAAGACTGTTTGTCGAAACCGGTGCCAATATATGCAACTCCCTCGACGCTGTTGGTTTTATTTTTGTTTCTCCACGAATCCACTGTCGCAGGGAGCCCGCCGCTGGGAAGTCAGGATCGCGCAACGCAATATCATCTTTTATTTATTTATTTATTATTTATCAATGTACAGGAGACTAGTGCCTCAACGAGGTACAAGGTAGAAGAGTCAATAAGATGAAAACAAATGACAGCGAAACATGACATAAAGCAATATACAAGAACAAAAAACAAAAAAAAAAATTTATTTATATATTTATATATATATATATATAAAAGCAGAGAAAGAGCATAAAATTAAGTGGGGAAAAAAATAAAAATCGTAAGGAAGAGCAAAAGGGTACCAGCTAGGTAACAAAATCGTTAGAAATGATCAGGTCAATAAGACCAGATCTAAAAGAGGTTGAGGATTTGGCAGATCTAAGGGAGAGAGGAAGAGACGTCCAAAACCTTGCTCCCTCCACAGCAAGGGACCGGCTAGTTCTATCCTCGGGCACGGAAAAGGTGTTGGCTCTGGAGGATCGGCCAGATTCAAACAAATCAAGGATGTAAGCCGGCACTGTCCCGTTCGAAATCTTTGACAGGAAGCAGCCCAGTCTAAACTTAGTAAAACTGAAAAACTCCATTCCAAGGAGAGAGGCTGTATAGGACGAGGTGTGACTCCTTGGTTTGAGACCATGAACGTATCTTATACAGCAAGTGAAGAGAACCTCGAGGCGCCTTCTAGCAAAAGAATCAAGGTCGTGCATAGACACAGAATCACAGTAACAGAAGACGGGAAGGAGAAGACTCTTGAATAACATTAACCTAGTGCGAAAAGGGGTAATGAACCTAAGTTGTTTCAGAAGATGGAGAGAATGATGAACGGTTGAGGAAATTTTGGAAATCTGGGAGCGCCAAGAGAGATCGGATGAAATGATGACCCCTAGGTCCTTAACTTGGGAAGTAAAAGGGATAACATCACTATTCAAAAAAACCAGTCATGCAGCATGACTTAATGAGCGAATTTTCAAAGAAATATTCGGATTAATGGCTATGGTTTTGAATAAAGGAAAACTTCGGTCTAAAATTTGGCTTTCTATGTATATTCTCTTCGTATTTATTTTAATTTGTACGTTTTGTCCATCCTGATTCTACCGTTTGTTATGAGTAGATTCCTTGTTCCTTCTGAATGGCCTTTCCTCTTGACTACGATTTCAGGCCTGGTATCTAAAACCAGTTCAAGATTTGCTCTACTAGGTAGGTAGATCCTTCCTTCTTCATTGATATTATTTTTATCATGTTAAGTACCTACCTACCTTTGAATATCAAATATTCGTATGATACTGATAATAAATTGATAAGATACCTACCTAACCTTCTTCCTCCTACTGTTAGTACCTAAATTGAATAATTTGAAATAGATTTTTTCTTTCGTCTTCCTTCTAGTAATACGTGGGCCGGTACTTGTCTATCTATGAAGGTATCATAACAATAAATTATATGTCAAATGGGAAATTCAAGGAGTTGTACTAATCGTTTGCCTCCCCCTTTTTTGCTTCGAACTCTCGTCTTCAATTAATACTTCTCACATTTTTCAATCTGACCACTCTAAGGGGGTGGGGGGGGGGGGGGGGGGTAAGAGTTTAAAGATTATCCTAGTTTTGGGTAATTTTTGCGCACTTTAAATGCTCTAATTTAAGAACGGATTTAGATATCTAAAATCCGATTTCACCATCGTGTTCAGCGTACAAAAACCTTTAAAATGAGGGGTCACTTGTTAGAAAATAACATTTTGGGGATTTTTGGGTAATTTTTGCGCACTTTAAATGCTCTAATTTGAGAACGGATCAAGATATCTAAAATCCGATTCCACCATCGTGTTCAGCGTGCAAAAACCTTTAAAATGAGGGGTCACTTGTTGGAAAATAACATTTTGGGGATTTTTGGGTAATTTTTGCGCACTTTAAATGCGCCAAAACCCTCCTTAGAGTAGGCCAATTTCGCCCATCTTCGAACTTAGCCTTTCGATTGCCAAGATAGATTTTTTGTGCAAATTTGAGCTGTTTATCTCAATTCTATCGAGAGTTATCGTCTGGAGTGACACATATATATATATATACATATAAAAAAGTGTTAAATTTCAGGAATCGTTTTAGAATGGTCTGAAACGGATTTCTATGAAGAAAATTTCCAAAAATTTATATTATTTAAATTTCGAAGCCATTGCAATAGCTTCATTTTCTTTGAAAATTCGCTAAAAACCGGGGATAAGTCAAAGGTGGGAATAATATGTTTAAAAATTATTAAGGCTTGGGATTTTTTAGGGTTCAGAGAGAGTCCGTTGTGTAAGGCCCATTCAGAGATGTGGTCCAAATCAGAGTTAATCATATTAATGGCCCTAAAAAGATCTGAGGGAGAACTCTTCGTTGAGGAGAACATTTGTGGATATCTAGGAACTAACTATTCAACTGTTCTCTATTATTATAAGCTTCGTGACTATTCAAAATTTACTTTTCAGCAACTTACGGGACACAAGTAATATTATGAAGAAAATCTTTCTTCTGAGTGTTGTAAACCATTTGATACGCATTCGAATTTACAGGATGGCTGTGTTAGTGCTAAACCAGATGTTTCCATTTCCCCTCAAGCGGCAGAGAATTGAAGACAAACATAATCTCATCCAATCAGACTTCTCATCTCCCTTCATAGTCAACGATAACAAAACTATTCGGGAAGCTCCCAGACTAAGCCGTAAACCTTGTTGGCAATAGGCAGCAGACATCAGGTCACTGCCCCGCACGACGATGGGGCAGTTGTGGTCAATTGTTCCCCTTGTTCAGTCCCCATACCCGTTTTCCAGCAATTCACTGGCTGAAAACAGAACACTTTGTTTCGGCCCCTTCCCGGATGCCGCTGTTTTGATGCTAATCCCCCGTACGTGAAGGTTTCCGCTGTGTAAACAAGTAAAGGATTTCCCGGCCCTCTCTCTTCTTTTCCTTATTTTCTCTATCTCGCTCCTGATGTTTCGTGTTATTACTTCGTCCTCATCCTTCCAACCCTTTCCGCTCTATTCCTTCCCTTTCAACTCCAAAACTCATATATCGCGTTATATTAGATACGATTTTTAAGAGGACTCAACCTGGCCAACCAACGATTACTGCTTGGATAAATCGTAGGGTTCTGCAAAACATTCCATTCGTCCAAACCTTCCTAATTGAATAGAATTTTCCGTTTGTTTTTCGACTGATTCACTTTGATCTAAATCACAAGCTAGACATCATGATTCGGCTCGTAAACTGCACCTCCTGATCCAGCTTTCTAAATCCTTCTTTTCTTTATCTATTCTACATCTAAAGCCGTCAGCTGCCAAAACACCGATTTTATCAGTGTCGTGGTACCCATCAAAATTCTAAACTTACCACTCCTATGTAATATGGTAAAGATTTAACCAAATAAACGAGGGGAACGACGAGCTGAGCGACGCCTCGGGGAAAGTAGGAGAGGGGTCCCCTCCATCGAAATCCATCGCCCCTCAACGGCTGTAACGGCCGTTGGTGGACAGACGAGGGGGAGGCGCCTTTATAAACAGCCCGGCTAGGCCATCTCCTCATCGAGCGACCACTCTCCGACTTACGACTTCTCTCTCGACCTCCTTGCGCCCTGTCTCTCTCTTCTTTTCTTTCACAAACATTTGAAGATTGATATAATTTTTTTGTATTATTGTCAATGTTCTCTTGCCAAAAAGGCAGAGAGAGCCCTCGGGCTCTATTTTTGTGCAAGTTTATAAATAAAACAATCAATCAATCTCTCCCCTACCCTTCCTCGCACCTGCTGTGGTGGTAACCGCGGGGTGCTCCCTTCTAAATACACGCTGTGGTGATAACCTTCTTTCTGGCGTCTGCTGTGGTGATAACCACAGGGTGCTAGCCTCCGTCTTCCCGGTGCCTGTTGTGGTGATAACCGTGGGGTGCTAGCCTCCGTCTTCCCGGTGCCTGCTGTGGTGATAACCGCGAGGCGCCCTAGCCTCTAGCACCTCCTGTAGTGATAACCGCGGCGTGCTAGCCTCCTTCTTCCCAGCACCTGCTGTGGTGATAACCGTGGGGTGCTAGCCTCCTTCTTCCCAGCACCTGCTGTGGTGATAACCGCGGCGTGCTAGCCTCCTTCTTCCCGGCACCTGCTGTGGTGATAACCGTGGGGTGCTAGCCTCCGTCTTCCCGGTGCCTGCTGCGGTGATAACCGCGAGGCGCCCTAGCCTCTAGCACCTCCTGTAGTGATAACCGCGGCGTGCTAGCCTCCTTCTTCCTGGCGCCTGCTGTGGTGATAACCGCGGGGCGCCCTTGCCTCCAGCACCTGCTGCGGTGATAGCCGTGGGATGCTAGTCTCCACTTCCAACAACACCTGCTGTGGTGATAACCCGTTAGCAAAAGTCTCCTACGGAGCACCTCCTTCACCTATCCAAACCAACCCTACCTTCAACCCACTGCGTCGTAAACCTACACAAAGGCTTACGACAATCAGCATGTTACAGTTCCTTTTTTATGCAAACAGTGTCCCGCTCTACTCGGATTTCAGGGTTTCCATGGCCGGAGTCCGGACGATCCTGACATATGATGCACAAGTCTGGGGTTATAGATATTATGGAGTTGTTGAGGAGGTGTTATCGTACTTTGTCAAGAATTCTGGCTGGTCTTCCACATAACCCTCTAAATTATACGATCCAGCTGGAGGGGAATGTTGAGCCAGTCTTCATAACTGCACTGGGGTCACACTGTAATTATGTCAGAAAAGTGTTACGGATGCCGAGTTCGAGATACACCAAGATGGTTGCTGCGGAGGTGATGAGAAAGGGAGTTTTTTGGGCTCAAGAATTGGAAAACCTTGCGGAGAGGGATGGATGCCCCCTCGATTTGAGCTCTGACGATCCTGATGGATGGAAGATACAAACAGACAGCATTATCTCCGTATCTCAAGCAACACAGCGCGGGGAAGTGAGCGCGAGAGCACTAGCGTCCAGTAACTTGATGTACATGGAGCTAACTATGGACGTAGACCCCATAAATACACAAGAGCCAGTCCAGCGGTACCCGTTTGTCCTCAGATGGGTTGTTAAGCTGAGACGATTTGCTAGGGCTTAACCACAAGCCTTTCCTTCCGAACAATCAAAGGTCGTGAGGAGTGCGCTCCATGTGCAACACGGGAGAAATTTTTTTTTTTTTTTGCACAAAATTTTAGTTTTGCACAGATCAAAGATGAGGAAAAAAATTAATCTGTGATGGAAAACCTACAATTTCTGTGCAGTATCCTGTAAAACTTTGAATTTAATAAACGATTTTGCTTCCTCACTACCTTAGGTAAGGAAGCCTTGGATTCGTGATTGAGTAAACAAAATTTATGTCTGCCAAAATGAACAATTTCACTTCCATTTTGCATTTCAGACATCGAGAAAAAGTTTTGGTTCCGTGTCTGCCTGTCTGTGGTAAATCCTTGTAACGCCCAGAGCTACCCAAAATAATGGTCCAAAGTTGCTGTAATTTGGAGGGTAGGTGCGGGTTGGGTCACAGACGGTCCTACACCAAATCATTGAAAAAGTACGGTAACGTTCGGCTGCGCATGCGCAAACGTAAAATACCTGAAAAGCTCATAACTACTCTAAATATCGTTGAAATGAGTTCAAACTTAGAGGGTCGATCAGGAATAATACTTTGATAGTTTAAAATGAATTTCATTGGTATCGTACTGTAACTTTCGTCTGCGCATGTGCGAACATGCAATGTTGACCAATTCCTTGTAACGCTTCTAACTACGCAAACAATAGTCGTAGGGAGCTGAAATTTTGAGGGTACACGTGGGTTGGATCGCTGATGGTCCCGTATCAAAATGAACCTACCCAACTATTCTGTACGTTCATGTGATTCAAGTGAGGAAGCTCCACTGCCTACTCGAATTGGCAGACCTTCTTCTTCCTTCTATTCGTGAGGTTTTGACGAACTAAGTCCAGTCACACCTAAATATTTTACTAAATATGCTATCAAATTTGAACTGAACTCATGACTCATGAAGGTAGCTCGCCCCTTACGGTAGTACGCCAGTAGGGTTGGTAACTGTTTAGACGACAAAGGTTACATACGTATAGATAACCAGCAGCTCGCATCATTTTGCCGCTTTTTTTTGTTTAACGCTCTGTAAAAGTTTCCCGCGTCTTGTGTTCTACCTTTTCTATTGATGTACGGATTTTTTGATGTTTCAATTTTTTACTGAAAATGGACGTGAAAGAAATATTGCGTACATGCACGTTAGTACAGTTAATTCAGATGTTGAAAAATGGCTCGAGAAGCTTCTGGACAAGAAGGTGGCTGCAGGAGAGGCTTTGGAGGCATCGTCAATAATTTTGAAGAACTTCTAAAGTTCGACCCTCAGGAATCAACCCTGAAGCGAAATAATTTTCAAATCGAGTTATTGGTATTGTTGGAATCGTCTCGCCGTGAAGAATCGATTCCTTTAGGTTTTATAGTCCCATTTCGATTACTGAATAAACTATTCTGGTATAAAATAAACGATTTTCCCTAAAAAGGGCAACCTGAATTTTGCAATTCCCTACTAAGCGCCACATACCAAGAAAAGCTATGCAATAACCAAATGAGCGACATCAGAAATTGCGATTAATATATATATTTGGATAAATATCTATTAATTTTCCTATAAAAGCTTGTTTTATTAAACATACAACGATTAGATTCATCGGTGCTCCTCCCACAGGTGATTCACCGAACTTAATGTCAACGGTAAGTCAGTGGTGGTGTAAGTTTGTGGCCTTCGCCGACTGATACTATTTACAGGAAAAAAAACTTCGAACAAGTCCAATCAGTGGTGGCGATTGTGGATTAAGGACCTTTTAATGGATGTTCCGTAATGATAGTTTGTAATTAATGTATATTGAGATCAATGGAGTTTTGGAGTGCAGGCTTGAAAGACTCAAGAATCCGAGTTGGGGAATTTTTCAACGTTCAGCTTGAACAGTCCACTGCAATAAATTAGGTATAAGAAGGCAAAAAACCGTTGCAAATCCAGCAAACCGATTTGTATCCAAGTCCTTACTGCGCAGGTGCACACTTCTTCGATGCCATCAGGAACAAGTAAGAAACGGATAAGTCTTTTGTTTTCGAGTTCCCGCGTCTAGAGAGCGATAAGCCGTGAAAAATGGGGTCAGTTTGTAATTGAAACCCAAGTTCTCCTAACAGCTATAGCCAGCTTTCTCAAAAACGGGCAAAGAACTAGCTGATCCAAAAACTTGCCAACTTTGGTGGAGGGGGGGGGGGGGGGGCTGCGAAAATCAACGTGTCGAGAAACTGTCGGGAGAAAATAAAGAATCCGTTCCGATCAGAGACCGTTTTGGCAGAGATTTCAGTTGATTATACGTAGTACTGAAACAAAAGTTTACCCAGGTCTAACTAAATTTTCAAGTGGGGCCTTTATTGATTATGGTTGTAGGTTGGTTTCATCGATCCCCCTAAGGCATTAAACTCTCACCTGGAAGCCATAGAACCTTATCTAACTGTACCAACAACAACCGGAATATTTATTCAGGTTCTACGCGAAGAAGTTGTCCCCAGGGGACGAAGGAGTAGAAAATAGCAGCGTGAACGGCGGGAAAAGAGCTTTACGACGGAATAACTTCTACGTGATTATATTGTCGGCATCCATTGTTATCCCTCCAATCGTAGGTGCTCCGAAAAAGATGTAGGTCACCGGCATGATTGCACTTATAATTATGTTTGTCGCAGTGCAACGAGGCTACTTTCAATTCCACGACAAACTAAATCAAAAGAAAACATTGCTGTGCATTGTTAAAAAACGCTGCAAAGTCCTTGTCACATGGGTTTATTATTCTATTGGACATACCTACAAAAACGTTGGCTGTTTATTTATTGTTTCTTTCATATAAAATAATTTAAATAGCTATTTCTGGTGGTTTCCACCAATTTTGGCCCCCAAAACACGAATTACGTACGCTCCTTTTTTTTTTTCAAATTATCTTTGATCATTGATAGTACCATTTAATCGTCTTGATCCACCTCTTGATACTTTTTCTAGTGTTATTCTACAAATTGATGGTGATTTCAGACGATTTCCCAGGTTTTTGACTCATAAAAAATCAATTTTGGGAGCTGAATATCTGGTAGAACCTCAATTTTCCACTCTTTGGTCAAAATCGACTTCATATTCGGTCTTCTCGTCCCCAAAAACATGAAAAACGATACCTCAAAAGCTATGTTACTAACATGTTACTAAAACACGAGATTTTTGTTGGCTGTTAAATGTATTGTTTCTTTCATGTGGAATGATTGAAATAGCTATTTCTGATGATTTCCACCAATTTTGGCCCCCAAAACATGAAATAGGTACGCTTTTTTTTCTTTTTTTTTTAAATCATCTTTGATCATTGGTAGTGGCATTTAATGGTCTTGATTCACCTGCTTACACTTTTCCAATGTTATTGTACACATTGATGGTGATTTCAGACAGTTTTCCAGGTTTTTGACTCATAAAAAACCAATTTTGGGAGCTGAACCTTTGGTAAAACCTCAATTTCCGCGTCTTTGGTCAAAATCGACTTCATATTCGGTCTTCTCGTCCTCAAAAACATGAAAAACGATACTTCAAAAGCTCATTTTACCAACATGTTGCTAAAACGCAAAAAGTACCTATTTTTACACACATTTTCACTCATAACACCCCTGGGTATATTCCGATCGGGCTGAAAAGTTTCGGGACACAAATAGGGCCCAAATGGAGCATGTGTGCGAAAGAGCGAATTTTTTAGACCAAAAATGAAGCCTGTACACGTGATACGGCGGACGGCGGACGGACATTGCATTTTTTGAATCTACGCACCTTGAAACGGAAAAGAAAAAATTTTGAGGGGGTGTTATAAAAATTTTTTGCTGAGCGAATACATAGGTGTAAAAAATAAATAAATAAAGAACATAAAGGAACTTTTGTAGGCTTTTCTGTGTAATAGATAATCTTGAAATCGAAACCACAACTTTCCTCAAGTCGAAACCTAACCTCAAACCAAATTATTAGCCCCGGGTACAAAAACGAACACGATTTTTGAGGGCTAACTTCCAACACTTGGTAAAGAAACCCTTCTTTTTCATTTTTTTCCAAAACTCTCACTCAGGATTTTTTTATTTTTCAATCCGAAAAACTCGATAAAAATATTGGACAGCGGTAGCTTCAAAGGTGACTAAAAGTATCAAAATTCGAAATGTATCGAGTACAATTTTTGTTTGCTGCTTCTAGTTCAAATTTTTTACAGAACGGTTTCTATAAAAATTATACTTACATTATACTGCATTAATTTAACTGAAAATTTAACTATATAGCTATTTCTCGAGGAGGACCTTTATGAGATATAATGTAAATAAGCACTCTTATATTATACCGTATTATTTACATTATACTATATTAATTTAACTGAAAATATACTTACATTATTATATTACATTAAACTGACATTATACTGTATTATTTACATTATACTGTATTGATTTAAATGAAAATATACTTAAATTATACTTATATTACATTACATTGTACCTAGATTATAATGTATTACACATTATAATCCATTGCATTGCATTATAATGTATTACACATTATAATGCATTGCATTGCATTTACATTATACCGTATTCATTTAACTAAAAATATACTTACACTATACTTATATTACATTATACCGTACTTACATTATACTGTATTATTTACATTATACTGTATTAATTTAACTGAAAATATACTTACATTATACACACACATACATAACAACACTGCCTACATGCTTACATTACACTGTACTTACATACAATATACTTATATTATACTCATATTACATTACACTGTAGGTACTTCCATAAATTATACTTATATTACATTACAATATACTTACATACATTAAACTTATATTACATTACAGTGTACTTACATACGTTATACCTTACTATTTACATTATACTGTATTAATTTAACTGAAAATATAACTATATAAATACATAGATATTTCTCGAGGAGGACCTTTATGAGACATAATGTAAATAAGCAATAGTATTATACTGCATTATTTACATTACACCGTATTAATTTAACTAAAAATATACTTACACTATACTTATATTACATTATACTGCACTAATATTTTATACTGTATTATTTACATTATACTGTATTAATTTAACTGAAAATATACTTACATTATACTGTACTTTACATTACACTGTATTATTTACATTATACTTATATTACATTGTACTGTACTTAATATACTGTATTATTTACATTGTACTCTATTGATTTAACTGAAAATATAACTATATAAATACATATATATTTCTCGCGGAGGACTTTTATGAGATATATAATGTAAATAAGCACTTCGGGTGCATCGAGGTACGTAAGCTACGAGTGCTTAGGCGAGGAAGACATTATTTATGCCTCACACTGGTAGACATTTGCTCAATATTAACCTGTCCACCACATCCATTTGACGTCCAAAGGAGCGAAAATTGGAAGTTGTGTGGGCTCCGGAGATCCAATTGGCGAAGGCGAGTTGAATGATTGCCACTGCAAAACCTCCCTTCGACTTGGCGAGAGACGGATAGATATAATCCTGTGACAGCGCAGAGGCCGACGACGGCTGCTGCATTAGAGAGAATCACGGGTCGTTAGAGATGCTTCGATACCAACGCCTCGTTACCCACCGTCATTCATCTGATTTTTCTTCCACACTTGAGAGGGGGTTAAAAAAAACTGGAAAAATGAATCGAAATACGTAATATGTACTTCAGGAAATACGGGTTGATACGTAAAGAGTTCTAAAAGCTGATCAGTCGATTTTCAGTTTTTTTCATGTAGGCAAGAGGTTGAAAAGAAACGATCTTGATATAAGGGACTCAATTGGCAGCAGGGCCTTCATTCAATCAATATGAACTAGCTCTGATTGAAAGTCAACAAGGCAGATGGCCTGTTGAGCGGCGCGGTTTCGAATCTGTGTAATTGAAATTTCGGGGACAGTAAATTGAATCCAAATATGATGACAATCGATCTTCAGGTTGCCAGCAATCTGCTCACAATCGGATGTCATAGGTCACACGTCATTCAAATTCCTGGCGAGGTTCTACACTGATGCACTCACTACCCCATGAATTCAAGTCCAACATTCCTATTTTTCTCATAACATATGTAACATACGTAACGTCGCGCGTTTATGCAACGTTTAAAAAGCTGGATCGAGTGGAACGTGCATCTTTTATGGCTAAGTTTGTTCGACAGCTGGTTTCCAATCTGTGTGCGCTCTCCGGCGCTCCTGTGTCTAAGTATAAAATGAAACAAACCCAGCATCCACCCTATCGGGAACATGAGGTAGACAGAGGGTGTTCGATAAACATGGTTTAGTGACAACAAATAACCACGAATCTAACGAAGCTGGTGTAAACGTGGTGGTCACTTCGTTGAACCACGAAATGCAATATACCTATGGGAGCTCCAACATTACCGGCTTGCCATTGACATAGAGCTGCTATATACACAAGCTACTAGCCCACACTGGATCCGGCTTGGGCCGATTTTTCACTCTGCCGCAAACGACCGATTTCGGTCAAACCAAACTAACGCGATAGTACGGAGTCCGGCTGAGGTGGTTACACCGACGTGTTCGACCGAACTAGGCCGAACTCCACCGACCAAACTATTTTGTTTTTTTTTTCAGCCGAATCCAAAGACTTGTCCATTGCATATTTTGCCATCGAGTTTTCAGTTAAAAAATCCAACGCTTCTCCGTCCATTAAGGGCTCGGGCCAACTGATAAAAATCGGGAGAATCTTTAGAAAAATCGGGTCTAGTGTAATCACTTCAATCGGTTGAATCGGCAGAGCTGGAATTCGACCGAGCGAAAATCGGCTCCAGTGTAGGAAACTGAAATACTTTCAGACGTTCTGGCTCGCAAAGTTGGATAATAGCGTTTACATTGTTCGTTTATATTCGTTATAGTCTTCGTTTTTATTTAGTCGCACAGAGGCGCGTGACCAAACGCCTAAAATACATGGGAAATGGGGCTGGACAAAAGTGTTCAAAAAAACTCTCGTCAACGTCCCATCACCCACCGACAGTAGGTAGTTTTCAGTTAAAAAACGCTGCAAAGTCCTTGTCACATGGGTTTATTATTCTACCGGACATACCTACAGAAATGCTGGCTGTTCATTTATTTTTGCTTTCATTTGAAATAATTGAAATAGCTATTTTTGGTGGTTTCCACCAATTTTGGCCCCCAAAACACGAATTAGGTACGCTCCTTTTTTTTTTTCAAATTATCCTTGATCATTGATAGTGCAATTTAATCGTCTTGATCCACCTCTTGATACTTGTTCTAGTGTTATTCTACAAATTGATGGTGATTTCAGACGATTTTCCAGGTTTTTGACTAATAAAAAATCAATTTTGGGAGCTGAACATCTGGTACAACCTTAATTTTCCACTCTTTGGTCAAAATCGACTTCATATTCGGTCTTCTCGTCCCCAAAAACATGAAAAACGATACCTCAAAGGCTCATTTTACTAACATGTTGCTAAAACGCAAAAAGTACCTATTTTTACACACATTTTCACTCATAACACCCCTGGGTATATTCCGATCGGGCTGAAAAGTTTCGGGACACAACTAGGGCCCAAAAGGAGCATGTGTGCGAAAGAACGAATTTTTTAGACCAAAAATGAAGCCTGTACACGTGATACGGCGGACGGCGTACGGCGGACGGACATTGCATTTTTTGAATCTACGCACCTTGAAACGGAAAAGAAATAATTTTGAGGGGGTGTTATACAAATTTTTTGCTGAGCGAATACATAGGTGTATTATTCACAGAATAATAAACCAAAATCCAACGCTTCTCCGTCCATTAAGGGCTCGGGCCAACTGATAAAAATCAGGGGAATCTTTAGAAAAATTGGGTCTAGTGTAATCACTTCAATCGGTTGAATCGGCAGAAAGCAGCAGAGCTGGAATTCGGCTGAGCAAAAATCGGCTCTAGTGTAGGAAACTGAAATACTTTCAGGCAGAACGCTCGCAAAGTTGGATAACAGCGTTTACATTGTTCGTTTATATTCGTTATAGTCTTCGTTTTTATTTAGTCGTACAGAGGCGCGTGACCAAACACCTAAAATACATGGGAAATGGGGCTGGACAAAGGTGTTCGAAAAACTCTCGTAAACGTCTCGGATTAATTTTGGGTCATTGAGGTTTGAAATTTCCCCGTCACTATCTCATCAACCTTCGAGAGTTTTCAGTTAAAAAATCCAACGCTTCTCCGTCCATTAAGGGCTCGGGCCAACTGATGAAAATCTGGAGAATCTTTAGAAAAATCGGGTCTAGTGTAATCACTTCAATCGGTTGAATCGGCAGAGCTGGAATTCGGCCGAGCAAAAATCGGCTCCAGTGTAGGTGAAATACTTTCAGGCAGAACGCTCGCAAAGTTGGATAATAGCGTTTACATTGTTCGTTTATATTCGTTATAGTATTCGTTTCTATTTAGTCGTACAGAGGCGCGTGACCAACACCTAAAATACATGGGAAATGGGGCTGGACAAAGGTGTTCGAAAAACTCTCGTTAACGTCTCGGATTAATTTTGGGTCATTGAGGTTTGAAATTTCCCCGTCACTATCTCATCAACCTTCGAGAGTTTTCAGTTAAAAAATCCAACGCTTCTCCGTCCATTAAGGGCTCGGGCCAACTGATAAAAATCGGGAGAATCTTTAGAAAAATCGGGTCTAGTGTAATCACTTCAATCGGTTGAATCGGCAGAAAGCAGCAGAGCTGGAATTCGGCTGAGCAAAAATCGGCTCTAGTGTAGGAAACTGAAGTACTTTCAGACAGAACGCTCGCAAAGTTGGATAATAGCGTTTACATTGTTCGTTTATATTCGTTATAGTCTTCGTTTTTATTTAGTCGTACAGAGGCTCGTGACGAAGCACCTAAAATACATGGGAAATGGGGCTGGACAAAGGTGTTCGAAAAACTCTCGTAAACGTCTCGGATTAATTTTGGGTCATTGAGGTTTTAAATTTCCCCGTCACTATCTCATCAACCTTCGAGAGTTTTCAGTTAAAAAATCCAACGCTTCTCCGTCCATTAAGGGCTCGGGCCAACTGATGAAAATCTGGAGAATCTTTAGAAAAATCGGGTCTAGTGTAATCACTTCAATCGGTTGAATCGGCAGAAAGCAGCAGAGCTGGAATTCGGCTGAGCAAAAATCGGCTCTAGTGTAGGAAACTGAAATACTTTCAGACAGAACGCTCGCAAAGTTGGATAATAGCGTTTACATTGTTCGTTTATATTCGTTATAGTATTCGTTTCTATTTAGTCGTACAGAGGCGCGTGACCAACACCTAAAATACATGGGAAATGGGGCTGGACAAAGGTGTTCGAAAAACTCTCGTTAACGTCTCGGATTAATTTTGGGTCATTGAGGTTTGAAATTTCCCCGTCACTATCTCATCAACCTTCGAGAGTTTTCAGTTAAAAAATCCAACGCTTCTCCGTCCATTAAGGGCTCGGGCCAACTGATGAAAATCTGGAGAATCTTTAGAAAAATCGGGTCTAGTGTAATCACTTCAATCGGTTGAATCGGCAGAGCTGGAATTCGGCCGAGCAAAAATCGGCTCCAGTGTAGGTGAAATACTTTCAGGCAGAACGCTCGCAAAGTTGGATAATAGCGTTTACATTGTTCGTTTATATTCGTTATAGTCTTCGTTTTTATTTAGTCGTACAGAGCCGCGTGACCAACACCTAAAATACATGGGAAATGGGGCTGGACAAAAGTGTTCGAAAAACTCTCGTAAACGTCTCGGATTAATTTTGGGTCATTGAGGTTTGAAATTTCCCCGTCACTATCTCATCAACCTTCGAGAGTTTTCAGTTAAAAAATCCAACGCTTCTCCGTCCATTAAGGGCTCGGGCCAACTGATAAAAATCGGTAGAATCTTTAGAAAAATCGGGTCTAGTGTAATCACTTCAATCGGTTGAATCGGCAGAAAGCAGCAGAGCTGGAATTCGGCTGAGCAAAAATCGGCTCTAGTGTAGGAAACTGAAATACTTTCAGACAGAACGCTCGCAAAGTTGGATAATAGCGTTTACATTGTTCGTTTATATTCGTTATAGTCTTCGTTTTTATTTAGTCGTACAGAGGCGCGTGACCAAACACCTAAAATACATGGGAAATGGGGCTGGACAAAGGTGTTCGAAAAACTCTCGTTAACGTCTCGGATTAATTTTGGGTCATTGAGGTTTGAAATTTCCCCGTCACTATCTCATCAACCTTCGAGAGTTTTCAGTTAAAAAATCCAACGCTTCTCCGTCCATTAAGGGCTCGGGCCAACTGATGAAAATCAGGGGAATCTTTAGAAAAATCGGGTCTAGTGTAATCACTTCAATCGGTTGAATCGGCAGAGCTGGAATTCGGCCGAGCAAAAATCGGCTCCAGTGTAGGAAACTGAAATACTTTCAGGCAGAACGCTCGCAAAGTTGGATAATAGCGTTTACATTGTTCGTTTATATTCGTTATAGTATTCGTTTTTATTTAGTCGTACAGAGGCGCGTGACCAAACACCTAAAATACATGGGAAATGGGGCTGGACAAAAGTGTTCGAAAAAACTCTCGTGAACGTCTTGGATTAATTTTGGGTCGCTGAGGTTTGGAATTTCTCCGTCACAACCTCATCACCCGTCATGCTGATCAGCCTGACCGGCAAACCTTCTCAGTTCAATAATATCCCATTGTGAATCTTAGGTCGGCCCGGGACGGCTCCCGGATGACTATATTTTTAAAAAAATCCATGAATAGTAAAACGTTGAATGGGGATGAACCCGCGACAAGAATCTGTTCCTGCAGAATCGCGGTCTCTTCTCACGGGCGGCTTCCTGAAAGGTCCGTGTGAAATGCGCATCGAGCGCTCTGGCAAGCTCTGCGATCTGGGACATCTGGCGGGAAAAGTTCGATAAAGCGAAACGAAGGATCCCCAAAATTGAAAGCCTGAGAACTGCGGTGGAGGCCGGAAAACGGGGGTTCGGTATCGTTGATAAAACACAAATCCGGCTCACACATAATCTGGATGAAACGGCTGAAACGGTTTCGACAAGATTTTCCAACGGGTATAATGTGTAACACAACTTAAACCCTAGGACGATCGGTACTGTGTTATCTGACAAAGAGATGAGAACAGAAGTGACTACCTAACCAAATTCAAAAGTTTTCCGCAATTAAGCGTCCAGTTGCAAAGTTATGCGGGATGCAAAGTTATTTTCAAAAATGCACAACCCCTGCATGGATGTACGGATTGAAGATAATTTTGGTATATTATTTTCAACGATGAATCTTTGGAATCAACCATGAACAGGAAAAAAAAAAATATATCTGACTGAATGAAAAAATAAATAAATAAGCCCGGGACCCCCTTAACAATTTTTGATTAGGTATTATGTTTCAAGTCCATACGAAGAATTTGAAAATCGAATAAAAATAACACCTATACATGTGTGGGGATAGTTTCACCATTTTCTGCGTAGAATTTTTATAGGGATTTATTTGAAGCCATTTTTATAGGTATTTACTTGGTGGTAGTTTCGATCTGCAATGAAATAATCTTCGGCCTATTATACTTTTCAATGCCTATATAATATTTATATAACATTTTTCAATGCCTATACAGGGTGTCTCAAAAGTTGTTAAACCCCCCTGCTAAAATCCTTACGTGACAAGGAAAAAAATCTTTCTTTTCGGTATCTATGTATTTTTTTGTGAGGATCTCAAATATCGTATTTTTGTGCACGTGCGCATGCGCAAAACATGCGCACCAACTCTCTTATTTCAAATGGGAATCCCCATTTTTTATTGCAGATTCGGATTCTACGTAAAATTTCATGAATGTTTGACTCCTCAGTTGATTTTTTTACTGCGCGCAACCCGCCCGCCTCCCTGGGCGCTCAAAGTTGCGCAAACCAACGATTGGGCCCAAAATCAGATTTTTGAAAACCCCAAGTGTGGCACATGTTTTTTCATTATTTTTCGACGCTGAATCACGTGGTGGTATCCATTTTTGAATTTGATTGGAATTTTTGAAATGGCGGCCGAAAATTCGGTTGTTTTTAGCAAAGTCATTTTTCGGCCGCCATTTCAAAAATTCCAATCAAATTCAAAAATGGATACCACCACGTGATTCAGCGTCGAAAAATAATGAAAAAACATGTGCCACACTTGTAGTTTTCAAAAATCTGATTTTGGGCCCAATCGTTGGTTTGCACAACTTTGAGCGCCCAGGGAGGCGGGCGGGTTGCGTGCAGTAAAAAAATGAGTAAAAAAAAGAGTCAAACATTCATGAAATTTTACGTAGAATCCGAATCTGCAATGAAAAATGGGGATTCCCATTTGAAATAAGAAAGTTGGTGCGCATTGCGCATGCGCACGTGCACAAAAATACGATATTTGAGATCCTCACAAAAAAATACATAGATTCCGAAAAGAAAGATTTTTTTCCTTGTCACGTAAGGATTTTAGCAGGGGGGTTAACAACTTTTGAGACACCCTGTATAATATTTTTCATGTCTATTACATTTGTCAATGCCTATAATAATATTTTTCAATGCCTACATAACTATTTCAAATTATTCTACATACAAGTTAGAAATATTATGTTAGGTAGGTATATGATTATAATAAATCGGGTTAGGAGTTGAACATAATATTAGTTCAAATTTAAAAATACCAAACAGTATGCTGTAGACGCAGGTATATGCTGATCAGGAACAGGGCCCAAAAACATTGCTACGACAAAAATCCTAGTACCTATGTACAATATAGACATTCCAGGATTTTTGTCCATATACACTGCGTATAAATTGCACCAACTTGACTCGATGTATACTAACCTAACTAATAATATGACTTGTATACAAAATAATTTCAACTCATACGCTCGTATATAAACAATATGTTTTACCTAGGCTGAAGAAGATCTCACTTCAGATCGAAACGTACCACAAAATAAATACCGACAAAAAATAGTTTCAAACCTTGATTTTAAGCAAATGCTCGCAAATACTACTGAGCTGTAAGTGGTCTGATACAGGATTTGAAGATTTTCATTCTTCTTCGTCAACCAGAATCAATATTAACAACTTCATAGTACGAGTGAATTGTGCTGACAGCACATCAAACCAGGTCGTTTCAGGAGTTTGTATGCGAAGGACGACGTTTGCCTGATTACCAACATTACAACTGAATTTACGACGAGAAATTTCATTAATTAAACCTCATTAACAAGTTTATCCATAAGGGACCGGGAGCGGGAGGGCCAATACGAGCGACATGACACTGTTTTGAAACACAATGGACCCAGGTTCTCCCGTAAAAAGGAAGAACGCCTCATATCGAAAACTGCCGAAAATGGGGTTTTCACATACCCTCCTTAATTTTTGGACCTCTTTCCAATGAGGAAGTCAAAAATTACAAATTTAATTTGGAAAATAGTCAAATTTGTATTAAAAAATTTGGAAAAATGTGGCGATGAAAGGTAAAACGCCTTTTTTTTAAACTATTTAAAAGTAAAACGCCTCACATCGGCATTAAAAACGCCTCAACTCGTCAATTTGTACTTAAGATTCAAAGATAAAACGCCTCATCTCAATGAAAATCAACATTAGGCATTTTACCTCTAACTCGCTGTCTTCATTTCCGAGGTTGTGGCGTTGTTGATCTGATGTGCAAGGCGTTCTTCCTCAGATTTTTATAACATCTGAGCACACATGAGGCGTTTTTAAGCAACTGTTCGTGCCATTTCATCATCACCACGTGCCAACCAAGATAGAGCTGACTCCTGACTTCCGAATTTGCTTGGGAATGTGTTAAAACGTAGAAGGCCTTGCGGCGTTTTTGCTCAAACCTGAAGCATTTCATTTCAATTAGTCTTGCTACTTTTTTGGATTTTTTCAAAGGAAAAACACTTCAAGGTGTTCTACCTTCAATTTCTGAACAGAAAACTCGATGGAAATAAAATAAAACGCCTTATGAGAATTTTCGGCCTATTAGAATCGATTATTTTGGCGATTATGTTACCTCGATGTAAAGGCCAAATATCTCTTGATCGACTGCCGAAGGAATTTTGAATTTATCATCAACTGGAGGGACGTTAGGTTGAGGAAACTGTGCAAAAACATTGAAGCACTCTACTGAAAAGTTGTGATTTTGAGAGTCGAGGCGTTTTACCTTTTCAAGGCAGCGTTATCTAAGGTACGACTCATCTATCAGAAACACTAGGGATAAGGGTAGCGGTAGGAACTTCTAGCCTTATCTGTGATCTGTCGAATCTGTTATCTGACATCTCCCCAACAGATGTGAACAATTTCCGAGCAATAAAAACGAACGAAGTTCTACATACCGATGTAGCTCTACATAGCTATTAGTAGTTGTATCCTTGTATCTAAGTGAAAACGGAAAATTGTTGCCGCAAAATTGATTAACAAAACAAAATTCGAGTATTTGTCCGCCAGAGATTATAGGTAGGAACAGGACAGATCAGTGACATGCGTTAGAGAGAGATTTCGAGAGAAGTCAAATTAATATACTGTCTGTATGTACTTATCAATACTGTAATAATTATAGGTAGGTAGCGGTAGGAACTCCTCCTCGTCTTATCTGTGATCTGTCCAATCTGTTATCTGACATCTCTCCAACGAGTTGTGAACAATTTCTGGGTGATAGAAACCAACGAAGTTGTACATACCTAGAAATATAGCTACTAATGTTTGTATCTAACTAAAAAACTGTAGCCACAAAATTGATTACCCAGACAAAATTCGAATATTTGTCCGCCAGATAATAGGTAGGTACCGGAGAGATCAATGAGATGATCGGGCGGGAGATTTTCTCAAGATGTCAAATTAACATTTTCTGTTTGTACCTTTAATACTGAAATAATAGGTAGGTAGCAAACTGGCGTGGTTTGAATTAAATTTGAGCGGGCTCGGCTCCTAGTGAACAGCGCTGTTTTACCCCTAGCGGAGGTCTGACGAACTCGGCTCGGTTTCAGTCGCTAAGGCCGAGTACTAAAGTCCAGGAAAATCAAACTTAATTTTCTGGGTCAGATGAAGTCCGTTTTAAAGCAGCTAGGTCCTACAAATAGTTAGCCAGTTATGAAAGGCAATAAATTACCAAGCTGGTATAAATCCTTCACAATGGTGGGACAGTCTAATTGCCGGAAGGGCATAATAAACAATTATAATATTATGTAGATTCAATTATTAAACCAGGTCAGAAACTAGACAGAAGGACCCGTCGAAAGACTAATGTGGAGTAAACAAGCTCGGAAAGCTCCTTCTGCTCCAAAGTCCATTTGTCACCGCGATGTATTTACTCGAATAATAGTTTTGAGGCGGGCAGGGTTATTAATAATGAACTGGAGAGGGACGCAGAAGAAAATGCTTTCAGCGCTAAATAGAAAAGAAGAAAAAAAGACTGGGAAAAACATTTTGACTCATTTTTTTCATTCAGGAAAGAAATGCAGACCCCACATTTCCCAATACAGAAATACAGAATACGAAATGTGCGTATTTACGACAATTTTGTCACTATTTACGACAATTTTGTCACTAGTCACTTTGGCATGATGTTCACAAAACAGTCCCAGGAAACGAGGTAAAACTCAGTTCTCCAGAGAGAAACTCTGTTTCTGCTTTGGTTCATTCTTCTACTCTTATTACGGCTGGGGTTTATTTGATGATTCGATTCAGACCTTTGTTATATAAAATTGATTTGTATATTTATTGTCATTTTATCTATAATAACAATGTTTATATCTGTCTTATGGGGCAGTTTTTCATGTTTAGGTACATAATATTAAAAACCATATCAAGTGGATAAAATCAGTATCCATAGGATAAGTAAACGTTTTACCCCTGACAAACGGTAAGAAATCCATTTAGCGTTGGTTTTGGCCCTGAAAAAGGTATGCGCAGGAATAATGAACCATAATAACTGTGGTGCCTGCCCTCTAAGCCAAAAAAATTATTACCTATCACCTGATAACTGGTATACGTAAGGACAGCGTCACATAAATCATTTTTGTCGAGGACCACAGAGATGTTTATGATTTATCCAGCTTTCTTGAATCAACTAGAGCAGTTTAAGAACGATTTTTTTTCTTAAATTAAACATCAATGGTTCAAAATTTTTGGAACAGCGTAGTCGGAGCAATAAATTAGAGCAGGCTCTGCCGGAATTCGCCAAGCAAAGGCTGCATTTATCGCTATATTGCAACCAGCACTATAAATAATAATATTATTATCATTGCCATTTACACCTACACCGTCAACATACACACCGACTTTGTTACTCACGAAAATGAGTTTTGCAGACCACCACCCACCTCTTCGCCAAGTAGGAAGAGATTCAAATCCTCACGTTTATTGGGAAACTTCTTGTTTGCTCGTCTCAGATGGGTTTTCACTGTTGGCCTTTCAATGCACACATCGAAAACTTTTTCGAAATTTTTCCGTTTGCCGGCTCACCTACTGGGATCACTCATATCTGGATGAGTGTGGCTCTTACGAACTGAAGCAACTCTTTTCAAATAATGTTGCATGATAAACATTGCAAATTAGCAACGAGCTTGCAGCTCAATAAAATATCAAGTCACAGACCTACAAGTATCACAGTCATGCATAAATTAATACAACACCGAATAATAAGTATTATTCACTTTAACTGTAACTTTTAGGTTTAAAAGTTGTTGATACAGTGACCTGAGTAAATTTACATGAACTCAGTTAGTAACTGTGTTAATGTAAACAATTTTTAAATCAGCGAAATGTCAATAATCTTGTCTTGAGAGGGCAAAGGAGCAGGTGAAAACAGCGCGTTATTATGACTTGATACCCGCCAACCAAAAGTTCGATAAATATTCTTACAACTGGGGTTGTCTAACCTGAATTCTCAAAAATCGAACAGAGATTGTGGGTTTGTGGGAAAGGGAGGGGAACGATATGATATTAGTAACCATTTTCTAGATGGTACGATTTCAATGGGATTTAACTAATTATGAGTGTTTAAGGGTGTTTTAGCTTATCGAGGACCGATGACAGTATGATAGTGACAGTAGGATACGTGACTTGTTTGATAGTGTTGAAATCGAATAACTTCTGTTGTGTGACGGTACGAGCTGTACTGCCCTCCAAATTAAAAAAGCCGAGATTTTGGTATGGCTGGATTCGTATCTTAAGACCTATTTCGGTATCTAGTTGTAATAAATGGGAAAATTTCCCTCAAAAAGTTATTCAAGGAAAACTCCTACGGTTTTTCGAGTTTTCGATGGTTTTCCAACGATGAAACGCAGTCGTAGTCCTTCCAACACATAAAACCAGTAGATCTCAGACCTACGGTGTTAACTGATTGGCACAGTGAATTTAATTTAATGGTTATCAGGACAGTAGTGTTTTTCTTTGCTGTATCCCTCTCACAGTTGTCTGAATTCGTCAGGCGGTACCGTTTTTCAATTTTGTGATGAGCGCCATAAATTTCGAGGGATCGACCGTAAGTGAATTTTACATCGCGTAGGTCGTATTTTACAAGTTAGTATTATTTACTAACTTGTATCTTATTTACTAAATCGTAGTATTATTATTTACTAAATCGTAGTATTATTTACTAAATCGTATTTTACAAGTTAGTATATAAAGGTACTGTTTTCTCTTTGGGAAAGGGGTGAAAAAAACTCCAGCAGCTACAGTGGGAAACAACCGCAGCACGAGCGACCAACGAAGGAAAGCAGTAGCAGACCCTCTACCGTTGTTAAAGAAAAATTTACCTCGTCTTCTACAACGGAGAAAAACAGTTGCTTACATAAATTTATGTGTATTCTTCCAAAATTGATGCGCCTTCTGCTACAGACGTAGAAACTAAATTTGGATCAATTGCAAAAAAAATCATCGGAAAATATTGAAGAATGACCATTTTGCAGCCTAAAAACTTCCTACGTTTTTCTCAAAACTAGAATTCCTTGTTCTACGGCTTTCTTGCTTTGGACGGCAGTGTAGTATTGTAGGTAATGCATGTATAGCAGTATTGCATTATGCACATTTTTAGCCTTACAGGGATGTAGGCATGTTTAACAGGTACTTATTGGAGGTATGAAAAAGGTGTATTTATTATATACCCGCCCTACTGACATGGGATCCCAAAAGACTAACATCGACTGACGCCATTGGCATCAGAGTGGGATGAGCGATTCTACTGAGGGCTAATCCATTGGACTAACGACAACAAATCGATGCTGCGGAGGTGAACGTGAGGGTTAAGATGACGAGCAGTAGATTAACTACGACTAACCCCTCGGGGACGGCAGGGGCTTTCAGCTGAATCCTACAAAACCCTTCAGTGGGTGTGAGGATCGGGGATGTGCGCGTGGGTCCAAGAAAATCAAGTGATTAATAACGTGGGATTCACAGATGACACGCGTACTGCGCCCTATCAGGACCCTTATCGCGGAGACCGGTGCTGAGAGGAGCAGAAACCACGAACTCGATTTCAGAACCAAAATGATTTTACAGCAGACGCTTGAAGTCTGCTCACACACTTACTGTACTGCCAATTTGCAAGGTTTTATGGTTATTCGCGGGTTGAGTGTCTCTCTTCAAGTATGACACAGTTCTTATGGCAACTATTTCGAATTTCCTACACTCTACTGGAATCACCAGGGGGCGGGAAGTCTTGATTCCCCTACCTACCATGTAATTTCATGTAACCCTAAATGTATAGCATAATCATGATACAGGTAAGCATACCTACCTACCTACCTACATTGGAAGTGAGGAAAGATAAATGAGCAGACTGCGGATGATTAATCAACTGAACCGAACTAATATGCTACCTATATCTGAAGAATGCCAGCTAACAGCGAATGAAGCAGCACTAACAGCATAAAATATTCAACCAAAACTTTTGTCGTTACAAAAATGTAGCAACGGGGTATGTGCATGTATTTATTTATTTTACTTTTTTTTTTTAAATGAAACTAGATTCCATCCTGATAATTTTGACACCAACCGCACTGTCCTGCGATGTGTAGTTCTTTTTCTATGATTTTTCAAAGTTTCAACCAATTATGATGTCATTGCACAACCCCCCTCGCCTGGAAGGACACCCCTGCCCACTGTGACGTAAATTGGTGGAAACTTCGATAAATCACAGAAATATAACAACTTATTGTCGGACAGTGCGGCTGGTGGCAAAGTTCTCAGAATGGAATCTAGTTTAATTAAAAATTAATATAAACCGCTTTTGTGACGCATGCACATACCCCATTCAGTTTTATTCATATAGGAAGTAGAAGCTTCCCCAATTTGTTCTAGTATAAGGAGTGTTGGTGTTCATTCGTTGCATGTCATTCATCGCTTGAAACCATGATTGTCGTGAACATAACACACCGGCTCACGACAAATAGTGGGTGAGCTGGATGAGGATGAAGTTGAGAGGCGGATGAGGACAGATGAGGAAGGACGTGCTCTGTAGGAGTCCTTTTACTAACGCCCGCGGTTTTCACCACAGTGGGCGTTAGTTGGAGGGAAGTTTAGCTCCCTGTGGTTTTCACCACAGCAGGCGCTTGAGGTAGTGGCTCCCCGCGGTTTTCACCACAGCAGGCGCTTGAGGTAGTGGCTCCCCGCGGTTTTCACCACAGCAGGTACTAGAGGAGAAGGAGATGTCCCGCGGTTTCCGCCACAGCAGACACTGGGAAGATGGAGGCTAACACTCCGCAGTTTTCACCACAGCAGGTGCCAGAGGAGAAGGAGGTATCCCGCGGTTTTCACCACAGCAGATACCAGGAAGGAGGAGAGCACCCCGCGGTTTTCACCACAGCGAGTGAAAGAGAAGGTAGAAGAGAGAAGTCGCAAGTCGAGGGTCGGTCGGTCGAATGACGAGCTGGGCCAAAAGGTCTGCTTATATAGGCCCGTTTCCACCCGTCCCCCGTCCACAATCGGCTGTTATGACCGTTGAGGAGCGATGGTGGTTGATGGAAGGAACCCTTCTCCCTCGGCGCTTCCCCGGCTCGCCGTTCCCTTCGTTTATTTGGTTAAATCATTCTACATTTCATAGGAATGGTTAGAGTAGAGATTTAAGGAGAACCACGACAATGATCATCATATTGCTTGTGAATAGATATAAACGTAGCAATGCACATTCCACTTGAAAGGAAACTACCACAGCCGAGAAGATAAATAGGTGAGACAATACCAACACTGTGAGCGCAAAAAAAAAACTTCCATAGTCAGGCAGTTGGGTCTTTTGTGACTCCGAAATGTTGTCAAAGGGAACGAAAACCTGTTGCTCGGATGTTATCCAGAACTACGCGGCTTGAAAGTCGAGAGAAGCTCGAGGCTCAATTCCCTGGAGTAATCCTGGAGGCGGAAGGTGGAATCTCTGGAGATTAGGTTTCATTCCATCTTGATAGAATGGATACTGCAAAGTCTTGAAAGTATCCACCTCGATAGCCATCTCGTGACGTCCTGTCCGCGTCACATCCCAGAAACCCACGTTTTTCCTCCTCTCAGTCCACAAGTTCCGTTGGAGTTATTTTTTGTTTCTTCTCCTACAGATTTTCTCCGGAGACTTACCGACAGGCCCTGTCTTGGACATCGATAAAAACTTATCTACACGGATTTAGCCCGACGAGTCGTTAAGTTTGAATCCTGCAGCGGATTTGCCGTCAAGCGCAAGTCACTGGGGGTATAACGGAGTTTTCTGACCTGATTACCAAAACCTTTCCTTCCCGTCTCACTTCGGCATTAGGGAAGTGACTGACGGGAAACTGTGAAACTACCCGTCTATCGATAACCTACTCAAACGTTTCAACCATTCAAATTGCTACAATTCCAATTAAGATCGTACAGACTGCACTTACTAAGAGTCAGTGGTAAAACCAGCAATACATTTTTTTGACAATTTTATTACTGTTTATTGGATCTTATTGTTTATAGGATTTTATTACTGTTTTATACGATTTTATCACTGTTCACTATTTGCATACTGTGTATTTGTTTATTATTTATTATATTTTTGTAGCAGCAGTTGTATTTTTGTTGTATTGTATTGTATTGTACTGCATTATTGTAGTATATTATTGCAATGTATTTTATTGTATGTATTGTACATATTGTATTATTGTACTGTACATTGCATTGTATTGTAATGTAATGTATCGTACTACAATATCGTATTGTATTGTTGTATTATTATTTGTTTTATTGTATTATTGTTGGTTTATTATTTTCAATAATGAACCATTGGAATCGAGCAAGAAAAAAAAATTCTTACCCCCTCCCCTCAAAATTTGATGGCTTACGTTTCAAGGTATGTAGAATCCAAAAATGCAATAAAAATTGTCTGTCCGCCGTACGCCGTACTGGCCACTTTTCTTAGTTACCATGAAACAAAATTGATGAAATTCGGGTTATAGGTTCCGTTCGGGGTCTAGTTGGTCCTCGAAGCTCAACGTTACTGTCAGTCATCTCTAAGGGGTTCAAAAGAGGGGTTGAAATTTTCAGAACGCCGTAGCTCGAAAACTTCCGATAGAAAGGTATGGTTTTTTTTACGTTATTAAATTTGTCTTGAGCTAAACAATTTTTTGAGACCACCCGGAGCATTGTACGTCCAGCCGTTCGTGAGCACCAAAAAGCTTCGTCAACACGATCGTGAATCAAACTGTATAAATCCGGCCCGGATATCATCACTAGGAAGCACCTGATTATAATCAAGGATGGCTGTATGAAGTCGAGTTGTTTGTTCTGCGATATTATTTCATTTGACAAGTGATGGAATATTGGATTTTGTTGGAAGGTAGGTACTTCTGAAACTTGAACAAACGTTGAAGTATTATTTATGGGTAAATTATTACACAATGGCAAATTATTACACAACGGCAAATTATTACAAAACGGTAAATTATTACACAACGGTAAATTATTACACCACGGTAAATTATTACACAACGGCTCATCTACCAAGAAGGGGCTGGATTTTGTTGATAGGTACTTTTGCAACTTGAACAACCGTTGAAGTATTATTGATGGGCAAATTATTACACAACGGTTTAGGTAGGTACCTAGTAACGAGTACGGGGTTTACTAACCTACATAGCACATATTTTATATACGGAGACCTGTGATCTGTAACAGGAGGGTATTCTGTACAAAATAATAAACCGTTGTGCAGGGATTTGCAGCGTTTTTTATTATTTGTTTAGTATTTGTTTTATTAGTTGTTTACTACTGTGTATCATTTGTTTATGTGTTTATCATCTGTATACGTTTATTATTTGTATAGGATTTTATTACTGGTCATCTCAATACTGTTTATAGGAGTTAATAGGTAAGCACCTCTACTACATTACCATGGTAACAATACAATAAATTTAAGTGGGCAAGTACCTACTTACATAAATGAAATTTTACATGTTTCAAAAACAGACTAGTCAAATCGTCGAACATCTCTAAGTTCTGGAAATTGAATTTTAGCTTAAGTATATTAGTGGAATTATCTATAACGCCCCGAAGTTTTCAGGGACAATCTGAAAGAAAACAATGTACAACGACCTTATCCAATTAACGTATATTTGCATGCTCCGCTATTCTCTTTCCTATTTCTCGAAAGTGGGTTATCCCAATCTCGGTAATCCAAAAGTAAACAGATCGAGCGGAGACGGCTCAGGGTCTCTCCCACGAGGAGCTGGGATGTGAAGAACGGAATCCCCAGCTGAGCGCATCATCCTTATTGGAAACCTAAGGAAACCTTAGCCTTCCAGTATCATTCCCTAAGGCCATGGGCGGGGTTTGGTGCTGGAAATAATAACAAGCGTGAAGTGTGAACAAGGCGTTAACTCAGAGAAGGGACTCAAGAGGCGTGACGGGACCTTAAACGGTTGAACCCGTCCTGTTCAGATGGATCGTTCTTCTTCACGTTTACTGCAATTCAACAACTGTATCGGAGGTGAACAGAATGATGAATATTTATGCTTATTACAAGAACCTCAACCCAGCGAGGACAAACGCATCAAACAAAAAGAGATAGTGAAAATAGATTATCTATTTTGAAAATCATCAAATTATGAAAATTGAAAATTAGATTATCAAATATTGAAAATTATCTATTTTGATACTCTCCTCCGGGAGACAGTCTCTTCCAATGTCTCCCAGGTTCATCTATTTTACTGAATAGCTCTCAACCCGTACCTACTTTGACGTTTTTACTCATTAATCGATAATATCCATATTATATTTTTAATGAACAATCGACTCACCTTTAAGAGATGAAAAAACGCTGCAGTCATTGTTTCTTTCATGGGTAATTATTGAAATGGCTATTTTTGATGGTTTCCACCATTTTTGGCCCCCAAAAATACGAATTAGGCTCGGCTTTTCCTTTCAACAGACTATTTTTGACGAGTGATAGTACCATTTAATTGTCTTGATTCACCTGCTAATACTACTTCTAGTGTTATTATACAAATTGATGGTGATCAATTTGTAGAATAAGACTAGAAAAAGTATCAACACGTGGATCAAGACGATTAAATGGCACTACCAATGATCAAAGATAAATTGAAAAAAAAAGAGGAGCGTGCCTAATTCGATTTTTATGGGCCAAAAATGGTGAAAACCATCAGAAATAGCTATTTAAATTATTTCACATGACAAACCATAAATGAACAGCCAATATTTCGTTAGGTATGTCCAGTAGAATAATAAACCCATGTGACAAGGACTTTGCAAGCGTTTTGTGTTTTAGTAACTTGTTAGTAACATGAGCTTTTGAGGTATCGTTTTCCATGTTTTTGGGACGAGAAGACCGAATATGAAGTTGGTTTTGACCAAAGAGTGGAAAATTGAGGTTCTACCAAATGTTCAGCTCCCAAAATTGATTTTTCATGAGTCAAAAACCTGGGAAATCGTCTGAAATCACAATCAGTTTGTATAATAACACTAGAAAAAGTTTCAACACGTGGACAAAGACGATTAAAATGCACTATCAATGATCAAAGATAATTCGAAAAAAAAGGAGCCTACCTAATTCGTGTTTTGGGGGCCAACATTTGTGGAAACCATCAGAAATAGCTGTTCGAATTATTTCACGTGAAAGAAACAATAAATGAACAGCCAACATTTCTGTAGGTTGTCCAATAGAATAATAAACCCATGTGACAAGAGCTTTGCTGCGTTTGTGTTTTAGTGACATATTAGTAACATGAGCTTTTGAGGTATCTTTTTCCATGTTTTGGGGGACGAGAAGACCGAAAATGAAGTCGATTTTGACCAAGGAGTGGAAAGTCGAGGTTGTACCAAATGTTGAGCTCCCAAAATTGATTTTTCACGAGTCAAAAACCTGGGAAATCTACAAATTGATGTTGATTTCAGACGGTTTCCCAGGTTTTTGACTCATAAAAAATCAATTTTGGGAGCTGAACATCTGGTACAACCTAAATTTTCCACTCTTCGGTCAAAATCGACTTCATATTCGGTCTTCTCGTCCCCAAAACATGAAAAACGGTACCTCAAAAGCTCATTTTACTAACATGTTACTAAAACACAAAAAGTACCTATTTTTACACACATTTTCACTCAGAACACCCCTGGGTATATTCCGATCGGGCTGAAAAATTTCAGGACACAACTAGGGCCGAAATGGAGCATGTGTGCGAAAGAACGAATTTTTTAGACAGAAAATGAAGCAGGTACACGTGGTACGGCGTACGGACATTGCATTTTTGGAATCTACGCAGCTTGAAACGTAAAAGAAAAAATGTTGAGGTGGTGTTATTAAAATTTTTTGCTGAGCGATTACATAGGTGTATTATTAACTGAATAATAAACCAAAACATATCAAAATGACCGAAATGGTAGCAGGCGAACGAAGGATGATACACGATCACTATCAAACAAACGGAAATGAGAATTCTCTTTCGAGAAAAGACACCTGATCAGGAGTCTCTCTGAAACAGATCGAAAACGCCAAGATGGCCGCCAACTCTCTGATTATTTGAACAACAAACGACTGTTCCAATTAGGTGATGGATACGCTCCTGCTACAGGAGGAATATTATTTATTATGTTACTCCTCTATGATTATGAATATAATCATTATTAGGAACATAAGATCATGTTCCTATTACGTGAAGGAGATGTTCCTCTGCTGCGGGACAAGCTGAAAAGGAAGCTCTTAAAAGGACCGCGAACTAAAGAAAAGCCTGTTCCATCAAATGACTCCATAAAATATACTTATCTATTTATTCATTCATTCTCTTCGCGTTCAAAAGATTGTTTTTCTTTCCGTTCTGACGTCTTTTTTAGTTTACGTATTGAATTTGGAACGTTTGATGTTGTTTTTTAAATGAAACGTATTGCGAAAGAAAAATATTTTATTTGCCCGAAGTTTGATTTGCCTGAAGTTTAAATGTATTTGTCAAAAGTTGAATTTATTTGCCCCAAGTTTAAAGCGAAAAAAATTGAACTGATTCGTCGGAACTTTAATTATATTTGCTATAAGTTTAACTTAACTTTAATGTATCAATGCTACACTTTGGAAAGTACAAATCTGATCAAAAAACGCTGCAAGTTATTACACAAAGGTTTATTATTTACCTGTATAGATCCACCTTCTGCGTATATCACTGTTTTCTGTGGTCAGTACCCAAATTGAGTACTTGAGCCGCCCCCGGAAAAGTTTCATAAAAAATGCGCAGGATTCAATAATTCAATCATTAATTATTTGTGGTTATTCATGAAACATAAGGCAAATAGTTTGCCTTATGTTTGCCTGTTGTGTAATAATTTACCCAATAATACTTCAACGTTTGTTCATGTTGCAAAAGTACCTATCAACAAAATCCAAAAGATCCATCATTTTTCAAATGAAATAATATCAGAACAGAAAAGTGCTAAGTATGGGGTACGGCCAGAAATTTTTTTATGGCATTTTCGGATTTTACATATCTTGAAACGTAAACCATCAAATTTTGAAGGGGGGTTAAACACATTTTTAGTTAATTATTTTCAATAATGAATCATTGGAATCGAGCAAGAAAAAAAAATTCTTACCCCCCCTCAAAATTTGATGGTTTACGTTTCAAGGCACGTAGAATCCAAAACTGCAATACAAATATTTCTGTCTGTCCGCCGTACTTTTCTTAGTTACCATGAAAGAAAATTGATGAACTTCGTTCGGGGCCTAGTTGGTCCTCGAAGCTCGTCGTTACTGTCAGTCATCTCTAAGGGGTTCAAAATAGGGGTTGAAATTTTCAGAACGCCGTAACTCGAAAACTTCAGATAGAAAGGTATGGTTTTTTTACGTTATTAAATTTGTCTTGAGCTAAACAATTTGCTGAGGAGACCAACCGGAGCATTGTACGTCCAGCCGTTCGTGAGCACCAAAAAGCTTCGTCAACACGATAGTGAATCAAACGGTATAAATCCGGCCCGGATATCATCACTAGGGATCACCTGATTATAATCAAGGATGGCTGTATGATGTCGAGTTGTATGTTCTGCGATATTATTTCATTTGACAAGTGATGGACAACTGGATTTTGTTGGTAGGTACTTGTGAAACTTGAACAAACGTTGAAGTATTATTGATGGGTATAAATTATTACACAATGGTAAATTATTACACAACGGCCAATTATTAAACATCGGTGAATTATTACACAACGGGAAATTATGGCACCACGGTAAATTATTACACCACGGTAAATTATTACACAACGGTAAATTATTACACAACGGTAAATTATTACACAACGGCTCATCTACTGGATTTTGTTGATAGGTAGGTACTTTTGCAACTTGAACAACCGTTGAAAAATCATTAATGGGTAAATTATTACACAATGGCAAATAATTACACACCGGCAAATTATTACACAGCGGTAAATCATTCACAACGGTAAATTATTACACCACGGTAAATTATTACACAACGCCTCACCTTCCAAGAAGGGGCTGGATTTTGTTGATAGGTACTTTTGCAATTTGAACAACCGTTGAAGTATTATTGATGGGCAAATTATTACACAACGGTTCATTATTCTATCTCCGTAGAAGGGGAAGCTATACAGGTAAATTATTACACAACGGTTTAGGTAGGTACATAGTAACGAGTACGGGGTTAGGTACTAACCTACGGAGGTCCGCGATCTACATAATATGTGTAGAATAGTACATATGTTATATAGAAGGGTTATCTATACAGAGAGCTGTGATCTGTAACAGGAGGGTGTTCTGTACAAAATAATAAACCGTTTTGCAGGGATTTTCATGTTCGATTCCAAAGGTTCATTATTTAAAATAATAAACCAAAAATGATACATTTGTGACAGAATGATGTTTCGGGAGATCGACATGTGAACCAAACTAGCGCTTCCGTCTGCGCATGCGCAAACGTTGAATAAATCCATAAACCAAACCTTGTTCCGAGCAATCGGTCTCGAGGTTCTTTTTTTTTTTTTTTTTTAAATGTTGAAACCAAATCGCCCGGAACCCGACTCCGTTCCGCGAAACATTTTGCACAATTGAGAAAAGCGGATTCCGTTCCTCGTGCCGGAGTTATTCATCACCGCCCCCTCGGTTATTAAGAGGATCGCCCCCGTTGAAGGCAGTTGATGGTAAAGCAAGGATTACATCCGAGTAGTTTGACCCGAGATTTATGGCCAATTGCGAGGAAAGAATGGTTTAAACGTGCACCGCGGCCACCTCGCTAAAACAACCTCCGAACGTACCTTCCTACTCTGGGAGTTATTATTTCAAGAAACATGGCCTCTCCGTGTGTTTTACCGTTTCTTTATACTACGGGTAGATGCGGGAGAATATCCGAGGGTGATTTTGAATTCATGAACATCTTCGTTTATCATAGGAACTTGGAGTAGGACTTGATTCACAGTACGTTCAAAACATAACGAAATAGTACCAACTGATCCTTCGCTCTCAAATCGTTTACTGCCCGTGACCAGCAACGTCGTACAAGAAGAAAACTAAAAAACCGCTGCAAATTATTACACAACGGTTTATTATTTACCTATAGATGCCCCTTCTGCGTAAATCACTGTTTTCTGTGGTTAATACCCTCGAGCTCCCTCCATCCAGGGAAAGCCCTAAATGGAGTACTGGAGCCGGCCCCAGAATTAAAGTTTCCAACAAATGCGTGGGATTCAATCATTCAATCATTAATTATTTGTAGTTATTCATGAAGCATAAGGTAAATAATAACCCGTTGTGTAATAATTTAACTGTATAGATGCCCTAAATCGAGTATTGAACCAGCCCAGGAATTATATTTAATAATATTGTTGTTATTCATGAAACAACGTTTATTCAAGTTACAAAAGTGCCTATCAACAAAATCCAAAAAAGCCATCATTTTTCAAATGAAATAATATCACAGAACAACCAACTCGTCTTCATACTCCGTAAATAATATATAATCAAGGTGCTTCCTAGCAATGATTATCTCGGGCCAATTCCCAATTGTTGCTGCGTCCCTAGCAATGATATCTGGGCTGAATGTATACAATGCATTCATTTAATGTATACAATTTTTTAATATTTATTTAAATATTAATAATTTATTGGTAGCTTTTCTGATGGTCCCTCTGTGACATAAGATGAGTTTATTTACTGTTGAGCAATTAATGCAGAGCAATCAACGGCTTCATTTATCGGATAAGCCGTTAACAACAGACCCAGAGCACAGCTCTAACAAGCAATGAATAAGGAGGGGCGCAACAGCCGGACAATCTGCCCGACAGCAGATGACAATGTTGAATGTCCCGGCGTTTAAGGGTAAATGTCACGGGTTTAGTTCCAAGAACCGCCACCACGTTGTGCTTCAAAATGAGCCAATCCAATATTCGGTTTATCTGTTGAATGGGTCAACCGATTTTCAATCTGCAAAGTGTTCTGTAATTGTTATGAGCAACCTCAAGTGGCGACATTCAGTTTTGAATTTAAAAAAAAAAATTTTCATGGAGTTTTCGACATTATTTTTCTTAATTTCAAGTTTAAAAAAAAGCAACTAGTACTTTTATAGGAAAAAAATCGAAGAATCCAAATCCGTTTTCAAATTGAAGATCGGACCATTAGATCGAACGGCATCTGGGAAAATCACTATAACAATAGGAGCCTATTGTTAGCCCTCTAATCCTCTACCTGGGCCCACCTTGCAACGTTGCCCAACTACAAGATTTGCTTGGCAGAATAGTCCGGCTGCTGGATCAAATCGGGGTACAGCCAAATTTTGGCTTCCTGCTGAAACTTTCCTACTGGCTTGCCATTTACTAGCACTTAGTCACTTGGTTTACTTATCAAGAAAAACATGAACTGAGGCATTGGTTGCAATAAAATGAACGTGAAGACGCGCCTATTTTTCATGGTAGCAAGGTAGCTCATCCTCCGAGGCCCGCGCGATGGTATCGGCATCTAGCGCCAGATGGGTGAACCCCGAATCACATGGGCTGCCCCTTTCCATGACAAGAAATTCCCCAGCAGAATTTCCAACTTTTCTCTGGCAATAATCAGTCGATTTTGGTGGTTCTTGTGGCACTCTTCGTATTTGTATACTTCTCAGGGCAATGCACTATGGAAATTCGAAACAAATTTCTATATTGTACCTAAATTTGAAAATTTTCGAAATTTAAAATTTCAAGAGTTCACTCACTGCCCGAGAATGGAAAAATTAGAAGAATGCCGCAAGAATCATCAAAATCGACCGATTATTGCCAGAGAAAAGTTGGAAAAACCGTTTTATACACCGTCCTGAACCCCCTTAATGGAAAGTGGGTGGTTAAGTAAATCAATTTCTTCGCCCCAAGTGTTCACAACTTTTCTTCATAAATAATTTCTTAAGCTAATTCTTGATCATCTCTTTGGTTTAGCAGACCTTGATGATGGTTTCGCAGCATACTAACGTGTGCTATCTTCAAACAGTATCGATGAGCCGTGTAAAAAGGGGCATTCGTCATCAGTTACTCGAGTACCGTATCCGGACTTAGAGCGTTTTTCAACACAGAAGGGTTGAATGAGGCCTGGAGGATTCTCGCGCTAATTCTAAGGAAACCCGCTGGAAGGATAATTTTACCGTGGGTACCTAAATAGGAGTAAAACGGTGGTCATCGTCCGGTATATTAGTAGGTTTTATTTTTCTTCGTCGGCGAAGATGAATATTTATTAGGGCTCGCTCCAAAAGTGGAGTACGAAGTGGTGAAGTCATCCACCCACGTGGCTCCTTGAGAAGGAAAGACAGACGAATTTTATGAAACACTGCATCCCCGCGGGTTCGCCACATTCCTACACAAGGAAGTTGCCCATTTAACGCTCTTTAATTTTGGTTTGAATAACATTTTCTGTACGGTTCAGGTGCTATACGCCAAAACCTGAAAAAAGTTCACAAATTTCGAGGATTTGGCTGCCAAAATTCGTCCCTAGGTAGCATATTTTGTTTTTTCTCACAAGTCTGCACCCATGTATAAACAAGTTGAAAAAATAAAAGCTTCACACCATTTTTTGGGAGATGTAAATTGGAAAACTGGGTGTTTTCAAGGGTGCTAAATCCGATTCTGAGATCAAAAATAAAAGGTTCCTACACAAGGAAATTGCACATTTAACGCTCTTTAATTTTGGTTTGAATAACATTTTCTGTACGGTTCAGGTGCTATACGCCAAAACCTGAAAAAAGTTCACAAATTTCGAGGATTTGGCTGCCAAAATTCGTCCCTAGGTAGCATATTTTGTTTTTTCTCACAAGTCTGCACCCATGTATAAACAAGTTGAAAAAATAAAAGCTTCACACCATTTTTTGGGAGATGTAAATTGGAAAACTGGGTGTTTTCAAGGGTGCTAAATCCGATTCTGAGATCAAAAATAAAAGGTTCCTACACAAGGAAATTGCACATTTAACGCTCTTTAATTTTGGTTTGAATAACATAACATAGTTAAGTTTGGTTCAGGTGTTATAAGCCAAAAACTGAAAAAAGTTCACAAATTTCGAGGATTTGGCTGCCAAAATTCGTCCCTAGGTAGCATATTTTGTTTTTTCTCACAAGTCTGCACCCATGTATAAACAAGTTGAAAAAATAAAAGCTTCACACCATTTTTTGGGAGATGTAAATTGGAAAACTGGGTGTTTTCAAGGGTGCTAAATCCGATTCTGAGATCAAAAATAAAAGGTTCCTACACAAGGAAATTGCACATTTAACGCTCTTTAATTTTGGTTTGAATAACATAACATAGTTAAGTTTGGTTCAGGTGTTATAAGCCAAAACCTGAACAAATTTCACAAATTTCGAGGATTTGGCTGCCAAAATTCGTCCCTAGGTAGCATATTTTGTTTTTTCTCACAAGTCTGCACCCATGTATATACAAGTTGAAAAAATAAAAGCTTCACACCATTTTTTGGGAGATGTAAATTGGAAAACTGGGTGTTTTCAAGGGTGCTAAATCCGATTCTGAGATCAAAAATAAAAGGTTCCTACACAAGGAAATTGCACATTTAACGCTCTTTAATTTTGGTTTGAATAACATTTTCTGTACGGTTCAGGTGCTATACGCCAAAACCTGAAAAAAGTTCACAAATTTCGAGGATTTGGCTGCCAAAATTCGTCCCTAGGTAGCATATTTTGTTTTTTCTCACAAGTCTGCACCCATGTATAAACAAGTTGAAAAAATAAAAGCTTCACACCATTTTTTGGGAGATGTAAATTGGAAAACTGGGTGTTTTCAAGGGTGCTAAATCCGATTCTGAGATCAAAAATAAAAGGTTCCTACACAAGGAAATTGCACATTTAACGCTCTTTAATTTTGGTTTGAATAACATTTTCTGTACGGTTCAGGTGCTATACGCCAAAACCTGAAAAAAGTTCACAAATTTCGAGGATTTGGCTGCCAAAATTCGTCCCTAGGTAGCATATTTTGTTTTTTCTCACAAGTCTGCACCCATGTATACACAAGTTGAAAAAATAAAAGCTTCACACCATTTTTTGGGAGATGTAAATTGGAAAACTGGGTGTTTTCAAGGGTGCTAAATCCGATTCTGAGATCAAAAATAAAAGGTTCCTACACAAGGAAATTGCCCATTTAACGCTCTTTAATTTTGGTTTGAATAACATAACATAGTTAAGTTTGGTTCAGGTGTTATAAGCCAAAAACTGAAAAAAGTTCACAAATTTCGAGGATTTGGCTGCCAAAATTCGTCCCTAGGTAGCATATTTTGTTTTTTCTCACAAGTCTGCACCCATGTATAAACAAGTTGAAAAAATAAAAGCTTCACACCATTTTTTGGGAGATGTAAATTGGAAAACTGGGTGTTTTCAAGGGTGCTAAATCCGATTCTGAGATCAAAAATAAAAGGTTCCTACACAAGGAAATTGCACATTTAACGCTCTTTAATTTTGGTTTGAATAACATTTTCTGTACGGTTCAGGTGCTATACGCCAAAACCTGAAAAAAGTTCACAAATTTCGAGGATTTGGCTGCCAAAATTCGTCCCTAGGTAGCATATTTTGTTTTTTCTCACAAGTCTGCACCCATGTATAAACAAGTTGAAAAAATAAAAGCTTCACACCATTTTTTGGGAGATGTAAATTGGAAAACTGGGTGTTTTCAAGGGTGCTAAATCCGATTCTGAGATCAAAAATAAAAGGTTCCTACACAAGGAAATTGCACATTTAACGCTCTTTAATTTTGGTTTGAATAACATAACATAGTTAAGTTTGGTTCAGGTGTTATAAGCCAAAACCTGAACAAATTTCACAAATTTCGAGGATTTGGCTGCCAAAATTCGTCCCTAGGTAGCATATTTTGTTTTTTCTCACAAGTCTGCACCCATGTATATACAAGTTGAAAAAATAAAAGCTTCACACCATTTTTTGGGAGATGTAAATTGGAAAACTGGGTGTTTTCAAGGGTGCTAAATCCGATTCTGATATCAAAAATAAAAGGTTCCTACACAAGGAAATTGCCCATTTAACGCTCTTTAATTTTGGTTTGAATAACATAACATAGTTAAGTTTGGTTCAGGTGTTATAAGCCAAAACCTGAACAAATTTCACAAATTTCGAGGATTTGGCTGCCAAAATTCGTCCCTAGGTAGCATATTTTGTTTTTTCTCACAAGTCTGCACCCATGTATATACAAGTTGAAAAAATAAAAGCTTCACACCATTTTTTGGGAGATGTAAATTGGAAAACTGGGTGTTTTCAAGGGTGCTAAATCCGATTCTGAGATCAAAAATAAAAGGTTCCTACACAAGGAAATTGCCCATTTAACGCTCTTTAATTTTGGTTTGAATAACATAACATAGTTAAGTTTGGTTCAGGTGTTATAAGCCAAAACCTGAACAAATTTCACAAATTTCGAGGATTTGGCTGCCAAAATTCGTCCCTAGGTAGCATATTTTGTTTTTTCTCACAAGTCTGCACCCATGTACATACAAGTTGAAAAAATAAAAGCTTCACACCATTTTTTGCACCCCGGGTTTCGATCCTCCATAGCAGTGGGGGTTACTGAAGTATACTACACACTCCAACTAGTTTAGCTGTAGCTATATTCGAGATGCCATTCTCTTTTAGTTGTAGTTTTACGGCATTCCTTCTTGATGCCAACCCCGAATCGCTCACTCCATCGTACTGATAGAGTATAACGTGCATAGGGCCACCGTCAGACCCGGGACTTTTCTTCTTTATTACGGGTATTTCTCTGAACTTTCCTCCTTTATGAAGACTCCAGCCCGCAGGGCCTCGTACTTCAACCACACTGTTCTCCGTATACCAAAGTTAAAAGAGTTTGCATTGCATTTCACAACGAGAAACCCAAAGCGGCACAATGAGAATCATTCATGGAATCATTGATGGCACACGCGCCCTCTTTGGCTTTTGAATTACTCGATGCGATCAATACCGATTTCACGGCAATCAAAGTGGGATAGTTTGCTTGGATCAGATCATCACGTACACTCATAAGTAGGGATGATTGGAATTTGCTTTTTTTGTATATGTGTGTTTTTATCGTGTATATCGTTCTACTTTTCCATTTTGAGGGTATCTGAAGCGTTTAGCGCGTTAAATTGAAATTTAAATAGCACATTTCGTTCGATTTCGGAGATTTTTGCATATTCTGGCCGTTTGGTGCATATTTCTGCATTTTTAATCGAAATTGGGGAATTTATCTATTTTTCGACATTCAATCGCCCGCCAAACCCTCCGAGATATGTGTTTCTGAAAAGGGGTCACGGATATTCTTAGGTCATTCACAGTTTAATCCGTGTACCTGGCAGGGCTTAGCCAAAAAAAAAACTCATAAGTAGGGATTGGAATTTGCATATTTTGCATATGTGTTTTTTATCGTGTATATCGTTCTACTTTTCCGTTTTGAGGGTATCTGAAGCATTTAGCGTGTGTTTAATTGAAATTTAAATAGCATATTTTGCATATTTCGTTCGATTTCGGAGATTTTTGCATATTTTGGCCGTTTGGTGCATATTTCTGCATTTTTAATCAAAATTGGGGAATTTCCCTATTTTTCGACAATCCAATCGCCAAATCCTCCGAGATATATGTTCCTGAAAAGGGGTCACGGATATTCTTAGGCCATTCAACGTTTAATCCGTGTACCTGGCAGGGCTTAGCAAAAAAAAAAAAAAAACCAGAGGGCATCAGGATAAGGTGTTGGCTGCCCGGAAGAGCAGCGGAAAATGCAGCACTCTGACCTTACCCCAGGTGAAACTCAGCATTGAAATTTTTACCCATCCTGTCCTGTGATGTCGAGAGGTCGTTTTCTGCCTTAAAGTTGCTCCTCAGCGACAACCGTAGATTTATGGTTGAAAATTTGGAGAAATCAATTGTGATCCAGTGCTATAATTGCGATAGCGAGTGACTTCTTTTGTATAAATTTAAAAAATATTGTATAGTCGAGAAAAAAAGATGTGTAAATTTTCATTCCATTTTCTTCCTTGATCCTTTTCTGTAATTTTTGAAGGACCTGTACGTCTCACAGCAAAATTTAGTTCATTTTAGAAACATTTTAAATGTTTTAAACGTAATTTTGCTCGGGGTGCATATTTTGCCCATAGCGCATATTTTGGCCACATTTTGTGCATATAATTCCAATCCCTACTCATAAGCAAACAATATACAAAATATACACACACTCGCCCGTAGTTTGGGGTATGAGCAAAGTGAGTTGCTGGGGCTAATATCTTAAGCCCCACAACGCAGTAGCCCTAACCCACCCTTCGCCTCTCGTTCTTGCAGGGAGCACTTAATTAATTTAGCTCAAGGGAGAAACCGGTGCGCATGTTGAAGGAATGTTATGCGAGATGAAGGACTTATTAATGAAATCGTATGAGACTCGAGTGACTCAGTACGATTACTAGGCAGATTTAGAATAATTAAAAACTTAGGATAATTCAACTGTCTCAAAAGAATATTAAAATACAATTATCAGCCCCGTAGTTATAAGAGAACGACCAAAATGATAATTTGTTTAAAAAGATGAAAGTGATAACAAAGAGACTGCAGCTATTCAGAAGGCCCAGGAGCATAGATAAGATTAGATGAAGCCACTTTGGGGAGCCGCACAGTGGTCGAGAACCCCCTAAAAACGGCCAAACCCTCTTACTGTCGGAACAACAGGCTAAAACCTTATATATATCCCCGTTTTTCGGGTGCTGAATTCAAATATGAAGTCAGTTTTTGCCAAACAGCAGTAACTTGAGCTCAAAATTTTCCAATAAACTTTTCTTAAAAAATAAAGCTGGTAGCTGGACAACAAAAGTGATGGTCATGCAATTTGATTTAATATACATATTTTCAGAAAGGGGGGGGGAAAATCGGTTTAAACGAGTTTTCGCAATTTTAACAGATTTTTAGCCATTTTGTTCTTTAAAAGCATATTTTTTTACCTGTAAAACATACACAATCGCTGGCCTTGGAACTAACTCTTTATTTAGTAACTGTATTGGCATTATGGATCAAATTTGGGGTTTTAGACTGTTACAGGTACTGATATTACTTTCACCCAGATACATGTTTCAATAAAAATTCAATAAACACGACTCGGGGCGGACGGTTGGAGCTGATTTTAATCTCGTTGAGGGACCATCCGGAATGTATCTCTAATAGCGAGAACACATCGCACGTCTTCGCATCCGAAGTTTCGCACTTCTGAACTTTCTTAGTGTTTTTCCAGTATTATCCAACAACATTGTCCTTAACTCGAAGAACATGCAAAAAAACCTGTATGCGCACGTTTTGGGGACTTATATACGTAGGTACTTACCTATTTAGCAACCAGAAAAAAATGTGTTTCCCAAATATGTACCGAAAATTTGAATTTATAGAAGGAAAGAAACGCGCTTTTTTGTAATTAAAAATAGGGGTTTTTTCACAAAAATATCAACTGTGACAGAGTGAGCCGAGTGACGGTGGACCCCCGAGAGTCCGCCTTCTAGATTAGCGATATTATCACCAGTTAAGAAGGCGTAGCGATTAGGTTTCAGCCTGACCGCCCCCATCTTCACTGCAATAACAAACGACTCGATAACTGCCCACCGTCACACAGCTTTTCTAAAGACAATTTCAGGGATTTATTTTATCTTAATCGCATGGGATGTTCTATTCAACTGTTCTAAAAGTAGATAACTACAACAGTAAAATACCGCTTTTTGTTAAATTTGAAAATTTACCAAGTTTATTAGCAGTGGAAGAATGAAGAGCACATTGTATGGATGATGGGTCAACGATAAAACGTCTGTGAACGCGGAATAACTTGGAATAACGGGGAATAAAATACAAAACCATTCTAATGTATTTCGAACCAATGAATAATGAAGACGGATTTTCATTACATGGCCCACTAGCACAATGCTTATGCGGAGGCTGGGGTAGGTTGCATGTATTGTGGAGGTTACGTTATGTGCTCTCTCTAACCTTTTTTCCCTTCAAAGGGACAAAGAGGGGAGATGCCTCTTGTCACTAAAGACCCCAAGGCGGGTCTATTGTGACAAAAATTAGTATCCGAGGTCGCACTATACAAGTGAAATGACGGCATTTTCTCGCACTAAGCGCAGGTGGCTACTGTCAGAAGTTAGCACCGCAATGCAAGGGATCGGGGGATACCGTTTCTGTGATGCTGATGAAATCCGCAGCCATTATTAAGTTTTGCTACACTGGAGAGCCATACGGCTCCAACCAGGCTTTGAAACCAGACGGTCCAGTCACATGTTTTCTAGGCTTAGCGATCAGCATCTTTAATGCCTCCAATTTTCTTCATATCAACTCTGTCGTGGCTTCCTCCCAGAACCACAATCTCTACATATTGTAAACTTAAGTTGTCGCCAAATAAACTCGCAGAAGTGGGGACGGAAGTCAAAGGGGAGTCGATGCACAACCTGGGTCCCCACCATCCTCTACTAGCTAGAGGATGGAGGGAGACGGCTTCCAGGCCTATAAATACTCGCCTCCTTCGCCTTTCTAACCATTCTACGCTCTCCTTAAGTCGCTGACTTATCTCTCTCTCTCTCTCTCTCTCTCTCTCCTCACCTAATCTCTCTCCTATCCTAAAAGATCTTGAGCATGGTGGAGGTCCGCCCTTAACCAAACCAGACAACAACCCTCAAAAGATCTCAGGTATGGTGGAGGTCCGCCCTTAACCAAACCGAGCAAAACTATCCAAAAAGAATCCGGGCATGGTGGAGGTCCGTCCTTAACCAGAGCCGGGCACATCCCCCCTCACACCGCTCGTGATGGATGCGCCAATTTAAATCCATCACAAACTCCCTCACACAACCGCCAGTTCTTTGCCGAAAGCGTGTGATCAAGTCCGGAACTGCTGACGTTTTAGAGCAGATGATAATGGCCTTTAATGTAATAAAATATACCAGCTAGGTTTAGTTGATGGGGAATTTTAACAAACAGAAGATATATATGTGTGACAGAGTGAGGAGAGTGACGGTGGACCCTCGAGAGTCCCCCCCCCTCCCTCACTGTGACTAGCGATATTATCACCAGTTAAGAAGGGACATCGATGGGGTTTCAGCCTCACCACCCCCGTCTTCACCAGAAAAACAAACGACTCGAGAACTGCCCACTGTCACACTCCTCCCCACATTACATACTTCTGGTAGCAGAAGTATGACAGGGAAAAGGGAGGTTGAAAAGTAGTGTGAGGTTCTGGTTCAGAAAAAGACATCTGAACAACTTCAAGGTGACTAACCTCCATCGTAATGGTACTACCTCAATAATATTTAATGGTCGAGGGCAAAGCTCCTGCATACGAGTATTGGTGGAGAAAAAATGTCAGAGGATGTTGTCCAGTGAATTGATCATCTGGCCAACATCCATCGTTATGATGGAACAACTATTGGGCCTTGTAAATTGGGACACGGCATTAATCGCCTTCAAATGAGCTGAATATTATAATTATACTGAGCTCTAAAGGGGGAATGGGGTGGGAAGCCAATAGATGTGTGTATTATAAAAGGACCGGATGGAATCCTTCTGAAAACCTTTGGGCGTATCCTTCCAGTAAGCCCACAAAAATTGGATGGAGTATGGTGAGCTACTCAGTGCATACTACCAAACCATGCTCTGCTACCATGTGACAGTGACGGTGGACCCTCGAGAGTCCCCCCCTGTGTGACTAGCGATATTATCACCAGTAAAGAAGGGACATCGATTAGGTTTCAGCCTCACCGCCCCCGTCTTCACTGTAAAAACAAACGACTCGAGAACTGCCCACTGTCACATATGGAACTAATATTCAAAGGCAACTAGGCCCCACGGCTCCATCCTCCATACGATTACCTCTATTCCCGTTGACCATCACTGAATGATACGGTTGCAGCGTGGAAAAAAGAACATCAGGGAAGGGTCAAATTTTATAGCGGTCTTTCAACGGCTCTCGAAGATGCGGAACCGTCACTAAAGAGCTCGTTATGTCATACGACCTTGTTCCAGATGGCTCATTTCACTCGTTCTCTGAGCCGTTCCAGTCACAGTTCGTTGTTCACCAGGTCCTTTTCTTATCCCAAGACTCTCGAAGTGACCCTACTAAAGGAGTGGATAATTTCTTTAGCTTAACTGAAAAACGGTATACCATTTCGTACAACAGGACTTAGCCAAACTGCATCGCGGTATCCTCACCATGAAAACTGCTTAGCTGTTTCCTACATACATCCACGAATTCATAGGTAGTTCGAGGGTGCAATTCCAAATCAGAAGAAGACTTTAAAGCTAATGTGGAGCACAAGTGAGAGGGAAGATACGGAATTAACTCCTCTCAATCCGAGACGGAATGGTCAATTTTAGCGAATTTTCGAAGAAAAGGAAGCTATTGTTCTCGGTCCAAAATTTTTAAAACTCGAATTTCCGAAAGATTTTTATACCAAAATCCGTTTTTAGACCATCCTGAATTCCCTGCCGAAAGACACCAAAAATTATATGTATATATTAATTGCTATGCAATTTTAACGCCGGGGGTCATGTGAAAAGAGCAAAATTTGAAACTTTCTCCCTTTGGGGAAAAAGAAAGGATCATGGATATGTCTCTCCCTCACATAATGTCATGATCACTTTTAAAAACATCGTTAATATGGTGGAAATACCCAAGTAATTTAATCGCCTTCAGTTTTCGGGTTGCATTCAACTATTTGAATACTCTTTACGACCTCTTCTTCACAATACGTGGGGTACAGATCAGGTGAGTGGCTCCTAAAACTAATTTCCAAGGTTGGTACACTTAGGCTAATTTCTAAGGTAGGTAAAGGCTATGAAAACTAAGGTAGGTACACTTGCCTAGTAACGCAATGGTTGTACGTGACAATCTATAGGTTTATTAAATACATTCATGTATTTAATAAACACACTTTTCTTCTGACGATATTTTCTGCATCGCTCTGCATTAGAAAGTACCAATGTTTTCTTCTTTCTCTCTTTCCCTTGTTCAGCTTCACACACACTTTTCTTCTGACGATATTTTCTGCATCGTTCTTTATTCATGAATGCCAACCACTTGTCCTTGTCTGTTGTGGTAGATGAGAAAGGCGTATTTATCACAAAGTCGTTGAATTCTTCTTGTTCCGTCTGTTGACGCCGGGACTGGTAGAGACGTGTTACTTGTTCAGTGGATGACATGCTACTACACTCAATATGGAATGGAACACGAGACCAAACACACTTCTTAAACTACGAACGAGTTTAGATTGAATGTGAGATAACAATCCGATTGTTAAAACTAACTATAAAATTCTTCATACGCAACATGCCGCTCACCACCATCACCATCATCACGACAATCCAAAGTGGGGAAACCCCATTCTCATGATGACGTCACAGCACTTCGTTTATTGAAGCGGAATTTAATGTACGCGAAAAATTTAATCTTCGTGAAGATCACATCAACTTCTTACGGTTAGTACGGTGGAAATTAGATGTGGGAGCCACTCAGCTGATCTGGACCCTGTGCATCGTCAGGATGACGTCCTAAGGAGGCTACATGCCGAATTTCACCTTCTTACGGTTAATACGGTGGAAATTAGATGTGGGAGCCACTCAGCTGATCTGGACCCTGTGCATTACGGTTAATAGGGTGGATCTACCTAGCCTTCACTTTTCGAGTTAATAATAATCTAAAGTGCTCCTACCATGTCGCGGAATTTCGTGTCGCGAAAAATATGTCGTTTAAAAATTCCTTGACCCCCAGCCAAAAGACATATCCATGTCAAAAAATGTCCTGTCACAAAAACGCGTCACGCAAAGAGGAATGTGATGAAGATGAGCACAAAGAGGAATGTGATAAAGATGAGCACAAAGAGGAATGTGATAAAGATGAGCACAAAGAGGAACGTGATAAAGATGAGCACAAAGAGGAATGTGATAAAGATGAGCACAAAGAGGAATGTGATAAAGAATTACCAACCTTATCTTTGTTACCTATGAATAACTAGTTACCTACATTTCATGGTAACGGGCGCCGCTTGGCATTTGGTTGTGGGGGGGGGTAAATTGCATAGCAAATTCTCCTTTGTTATACGAAGTATAAGAACACATCCTTCTGGGGTGAGGAACGGCGAAGCCGTTCCGAGGGGGCGGAGCCCCCTTTGGGGGTCCAGGGGGCTTGCCCCCTGGCGAGGCCCGAAGGGCCGAGTATATATTAATTGCTATGCAATTTTAACGCCGGGGGGTCATGTGAAAAAAATGTCCTGTCACAAAAACGCGTCACGCAAAGAGGAATGTGATGAAGATGAGCACAAAGAGGAATGTGATAAAGATGAGCACAAAGAGGAATGTGATAAAGATGAGCACAAAGAGGAACGTGATAAAGATGAGCACAAAGAGGAACGTGATAAAGATGAGCACAAAGAGGAATGTGATGAAGATGAGCACAAAGAGGAATGTGATAAAGAATTACCAACGTTATCTGTTGTTTAAACAGAATCGTTTTATTTTTTTGTGTGTTGGTGGTGTGGGGGGGGGGGGGGGGTAAATTGCATAGCAAATTCTCCTTTGTTATACGAAGTATAAGAACACATCCTTCGGGGGTGAGGAACGGCGAAGCCGTTCCGAGGGGGCGGAGCCCCCTTTGGGGGTCCAGGGGGCTTGCCCCCTGGCGAGGCCCGAAGGGCCGAGTATATATATTTATATATATATTTATATATTTATATATGTATGTGTCATTCCAGATCTCGAAAGAATTGAGATAAAAAGTTCAAATTTTCACGAAAAATCTGTCTTGGCAATCGACAGTCTAAGTTCGAAGATGGGCAGAATCGGGTCACCCTAAGGGGGAGTTTTGGGGAGTTTTAGGGGGGGAAAATTACCCATAAATTCCCAAAATGAAAAAGTCTGACAAGTGACACCTCATTTTAAAGGTTTTTGTACGCTGAACACGATGGTGAAATCAGAATTGCGATATCTCATTCCATTCTCAAACTGGAGCACTTTGAAGATGGAGGAACGTGGTTATTTCTTGAGATGTTCTTCCTGGTTCGTCTGCTCTAATCTGATAACGGAATGGGACATCGCAATTCTGACTTCACCACCGTGTTCAGCGTTGGAAAATCTACAAACCGAGGTGTTACTCGGCAAAAAATGGAACAAAAAATTTGTTACGTACCCAATACCTAGGTACTCTTCTGGTATTCAAAACATTTTTGATTTCCCCTCCCCCTCCTTCCACCCCAAATTTTACTTTGCGTAAAACTACTCCTGTTTTAATTTTGTATGGTATCAAGTTGGGAAAACATTGGCCGAAAATTAATTTTCAGAAAATTTTAGGCGGAGGAGGAAGATGCCGAAAACTTCGAAAATTCGCTCTTATAGCCATGCTGCATGACTGTGTGTTTTTTTTTTTTTACGAACTTCTTTCAATCAATAAAAGCGTGGCATCATACGGAAAAATTATTTTATTCTTTCTTTCACCCGCTATAAAATTAATATAATCTATTTCTATTTATTTAAAAAAAAAGGTTCAACTATTCGTCTTATAAATTCTTTTGCCCAACTATTCTACAGGGTGGCTCCAGGGTGCAGGTTTTATTGGAAACTTGACGCAGACACAATAACATCCTAAAATTTCGGGTTTCAAGCAATGTATTTTCCAAGTTTTTATACAAATTGAGAAAACTGTCATTAAAAATTTCTAGAGCGAAATGTGAAATAACCTGAAGTAACATAAAAAATAGAAGACTAAAACTGAGTAATTTAGTTAACAACTTCAAGAACTCATTAAAAACCACAAGAACGCACTTAACGCTGAATTGAATATTTCGAGAAAGTAGGCGAGGACATTGCGACCCATAATAATGATAAAAAACGCTGCAAAGTCTTTGTCATTTGGGTTTATTATTCTACTGGACGCACTTACAGAAATTTTGCTGTTTGTTTATTGTTTCTTTCATGCGCAGTAATTAAAATAGCTATTTTCGATGGTTTCCACCAATTTTGGCCTCCAAAAACACGACCTCGACTCCTTTTTTTTTCTTTTTTTTTTACAGAATATCTACGAACATTGATAGTGCCATTTAATTGTCTTGATTCACCTGTTGATACTACTTTTAGTGTTTTTTACCTATTTATGGTGATTTCAGACAATTTCCCAGGTTTTTGACTCATAAAAATGAATTTCGGGAGCTTAACCCTCGTTAAAACCTCAATTCTTCACTCTTCGGTCAAAATCAACCAACTATTCGGTCTTCTCGCCCTAAAAAACATGGAAAACGATACATCACAAAAGCTCGTGTTCACTAAAACCTCAAAAAAACCCTCGAAAACCCCTGTTTTTACACCCATTTTTCTCCCATAACACCCCTGGGTGTATTCCGACCGGGCTGCCGAGCTTTGGAGCACAACTAGGGCCCAAATGTGGACCCAAACTGTGTGCGAAAGAACGACGATTTTAGACCAAAATTTAACGTAAATTTAAGGCTGAAACTTCGTTAGAACCTCAATTTTCCGGTCACTGGTCAAAATCGACTTCATATTCGGTCTTCTCGTCCTAAAAAAACACGGAAAACGATACCTCAAAAGCTCATGTTGCTAAAACACAAAAAACACCTACTTTTATACCAATTTTCACTCATAACACCCTTGGGTATATTCCGATCGGGCTGCAAAGTTTCGAGACACAACTAGGGCCCAAATGGAGCCTGTGTGCGAAAGAACGAATTTTTTAGACCGAAAATGAAGCCGGCATACATGATACGGCGGACGGACATTGCATTTTCTGAATCTACGCACCTTGAAACGTCAAAGAAAAAATTTTGAGGGGGTGTTATACAAAATTTTTGCTGAGCGATTACATAGGTGTATTATTCGGATAATAATAAACCAAAATGGCACGTTCCTAATCACCGTGAGACTTCCAATAAAAGTGGAGGTGCCTACTGACGTTCAATCTGGGGTTCTGGAGCCTTTCTAGATCCTGGTAAGAGTATATGAGAGGAAAGGAGGATGCTTTTGTTTGCTTTAGGATGTGAGCGTAAGTACAACAAAGGTGAGCAACGTGATTAATTTATTTACACGCTGCAATGAGTGACGTATTTTCCTCCGTCATCGCTAGGCGTTGGTGATTCAATCAGGTCGCAGCCTGGATCAACCACTTAGGATACTGCCAATCATCGTGGCAAATAGATAATGACGTATTTCCAAATGAAGCTCCTTCATACATTTTACACGACCGAAGAGAGAAAAGGCCGTGCGAGGCATCAAGATTCTTTTTTTTTACGCCGAAAGGCGTGAGTATTGAGGCGGCCCCAACAACTTTTTAATAGTGAAAAACATTCTGTTCAAGGAGGGAGCCTATATTTTCCCGACAGGGAGAGGAAAAAAAGCCCAAAGAGAGGGTTAAGTCGCTGAAACTTGCATGGCCTTCTCGGCTTTTTGTAGGAAGGCCCGACCGTATACAGGCGTAGGGCTGTCTATTCTTCTGTTGATACAAGGAACAATCTCAGGGCGCCATCTCCCTCCTCGTAAACCCCTGAACGGGGGAGGTTATGCCATGATTTTTAAATCCACGGTAGGAGTAAACAGAGTAGTACAGAGTGAAAGTAGGAAAGTAGAAGAAAAAAAAAACCTGACCGCGGGCTAGAATCTGTTAAAAACTGCTTCTTTAGAAAACCCCGCGGATTGCATTAGGCGCCTTCAGTGATTATTCATATGAGCTGAACGCTTCAGTTTTATTGCAGCGAAAAGTGGTTCTGAACTTACAATGACCAACAAGCGGGAATTTTTGATGCGCTTTATTCCACTGATTCCAAAATGTTCCGAATGTTTACATCTTGGTAGATAGGTACCTCGAACAGTGTTGTGATGTAATTGAAAACAACACTATGTCCACTGTCTGGACTGTAAATAATTTATGAAGCTGACGACGTAAAAAAAACGCTGCAAAGTCCTTGTCACATGGGTTCATTATTCTATTGGACATACCTACAGAAATTGTGGCTGTTAATTTATTGTTTCTTTCATGTGAAATAATTGAAATAGCTATTTCTGATGGTTTCCACCAATTTTGGCCCCCAAAACACGAATAAAGTACGCACCTTTTGGTTTATTATTCTGTGAATAATACACCTATGTATTCGCTCAGTTGATTCCTACATTCCCCCCTACTCAGCAAAAAATTTGTATAACACCCCCTCAAATTTTAGCGAATTTTCGAAGAAAAGGAAGCTATTGTTCTCGGTCCAAAATTTTTAAAACTCGAATTTCTGAAAGATTTTTATACCAAAATCCGTTTCAGTCCATACTGAAATCACTGCCGAAAGACACCAAAAATTATATGTATATATATATATATTTATATATTTATATATATATTTATATATTTATATATATATTTATATATTTATATATGTATGTGTCATTCCAGACGATAACTCTCGAAAGAATTGAGATAAAAAGTTCAAATTTGCACGAAAAATCTGTCTTGGCAATCGACAGGCTAAGTTCGAAGATGGGCAGAATCGGGCCACTCTAAGGGGGAGTTTTGGGGAGTTTTAGGGGGGGGGGAAATTACCCATAAATTCCCAAAATGAAACAGTCTGACAAGTGACACCTCATTTTAAAGGTTTTTGTACGCTGAACACGATGGTGAAATCAGAATTGCGATATCTCATTCCGTTCTCAAACTGGAGCACTTTGAAGATGAAGGAACGTGGTTATTTCTTGAGATGTTCTTCCTGGTTCGTCTGCTCTAATCTGATAACGGAATGGGATATCGCAATTCTGACTTCACCATCGTGTTCAGCGTTAAAAAATCTACAAACCGAGGTGTTACTCGGCAAAAATTGGAACAAAAAATGTGTTACGTATCCAATACCTACTTACTCTTCTGGTATTCAAAACATTTTTGATTTCCCCCTCCTCCCCCTTCCACCCCAAATTTTACTTTGCGTAAAACTACTCCTGTTTTAATTTTGTATGGTATCAAGTTGGGAAAACATTGGCCGAAAATTAATTTTCAGAAAATTTTAGGCGGAGGAGGAACATGCCGAAAACTTCGAAAATTCGCTCTTATAGCCATGCTGCATGACTGTGGTTTTTTTTCTTTTCCGTTTCAAGGTGCGTAGATTCCAAAACTGCAATGTCCGTCCGCCGTATCACGTGTACAGGCTTCATTTTCGGTCTAAAAAAATCGTTCTTTCGCACACATGCTCCATTTGGGCCCTAGTTGTGTCCCGAAACTTTTCAGCCCGATCGGAATATACCCAGGGGTGTTAAGAGTGAAAATGTGTGTAAAAATAGGTACTTTCTGCGTTTTAGCAACATGTTGGTAACATGAGCTTTTAAGGTGTCGTTTTTCATGTTTTTGGGGACGAGAAGACCGAATATGAAGTCGATTTTGACCAAAGAATAGAAAATTGAGGTTCTACCAGATGTTCAGCTCCCGAAATTGATTTTTTATGAGTCAAAAACCTGGGAAATCGTCTGAAATCACCATCAATTTGTAGAATAACACTGGAAAAAGTGTCAACAGGTGCATCAAGATGATTAAATGGTACTATCAATGATCAGAGATAATTTATTTAAAAAAAAAGGAGCGTACCTCATTCGTGTTTTGGGGGCCAAAATTGGTGGAAATCACCAAAGATAGCTATTTCAATTATTTTATATGAAAGAAACAATAAATAAACAGCCAACATCCAATATGAATAATATTTGTCCAATAGAATAATAAACCCATGTGACAAGGACTTTGCAGCGTTTTTTTTAAATAAATTAAAAAATTTTATTTTCCATTTTTTTCTCTGATCATTGATAGTACCATTTAATCGTCTTGATCCACCTGTTGACACTTTTTCCAGTGTTATTCTACAAATTGATGGTGATTTCAGACGATTTCCCAGGTTTTGACTCATAAAAAATCAATTTCGGGAGCTGAACATCTGGTAGAACCTCAATTTTCCACTCCTTGGCCAAAATCGACCTCATATTCGATCTTCTCGTCCCCAAAAACATGAAAAACGACACCTTAAAAGCTCATGTTACCAACATGTTGCTAAAACGCAAAAAGTACCTATTTTTACACACATTTTCACTTATAACAACCCTGAGTATATTCCGATCGGGCTGAAAAGTTTCGGGACACAACTAGGGCCCAAATGGAGCATGTGTGCGAAAGAACGAATTTTTTAGACCGAAAATGAAGCATGCACACGTGATACGGCGGACGGCGGACGGACACTGCGTTTTTGGAATCTGCGCATCTTGAAATGGAAAAGAAAAAATTTTGAGGGGGTGTTATAAAAATTTTTTGCTGAGCGAATACATAGGTGTATTATTCACAGAATAATAAACCAAAAGGGATATGAAGGGCCACGGCAAAAAACGATCAAAGTCCAATTTTTTCGAAATCGTGTATTTCCCGCCATCTGCAAGGTTTCCCTTTTGAGGGTTGAGATTTTGATTGTTCGTGCAACCACCCATTAAAAGGGAGGAGATTTTGGTTGCTCCAGGTTTCGTCGCTTCCATATAATTTCCTCAGATGAGAGAGTACGAATCATTACTGAATTCAATGTGATGGGGGAGTACAACAGTCAAATATCTGAGTGGTCTCATCACGGTTTTATCAGTTTTACGTCGGCGAAGTCGCAAAGAAGAGCGAAGCCAACTACAACAAATCGTCGTATGCCTACAGAAAATTCCAATAAAACCAGCTAAACAGAAGGATTTGCTACATTTAACCCAATTTTTGATCAACCCAAAGGCGAAATCCTTCTGCCATAACTTGACTACGGACGGACATCGTGGAGAAGAGGACGTCCAATTCATCAATGACCACCCAGTTGACGGGGAATAACGATCAAAATCCACGCCAAAAATATGCTATATTCATTTTTGTACCAAAAAACTTCTTCAAAATTTTCAATCAGTTCTATTAACAATTGTTCTTTGTTCTCATACCAAAATTTTTCATTTAACTCAACCCTGATACAAGCCCTGAGACTTGAAACTTTGAATCAGCTTTTCTGAAATTTGAGAAAAACTGACTGATCGTTTTTTGCAGCAGCCTTTCATATATAAAACGAGACCTCGTGTTTGCTGTGTGTGTAAAAACTTTACAATAAAATCAATCTATTCGTTCTGCATTTCCTGGAGCTTTAATAATAATCCTAACAAACAGCTTATGGGCAAACTCCTCTAACTCTGCAAAACAAAACAAACATCTCCAATGTTCATGTTTTTGCCCACTGAAAGCGACCAAAATGCTTCACGTTCGAAAGAAAATTTGTACAGATAGACAGAAATTCTGGATCGGATGAGACCAAACTCTACACCTATGTGAACATGATTTTGGAGGATTTCAAGAATCAGGCTGCAGAACGTAATAAAATACACACTTACCGCGAATCTTAAGAACAGCGAGGATTTGAGTGACTTTCTGCTTGAACTGTGTGTATTCGAAAGGAGAAAAAGCCGTCCACATACCTGGAAAACAACAAGGCACATAAGTAAGAAACGCAGTGTGTTTTATATCTTCCAGCTCGTGGAAAAAAAATCAATTCATCAAGTAAAAACCTGAAACGGACTCCAATAACAGCATATAAATAAATTGAAACATCGACATTTTGACGTCATTGTTGGTGTAGGTAAATTTGAACATATTTACCCAACCTGTACACTCAGGTAGGGAGTGAAACCAGTCAAATCATAATGTAGGAAACGTGGTAAAAAATGCCTCACTTTGATCCAAGAGGGAATAAAATAGCTGGATGTATATTCCCAAACCAAAGGAAACATAAGTAGTATAATATACAAGTAATATTCTGTACCTACTGTGACTATTTTCGAGAAACCTCGCCTGCTTGTATTTTGAAACAAGGTTTTGATTTTGAATAGAAATCCCTACCACAACATCCCATATGCCACTAAAATTTTAGGGTACACCAAATAAATGTTTACATAATATGAATATACTGAGGTGCCTGGGTACAAATTCATTTTGAAATTTGTTAAATTTTGATGTATTTTCTCTACTCGTCTAATAAATTCTTTGGTGTAAGCTCATCTCGTCTGAATCGGCTTAATGAAGCTTAATAAAATTGTACACGTCAGAGGAATTTTCCAGGCCTACGACGCCATCCCCAAGGGATTACATAATATATTGATATACTCGTACTATGATCCCTTCAAAGGAGCAGAAAAGGCTGAGTGTAACTTTTCTCCCTTGAATCTTTGACAGAAAAGGCTGAGTGTAACTTTTCTCCCTGGAATCTTTGATAATGAAGGATTTCGTCGTCCCGCAATAACACTCCATAACACATGCTCTATACCTACTCACATAATTTACAATTTGCATTTACATTTAGCATACGACCACAGTAATTTAAACTTTTTGGTTTATTATTTTCACAAATGAACCTATGGAATCGAGCATGAAAAAAAAATGTAACCCCCCTCCCCTCAAAATTTGATGGTTTACGTTTCAAGGTATGTAGAATTCGAAAATACAGTTTAAAAAATTTCTGCCTGTCCGCCGTACTTCGCACTTTTCTTAGTTACCATGAACCAAAATTAATGAAATTTGGTTTGTAGGTCCCGTTTGGGGTCTAGTTGGTCCGCGAAGCTCCGTGTTACCGTCAGCCACCTCTAAGGGGTGAAAAATAGGGGTCGAAATTTTCAGAAGGCCGTAGCTCGAAAACTTTCAATTGAAGGGTATGGTTTTTTGAACGTTTTTAAATTGAGATCAAAAACTAAAGAACTTTTCGAGACAACCCGGAGCATTGTAGGACCAGCCGTTCGTTTGCACCGAAAAGCTTCGTCAACACGATCGTGAATCAAACGGTATAAATCCGACCCGGATATCATCACTAGGGAGCACCTGATTGTAATCAAGGATGGCTGTAAGAAGTCGAGTCGGTTGTTCTGTGATATTATTTCATTTGAAAACTGATGGGCCTTTTGGATTTTGTTGATAGGTACTTTTGCAACTTGAACAAACGTTGAAGTACTATTGGGTACATTATTACACAACGGTAAATAATCACACATTGGTAAATTATTACACAACGGTTTATTATTTACCTTACGCTTCATGAATAACTACAAACAATTAACGATTGACCTTACGCTTCATGAATAACTACAAACAATTAACGATTGAATTACTGAATCCCGCGGATCTGTATGACAGTTTAATTTCCGGGCCGGCTCCAGTACTCCATTTAGGGCTTTCCTGGAGGCAGCTCGAGGGAACTGACCATAGAAAACAGTTATCTACGAAAAGGGGCATTTATGGAGCTAAATATAATAAACCGTTGTGTAATAATTTGCCGCGTTTTTAGCGAATTTTCGAAGAAAAGGAAGCTATTGTTCTCGGTCCAAAATTTTTAAAACTCGAATTTCCGAAAGATTTTTATACCAAAATCCGTTTCAGACCATCCTGAATTCACTGCCGAAAGACACCAAAAATTATATGTATATATATATATATATATTTATATATTTATATATGTATGTGTCATTCCAGACGATAACTCTCGAAAGAATTGAGATAAAAAGTTCAAATTTGCACGAAAAATCTGTCTTGGCAATCGACAGGCTAAGTTCGAAGATGGGCAGAATCGGGTCACTCTAAGGGGGAGTTTTGGGGAGTTTTAGGGGGGGGAAATTACCCATAAATTCCCAAAATGAAACAGTCTGACAAATGACACCTCATTTTAAAGGTTTTTGTACGCTGAACACGATGGTGAAATCAGAATTGCGATATCTCATTCCGTTCTCAAACTGGAGCACTTTGAAGATGAAGGAACGTGGTTATTTCTTGAGATGTTCTTCCTGGTTCGTCTGCTCTAATCTGATAACGGAATGGGATATCGCAATTCTGACTTCACCATCGTGTTCAGCGTTGGAAAATCTACAAACCGAGGTGTTACTCGGCAAAAATTGGAACAAAAAATTTGTTACGTATCCAATACCTACTCTTCTTGTATTCAAAACATTTTTGATTTTCCCCTCCTCCCCCTTCCACCCCAAATTTTACTTTGCGTAAAACTACTCCTGTTTTAATTTTGTATGGTATCATGTTGGGAAAACATTGGCCGAAAATTAATTTTCAGAAAATTTTAGGCGGAGGAAGATGCCGAAAACTTCGAAAATTCGCTCTTATAGCCATGCTGCATGACTGTGGTTTTTTTTTTAATGCATTGTTTTTTCAATATTTTTGCAATTATTCCTGAGTTAACGTCAGGAGATACAAGTTTTTTGGTGGGTTGACGAGAGACATGTACCGTGGCACTGAAATGATTCAAATGGGACCGTCTATTCTCTCGAAATTGTAACTCGTTTCAATAATAGTTTTATTGAGTTTAAGTGGTGTTGATCATATGAAACCTGGGCACATACAGCCAAATGTATTCCAAATGTATTCCTTGACGGCTGGTACGCAAAATTAAATTAACATTTTGATTAGGGGAGTGGACATTGTTGCCATAGGTAAATATAATGTTTCCACAAACAAGTCTTCGGCAGTGGAGAGGCGAAGTCGGAAGGTTCTGAACAATGAAATGACATCCAGCACCAGGAAGTGTCCTTAAACTTCCGAATTAGATTACCAGGATGAACCTCATCAACATATCGACCTGGCACAGAGAAGGAAACTGGTTTGACCCTAAAAACGTGGAAAGCGTTGCTGAATCGAGGGTTTAGCAGACAACAGGCCACGGCTATGAGAGTCGGCCGGTGGTAGGTGGCGTGTTGATGATATAAAACGTGGATATTGAACCACCTAAGGTAGTTTACCGAACTATACTGGCTGGCAGTAAGTAGTACCTAGGCATTAGCTGAAAGGAAGGGGAGCCGGTAGGAGGGACTCACTGCTGCCCTTCGACGGCCATCTTGTATGATCTCATCACACGGCTCTCGACTCGAGATTGTTCAGGTTTGACCCCACGTCAACTCTGCACATGATCTGCATTATATCGTGTAGGCATTTCGACTGTATTAATGTCGAACTACATGAAGAAGGGTTTAATCGGGCCGAGAAAGAGGCATCTCTTCGTGGTGGAAGGTCTTCGGACAAAGAACGCCCTCCGCGGACTAAGGTGATGCTAGAGGCTGTAGGTGACCTCATTAGAATCACCAATAAGCGTCAGCCAGCGGCAAATACCTTCTACACCAGCTCTGCTTTATATTCCGACGTCATTAAATTAATATCGAAATCGAAATTTTCTATCTTCTTATAACAAAGCTTAAATTAATATTAGATGAACAAAAATTAACACTCTTAAATCGAAATTAAGCCAGATGTGGAATCGCGGTTCACCAAACTGGTACCCGGATCTATGGTTGGTGCGGAAGTGGTCCGACGTCACTGTTAATGGGTCCTCTCCACTCCACAGAGGTTACATAAGGGTCATTTCAAAATTATGGTACAATCGCCTGTCACAAGAAGATTGTTCCTCAGCGCTTTGTCCCTCAGAGATGGGCCTGTTTTTAAATGATCTACAGGTGTAAGATGATGATCTTTCTTCTTCTTCTTTCTACTTGAATAAACAATATTTGTTTAATAAGGCATTTAAATTAATCAATTAAACTCTGTTTTCTATCTCCCTAGACCTGTCACATGAAAAATATTCAAACTTCACTCGACTTTTGTGAATCTTTGGAATCGATTATGATTTTCCTCTGGGTTAAACATACTACCTACTTACTACTTATTTAGAAATTAACTAGTCAGTGGCTAGCATCAAGTACAAATGAGACTGTGATGTGATGATTTGTGGACTAAGTACTTTGCGATATTTGAACCCGACAGTTTGATGCTGAGTAATGTTTAAAAATGTTTATCAAAGACAACAATTGTGATAAGAACAACATGCTCAAACGTACCTCACAAGAATCCTATATTATTATGATTGTCTAGATGCCTTCATTGTTCCTTTATATTAGTTCTTCAAAATGTTTTGTATTTAATGTGGTTCCTGAATATGATAACAAGTCTGCATTGTCAATTTTTAGTGTACACGCAATTTCAAGAGTTTTGTATAAATAAAGTAAATTTTATAACAGGTTTATTACTTATTTTCTTTAATCTTCTATCTCCCTAGACCGTCATCTATCTCCCTAGCCATTATCATTTTTTGAAATTCGGTATCTCAGAAAGTATCACTTTTTATGTGTGCCTACGTCAATGTGTTGTCTAAGAGGTCAATAGGAAGCAGTTTTTCTTTTTAAAAAAATTGGAAAAAAATCCAACTTCTACTGCCCAAAAATTAGGAGGCCGAATTGTACCGTAATTTTGAAATGACCCATAAGGCACCTAATAATACATTTCATTTCTGGACGAAACAAACCGAAGTTGAGGGCCGATGGAGCCCATTAGCTTCTACACAGGTTTATCGCATCTTCACTGGGGGGAACTCGCAAGAAAACGCGTTGTTAAGAACCGGGGATGAGATTGGCGATTTAAATTTCAGCAAATTCTTTATTAGTTGATCCTATGCGGATGATTCAAATAAAACTAGAACTAGCGAACTGTTACTGTATTTGTGGCTCTCATAAAATAATCGGCGTTAAATCGAGCGATAAGATTGTGGAAAGCGAACGACGAAATAAAATAACAACGTCCGCGCATAAAACCAACCGGCAAAAAGGCCTTTTTTTGACCCGGTTCACTAGGCGAACCGACTGAAATCGGTTATGCTCTACTGGAACCGGTTGATTTTTTGAGAATTATCTTTTGGCGGGGCAGATGATTTACCGTTTTTAGATGCTACGGTCAGTTCAACGTACCGTAAAGTTGCATCGGAGTGGAGGTTGTGAACCGATACAGAATGAGTGGGAAATAATGTAACTGGAAGAATAGATGGAACTGTATTGCCTATGGAACTATTCGGAGCTAGAAATGTTATTTAACGGTAAGTGAGGCCCTTATCGACCGCTTGTTGGAGTCTTATGTCGGTTGCATTTCTTCACCAGGTAAGAAAATGCTTTGGTACATGTTTAATTCGAAAAATGTTGATTTTTCGAGGGTAGTTGATTACTTACTCAATGACGGACCTATATATAATATAGTCCAGCCAATCGTAGTTGCAGGAAAATATTTAATTAGTCGGTTTCTCTGAGGATCTACATTTTTTTGGGGTGCTGAAACCGAATTTGAAGTTGGCAAACAAAATTTCCTGGAGCGTTCCTAGACATTCGCAAACAACAATGAAATTTGCGCACTTCTTTCAGTTTTTGGCCGGTAACTCCAGGACTATTAATTTTATCGAAAATACCACTCCACACAAAGTTGAAGTAGACAGAACTTACTATAAATTTCATCTTAGTTTTCGAATGTAGGACCAACGGGGGAGGAGCTAGAGGAAGTTCAAAATTGACGAAATTTGCGTACCTACTCCACAAAAAGTAGCGTTCTTCGTTGGTTTTTCGCAGACCACTCGTAGCCTACGCATTTCTCGAAGTAACGCAGTGTGTACAAATTGAAAGAGGATTCAATTTCCTATACATCAAATATTTAGAGTCGTTAATGGAGGCGTATTTCGGTCGTAGCTGCCACACTCAAATTTGGCTCATGTCGTGGTATCCTCCCAGATCTACAACTCCATCATGTAAACTTGAAGATCTCGCCAAATAAACTTAGAGGTGGGAACAGAAGACGCAGGAGAGCCGAGGGCCAGCCTGGAGATCCCCACCATCCTCCACTAGCTGGAGGATGGAGGGAGACAGCTCCCAGGACTACATATACTCGCCTCCTTCGCCTTTTTAACCATTCTACGCTCTCCTCTAGTCGCTGACTACTCTCTCTCCTCCTTACCTCGTCTCTCTCCTCTACCTAAAAGATCTTGGGCATGGTGGTGATTCGCTCATAACCAAACCAGGCAAACTACCCAAAAATATCCTGGGCATGGAGGTGGTGGTCCGCCCATAACCAAACCAGGCACAACCTCCCTCGATACCGCTCGTAGTGGATGTGCGTCAAATTTCACATTCACTACAGCTCATTTCCTGGTAAAGCCATTTAACCAATGGATTAAAGGCGAACAGATGTGAACTACTTCTTTTATGTGCCACAAACATTTGAACACCTGAACTTGAAAGTTGTCATTTGCATGAACAGGTGTTCCATAAAAGACGAAAGCACTTAACCCACAAAAAATTCCCTGCATTTCAAGGAAAATTCTTTTTCGCACCCAAGTCAATTAATTCCCATGCAACATGTCGTGAGGGAAACAAATTAAGCGCTAAAGACACCTTGAGAAAACTTCAAACGTAATGTTAAAAAAAAATATTAGGGGTAAGAAGCTTCACCGGTGAGACGGTTTTGAGTTTGAGGAAGAAACAGCGATGAGGTGAAGAGAACCCCATCATTTCCGGGTTAATTGAAAGGAGTGGAGTATCACAGCGTCACGAACTTGATTGACTCAATCTGTTGTGCTTTCAGAAAAGCTGACGGGTACTCGCCTAATAACTACAGGTATTAACCTTTTAATCTTTTCAAGGTACTTACCCGGGAGTCAAAGCAAAATGAGATTTCGTTGAAGCAGATGGGCGAATATTAGCTATGTATGGGAGTGAACTTACGTCTCAAAACGGCGAATTCGCGAACGATCCATGAGAAAGGGTTAAGTTCCATAGTTGGTAAGTATTGCGAACTACTAACTGATTAACGTTACAGTTTGATAAACTTTCGACTTCTGGTAAATTCTTTTGGTATAATTTGTACATATTATATTATACATACGGTAAGTGGTTTTGTATTCTAAATCCGTATTTTCAACATCGCGGGATCCGATCAATTTAATTTGTTAACATCAACTGAGAACGGGGTAAATAAAAAATTTCCATGTTCGTTCATTTTTATGGCAGTCACAAACCCTTCAAACAGTAAGTTATAACACACAGATCCATCCAATCCTGATCCCATACTGAAGCCTACGGGTTTCGAATTAAATCCAAAATGTTTACATGGTTAATTTTGGGTTGAGAACAACAGAATTTGGGGCTGAGAATGTTGAATAGGGTTCCGAACAGATGAATATGGTTTGAGGACGAAGGTAGGTCGAAAAGTTTTGAATTGTAGGCACCTGTATACCAACATTGACTTATTTCTGTAAGATGTTTTCAAAATTTAGCCACGACGTCAAATAGGGTCAAAATCCTGTATTTTTACAGCTTTTTTCGCTTCAGTCTACGTTTTGGGCAGTTTTCGATCCGTTTATCAATTCTTCTTTTCTCCTATCTTCGACCGACGCAATGCTCGCTCCATTTGGTTGTAAAAAGTACCATTTGACTCGCCAGTTATAGATTTGTTAATGGATGAGATTCCATAATTCAATACCGATTTATTAATAATATTACTAATAAAGCTATTTTTATATAAGTTAATCATTTCATGATACAGCTTTATGAACACGAGAAAAATCGTCCGTTTTGGTTATAATTCTGTTAATAATTACACGTATGTAATCGCTCAGCAAAAAAAATTTATAACACCCCCTCAACATTTTTCTATTAGGTTTCAAGGTGCGTGGATTCCAAAAATGCAATGTCCGTCCGCCGTATCACGCGTATCTACTCTAATTTTGGCCTAAAAAAATCGCACACAGGCTCCATTTGGGCCCTAGTTGTGTACCGAAACTTTGCAGCCCGATCGGAATATACCCAGGGGTGTTATGAGTGGGGTGTGATGGGTTTTTTGAGGTTTTAGTGAACATGAGCTGGTGATGTATCGTTTTCCATGTTTTTTACGGCGAGAAGTCCGATTATGAAGTTAGTACCTGGGAAATTGCCAGAAATCACCATAAATTTGACCATAAATCAAGACAATTAAATGACACTATCAATGTTCAAAGATAATCTGTTAGGTAAATTTTTTTAAAAATAAATGAAAAAAAACCCCGAACGTAATTCGCGTTTTTGGGAGCCAAAAATTGGTGGACACCATCAAAAATAACTATTTCAACTATCGCACATTAAAAAAACAATAAACAAACAGCCAAAATTTCTGTAGGTATATTCAGCAGAATAATAAACCCATGTGACAAGGACTTTGCAGCGTTTTTTATTTTGAACCAAAATTCAATGTTGAGAAGCGAGCAATTTCATTCTTCCCATTTCGCATCGAGTGTATACTGTACACGTATATGTGTACCTATATATGTACTAAGTACACTATCATTATATTTATAATCTGTAAAAAAAAAAAGAAAGAAAAAAGCCGAGGTCGTGTTCTTGGGGAGCCAAAATTGGTAGACACCGTCAAAAATATCTATTTCAATTATTGCACATGAAAGAAACAATAAACGAAGAGCCCAAATTTTTGTAGGTATGTCCAATAGAATAATAAAACCAAGTGACGAGGACTTTTCAGCGTTTCTGAGTTGCATTTAGTCAGGTTTTTGAGAAGCGGACGTTCATGAAGATTTCATTCATCGCCGCCAACTCGTGTCGGGTTCTCAGACCCACAGCAACGTCCGTCGTCGTACACGAGATTCTAATGAAGCTGTTAATATGTACAGCGGAGAGGACCGTGGGGGAGACAACGCCTTCCGATTGTTCCTTTTGCCTCCACTATCTTCCCTTCAAGAGTTCTCCTGAGCGCAGTCTATAGAATCCTCTAATAACGTTCTTTATTCGTCGAGCACCCCCGGGATGCACAGAGGTGTTCACCTCGACTCCTTTCACGCTTTGACCGCGCGGTCGGATGAAGGTGTACATCTGATACACCACCCGGTAACTACGTCGAATAAGTGTTATAAGAAACGTCCAAGTGGGCTATTTGCATGGGTCAAAAAAGCGGTTTATATTATTTTTTAAATGAAAGTAGATCCCATCCTGAGAATTTTGACACCAAAGGCACGCTCCTACGATAAGTAGTTCTTTTTCTATGATTTTTCAAAGTTTCCCATAGGTTCCTACGTCATTGCACCCCTCTCGCCTGGGCGGGAGCTCCCTGCCAACTGTGACGTAGGAACCTCTGGGAACTTTGAAAAATCATAGAAAAAGATCTACTTATTGGAGGAGCGTGCTGTTTGGTCTCAAAATTCTCAAGATGGAATCTACTTTCATTTAAAAAAAAATAAAATAAATACATGTGTCGTGATTCCCTCTCAGAAACCACTCCTGTAAATATCATACAATTTTACCAAATAAATGCGGAGAACGCCGAGCTGGGGTTTTCCCCAACCGCCATCGGCCTCAACCGACTTTAATGGTCGATTGTGGACCGGGAACGGGTGGAAAAGTCCCTATAAATACTCGCCCTTTTGGCCCAGCTTAGCATTCAACGACTTCTCTCTCGAACCTCTCTCTCTCCCTGTCGAATCCCTCTCTCTCGTCCTCTCTCCCAACACCTCAAAAGATCCCCTGCTGTTGGTGAAAACCGCGGGTAGCACACCCTCAAAAGACCTCCTGCTGTTGGTGAAAACCGCGGGGAGCACACTCTAAAAGATCTCCTGCTGTTGGTGAAAACCGCAGGGAACACGCCCTCAAAAGACCTCCTGCTGTTGGTGAAAACCGCGGGGAGCACACTCTAAAAGATCTCCTGCTGTTGGTGAAAACCGCGGGGAGCACGCCCTCAAAAGACCTCCTGCTGTTGGTGAAAACCGCGGGAAGCACACTCTAAAAGATCTCCTCCTGTTGGTGAAAACCGTGGGGAGCACGCCCTCAAAAGACCTCCTGCTGTTGGTGAAAACCGCGGGAAGCACACTCTAAAAGATCTCCTGCTGTTGGTGAAAAACGCGGAGAGCACGCCCTCAAAAGACCTACTGCTGTTGGTGAAAACCGTGAGGGGCACGCCCTAAAAGACCTCCCGCTGTTGGTGAAAACCGTGGGGAGCACACCCTCAAAAGACCTCCTGCTGTTGGTGAAAACCGCGGGGAGTACGCCCTCAAAAGATCTCCTGCTGTTGGTGAAAACCGCGGCGAATTAGTCCACACATCCCATAGGAGCCCGTCCTCTCATTCTTCTCCATCTCCACCCTCTCGTCCGCTCTGCTCCTCTTTCGTGAAGTAACTCACGACTCACTGGTGACCCCCACTCGCCATCAGACTGTTCGTGAGAGACAAAAACACCTCTCACGAAACAGGTGACTCCACGTGCCTCTCACGACAGCGTGCAAAATAGCCCACTGTGTGAATGCCATACACCAAATTAGGCAAAGAACTAGTAACCTGCGGTAGTTGGGAACATGCTCAAAGAAGGCCATGCCGTTATTAATGTGTTTAGCCTGCCAGTGAACACAATTAGATGTACAAATAAAGCTGTTATGTTATTAAAGACGATAACCTGATTCTTTTCTCACTCCCTAGACTTGATTCTCACTCCCTAGAAATTAAATTTTTTTTTTTTATTGGCCTATCTCTGGAAATATATGAGATTATGTGTGCCCACTGTAGGATATTACTAGGACGATCCTAAGAATACGCTACGTGAAAAAAAATGAAATATTTCAGATTTTATCTTGAAAAAATTAGAGGTCCAAAATGCACCGAAATTTTGAAATGAACCGTATATTTTACTAGCATTCAACTGCCATATACCTTACATATATTATAACCATCCCATCACTGAGAAACTGCATAAATATACAGACCTTCTAAATACCCAATCTAATGCGCATCAGTTTCGAGAAAACTGTGCAGGTAAGTAACCTACATATTTACTGGATTATACCAAAGCTGCCTAACATTTAATGAAACAGATTAATATTTACGGTAGATACGAAAAAGGGGTGGATACGATTGTAGTAAACGCACCATACGTCAAGTCTCAATAACACAGTGATACCACAAACAACAGACAATGACAGAAGGTAATCAAAAGATGCCAATCTAAACAGTTCCGAACACACAATAAATCACCAGGTTATTTAAAGTTTGAAAACGTAGCGGAGAAAAAAAAACCCGACTCGTACTACGGGATTTGTTGTCGTTTTTCCAGAAGTTATTTTCCTTTCTTTTCGACACCCATAAACAATAAACAAGAGCCTTACTACGGCCGTAAATTTATCTTGATGGGTAAAGTTACTCGAGCCGGGCGGGAAGCGAATTTCAAGAGAAATGAGAGGCTTTTGATGAACGGTTGGAGGAGGCGGAGGAACATCGGAGGATCTTAACATAAAATAAAACGCATGTTTGACAGGAGGGCAGGATCTATTTTTGAACGACATAATTAAACGTGAGGCATCTGGCTCGCTCACTTCCTTTCACGGGACGTACCCAAAATGAGGTGTACCCCAGTGGTGTCGTATCAAAGGAGCAACAAACAAAAAAAATCCGGGTAATTTATTCAAAAGGGGAGCAAAAGTCGAGGATCATGAGGTTTTGATTCACCACGACTTATTCATAGGGTTCCGGTAGGGCGCTTTTAAAAGGAGCGACGACTACGTAACTCAATTAGCTCGTTACCTAATAATAACATCAATGAAATTATTCATAACAGAAAGTAAAAACGCTGCAAAGTTCTTGTCACATGGGTTTATTATTCTATTGGACATACCTACAGAAATGTTGGAGCCGTTCATTTATTGTTTCTCTCATGTGAAATAATTGAAATAGGATGGTTTCCACCAATTTTGGCCCCCAAAACACGAATTAGGTACGCTCCTTTTTTGGTTTATTATTTTCAATAGTGAACCATTGGAATCGAGCAAGAAAAAAAATGCTAACCCCCCTCAAAATTTGATGGTTTACGTTTCAAAGTATGTAGAATCCGAAAATGCAATAAAAATTGTCTGTCCGCCGTACACCGTACTGGCCACTTTTCTTAGTTACCATGAAACAAAATTGATGATATTCGGGTTATAGGTTCCATTCGGGGTCTAGTTGGTCCTCGAAGCTCGACGTTACTGTCAGTCATCTGGGGTTCAAAATAGGGGTTGAAATTTTCAGAACGCCGTAGCAAGAAAACTTTCGATAGAAGGGTATGGTTTTTGGTTTATTATTCTGTGAATAATACACCTATGTATTCGCTCAGCAAAAATTTTTTATAACTCCCCCTCAAAATTTTTTATTTTCCGTTTCAAGGTGCGTAGATTCCAAAAATGCAATGTCCGTCCGCCGTATCACGCACACCGGCTTCATTTTCGGTCGAAAAAATCGTTCTTTCGCACACAAGCTCCATTTGGGCCCTAGTTGTGTCCCCAAACTTTGCAGCACGATCGGAATATACCGAGGGATGTTATGAGTGAAAATGGGTATAAAAATAGGTAATTTTTGAGTTTTAGTAAAATGAGCTTTTGAGGTATCGCTTTCCATGTTTTTTGAGAAGAAGACCGAATATGAAGTCGATTTTGATCAAGGAGTGGAAAATTGAGGTTCTACCAAAGGCTCCACTCCCAGTATTGATTTTTTATTAGTCAAAAACCTGGGAAATCGTCTGAAATCACCATCAGTTCGTATAATAACACTAGAAAAAGTGTCAACACGTGAATCAAGACGATTAATTGTCACTTCCAATGATCAAAGATAATTTGGAAAAACGCTACAAATCCCTGCACATCTTCGAAGTTTTTCGTATTTTCTGAGATCCGCCGAATTCCGATTTTCAAGCAAGAAGTTCAGGGATACAAACCCCCTCAAAAACTATTCAAATTAGCATACTCTGAAAGGAAGTTCAACGAGCCTTCCAACGGTAGTCACCCATTGCTTTTATCCATTACGCACTTTTCTTCCACACCCCCCCCCCCCCCCTTCTAACACCCACGCAGCTCAAATACTCGATTTTTTACAGCTTTTTGAAAAACACCATACTTGATGCACAATGGGGGTTTTTGTCAAAAGGTTGGCTTTCCAAAGAAACCGCTAAAGTAACAAGGGCTAGAGTTACAAATGCATCAAAAACTGACATATTTATAATGTGGAATAATCAAATTAAAAAAACGCTGCAAATTATTACACGAAGGTTTATTATTTACCTGTGTAGATCCACCTTCTGCGTAGATCACTGTTTTCTGTGGTCAATACTCTCAGTTCCCCCCCCCCCCCCCCCAGAAAGCCCTAAATCGAGTACTGGAGCCGGCCCCGGAATTAAAGTTTCATACAAATGCGCGGGATTCAACAATTCAATCATTAATTATTTGTAGTTATCCATGAAGCACAAGGCAAATAATAAATCGCTGTGTAATAATTTACCTGTATATGTGCCCCTTCTATGTAGATGGTATAATAAACCGTTGTGTAATAATTTACCTTTGTGTAATAATATTTACCTTTGTGCAATAATTTACCTTTCTGTAATAATTTACCGTTGTGTAATAATTTCCCGTTGTGTAATAATCTACCCAATAATACTTCAAAAGTTTTTCAAGTTGCAAAGTACCTATCAACAAAATCTGAAAGTTCCATCATTTTTCAAATGAACAGAACCAACTCGACCTCATACAGCCATCCGTGATTATAATCAGGTGCTCCCTAGTGATGATATCTGGGCCGGATTTAAACCGTATGATTCACGATCATGTTGACGAAGCTTTTCGGCGCACACGAACGGGTGGTCTCAAACAATTCTTTGGTTCAAGCTCACCTTAAAAACGTTAAAAAAAACCATACCCTTCTATCAAAAGTTTCCAAGCTACGGCGTTCTGAAAATTTCAACCCCTATTTTTCACCCGTTAGAGATGACTGACAGTAGCGCCGAGTTTCGCGGACCAACTAGACCCCGAACGGAACCTATAAACCGAATTTCGTTCATTTTGGTTCATGGTAACAAAGAAAAGTGCGAAGTACGGCGTACGGCGTACGGACAGAAATTTTTTTATTGCATTTTCGGATTCTACATACCTTGATACGTAAACCATAAAATTTTGAGGGGGGTTAAACATTTATTTTTTTCATGCTCGATTCCAAAGGTTCATTATTGAAAATAAAAACCAATAAACCTTCAGCTTACCACCAATTTATATTAAAAAAAAAAAACCACAGTCATGCAGCATGGCTATAAGAGCGAATTTTCGAAGTTTTCGGCATCTTCCTCCTCCGCCTAAAATTTTCTGAAAATTAATTTTCGGCCAATGTTTTCCCAACTTGATACCATACAAAATTAAAACAGGAGTAGTTTTACGCAAAGTAAAATTTGGGGTGGAAGGAGGGGGAGGGGGAAATCAAAAATGTTTTGAATACCAGAAGAGTAGGTATTGGGGTAACAAATTTTTTGTTCCATTTTTTGCCGAGTAACACCTCGGTTTGTAGATTTTCCAACGCTGAACACGATGGTGAAGTCAGAATTGCGATATCCCATTCCGTTATCAGATTAGAGCAGACGAACCAGGAAGAACATCTCAAGAAATAACCACGTTCCTTCATCTTCAAAGTGCTCCAGTTTGAGAATGGAATGAGATATCGCAATTCTGATTTCACCATCGTGTTCCGCGTACAAAAACCTTTAAAATGAGGTGTCACTTGTCAGACTTTTTCATTTTGGGAATTTATGGGTAATTTCCCCCCCCTAAAACTCCCCAAAACTCCCCCTTAGGGTGACCCGATTCTGCCCATCTTCGAACTTAGCCTGTCGATTGCCAAGACAGATTTTTCGTGCAAATTTGAACTTTTTATCTCAATTCTTTCGAGAGTTATCGTCTGGAATGACACATACATATATAAATATATAAATATATAAATATATATATATATATATACATATAATTTTTGGTGTCTTTCGGCAGGGAATTCAGGATGGTCTGAAACGGATTTTGGTATAAAAATCTTTCGGAAATTCGAGTTTTAAAAATTTTGGACCGAGAACAATAGCTTCCTTTTCTTCGAAAATTCGCTAACAAAGCTTTTCGCTCAAATTCTGAGCATCCTCAGGTACTCACTGACTCATTTATGCTGTTGTTTCCAAAAATCACGCCCATCGCTGGACTGCGCAGTGTACCTACCTAATAATGTACAATCCCTTAAGCTATTTAACCAGGGAAGAAGTGAGAAGAGCAGCAGTAAAGTAAGTAGGTACACCCCTTTTCTTACACAGGGCTTCCGTACAGCAGCATCGCTATTATAGTGCAGATCTTGAAGTTCGGGCATATCTACTTAGCTTTGTTATCCCACCACCAGTTCCGCTCGAACAGCCAAACCTTCTCTCGCCGCCGCCTGTATATTTCAACACCTGTGAGAGGGGCAAGTGGCTTTGTTGAGGCAACTGATGTAAATCCGAGCCCGGAGTCGGATTGTTGTTCGGGACCAGCATGAAAGGAGGTTTCACCCAGTCGCATCCGAAAAAGAGCCTCAAGAAACAAAACGCCACCTTTTGTTGGTTAGCTCTTTCTCCGCCACCTGTCGGAATTTCACAACAAAACTTTAAAACGAAAGGCGCTCGTTTAAGAAAAATCCTTCTAAAATTGTACTCGAAAGAAAGAATCGGTTAGAATTGTACTGGGCACGGAGTTGAGACTTTGAACACACAAAGGAGTTGGGTCTAAAATTGTACTCGAAAATCCTTCTAAAATTGTCTCGAAAGAAAGAATCAGTTAGAATTGAATCGAGGATTTTTTAAACAACCTATACGCCATTTAACAAATTTGACAGGAGAGCAAAAAAATATTTTTTCGTGTGTTCTATAAGTTTTGGAAGTTTTACATTTTTTCTTGGAACTGCACTACTTAATAATAAGCAAAAAAACGGACTCACTCATTTGCGCAATTTTTTTACGAGTTTTGAATTTTTTAAATTGTTGGATTTCGGTTGTTTCAAAAATCAACGATTTTTTAGTAGCAATAATTGAGTTACTGAAAAGAAAAATGGAGAAATAGAAACATTGTACTGTTGAGAGAGACTTTATTAAATCAAAACTGTCAATATAAATTCTTGCAGCGTAATTCTTGCAGTTTAATACACCATTACGTAACCTTACAGAAAACCTTTTACAGAAAAAATTATTATGAAATGACTTCTTCGAGTAAAACTTTTTTAATTTTTTTTTTTACCAACTTAGTGAAAATGCATGGAGCTTTGACACTCCTTTTATGTAAATTTACAAAAATTTGAAAAAAATGATACTAAATTAGGAAGAGAACTTACAAAGGTAAACAATGGAGAACAAAAAATGGTTCAAAGTACAAGGTTTGGCATTTCTCAACCAATATCCAGCACGAAGGTTGTTTCAAACCTCATCAGGATTTTCAGGCTCATTGTAACCCACTCCTAACACGTTAAGGCGGTTGTTCCATATCTCAAAAGGTGAGTGTTGGCATGCACAATCGAAATCCGTAAAAAACCTACATTGCCAAAAAGTGGCGCATAGGTTGTTTCAAAAATCATCAGTTCATCATCAATTGTACTGGGCACGGAATTGAGACTTTGAACACACAAAGGAGTTGAGACTACAATTGTACTCGAAATTCCCTTTTAGCGAATTTTCGAAGAAAAAGAAGCTATTGTTCTCGGTCCAAAATTTTTAAAACTCGAATTTCCGAAAGATTTTTATACCAAAATCCGTTTCAGACCATCCTGAATTCCCTGCCGAAAGACACCAAAAATTATGTATATATATATATATATATATATATATATATATATATATATATATATATATATATATATATATATATATATCTTTATATATATTTATATATTTATATATTTATATATATATTTATATATGTATGTGTCATTCCAGACGATAACTCTCGAAAGAATTGAGATAAAAAGTTCAAATTTGCACGAAAAATCTGTCTTGGCAATCGACAGGCTAAGTTCGAAGATGGGCAGAATCGGGTCACCCTAAGGGGGAGTTTTGGGGAGTTTTAGGGGGGGGAAATTACCCATAAATTCCCAAAATGAAAAAGTCTGACAAGTGACACCTCATTTTAAAGGTTTTTGTACGCTGAACACGATGGTGAAATCAGAATTGCGATATCTCATTCCGTTCCCAAACTGGAGCACTTTGAAGATGAAGGAACGTGGTTATTTCTTGAGATGTTCTTCCTGGTTCGTCTACTCTAATCTGATAACGGAATGGGATATCGCAATTCTGACTTCACCATCGTGTTCAGCGTTGGAAAATCTACAAACCGAGGTGTTACTCGGCAAAAAATGGAACACAAAATTTGTTACCTACGTACCCAATACCTTGGTACTCTTCTGGTATTCAAAACATTTTTGATTTCCCCCTCCCCCTCCTTCCACCCCAAATTTTACTTTGCGTAAAACTACTCCTGTTTTAATTTTGTATGGTATCAAGTTGGGAAAACATTGACCGAAAATTAATTTTCAGAAAATTTTAGGCGGGGGAGGAAGATGCCGAAAACTTCGAAAATTCGCTCTTATAGCCATGCTGCATGACTGTGGTTTTGCAATTGTACTCGAAATTCCCTTTTGCAATTGTACTCGAAAATCCTTCTAAAATTGTACTCGAAATTTCCTTTTACAATTGTACTCGAAAAATCCTTCTAAAATTGTACTCGAAAGAAAGAACCGGTTAGAATTGTACTGGGTACGGAGTTGAGACTTTGAACACACAACGGAGTTGAGACTAAAATTGTACTCGAAATTCCCTTTTGCAATTGTACTCGAAAATCCTTCTAAAATTGTACTCGAAATTTCCTTTTACAATTGTACTCGAAAAATCCTTCTAAAATTTTACTCGAAAGAAAAAATCGGTTAGAATTGTACTGGGCACGGAGTTGAGACTTTGAACACACAACGGAGTTGAGACTAAAATTGTACTCGAAATTTCCTTTTACAATTTATTGTAGTCAAAAAATCCTTCTAAAATTGTACTCGAAAGAAAGAATCGGTTAGAATTGTACTGGGCACGGAGTTGAGACGTTGAACAAACAACTAATTTTATCCCTATTATGTCTACAGGATATTCCTCTATACTATGACGGGGCGGGAAGACTAAATATACTTGAAGCGGGGATGGGAAAAACATGTGAACTTCGCTTGTTCAGGGTCTTAAATGACGTCTGTCCTGCTGGAGGATATTTTAAGGGCGGATCCGTCTGCTTTTAAACCAACGTTTAAAATGCATTAAGAACAAGCAGGTGATGGATTCCGCTTGTTTTATGTCTGCCAGTTCAACTTGGCGCTCACAAACGAGAATACACTCACCTGTGTGACGAAGTAAAAGTTCGGTTTTAGTCGATGAAATGAATATATTTTACGTAATAGGTAGGTAGGTATAGTCAAATGGCCTATCAACTGGACAAATGAATCTCAGATGTTTCTGGATTTTCGTCCTAATATCAGTGTTGGCGACATGAACCAAAATATGTACCTACTACATGTCACGAAGCGCCTCCAGGGAAAGTATGGTCGGTTATTGAAAACACCTGGAGTTGAAAAGTTGGGATATTTCAAGGGAACGAGGAGTTCGTTCGTTGATTGCAATCTGAGTGGTAGAGCTTTGACTTGTGAGAAAAGTGACTCTTATACCGATTTTGACAATATAGTAGTTCCCGTTGCGTTCCAAAAGGTTTAGTGTTGTATTAGTGTGTTATTAGTGTTGTATTCATCTTATTAGCCGTTGTAGATTTAGGAGTGCTTAAGTTGTTGTTTGTTGTGACAATCAGCAGGGGCGGCGCTAACAATATTCACCGGGGGAGCTCTTTAGGAATGGCTAACTGTCAAATTTTAACAATAGCCCTCAGCAAGTTACCATTATTGTACATAACATGAACCAAAACCAGGACTTGCCTTCCGCTTTGTAGCTTCGAACGGATTTTTTGGTGCATCCACGCCTTTCATTTGAACCCGCTCCCCATCATGCGCGGGTTTTGGTTTATTATTCTCCGAATAATACACTTAGTATGTATTCGCTCAGCAAAAAATTTGTATAACACCCCCTCAAAATTTTTTATTTTACGTTTCAAGGTGCGTAGATTCAGAAAATCCAACGTCCGTCCGCCGTATCACGCATACCGGCTTCATTTTCGGTCTAAAAAAGTCGCTTTTTCGCACACATGCCCATTTAGGCCCTAGTTGTGTCCCGAAACTTTGCAGCCCGATCGGAATATACCCAGGGGCGTTATGAGTGAAAATGTGTATAAAAATAGGTACTTCTGTGTTTTAGTAACATGAGCTTTTGAGGTATCGTTTTCCATGTTTTTGGGGACGAGAAGATCGAATTCGATTTTGACCAAAGAGTGGAAAATTGAGGTTCTACCAAATGTTCAGCTCCCAAAATTGATTTTTTTAGGAGTCAAAACCCTGGGAAATCGTCTGAAATCACCATCAATTTGTATAATTAAACTAGAAAGTGTCAACACGTGGATCAAGACGATTAAATGGCACGACCAATGATCAAAGATAATGTGGGGGAAAAAAAAAAATAAATAAAAGGAGCGTACCTACCTAATTTGTATTTTGGGAGCCAAAATTGGTGGAAACCACCAGAAATGGCTATTTCAATTATTTCACATGAAAGAAACAATAAATTAACAGCCAACATTTCTGTAGGTATGTCCAGTAGAATAATAAACCCATGTGACAAGGACTTCGCAGCGTTTTTCAAAGGATCGAGCTTTTACTACGAATTATCGAAGTTCCACTGTACGTGCATACGGTGATTTCTCATACTTGTGAACATTTTGAAAATATCGCCAGGATTCAAGTCAACACCACGTCCCGACCCATCAGATACCGGTTATCGCTACGTTTATGGCTTTGGGTTCCATTACAGGTGGGAGTTGGTGTCTTGTAGAGGTTTTCCATCCTCTCAACGCTCGTCCACATCCCGTCTTCGCAACAAAAGCTGAACACCGCAGGACGTCTGCTCTGAAAGAGCGTGAGAATCATCGAGTGCGAAGAGAATGGAAAGTGAGGTTCATGACTCGGGATGAGAGCATTCGCCCTCATCTCAACAGGAAAACTGGAGGCGAGTAGCGAGCAAGTTCAGTTGTTGACGCTGTTTTTCAAAACACTCGATCGAAATATTAATATGTACGAGTACACAGGTATCTACTGGCAATCTGGGATCGATTGCCACAATCCATCGATACTTTGGCCTTCGTGATCTGGAATCTCGATGCGAAATGGGAAGATTACAATCCATCGTGTTATTGGAAAAGACAACCTTTCAAAAACTCCGTTTTGGTTTATTATTTTGTGAATACTGCACCTATGTAATCGTTCAGAAAAAAATGTTCATAACACCCCCTCAAAATGTTTTCTTTCTCGTGCGTATATTCAGAAAATGCGATGTCCGTACGCCGTATGATCCACATCTACTTTATTTTCGGTCTGAAAAATTCGTTCTTTCGCACCGAAACTTTGCAGCCCGATCTTAATACACCCAGGGGTGTTATGGGTGAAAAATAGGGTTTTCGGTGTTTTAGTAAAATGAGCTTTTGAGGTATCGCTTTCCATGTTTTTTAGGACGAGAAGACCGAATATGAAGTCAATTTTGACCAAAGAGTGGAAAATTGAGGTTAAATTACTTAAATTTACGTTAAATTAAGGTTAAATTACTTAAATTTACGTTAAATTATGGTCTAAAATCGTCGTTCTTCCGTACTTGGGCCCCCACTTGGGAACCCATTTGGGTCCTAGTTGTACTCCGAAGCTCGGCAGCCCGATCGGAATACACCCAGGGGTGTTACGGGAGAAAAATGGGTGTAAAATTAGGGGTTTTCGTGGGATTTTTGAAGTTTTTAGTGAAAATGAGCTTGTGAGGTATCGTTTTCCATTTTTTTTAGGGCGAGAAGACCGAATATGAAGTCGATTTTGATCAAAGAGTGAAGAACTGAGGTTGTAACGAAGGTTAAGCTCCCGAAATTCATTTTTTATGAGTCAAAAACCCGGGAAATTGTCTGAAATCATCATAAATTTGTATAATAACATTAGACGTAGTAATGTGAATCAAGACAATTGAATGGTAAACTATCAATGATCAAAGATAATATGTTGAAAAAAAAACCGAGCCTAATTCGTGTTTTTGGGAGCCAAAATTGGTGGACACCATCGAAAATAGCTATTCCAATTACTGCACATGAAAGAAACAATAAATAGCCACAATTTCTGTAGGCATGTCCAGCAGAATAATAAACCCATGCGACAAGGACTTCGCAGAGTTTTCTATTTTGAACCAAAGATCAATGTTGAGGAGCGAGCAATTTCATTCTTCCCATTTCGCATTTGTATACTGTACACATATATGCACAATGTGTACTATAAAATCAATATATTTGCGGAAATGGATAACCTTTTAGTAACTCCATTTTTTTTTTGAATTGGGTTTCGTTTCGCTGAAATGGTGTTTAGTTCGAACTTCGGTTCATTCAACAACCAAAATCATCCATCAACAGCCCTCGAGGGAAAGCTATCTTCAGACCATTGGATAAGTGCAGCTGGAACTCCCATAATTCAAATACGACAAAGATTCTGGTGCTATTCCGGATATAGTCTGACCTGGGTGAATGACCCCCGCGCGTTTCACAGGATGAAATACGTATAATTTACGTGATTTGTATTAAAAACCAACTGAACATACCTTGTCAATGTCAACACATGGATTGCCATCATTGCCTTACACTAATCGTCCACGTCTAGGTACCTAGATATTTTATTTACAGTAAAATTGCAAATAACAGTGTTGTGGGACTCGTGCGAGTCCGTCCAGCTTGTCTACCAATATTTATGCTGAAAGCAAAATACACTGGTTCAGTCGTCATTTCTAGAACTCAACAGACGAGCGTGAAAGTTTTGGTCTTAGCGAATTATGTAGGCACCTGCAGCTGCAATAACTGCTGATGACGAAGCTGCTATTCGTCTGATTCGCGACTCCAAATTCTTTAAATGAACGAAAATTCATGTGGTCTACCATTTAGAGAACTCATCAAAAGATACTACAACGTAATTTATTGTTACGATCGTGATGATGGAAGTAAAAAGAGCTGCAAAGTCCTTGTCACATGGGTTTATTATTCTACTGGACATACTTACAGAAATGTTGGCTGTTCATTTATTGTTTCTTTCATGTGCAATAATTGAAATAGCCATTTCTGATGGTTTCCACCAATTTTTGCCCCCCAGAACACGAATTACGATTTTTTTTCTAAATCAACTTATCATGCCATTTAATTGTCTTCATTCACCTGTTGACACTTTTCTAGTGCTATTAAACAAATGTATGGTGATTTCAGACAATTCCCAGGTATTGAATAATAAAAAATGAATTTTGGGAGCTGAACCTTCGTTACAACCTCAATTCTTTAACATTTGGTCAAAATTGTCTTCTCGCCGTAAAAAACATGGAAAACGACACATCACGACGTCATGACGGCAGTTGGGTCCTCTGCAACGACATGACAATTCGGCCAACTTCTTTCGACAACTCACTCCATAATGCTTACATAATATTACTCCAACGAAAGATGTAACCTATTTTTGTGACATCAATAGGTTCAAATAGTTTTATTATAATTAGCTTCACTCATTTGTTTCAATACCTACCTATACAATCTTGTAATTCATTCACATTGTAACTTAATTACTAAATAATTTATAAATACTCCTTTTTCGTTTGGTTATTGCAGTGGATCATAAAAAATATTAAAACACTATTACTATTAATTCCTGTAATCCTATTACGCATATTGGTTATTATTATTACTGCTATATTTAGTGCAGTTCAATCACTTTGACTCATATTTTGTTACCAACTGATTCTGTAGGTACGTCCATGTTACAATCAATAAGTGAGGAAGCTATACTGCCCACTTTTCAAAAGTATCGAGTACTAAATGCGATACTCCATTCTCGGAAGTGATTTTTACCCTTTTTCAGTTCGTCAAGAATCTTTATTATTCATTTACTTTATTCTTCACTGAAAACCAGAAAACAAGTACGCGAATATTCCCAAAGAATTGTTAAAAACGCTGCAAATCCCTACACAACGGTTTATTATTTTGTACAGAACACGGTTCTGTTATACAGGTTACACCTCTATGTACAGATCTATATAATATATATGTACAAACCTATAGATCGCAGACTTAGCACCGTAGCTTAGCACCTAACCCAGTACTCGTTACTAGGTACCTACCTAAATCACGTGTTAAATGTTGCTAAAATAATTCTGTCGATGACAAACGGTAGCTAAAATGGCAAAAAGAAACACAGTGAATGAAGTTCTGAAGGGAAATTGTTGATGTGGAGTGAAAAAATATTCAATCCCGGTAGGGTCTCCGGAACTTTGGCGTATCAGTCCTTCAGGCAGACCACTGTGCCATAGATCACAGGTAGCCGAGAGACCAGTGATGTGCGCTCTCAAGACAGCTTGATGCCTGCATTCACCCCGCTGTTTACGACAAATTGTATAGGAAATTTTATGGCAACATCGTTAAAAACTCATGTAACACAAACACAACAAATACCTATTTCTATACCCATTTTCACTCATAACACCCCTGGGTATATTCCGATCGGGCTGCAAAGTTTCGGGGCACAACTAGGGCCCAAATGGAGTATGTGTGCGAAAATTTTTGGAATCTACGCACCTTGAAATGTAAAATAAAATATTTGAGGGGGCGTTATAAAAATTTTTTGCTGAGCGAATACATAGGTGCATTATTCACATAACTAGGTTATTATTATTTACATAACTGCGACAGCTCTGGGAGTTTTCTGGACGATTCTCAGCAGTATTATTTATGTGCAGGCTGGTAATCAAGGCAGGTTTCATGTGTTTGTGATTGGGTACCTACAACTATCTAATGTACGTCCATAACAAACCAATATATTGCCTTGTTGCACCGGTTTGTTATTGAATATCTACTACAGAAACACTCAAGAAGTACTTCCTTCTGGTAGGATGTAAAGTTGCGCCTTTCAGGTGGTTAGGCACGTAAAAAGTTCAAAGCCAGCAGCTCCTCCACTCGCGAGCAGCACACAGACCATCGAAGAGTCTTTTGATCAAAAGAGACACTGATGAAAAGAGAAGAGAAGTGACGGGGAAGGACAGGGAGGAGGCGAAGAAACCACTTGAAATGTGGAAGGAAAGAAAAACAGAAAGGGAGGAAGAGCCGGCAACGTCGCACGGTCACTGGACCTGACTGCAGGTACGCGGAGGCCTTGCCGTCTCCATCACCTTCAACTCTGCCTTTTATTTATAAGGTCGTTTGGGATGCACTTGGGATCCCATCGCCCGTTTAAAAAAAGGGCCTCATGCAAATCGAGCCGCTTCGGAACTGTGGCAGAACAGAACCCTCAGTTTGGATCAATGACAGTGGCGGCTCCTGTCCTGAAACTCAGGGGGTGCACATAGATCAAGAGGGGCTATCGCGAAGTGGACGGGAGAGGTGCTTTTCTCAGCCAAATACAAATTTCAACCATATGGAAATGGGATAAATCCTGTAAGCTTTCTCATCTTCAAATTACAAACGCGACTAAATACATACTCGTTATTAGACATGAAAAATGTTCTCTAATGGAAGAGGAAATTCTGAAATAATCATTGAAGGAGTAAACCCAAGAAATGCATGTTATTGTTAAAGCTGAAATGTGTATTTGCCCAGCAAGAACCAAAGCGGAGGTGAAAGCAACTCTTGCCAGGGAGGGGAAGGAAGGAGGGTGGGAGATGAGAGGTTTATGGGGAAAGGGAGGGGTTAGATATCATTGAGGTAAATAACGGGGAATACAAAAATAAAATAAAATAAAATTATCGTACACAAACAGGCGATAACACCCCATGAACAAAAATATCACGAATAGGGTGTCTACCCTAGGAACAAAATATGTATCACCAACACCAATGGGTGTCTACCCCAGGAACGAAAATATCTCGAATTGGGTGTCTACCCCAGGAACAAAGATATTAGGTACCAATCAGGTGTCTACCCAGGAATAAAATATTCATCTGTCACAAAATGGTAACTAGGATGTCCAACAAAATGGTAACTTCAATGAATGGTCTTGTAAATAAAATCAGCACGCCTCTCCTTCTTACTTGCAAAAATATCAATAACGTTCTCATTAAAATCTTGAACGGATCTCACCAAATCTTTCTCAATTGACAGCATTGAAAGCGCCACCAATCTGTCCTCTGCCATGGAATTGCGTAATACTGTTTTGATTCTCTTCAAAGATGAAAACGTTCTCTCACTTTCTGATGTTGTCATAGGTATAGTAATCAGGAGCTTTAAAACTTTTGTCACTTCAGAAAAAACGGAACACAAATTATAGAGAAAACAACGGACGAAACCACGAAAACGAAGACCAATTGAGAATAACAAATGCAGGAGGGAACCGAATTGAGATAACAGATGATAATGCAGGAGTAAAGATACTGCCCTCGAGCGACTGCAGCGAACCTGACGAGGTGCAACAACAGTCTGTGCACCCAGCTAAACATTTTTGCTGCTTTTGATTGGTCAATCTCACAGGCCCGCCATATTCAAATCGAAAAATGTCAGGCAGAAACAATGAGGAAATACGAGTCAAGGGAGGGGACGAGAGCAACTGCTCCAAGTGTGTGTGTGTTTTTCTCAATATTATAGGTTCTTGGCTCAGATGCCCAGTGGGGCGGTGGGGCTCGGTTTCGCGCGTCGATTCAAATAGTAAAATCCTGTTATCTGTAAATAGCCGACTTACTCTTCAAATGGGATGGGGGAATTTGGTTATTATGTTTGGTTTATTGGCTGGGGGTGCACATGCTCCTATGCTCCTATCAGGAGCCGCCACTGATCAATGATAATAATAATTATGACGTCACTTCGCTTCTTGACAAATCGTAAAACAACCAGCCGGCACTTGAGGACATATCCTGGTCATCGAAGTAGAAGTAAGAGCATTGCAACATATTTGCAATCAGTGGACAATATACGAGCGTGTGAAACAAATTTCAGTTTATTTTAAAATCCTTGTACAAAATCATCGAATTATAAGTAGGGACTGGAATTGTGTGCACAAAATTTGGCCAAAATATGCTTTCGAAATGGGCAAAATATGCACCCCAAGCAAAATTACGTTTAAAATTTTTTTTTTCATATTTCTAAAATGAACTAAATTTTGCTGCGGTAGTCTATAACTTATGTTCCAGTTATTAACGCGTCCTTAAAAAATTATAGAAAAAGGATCAAGTAAGAAAATGGAACGAAAATGTAGGTACCTACACACTTTTTTTCTCGACTATACAATTATACAAAACACATCTATACAAAACATTTTACAATTTTTAAACATTTTTTTTTTTACATTTATACAAAAAAGTCACTCGCTATCACAATTATAGCGCTGGATCACAATTGATTTTTCCAAATTGACAAACGTAAATCTCCTGCGGTTGTGGCTGAGGAGCAACTTTAAGGCAGAAAACGACCTCTCAACATCACAGGACACGATGGGTAAAAATTTCAATACTGAGAGTTCACCTGGAGGTAAGGTCAGATGAGAGGCCTCTCAAAATTTTGATACATCCAGTAAAAAATGCCATCCAGGATTTCGCTGTAGGACAGAATCCAGCTTCTTCCTTAATGCCTCGCCTGCTTCCCCTGGCCAGTTAGCGCTTTCCTCTAGTAAGTACCTTCTGAACTGCCTAACAGGTACACGGATTAAACGGTGAATGGCCTAAGGATATCCGTGACCCCTTTTCAGAAACACATACTTCGGTGGATTTGGCGATTGGAATGTCGAAAAATAGGGAAATTCCCCAATTTTGATTAAAAATACAGAAATATGCACAAAACGGCCGAAATATGCAAAAATCTCTGAAATCGAACAAAAATGGAAAAGTAGAACGATATACACGATAAAAAACACATATGCAAAATATGGAAATTCCAGTCCCTACGTATAAGTGTACTGCCGTCCTTAGTAAGAACGTCCTAAGTCCACTTTTGAGCTTTTTGAGGTAAGGGATTATCTTGAAGAAATCGGTTAAGCGCACGTTTTGAACTAGTCTAGAACGTCCTAAGTTCATGAAAACGGCATGAAAAAATCACTTCGTCCTATGTACATTTCGCAAGTTTAGCCAGTCATACCAGGCTAGAACGTCCCAAGTGAGCCATAATAGGCTTAAACGTCCTATATACGGACAGAACGATGGAGATAGGACAGTCTAGCTTAGTTCAACTGGAAATACTATTGTGGCTGGCACTAGGCCTGATGTCCTAAGTGTTGAGGAATAAAAGAACGCCTGTTTTTATCAACAACAAAAAAAGAAAAACGAATCAAGTCATGCTATAAGAGCGAATTTTCACATAAGTACTCCTGCTATTGTGTAAAAAGATTATATAGGTACCCAGCGCGAAACCATACCACTTTTCTTAACACTATATAATTTTTTCGTGATATAGCCATCTTGTTTCACCTATTAATATGTACTACTTCTAGTGTTACTATACAAATCTATGGTGATTTCCCAGGTCGCTGACTCATAGGATATGAATTTTGGGAGCTGAAACTTCGTTAGAACCTCAATTTTCCACTCTGTGGTCAAAATCGACTTCATATTCGATCTCCTCGCCCTAAAAAACATGGAAAATGATACCTCACAAGCTCATGTTCACTAAAACACCAAAAAACCCTACTTTTACATCCATTCTTCACACGTATAATGGGTATATTCCGATCGGGCTGCAAAGTGCTAGGGCCCAAATAGAGCCTGTGCGCAAAAGAACGAATTTTTTTAGACGGAAAATAAAGGTAGATATGGATGCTACGGCGTACGGCGGGCGGACATGGCATTTTTGGAATCTACGCACCCTGAAACGTAAAAAACAAATTTTGAGGGGGGAGTTCCAAAAAGTTTTTGCTGAGCGAATACATAGGTGCATTATTCACAGAATAATAAACCAAAACCGTGCAAGTTCCTCATTCCAAATTCTTTGCTAACATAATGAAACCTGTCCCAACAGTAACTTACAATAATTCAGTATAAACAGGGATAAACTAGCGAACCCACCCGCTTGACAGAAGTCTTTTAACATCTTGGGTAACAGAATGTACCCATTTCTTATCACAGCCCTTCAACAAATTGGCTCAAGTGGCAGCTAAACGTCGTTGCTACCGATGCTCTGCGGTTGCAACACAAACTCTTATCTGAGGAGGTCGTTCCCCTGTTCACTTGGTTTCTACACAACGAGCTCACACTCCTGAATACGTTGGATATTATTTGATCACTTGCACTCTTGGCCTCAGCCTTCAGGCCCATCACGAGTCGTCACGTCACGTCACGTCCTCAACGGTCAATGCGGTCAATGCGCTCGGCTCGGCAGAACGAAACGTACGTGCCAGGAGCCCCCACACACTCGCTGGAACTTGAATTGAAACTGATGGCTGTAAATTGCTGATCAACCCTCCGAGTCTGCTGTTTCGCGTAATACAATAATTAAATTCCTTTAATCGATATTATAAAAGTGTAATTAGAGACGAGTTACCAACTCTTCAGCGGTTTATTACTGTCGGTGTTGATCACAACTGTACGAAAGAATGGTCGGAAAGATATGAAATAATACTGGGGCAGGCGCAGAAGGCCATAAAGTATTGTATGATGCAAATTTTGGTGTAGAAGAGTAGAAGCTTTAATTTATATTCCTTGACACATGGAAATATACAGAAATATTGGCTGTTCACTTATTGTTTCTTTCATGTGCAATAACACTGAAACAGCTACTTTGACGCCCTAAAAAACATGGAAAAGGATACATCACCAGCTCATCTTCATTAAAACCTCAAAAAATTCTTGAAAACCCCTATTTTTACGTCAATTTTTCCCCCACAACACCCCATGGTGTTTTCTGATCCCAAATGGGGACCCAAACTGTGCACGGAAGAACGACGATTTTACACCAAACTTTAACGTAAATTTAAGGCTGAAACTTCGTTAGAACCTCAATTTTCCACTCTCTAGTCAAAATCGACTTCATATTCGGTCTCCTCGTCCTAAAAAAACATGGAAAACGATACCTCACAAGCTCATGTTACTAAAACACCAAAAACCCGAATTTACACACCTATTCTTCACCCATAAAACCCTTGGGTATATTCCGATTGGGCTGCGAAGTTTTGGCACACAACTAGGGCCCAAATGGAGCCTGTGTGCGAAAACGCGAATTTTTTAGACCGAAAATACATATGGATGATACAGCGGACGGAAACTGCATTTTTGGAATCTACGCACCTTGAACGGTAAAAGAAGAAATTTTGAGGGGGTGTTATAACACTTTTTTTGCTGAGCGAAAACATATTCAGAGAATAATAAAATTGCAGCAAACTTTCATTTATTTTCATGCTACGTACTTCTTTCTAAAAGGATACTTCTACACGGTCCTTTAGAAGTACAGTTTTAGAAAGAAGTACCTTTAGGCGCCCTTCCAACGGGTCTGAAGGACAGCAGGACCTATAATATACCAGACAACGCATACAAGAATATGCTCCAATTACTCCACACAGCCTGTAGCTTACACTGTACATGGATAAGTACTGTGGCACCTCCTCAGCCTCATTCACCTCCACGTTCCCTGTTATTATCAGGTTTGTACTACATTTACATTGGTGAAGAAGCTCTAAGGGATTTCCCGTTAACGACGTATGCCCCTACAACAGTGCGAAGGGTCGTTCACTTTGGTCAAACTCGCTCTTTATAATTATAGCCCACCTGGTTGCGTGTATTGCAATTCAACGGCTTCCGAGGTCTCGAGGCTAATGTCATGGACATTCGAACTGCTTTCGTACTTTCCCATAACAGTATCGACAAAATCACTTAGGTGGGTACCTACCTTTCTAATCACATGAAAGAAACCGTTTAGGTCAAGCAGTAAGTTTAGGCTAAAAACGCTTTTCCAATCTTTGCAACCAGAGCGCTGTAACATGTATCCGCGAAGTATTACCTAGTTTAATAGTTCACACTAATTAAATGCATCCTCCTTTATAAATGTTAGGTACTTACCAACTCCACAACGACTCTCATTTCTCAACTCTCCCGTAAATGTCTTATTCTCGCTTCTGCGTCCAGGCGGCGATCCAATTTTGATGAAATTAACTGGGTTCATGCAGTCCTTAGAATATGATGGGGGACTGTCAATCAAATCCTTCACTTCACCTCATTACGGATTGGTGCAGAATAATCGTAGAGTTGCCAGCATCGTCTTGGTCTGTCACAAATTTGATCACTTCTGATTTTTCAAACCCATATTTTGAGCTTCGTGAAGATAGGGATTGCTGTTTGATGCTAAATGGAAAAAGTGCTTTGAGTTCCCAGCAGCGGGGTAATACCACCCACTGGATGCCCAAGGGTCTATTTTTTGGAATGAATTCCTTGAACCCACCCCTCGGATTTTAAATGTTCAAATATTTTCATATAATAAAACGTATAGGTAGGTGTCTATCATTAAGTATATCATAATATTTATTGCATTTATGAAACACTACAACTTACTGAATTTGAATTTGAATTGGTTCACTGGATCAGATAGAATTTGGGTAGATTACCGAGTTCTCTCAAAACTGCGAAGGATGCCATTTCTTACCCTACAACGTCCCTATAGATACAAATATCATCAAATTTGTAACCCTTACGTCTCGTGTCTTAGGAAAACTGTGTCCCACTATTGGTATATGTTGTGATCGGCTGCTCCTCCACAACCTACACTATGTGTGAACATGCAGTATCTCAGAGTGGGGACCCCCCGACCCCCCTCTGATCATGTCAGGGGGCTATAAAAGAGCCAAGTGCCACTAAATAAATAACCATTCTCAATCAAAGCGATCGACTCGTCTGTCTCCTCCTCAATCACTACAGTATATTTGTCAAATTTTGTTACTGAGCGTAAGGGCTACAGATTTTGGGCACGCACACGAGAACACCAGATTTATGAAGGTTCAAAAATGGGACACAGTGAATCAACCCAAACAAATTTCATCAAAGCCGCACTGGTACCTTCGTCCGTCCACGAGGAAAATCCGAAGCCCTCTCGCTAGGATCTGTTCAACTGATTTGAATGAAATTCCAAGATATCACTGTACGCAAGAATGTCAAGCGACGAATAAATGAAGACGAGCGAAGATGAACAAATTATTATGGTCTTTGCTGAGTGCTGTTTACATGAAATGATCGCTCAGTTACGTGGTAGGAACGAATTGAGGGTTTGAGGGGAATTGAGGGTACAATGGGCATAGTTTGGCTTGAACGTTAATAATAACAATAATTGATTCAAGTGTATAACAATGGTACAATCTTCACATCCATGTGTTAAAAGAGAACTAGGTATAATGTGCCGCATCTTGTTTTTTCAACAGCTATTTGATTTTACCCCAAAAAACGCTGCAAAGTCCTTATCACATGGGTTTATTATTCTATTGGACATGCCTACAGAAATGCTGGAAATACATTTATTGTTTCTTTCATGTGCAATTATTGAAATAGCTATTGTTGATGGTTTCCACCAATTTTGGCTCCCAAAAACACGATGTAAGCTCCTATTTTTGACAAATTATCTTTGATCATTGGTAGTGCCATTTAATTGTCTTGATTCACCTGTTGCAACTACTTCTAGTGTTATATACAAGTTTATGGTGATTTCAGACAATTTCCCAGGTTTTTGGCTCATACAAAATGAATTTTGGGAGCTGAACCTTCGTTACAACCTCACTTCTTCAGTCTTTGGTCAAAATCAACTTCATATTCGGTCTTCTAGCCCTAAAAAACATGGAAAACGATACCTCGCAAGCTCATGTTCACTAAAACCTCAAAAAACCTCAAAAATCCCTATTTTTACCCGTAACACCCTTGGGTGTATTTTGATCGGGCTGCCGAGCTTCGGAGCACAACTAGGTGCCAAATTTGTTCCCAAGTGGGGAACCAAATTCTGTGCGGAAAAACGACGATTTTAGACGAAATTTTAACAAAAATTTAAGGTTGAAACTTCGATAGAACCTCAATTTTCCACTCTTCGGTCAAAATCGACTTCATATTCGGTCTCCTCGTCCTAAAAAAACATGGAAAACGACACCTCAAAAGCTCATGTTACTCAAAACACAAAAATACATATTTGTATACCCATTTTTCACCCATAACACTCCTGGGTATATTCCGATCGGGCTGCAAAGTTTCGGGACACAACTAGGGCCCAAATGGAGTACGTGTGCGAAAGAACGAATTTTTAGACCGAAAACGAAGCCGGTATGCATGATACGGCGTACGGACGTTTTCTGAATCTACGCATCTTGAAACGTAAAAGAAGAAATTTTGAGGGGTTGTAATAAAAATTGTTTGCTGAGCGATTACATAGGTGCATTATGCTCAGAATAATAAACCAAAATGGTAGCGCGTGCTACAGTATTTTATAACCTATAATTAATTTTTTCAACGGTTAGGTGGTTTCTTATTTCGCTTCATTTGAAAATAATGTTCTGTGACGACGGATAGTTTCAAGAAAAGGTCGAACCCGGTAAATGCAACGGCTGTCCCTCACTTATGTAAGACCCGTTGGGTTATGTAACGGTTCTTCGGTCCATCCTCGTCATCGTAGCAGCAGTATGCAGGCGAAACAACCGAGCGCGTGAGGGCGGTACCTTCAGATCGATTTAAATCTATCGACGAAACCATCGAAGAAACGCTGCAAATTATTACACAACGGTTAATTAATTAATTAATTAACCTGTATAGATGCCCAATTTCATCATCGCAAGTCAAAACAGGAGTGAAATTAGCCTCCGGGCTCACTCAGCTGATTCGGGAGGGTCCTCACCTCGTAATTCTCACCAGTCCTAATGAGGCTCCATTTCAAATTTGTAACAGTGTGGGCTGTTCTCGATACATTTTTTCTTCCGGTGGAGACGGGATCGGTTTGGAGAAGCCTAATCGATCCCTTCTTAACCGGTGATAATCTCGCTGGTCTAGGAGGGGGACTCTCGAGGGTCCACCCCCACTGTCACACTCTGTCACATGGTAGCAGAGCGTGGTTCGGTAGTATGCGCTGAGCAACTCACCATACTCCATCCACTTTTTGTGGGCTTACCAGAAGGATAAGCCCAAAGGTTTCCCAGAAGGATTCCTTTACTAAAAACCTGTCCCTTTGATAATACACACATCTATTGGCTTCCCCACCCCCCTTTCCACCATTAGAGTGTCAATGTAATTAAAATATAATGAGCTCATTAGAAGGTGATTGATGCCGTGTCCCAATTGACAAGTCCCAATAGTTGTTCCATCCTAAAGATGGAGGTTGATCACCTAGACCTAGAGGTTGCCCAGATAAGCACAATTCACTGGACAACAATATCCGCCAATACTCGTATGTAGGAGCTTTGTTCTCCACCAGTAAAATATTATTGAGGTAGTACCATTACGATGGAGGTTAGTCACCTTGAAGTTGTTCAGATGTGTTTTCCTGAACCGGAACTTCATACTACTTTTCATTCCCCCTGTTCCCTCTCATACTTCTGCTACCAGGAAGTATAATCATGTGGGGAGGAGTGCAACAGTGTGGGCTGTTCTCGATACATCTTTTCTTCCGGTGGAGACGGGATCGGTTTGGAGAAGCCTAATCGATATCCCTTCTTAACCGGTGATAATCTCGCTGGTCTAGGAGGGGGACTCTCGAGGGTCCACCCCCACTGTTACACTCCGTCATAAATTTCATCCTCTTAGGTCAAACAAAAATGAAATTAGCCTCACGGTTAATCTAGTAACTTAGTAATCGCCTTCAGTAAACAACTACCTTGCATTCTACGACATCAGGTGTATGGAAACCAGTATTGTTCATCGGTGGTGCGTTACACTTCTTGGTGTCGTTCGGAAATTTTAGACTGTCCCCCAGCCAAAATCATATCCATTTTAATAAATAAATTCGAAATTCAACAAACGATCCATCGGATATCTTGAAAATTTTGATGAATGTTCTTATTTTTCTATTTCCATATGAGTTCTGTATTTTACTCATTTATTATTTTAATATCAACCTAACCTAGGAACTACGTATAGGAAGGCGACGGATCAGGCTGCAAGGTCGATACGGAATTCCTCATTATAATCAACCTTTTCTCCAATTTTTATGCTTTTTACCATCAATGAGCTGTGAAGAGATGTTCTAGGAATGGGGGGGGGGGGGGGGCTATTTCTTCTACCAGGTGGCAATTAACCTACAGACTCCCAGTTTCCGTTTAGGCCAAAAGCCGCCCCCCGAACCCCTTCGCCGCTTAAATGTCATCATTAATTGGGGTGAAAAACGCGAAAAAAAAGAAGAATGTTTTAGAAAAAAAAAGACTTTTCTCCGAGACATTTCCCTCTTTCATTCCTCTTTCTGAGGGAAAATTCGATGGGCTTCAAGTTGAAGGGAAGAAAAGGGCTGGGGGTACCCATCCAGGCCCTTCATTAGCCTGCTTGCTCGGTATATATTCAAAATGAGCTCCCAATTTGTTATTAATGAACTGAAATAAATGGAGGCAACCACTAAATAAATTGGTCATTTCAACTTTGATCCCTCGGGGTTTCTCTTCCAGACAAATCATGAAAACCAAAATTTTAGGTTTCGAGAATGCTGTACATTTAGTCGAACTACACTCGACTCCAACATCCCATCTTTACCAGGATTTCGCAGGGAGGTGGTAACGAACTGGTTCGGGTCAGTCCTGGTTTGCGTAGAGGCGGGTCCGGGTGTCAAGATTGACATACCAATTATCCAGATTTGAAACAGGTACCTGTGTGCCTACAGGTAACAGGTACCTTCTATCAATAGATGAATCGGGTGAAAATAGCATACTTTTTGACATTAACATGAGCTACACATGCAGCCATAGCACCTTTCATAATTATATTATTTACATATTTATTTAAAATATATACCATAAGACTACAGGGGAGAAACGAGGTACCTCGCTTTTTCCAAAATTTTAAGGAGAGCAGTTTACCTTGGAACCTTTCAGTACTCTTTAAATGAGTCAAGTTGGAAAAGAAAGAAAATTCTTTGTGTAATGTAGAATGTGATGCATTTTTCAAATTTGAAAAAATAACGTAAAGTAAGGCGATAAAATGGCGGTGAAGTTTCAAATGTCCAGCTACGCACGGAAAAAAGAGGTACTTATCTTAGTGTTTTGCGGGTCTGCGATTATCCTACTTACTAGTTGTTGAAATAAACCGAGGTTTAAGCGCAAAATTAACTTGAAAGGTTAAAAAAAGGGGGGTTTTAACTGTTTAACAATGGTAAACATATGGGAAAAACATACCGTACTCTCTCATTGATCAACACAGTTTCTGTAACCCACAAATCAGGAAAAGCCACTGTCGTGGTATCCTCCCAGAACCACTCCTTGTATCATCATTAAGACCTCATAACAAACCATGGAACAAGGTGGCAGACGCAGGAGGTCCCAGGAACTTGGTGGGGAGTATGGAGGATGGAGGGAGATAGCCACAGGGGCTATAAAATCTCGACTCCTTCGCCTTCCAGCTCATTCTACGCTCTCCTCTAGTCGCTGACTACTCTGTCTCACCTCACTCCTCATCTCTTTCCTCAACCTAAAAGATCCCGGGCATGGTGGTAGCCTCCCAGCTATAACCAAACTGGGCAAAGCTTCCTAAAAGATCCTGGGCATGGTGGTAGACCTAATGCTATAACCAAACCAGGCACGCATCCAAAAAGATCCCGGGCATGGTGGTAGACTCAGCACTATAACCAAACCAGGCATGTTCCCGAAAAGATTCCGGGCATGGTGGTAGACTCTGTGCTATAACCAAATCGGGCAAACGCATCCAAAAAGATCCCGGGCATGGTGGTAGACTCAGCACTATAACCAAACCAGGCACGATCCCGAAAAGATTCCGGGCATGGGGGTAGACTCTGTGCTATAACCAAACCAGGCATAACCTACCCTAGCACCTCCAGTAGTGAATGTGCGTCACCTTGTACTCACTACAGCCACGTTACCTCATTTTTCCCCTGTACGCATATTCTTCAAATGCGGTTGAGAGCCGTTTAAACTCGTTTTTCTCCTGTTTTGAGATCCTACCTACTCATTTTTGGAGAGAGAACAATAACAACAAAAAACCGACTTCGTTTTTCCCCTGTGGTCATCGTATACCACATGCCTCAACACGGCCGTACATTTGTAGGGTTGTCGTGATACCCTCAGCCGTGATCCAATCACATAAATGATAGATTTAACCAATAAATACGGAGAAAGACGAGCTGTGCGACTCCTTGGGAAAACGACCAGAACGATCCCCTCCATTCGAATCCCCAACAACAGAACGGTCGAAACGGCCGTTAACAGACGCAGGACGAGGTGGAGGCATCTTTATGAACCGCCCGGCTCGCCCAGCTCCTCATTCGACTAACCGCACTCGTACCCACGACTTCTCGCTCACCTTACACCCTCTCTGTCTCCTACCCTTTCGCCTCCCTTCGCATCTGCTGTGGTGGTAACCGCGGGATGCTCCCTCATCTAGTGCCTGCCGTGGTGGGGGCGCTAGCATCCCTCTCCATACGCGTTCCCTGTGGTGATAACCATGTAATTCGACGAACTGTTATATATATCCTCCAAATATTCTTTTATCTCTCTTTCGTTACATATTTGTCTATCAACTATGAGCCCTGGGATGGCAACCTTCCAGTTACGCAGATTATGTAACTGTAATTGGCACAGCTGTGCTGTTCAATTTAATAAATAAATAAAAGTATCTACAGACGAATTACAGCAGTCAAGATACTTGTTACGCAATGGCACAGGAACAATTCGATAACGAACTGTAGTGACATTAAAATTAAATGGAATAATTCTAAATAGGACTGACAACTCCATGAACTACGGTGTACTTCAGTTCGTCATCTATCGTCATCTGTATTGGTACCTACGTGAAATCAACGAAGGACGTTCAAAATGTGAACAGATAGGAACAGGGAGGAAGCGGAGATAGATGCCCATCCGACGCAAATTAATGTTGACCTTATTCACTGGAAGTGCGACGGGAACAATACCGCACACATCCCGAACCAATAATACGGAGGTACACACTACCCATACAACATCGACACAACAGAAACCGAAATGATACATTCAAATTTGAACAGGCAACGCGATAACAAAAATATTAATTTCAAGACCGCAGATTAAATGAAGACACAAAAGAGAAGCGTGAAAGGAGCGACGGAACAAATCAACTTTTGTTGGATCCAAGAAATGTAAACTTTCATCTTTGAATAATTCCTAAGGGAAAATAAAAGTCTTCTTCGCGATACGGAGTTTTTTTCTACGTTAATTTGCACTCTGATTTACCACGTTTTGATTACTGTAAATGAGAGGGGTGGGTAACGGTGTAAGGCAATTTTTGTAGGATTTGAGATTATATTTTTCTTGTTTGTTTTTTTGTGATCTATGAATACAAATATTCGAAGGAAATGTAAAGAAGGAATATGACGTACGAGGTTCGTAAAGGTACTCAACTAGTTTTCCTTGCCCACAGAGCACAACGAAACGTAGACAATGCGAAAAAGCTGGGGATTAAATCGTCGCAACCTCACAGAGACAGCTTATGAGACAGTGAAATAAGACCTGGTGATGGAAAGTATTGCAGGAAAACTATAATAATTTTAACTGCTTTATTAGATGTCTAACTGAATCGCCCTAGGTTTGCATCCTCCGCTGCGAGCTTCAAAGGCAGGGTCCAAAAATCCACGAAACTTTCGGACTTTCATCAGATTTTTGCTTATTACTCCTAAAATATGCATCCTACAGAAAAGTTCGTTGTGCAAAAATTAATGACCAAAAAATTCTGCGTCGACTGACTACCCAAAACTTGTAATTTAACCCGGCAGTACGGCCGAAATCAATGGTCAAAAATGACCATTTTTTCCACGTCGCTGAAAAATTTTATGTAGTGGACTTTCCGTACCGTGGAAAAGGCTGTTCTAAAAAAACAAAGAAAAAAAACACCCGTATAGAATGAAAGTTGCAAAGCATCATTTTTTCGTAAAGCAAGCCCCTTACATGTCAAATTTGGTAAGTCTACAAACAGAAATGTAGTGAATGTAAATTTGACGCACATCCACTGCGAGCGGCGTCGAGGGGGGATGTGCCCTGTTTGGTTATGGGCGGACCACCACCATGCCCAGGATCTTTTTGGAAGCTTGCTCGGTTTGGTTATGAGCGAATCACCACCATGAGAGAGACGAGGTAAGGAGGAGAGAGAGTAGTCAGCGACTAGAGGAGAGCGTAGAATGGTTAAAAAGGTGAAGGAGGCGAGTATATGTAGTCTTGGGAGCTGTCTCCCTCCATCCTCCAGCTAGTGGAGGATGGTGGGGATATCTCCAGGCTGGCCCTCGGCTCTCCTGCGTCTTCAGTCCCCACTTCTATGTTTATTTGGCGAGATCATATTTCTACGTACAGAAATTGTGGTTCTGGGAGGATACCACGACAAGAAAATTAAAATTTTCCATTTTCTGTTATCCACAAATTTGACACGTTAAGAGCTTGCTGAACGCAGAATTTGGTGCTTTACAACTCTACACTATTTTTTGTTTTTTTTTCTTCATTTAGAACAGCCGTTTCGACGGTACGGACGTTCAAAGTCACTACATCAACTTCATCAGTGATGTTGGTAAAAACTGTCATTTCTTTACTAATGATTTGGGCCACACTACCGAGTCGAATTACAAGTTGTGGGTAGTCGATCGATGCAGAATTCGATGCTCTTTAATTTATGCAAGAGTAAATTTTTCTGTAAGACACGTTTCAGGAGTAACGAGCACCTATAGCTACTTGAGTATCTATCTCTACTCAGTGGATGGGATTTGGAATTTTTAAAAACCTTCCTCTTCCTACTGTATAGATAGGTACGTGTTTTTAACCTCAGCTTCAATATTTGACGCGAATATCAACCTAATTTCTTCATTTACATAGTGAACAAAATTGTTATACTGTGAAAAGGCCTAAATTGAATGACGAAGGTGACCGCTTCAAAGTAAACCGCTGTAGCAGCATCTGAACGAGTACAAAATATACGACATTACATCGCAGTCCGCAAACATTTGACAGCTGAATGTGAGAACGTCATGAATAAGAGGAATAATCCAAATATTGAAGGAATGCGATTTGTTCAGCTGGCAGGTCTGCAAACATTTCAAGTAAGCAGTGAAGGTAACTCGAGGTTGAGAAATGGAATAAACGCGCATTACGCTTCATAACTAACGTGAAAATCGAACTACGTGGAACTACAGTATAGTTCGACGTTCAAAAAACACTTTGAAAGAGCTAACATGAACTATCAGAAGTTGGATACCCTCATTCGGTTGAGTTTTATTCACCAGACAAACACTAACTAATCGTTGTCCGTCTGTATTCCTGAGCTATAAAATGTAGTTTTATAAACCCGAAAATGTATGTATTTGTACTCAACATTCTATACACAGTTTTGAAACAAAAAGTGATATAAATGAAAATGAACATTCGTCAAGGCAGTGGATACAAACATCCAACCGTTCAATTCGCAGTCGTGTTTACTTTTGTTTTGGCTCGTAAATATGTAACATGATCGTAAATTTCCCGTACACACCAGAATTACCATCGCTCCATCAAAGAATATGTCTACGACATACCAAATTGATGAGGATGAGTACCGCGAGTCCCAGAGAAACCGTTATATCGTGGAAAAAAGCGTTTCACATAAAATCGAATTTTCTACTCTTTTCACCGTTTAATTGGACGGCAAAAAAGACGCGCAAGCGACGAAAGTCAATTTTTGAGAGAACGCGATCAGTTTTTGGAGATCTACGCCCACAATTTACAGTTGTTTTCGGATTAGATAGGTGAAAGTTCGTATCTAGGGTTTTTTCGACGTTCTCTTTGGGATATTGTCAAGAACTTCCAAGAATGAGCCGAAGTATCTTTCCCGAGCTTATATGGTTATTGCAAAACACAGAATGAACAAAAATCTTATATTCATGCTAAAATACCAAGCCATTTGTCGCTTAACTAGTAAAAGAAATTTTTCATAGAACGATCAGTTGAAATGCAATATATATCCAGTTAAACGCCAATTTGTCGCTTAAACGGGTTTTTGCAAAAATATTGAACACCAGGCCACCGGGAACTTGCCACTGCACACAAAAAATCGTCGCTTAATTCACAAAGTCGTAAGAGCCAGCTGAGTTTACGCAAATAACAGATGAACGACACAATGTGGTGGTTACCTGTTAATTGCAAAACTGGAGTTCCACATTATTTCTGTTTTTGGCGGTTACCTGCTTTTTGCAAATTGAAGCATAACCGATTAGGCGCATGACGTTCAACTGTTTTAATTTTATTAAGCGAAATATTAAGACATAAACTACAAAACTACTCAACATCGATAGATCTTGACGAGCTGAATCCAACCATACGAAAAATCAATTAGGCGTCCAATTTACCTTTTAACCCCATTTTAGGAATATTTATAACAACAACAAAAACTTATGGTTTATTATTCTGTGAAAAACAAACCTTTGTATTCGCTCAGCAACATTTTTTCACAAAATTCCTCAAAATTTGTTCTTTTACGTTTCAAGGTGCGCAGATTCCAAAAATGCGATGCCCGTCCGCTGTATCATGCTTCATTTTCGGTCTAAAAAATTCGTTCTTTCGCACACATGCTCCATTTGGGCCCCAGTTGTGTCCCGAAACTTTGCAGCCCGATCGGAATATACCCAGGGGTGTTCTGGGTGAAAAATTGGTATAAAACTAGCGTTTTATGGTGTTCTAATTGTCCATGTTTTTTAGGACAAGGCCTTTGGTCGATTTTGATCAAAGACTAGAAAACTGAGGTTCCAAGTTTCAGCGTTAAATTAAATTTTTGTCTAAAATCGTCGTTCTTCCGCACACAGTTTGTGTCCCCATTTGTGAAAACATTTGGGTCCTAGTTGTGCGCCAGGGGTGTTACGGGGGAAGGAATGGGTGTAAAAATTGGGGTTTTTCGAGGTTTTAGTGAATACTCGCTTGAGTGAAGAAGTGAGGTTGCAACAAAGGTTCAGCTCCCAAAATTCATTTCTTATGAGTCAAAAACCTGGGAAATTGTCTGAAATCACCATAAATTTGTATAATGACCTAAAAGTAGTATCAACAGGTGAATCAAGACAAATAAATGGCACTATCAATGATCAAAGATAATTTTGTAAAACAAAAGAAAGAAAAAAAGGCACAATTTGTGTTTTTCGGGGCCGAAATTGATGGAAACCAAAAAAAATAGTTATTTCAATTATTGCACATGACAGAAACAATAAATGAACCTTCTATGTGCAATAGAATAATAAACCCATGTGACCAGGACTTCGCAGCGTTTTTCACTATTGGAACAGACCCAACTGGTTTCCACATGAAATAGATGGTGGAAAGACTCAAATTCTGCGACGAATGAGGCCAATTCTTGCTCCTCCTCCTGTTATGTTGCAGCCATAATTTTTGGTATTTGTTTTACATTTAGTGAATTTTCGAAGTGATCTGGGTGTTTCTGTAAAGTGTTGTAGTACACTTCAAAAAAATCTCAAAAAATGATGGCTACGTAACTGGAGAGCAAGAATGGGGGTCTTTGACGCAGAATTTGATTCTCCTGATGTTCCTTCAAATCGAAAACCAGTTTGGTGGATTGCAATGGTCAAAAAAGTGAATTTTCGGAGTTTTCTTCAGTTGTTGGGAGTTGATGAGCGGTTTCAAGTATACGAACATGTGTTAGCTTCAGAATCAGCACGAAATTTCTTTCAAAATGGGCAGACTTATACTCGTGAAAACCTCATATTCGTCTCACCGAAGCCCCAGAGGCCATGGGAAGTTGACTTCACGCTCTGGTGACTTCCCTTTGGAGCTTGAAGGGATTCCCCACCGCTACAGCTGTAACACTGCAATGTCGGAGCGCCATGTCCTTCCAAACACCAACCTCCAGGACTTACCTGGATATGGAAGGGGGACTACACACTTCAACACCTGCCGGCCGCGGCATCTGCTCTGCCACCTCTTATGACCAAAGCGAAGGAATGCAGAGCACAGACCTGGGTGAGCTGACAGGTCGAACCAGTCGGTTCAAGAAAAAATAAATACAAAAAAAAAAAAAAATCCAGCCATGCAGCATGGCTTAAAGAGCAAATTTTCGAAGAAATATTCAGGGAAATTGAGAATTTAAATAACTGGTCATCTTACCAGAGCACTCATTACGGCACTTGTTGAGATCACAGTGGCACTTCGCGCAGAAAAATTATGTCAAAAAATCATTTTTGGGCGTTTCGAACCAAAAAATTGTAATTTTGATCACTCGATCCAGCCTGAACGTGCTGAAACTACTCGCAATCGATTCAGCGACCAAAAAACGCTGAAAGTCCTTGTCACATGGGTTTAGGTATTATTCTATTATTTTATTGGTCTACAGAAATGCTGGCTGTTTATTTATAGTTTCGTTCATGTAAAATATTGAAATAGCTATTTCTGATGGTTTCCACCAATTTTGGCCCCCAAAACTTGAATTAGGTACTACGCTCCTTTTTTTTCAAATTACCTTTGATCATTGATTGTACCATTTAATCGTCTTGATCCACGTGATGACACTTTTTCCAGTGCTATTATACCAATTGATGGTGATTTCAGGCGATTTCGCAGGTTTTTGACTCATAAAAAATCAATTTTAGGGGGCTGAACATCTGGTACAACCTCAATTATCCACTCCTTGGTCAAAATCGACTTCATATTCGGTCTTCTCGTCCCCAAAAACATGGAAAATGATACCTCAAAAGCTCATTTTACTACTATGTTACTAAAACACAAAAAGTACCTATTTTTATACACATTTTCACTCATAACTCCCCTGGATATATTCTGATCGGGCTGAAAAGTTTCGGGACACAATTAGGGCCCAAATGGAGCATGTGTGCGAAAGAACGATTTTTTTAGACCGAAAATGAAGCCTGTACACGTGATACGGCGGACGGACATTGCATTTTGGTTTATTATTCTGTGAATAATACACCTATGTATTCGCTCAGCAAAAAATTTTTATAACACCCCCTCAAAATTTTTTCTTTTCCGTTTCAAGGTGCGTAGATTCCAAAAATGCAATGTCCGTCCGCCGTCCGCCGTATCACGTGTACAGGCTTCATTTTCGGTCTAAAAAGGTCGTTCTTTCGCACACATGCTCCATTTGGGCCCTAGTTGTGTCCCGAAACTTTTCAGCCCGATCGGAATATACCCAGGGGTGTTATGAGTGAAAATGTGTATAAAAATAGTTACTTTTTGCGTTTTAACAACATGTTAGTAACATGAGCTTTCGAGGTATCTTTTTCCATGTTTTTGAGGACGAGAAGACTGAATATGAAGTCAATTTTGACCAAAGACGCGGAAATTGAGGTTTTACCAAAGGTTCAGCTCCCAAAATTGGTTTTTTATGAGTCAAAAACCTGGAAAACTGTCTGAAATCACCATCAATGTGTACAATAACATTGGAAAAAGTGTAAACAGGTGAATCAAGACCATTAAATGCCACTACCAATGATCAAAGATGATCTTAAAAAAAAAAAAAAAGCGTACCTATTTCATGTTTTGGGGGCCAAAATTGGTGGAAATCATCAGAAATAGCTATTTCAATCATTCCACATGAAAGAAACAATACATTTAACAGCCAACAAAAATCTCTAGAACTCCAATAGAATAATAAACCCATGTGACAAGGACTTTGCAGCGTTTTTGGAATCTACGCACCTTGAAACGGAAAAGAAAAATTTTTGAGGGGGTGTTATAAAATTTTTTTGCTGAGCGAATACATAGGTGTATTATTCACAGAATAATAAACCAAAAAAAAGATGGTAAACGACACCTCACACGCCTAAATAAAAAATATGCAATTGTTTTTGGATTTCGGATCACAATTCCGTTAACTTGGTAATCTGGAGGCGCTTAATCGGACTGGGATTAGTTGCAATCGAATCAGCGCCCCAAAAAACATTACTGACAACACCCCACATGCCTATGTTCCTGAAATCCTTTTTGTTTTGATTTTTAACCAAAAACAAGTAAATCTGGACGGCTCCGCACAGTGCGATCGGGCTGGGTAACGAACTCAATTACTCTTGCGGAGACGGATTTTTCTGCGCAAGAACGATTGTTTACCATGGAAGTAAAGGGACTTATCGTGCGGATTGATATATATATTATGTAAATAAATTACATTAATTATATACATATGTGTGTGTGTGTATATACAAAAAATTGAAAATCTAGAATTTTGCCCTCCGACGCATAAAACGGATTTTGGAGGGTTTTCCGGCGCAAAGAGAGCATCTCTGCAATTTTGGAACGAGCCAAATAGCTATATTTTCTTTGAAATTTCGCTGAAACGTTAACCTTACGTAGTTCCAAGGCATGTAGCAGATCTACGAGCGAATCTGTCTTGAGTATATAGATACCTACCAACTCAAAACCCTCAACCTCAGATAATGGGTACCTCCCACCTGCGGAGAATAATTTATTTAAAACGGACCATTTTGAACAAAAAACTCCAAATTAGCACATTTTTCGCCCACAAAATTGATTTATTATTTCAATGAATTGATTAGTTATTCTTAGCACACAAAAAATGTCATTAACTTTTTCAGTGCCTTACCTAATGTCGCGGAATAAAATTTTTATAGATAAAAAGACAGCTTGTCATTTCTGTTTAAATCAATTTTACTGAGTTTATGCCCGTAAACTCAGCTCGCGGGTGAGTTTTTAGGTATTAATTAAGGGAAGAACCAAATTTGAGTTTATAATTTCGTGCGCACGTATTCTTGACTATTAAAAATGATCACTTCTATCACAAGGTAGGTACCTACGTATTTAAACATCAAGTAGGTTTAGGAAACTTCCAATAAAGGCAAGATTCAATTTTAACTGGAATAACACCACGAGCACATGAAATATAAAATAAAAGCTCAACTTTTTTTTAATGCACCAGAAGAATGGTAACAAAAAAATATACACATCTAGGCTGTACCTATCAATTTAAATCTAATGGAAAAACAGGAGTTCATACCTACGAATCCCTAAACTATGTTTTTCATGGCGTTCATTGGGAAGGTTTTAGGCCGGTAGGTATAGTGTCCATTAATTTGAAGACTTGGGCTTTTGGGCTCAGGTTGAAATCCCAACCTCCTAGAAAATAGAATAGTTTGATCCTAACTTAGGTAGGTACCTCAAATCTGAAGTAGAGGTCGCCTAGTAAATATTCGTTGGTACGTATTAATCGAGATTGAAAAAAAGAGCCGAAATGTTGGCGGAAGTATTCCGAAGAACTGGCCGCCCAAGTAACACCGTAGTAAAGGAGTAAGTAGCGCCTGACAAGATTTCTTATCGCCTAATTTGTTGTAGGTATTTCCCTATATTTCTATCGAGCATGGATCCGATGTTGCTGAAATCAAAAGTTGTTACCTACAGCAAGATATCAACAAGTTACGCCCCCTTTGGGTTTCGACACTGACTAAACAATAACAAATCGAATGCAGCTGGGTATCTGAGAACGATAAGACCAGTGCACGGGATGGAATTCAAAAATCACAGTAAATATTCCTCACCTGATAAAACTGCAGTAGGTAGACATGTGATGCAAATGCACAGGAGCGCCCATACGAGTTTACGCTGCGAACAGGCCTGGCGTTGTCTCTCTTTTTCTTCCATTATTGCGTTTGCTGAGATCATGGAGTTCATATTGTTTAAACTATCAACTTCAACGACGATTCTAACTTATTTCTTGATAGCTATTGCACTGAACTGAAACACTTCGGTGAGTCACGAGCGAGCCCTCCTTTCTCCGAAAGGGCTGTCATCACACACAAAGAATTCTGTCGCTCGCGAACCCTAAGAAAAAGCCGCGATTTCCGGGTCTGTCGATGGGATTCGTGAAATCAGTCACCTTTCCGGGCTCATGACGAGCTCTGAGAAAGGCCTGCCTCAGGTTGAGCGTGTGTATTTGTGTTGTTTTTAAATGATTTTGAACGAATCCATTCATTCAGTGATAACGAAAAAACACGAGTTTTGAACAGAGTAACCGTGGCGACCGCCGCACGCCGCACCACAAAGGACTGAGGTCGGATTCCGTTACTCAAGAAACCTGTTTTCATGTGCGGCGCATGGCGTTCGGTTGGTGGGGGTTCGTTTCCGAGGGGAACCCGCGAGGCAGCGCCACCTTCCGGCGCCCTCGTCGGCGATCAACGAATCAACAGGTGGATGGACGGAGGATCGCCGGTTCGGGGCCGGTGACGGGTTTTATTTATTTATTTTTATTGATTTATTTATTTCTTATGTACATAGGAACTTTTGTCCCCTCATGGTGTACAAAAATACAATGCTAAATACCTATATGACACACTCAAATAAACAAAATTTTATAAATGAATAAGAAAAGTAAAACTTAAGTAATAATAAATTACATAAGAATACATGTTACATAATTGCATTAGAATTATGAAACAATGGTTTTTAATTAATACACGATTGTCTTAGGTTGAATGGATTTATAAAGTAAGAGAAATAGAACAGAATTGAGAATGTAAAGAAAGGAAAGAGAGAAAAGAAAATAATGAGAAGGAAGGGTTTTTCTAGGGTTTTCTACATATTTGTTCTCAATCAAATGATACTGGAATTCTGGAATCCATCAAACTAATGAAGAGGGACAAGGCAAATAATACGAAAGACCTGGGTGTCATTGAGTACCGCAAGGATCTGTCCTTGGGCCAACTTTGTTTCTGACACAAAATGACCTTTTTACTATGAACTTGAGGTGCAAATTTGTAGCTTTTGCTGATGATATAGCTATTGTGATGAATGAGAAAACCTGGGAGCTGCGCATTCTATCGCTGAAATGACTGTCTATGAAGTAGCCAAATGGTTTAGCACAAATAGTCTCACCATGAACCTTCGAAAACCAAGTACATTAGGTACATTCTCAATAAACAAAACAGGACTTCCAAATGACTCTAAACTCAAAGTGCACAAGGAAAACTGTGGCGTAGTAAGAAATTGATACGTAATTTCAGTGATACGTAATTTCTTGCCACATTTTTACTTTCAACCACCCTCATTTTTTAAAAATATTGCTTATTTTTGAAAACGAGCCTCTGAATATTAGGTTTTTTCCAAGAAAATTTTTTGACGAAAATTCCCCATTTGATTCCCAAAGATTTTAATCTTTAATTTACCTAAATCTTAAAAGATTTATTTGCTATTGATGACATTGAACCCCAGAAATCAATTCAATTCAATTTTTTATTCAGCAAATACTTTATACAACAAATATAATGATTTTTAGAGAGTCTATATACATAATAGGTACAAGTTCTAAACTTATGTTGGTTTATGAGCCTAAGGTCAGTGACCCGTCCAGGCTCGTCTCTTCCACCGCTATTTATTACTGCGTACGTATGTACCAGCAGTTTCATTGACAAAGCACACCGTACACCGTAACTGTTTGGAGAATGAGTTACATTGATCGAGAACCAACAGTATTTACAGGTTATTCCTAAGTAGTTAGTAAATACACTTAGGTAATGCTACGAAGGCTGATTTCTATTTTTATCCTAATTTAAACTTATTTATAACAACACTTTCGTTATTTTCAAGCTCAAAATATTCTAGAACTAGTTTTTTAAATTTTCCTGTTGATGTTGAAGTCTTAGTTAGGAGTGGTAACTGTTCAAATAGGGCTGGAGCTAGCCATGGAAATTGTAGTGTAGAAATCATTATGTGCCTGTGGTATCTGGAGGACATAGAAGTTGCCATTTGTTCGCGTCGGTCTAATCACCGCTTGCTTAGTAAATAAATGCAGGTGTTTATGTACGTGTAAAACAGTTCTGTGAATACAAGCCATTCTGGGAGTGAGAACACCGAAGTACGTTGAAGTACGTTTATGGGAATTAGTTGCAATTCTCAAAACGGTATTCATTGCGATGTTTATACTAGGTATTAAATGTTAACGCATAACTCCCCAGAAAATGATACCATAAGTTAAAATGCTATATACATGAGCATAATACACCATTTTAAGGTTTTCTTTCGTTAGCCAACTTCTCAGCACCAGAAAGTAGTGCATGGATTTTCTGATTTTATTCACTAATGCAGCTACATGATCCTTCCACTTGAGATGCTGATCCACGTGCACTCCTAGGTATTTTATTGTAGGTATTCAGCCTTTCTATTTCCATGCAGCTGCACAAATTTCTTATTACGTCTATAAATCTGACTGGCTATTGGTCGATCTATTTGACTGGCTATTGAGGGTGGTTGAAAGTAAAAATGAGCCAAGAAATGACATACCAGAGGGTCTATTCGCTAAAAGAGATAGTGAAAATAGATAATCTATTTTGAAAATCTCCTGCGAGAGTCTCCCTCGGGAGATAGTCTGTTCCAGTGTCTCCTAGGTTCGTCCATTTTACTGAATAGCTCTCAACATACAGACGGTTTTACTCGTGAATCGATAATGAGCATAGAAGATGAAAAGACATACATCATAATGACCAATATGGTAGCCAATGAACGAAGGATGATACACGATCACTATCAAACATACGAGAAAGAGAATCTTTCAAGAAAAGACACGTAATTAGGTGTCCCTCTGAAAGAGATCAAAAATGCCAAGATGGCCGCCAACTCTCTCTTGTTAGTGAATAACCCTGTCATGGATACTATAAAAACCTCTTCTGCCAAAAGAGAGTCGGACCGAAGGTTCTTTGGCTTAGTGAACAGGTCCCCAGGTCTATCTACCTGATTGGCGGAGGCGCAGCGAAGCTTTACCTAACCTGAACACTGACCTTTTGCTCTGTAATTGTGACTATTTTATAGTAATTAGGTAATTACTACCCTGGAATATGAATAGCATACTATATACCCCCTTATTTTCTTCCCCCACTCAAGTTGAACGTTGTCTCTAAATGTATTGTTTACAGCTAAAAGTACTCCTTCAATCCGAACTAATAAGCTAGTTCAGTGACAACCAGCCCCTGGACAGATCGTTAAGGCCTTAGGGGACCATTCATGGACTGGATTTTTCTCACATTTCTATACTTATGTTCTTCATTATGTACTAAATATGTTATTGAATAAAGAATGAATTTAAAAAGTTCTCTTCCTAGTGCTGGAATGGCTGACATTCAAGGTCCTCAGCCAACCTCCTACTCCCTCTGGCAATCCTAAAACCTCTGACGAATTGGTACACTCGTTGTTCATAAGTTATTATGGTTTTGGTTGGTCTCCACAACTATATTTGCGTACTGGCTGGCTGGAAATGTCCTAAGATAATTAGTTCTCTAAGATTTTTCAAAGTTCCAAGCAATTCTGACGTCACTGCACTCTTCATGCCGCACCGGGGCCAGCAGCCCTCTGACCATCGTGACGTCAGAAAGAGGAGCACCCGCAACTTCTTTTTATACTACTTTCCCAATTTTAAATGAAAGCAGATTCCATTCAGGAAACTTCGAGACCAACCGCACTGTCCTACAATGAACAGTTCTTTTTCTACGAGCTTTCGAAGTTTCCGGAACAAGTGACGTCATTGTACCCCGCCCGCCTGAGCGGGACTCCCTTGCCTAGTGTGACGTCACTTTGAAAGCTCATAGATTAAGAACTATTCATCTTAGGACAGTGCGGTAGGTGTCGAAGACCTCACAATGGAAACTAGTTTTATTTAAAAAATAAATTCATAAATGAAAATAATAATATAAACCACTTCTGTGAACCATGCGCATACCCTATTAGGTGAAACTTACTTGATCTACGGCTTTTTTAAGAGAAGCACGAGGTTAGGTATTGACCACAGAAAACAGTGATCCACTGAAGAGGTAGGTACTATCTAATATTTAAAGAGAAAAATAATAAAACCGTAGTGTAATAATTTTCTGGGTTTATAGAAAAGGAAAGTACATAACCACGTTCATCAAACAATATTTATATAGAGCATCATAATAGGTAGGTAACAAAATAGTAAACTCAGCGTAGATCGATTGCGGATATAAATAATAAAATAGGCAGGTAGGTACCTATAGTAACTTTAAAAAATCTAGAACGAACGAAGACTTATTATCATAGTAGTATCGAGGAGCATCTGTCCATAATCTAAAACAGTTTTGCATCGGTAGTCCATTTGAACACTTCTAAACGTACGAATTTTCGAAGATATCTAACATTACAACCAAGCAATTTGTAAAATTCAAAAACTGGGCACATTTCTGGGAGCCAACTGTATGCTTAGCGGAAAAATAAATTATACTAATATTAGCTCGTATTAATGTTTTCCAAAAGAGCCAATGGTCTTCTTTTACGTTTATGTTATATTCTGCATTATTATCAAGGGGAAATTCATAAATATTTGCCCTCTTTACCCTAAGGTCCTTTCTGGCGCGGTGCATACGGACATGATTTTTAGGTGTGGACGTAGAGTATTAGGAACCTGATGTATGGAATCGGGTAGGTTTCACGAGAAGGAGAGCAGACGTGAATCTGTGAGGGCGTCCAAGTAGTCCTTTCCCAAGTTCCGAGCGCTCAGGAACCTTCCGAGTTGGGTGACGGCCAATAGGAGAGGGTGAACGCTCACTTGCTCCGCATCTTCATGCCCGCTTGAAGGTACTGCAAACAGGTAACATGAAATGCTTATTATTAAAAACAATGAAGTTTCCATTAGCTATGAAACAGCGGTCGTGTCGTGTGGTGTAATATATGAGGAGGCCTGGCGCAAAACCGACACACATAAACCACAATGTTCGGCCTGCAGCAGACACGAAAGGGTCGGGACCATGGTGGTCCTCGCTAGAAGAGCCGTTCCATACCATTGTTTTAGTAACCGTTCCAAACCTATTAGTTTCTTCGTTCAGTAGCTGTTCCGCACTCCCGCTTCGAGTTATGCCCGCTAATTTTCAAATCAACTATTCAGTAAAACTGCTTCTTTTATACTGTTATGTAAGGTATAACTTGCCTTTTATACACTGCTATTTTTGAATAAATTAATACTTATATAATACCTTAATGAGCACAATGATTGCGGAATACATTTATTAGATGATATTAATGTCCTTTATCAAAAGGTTATTATTCACCATTCAAAGACTTTTCAAAATTCGTTTTCTGCTGGTTACGGTGGTCTATTTCGTTAAGCGAATTTCGGTATAAATGAGGCCCAAGGAGGGATTCAACTTCACTTCATGAACATCTACGTAGTGATCAATCATGTCTTTTCTGTTGACAGATTGGAAGATACACGAGGTGCATGTAAAAACGTTTTTAAAGTTCGGGACGGGCGTTCGCGACCGCAAATGGTAACGCTGCATATGCTGAACTATGCTGCGCCTATAATAAGTCCGTAGACCACAATGGTAGCATGAGAAAGTCTTATTCATTGAACTATAATACTATAATCTATAACTACTACATACCTAGGTATAATGAAGAAGTGGTAAGGATAGCTGGTGATAACAACGGTAACTACTATATAGGTTTAGGTATAATAAAGAAGTGGTAAGGATAGCTGCTAGCTGGTGATAACAAGAATCTGTGACAGAGTCGGAACGGTGAACGAAAGAACGGCTGGGGGGAGAACGTGGGAAGGGGGCGCGGAAGGACTTGTGAGGACCACCGCGGTCCCGACCCTTGGGACCCTTTCGTGCAGCAGATCCTGTGTTGAAACTAATTTCAAGTTTTCTCAGGCAGTATTTACTTAACTAGTTCTGGAGAAAAAAAAAATTTTAATTCACTACATTAGTTGGGACTATATTAGTTGGTCCCTTACAACAACCAATCATGACAATTCATCAAATTTAAAAAAAGATTTAAATTGAGCCAAAATTTAAAAAATAAATATGGCTTTTGTAGGGGCCTTTTTGGAAGGCTAATAAGTCATGAAATTCAATGAACGCAGTTATAACATGTAAAATGAGTGAGCAAACTTGTTTCTAAAGAATGTTGAAAAAAAGGGCGTCTAAACAGGGGTCCGGCTTTAGCCGTTCTTCGACGGCAGGTATTATAAAAACGTTTTTCGAGAAAGCTTCAGTATCAATGTTTTTTCTAAGTTCACATATTTAGGCTCGGCCCTTCTGAAGTGGCCGAGGCCTTGAAGTTCTCACAAATTATGCGGGAACAGGACAGGTCACGCTGGCCGGCTGCTGCTGTCCCATCCTGCGCCTATATGCACACAAGGCAGGACGTTCCTCAACTCTCTTTCCCCCACCACACCGTGCTCCCCTCGTTTCAAGCAAGGGTGTGAGGGTGAACGGGGGTAAGCCGTGCATGAACGTGGGGAACATAAACCTTGGAAGGTGGAGGGGGAACGTCTCGTGACAGGCACCGCCATTTTTCGCTTCGAGAGCGATCACGGCGTAACCCGTCCTGTGTCTACCCCATGCCGTGACCGCACCCCACCTAGTGTGCTTATCTCCATACAAATACACAGAAGCGAAAAAATACGACCCTTGTCCCACAGCTGTTTCCTGTCCTTTATGCTTTCGTTTTTACAGTTTTAGGCTATTTTCATTATTTTGAGGGGGGAAAAGCGGATTTATCTGTTTTTGACCAAGCTGAACACGAATCCATCGAAAAAAGTCCAGCGTGGAGACACATTACTTCCACGTTCTTCATAATAGTATGGACACAAGTTTGGCGCAGCCCATTTCGGCCTGACTTGAACTTTTGAGCCCATTTCGGTCAAAATCCGTAAGCTTGCATAGAAATCCCACTTTCTGACACCACACTAACGTCATTTAGCTAGTAAAACCTAGACATATTTTTGCTGTCAATTAGCCAAATCGAATCCGATCAACGCTCACATGATCTGGACATCCTAACGGACGTTTTGGCACCAACCGCACCAATTTTGGTCCATTTTTGCAGCAGTACGGGCTGTGTATGGGAAAAATGATAAAACCCGTCATAAGCCCCTTATTTTTTCTACCCAGAAAGTTCGTTCTCATCTCAAATTGAAGAGCTCAATGAGCTGAAAAAAGCCCAGAACGAACATCTGAAGAAGACCATATTTTGAGGAAGCTATGAACATTTGAAATTCAAACATATGTACCATGCATACATATACGAAGCGACATCAATTGGAAAATCGGCTAGAAACTCGTTTTAAGCACTTCTGAACAAGAGTCCATGATTTTCTCAAACACCTATTTTTGATGGTATCACCATACTTCAATTTCTATACAACAGGAATATGGAAGTAAAATGGAAGTGTCAGCTGCTTCAGGTAGTTGAGTGTGTCCACGAACCGCCAAAACTCACGACCCAACAGTCCAAATTGGCTCACATTTTGACGGTAGTTCGGGGTTAGGTCATCGTTGGTCCCACATGCACTGCACCTGACCATGTTTTTGTTCATTTCTAAACGTTTATTGATTCAGTTCATTCATCTACTTCCACTTCGCCCACTTATATATAATACAACTTGTAGTTTCAAAGGTTTACAGACTCAATGCAGATTCATCGTTCACAGATCAGCTACCTACTGAACTTTCCTTTTCCCCTTCTACGCACGGTCTGCACTAAGTAAGAAGAAGCACAGGCAGAACTAACCTTCCATAATAGGAACTCTACTGGATAATAATCCTGGTTTCCTTTTCTTCACCAGCACCTTCAATTCAACAGCTTCTATCTTCCGTAGAACCTGGAAAAAAGTTAAGGTGAAATTAGTTTCTTGTATGAATTATCAGGTTAGTATCAAAAAATAGAATAACCTTCGCTGACAGAATTTAGGGTGGATAATGTTGAATCCTATCTGGAAACACTATAATATTACTGCCATTTACTCACCAATGTGGATAGAATTCAACACTTTCAATTTTAAATTCAACATTTCCCTAATAGGAAACTACACCCCGCATGGGTAGAGAAGGACGCTCGCAGGCCGCAGCACATACCGGAGACGACCTGGAATTGCACATGCACATGCCAATGTGCCTACTCAGACATCTGGCGAAATCCTAATAGCCGAAGTACAGCACCTGAATCTGGCAGTCATTCTAGGACAGGCGGAGGACTCGGGCAGACGTACTACCACTAGAACGCTGTTTGGTGGTGCTCTGGATATCTGGACTCCATTTCAACTGACATTTTTGCTATTGGTTTCAATAATCCTCTATTGGCGCGACGGATTTACGTACTGTTACAAGTTCGTGCGTGTTACAAGAGTACTTCAGACTGTAAGTTGGTACTGTGCTGATTAACCAGCTGCAAAGAGATTAGAATACGGGACAGAGGGGGGTGTAACATGGAGGCGGAAGAAGGAACCAGACTCCGCTCTAAGCTCCGTATCTCAGGGGCACAGACCTGGATAGTCGATGGGACAGCGATGTCTACCAGTATCGATGTTTGAGCATCGATATATACTATCGATGGCTTATCGATAGACTATTGAAACATCAATTCGAGTAATTTAAAAAACTAAAATGCACTCAAGCCCTTGAAATTGATCAGCTCTGAATAAATGAAGTGATATTTCAGAAAAAAAGTCAGCATTATCCCACTCAAATTCGAATATTTGTTGGATTGCAGGAAGTCAGAGTTGAAATGAGTAACAGTGTTGGAGGTTACTCTCCCTGGGAGTAACCTCCAATTGGCTGATGGAGATGTTCCATCTCTACCCCTATTCTAATCTGTATGATCAGATGTTTACGCCATTGGGCTTTTACATGGTAGGGGTAGGTCAGCGGTTAGCATATTGTATTGTGGTGTAAAGTTTGCAAAAACAATTTAGTTAATCTTGTTAATCGCGTTAGTGTCTAGTAGGTCTAGTTGTGTTATTTGGTGACAAAGGGTATACTTCAGCAGGGCATCGAAGTCAGGTTTTTGTGTCCCCCATATTCCGTCAGACGTCTGGTCGTGGCTAGCGCCACCTGTTAGGCGACCCCCTCGTTTTACGATATATAATATTGGTCAAATCTCGAATCCTGGATGTTATTATTCCCCCTCAGACCGGATCGTTCCAATCCACCTTAACTGACGTTTACAGAAATCAACGTTTTCTAGATAGAATTCAACACTGCAATATGCTGAAGGAGAAAAGAAGATTTTTGTACTGAGATGGGTTTGATAATTCTACCGGATGTCCTAATGGCGTTTTTTTCTTCTTTTTTTGCATCCTCCTACGCAATATCAAGAAGTGGCTCTCGTTTCTTGTGAGCTTTCATCATTTTGGAAAATAGCGTTGCTAAATTGCGAGAAATCAGCGTATTGTTCTTAAAATAATTGTAATTACTACCAGCCACTTCAAAACACTTTGGGGTAATTTTTTCAAAACCTTGGGTGATGCTGAAATCTATTCCGGAAATGTGGAACTATTTGGAATATGCTGAGTTCTATCTGGAAAATGTTGAATTCTATTTGGAAAACGTGGAATTCTACTTGGAAATGCTATATTATACTGTGAGCAATGGACGGATGGCTTACCAATACTAGTTCGTAGGTATGTACAGGTTGCAGGGCGGGAGTGAACCTGTCCTGAAGGGTTTTGAGAGTCATCCCAGGCGTGCAGAGACATTGCCCCATCACGGAACCAAGCAGCCTATCCAAGACTTTGCGATTCAGTGTCCCGTCGACTCTGAACCAAGGGCGCAAGCTTATCTGCACAGGTACCATCGCACTATATCGAAACAGAACCAAATTAGTATTCACGAAAGTTGAAGATAACACAGAGTAGAAACACACAGTAGGAACTTACGAGAAGTCGAATTCGCTAAATTTATTCTCCTTGAGAGAAGCCCATCGCCGTTTCTTGCTCCTGAGCACCATGATGATGGATTCACTAGATTTGCCAGCAGCTTTTCCGGAAGGGCCATCTAAAGGTGAAGGGTCTGTCGACTCTCCTTCTTCTGGGGAAGGTTTTGGTTTACTGGAGGAGCCTTCAACACTGTTTGATTCTCCCTATAATATTAATTTGCATTGAAAAAATGCGCCAATGAAACCGGTATTTTTGTAACTTGAAAATAAATTTTTCTTATTTGAACAGGAGGAGGGAGAACCACAATTTTTACATTTTGGTTTAGTCTACCAAAATATATAGAAGCATTGCAACCACTTTTGGGAGGAAACGACCACAATGCTATCAGTGTAACTCGCCTCATCTTTAGAAGACTGAAGAGCATCTGGCGCCACTTGCTCGTCATCCGAGTCGTCTCCCAGGTGCAACACCAAGGATATGTTCGTGTTGGCCGTGTGCGGAATGGCTTCTCGCCTGGCACGCGGAATGTAATACGACCTCACCAGCCACGGTTTGCGGAACTTGTTGTGGATGAAGCGCAGGTGAACGTTGCCACTTTTCAAAATGAACTGCAAATTGATGAGAACGTCTAAGCATCTGTGTATTTCCTCTGATGGCCCCTGAATGGTATTCTGGAAACAAATAAGAAAGGAATCCATTATGTAATAGTGTAGTAATGGCTGCCATTTTTCCAGAGCATTACTCGTCCAGCTATGATTCTTCGATCAACCTAATATGGAGGTACTCACAATGATGTCCTTGTAAAGAGCGCCAACTTCCTTCTTAGTTTCAATAAAGTGAATCAGAGATTCCAACACCTGCCTATCAACCAAGTTCGCCAACCTCTCAACAACATCTGAGCTCTCAATTGTTTCATCCGGGAAAAGCGCAAGCCTGGAATAAATAGGATAACAGTCATGCAGTTGGTTTCAATACCACTGAAGCTAAGTTACTGGCGGTGAAGTGACTGATAGCGTATTGATAAGGTCACGCTGCAGTGAAAGTACGCACCTTTTGATGTCTCCAATTATTTCATCTCTTTTCTCATCACTGAGGATATGCTCTGTCAGTTTGTCTTCATCGATTTTAACTCGAATCTGAAACGAAAATCAATGTAAACAGGCCGATACTATAAAAATGGACGACTCTTGCTGAAGGTACTGTTCTTAGTTTGTCTTGGCAGTTCCATGAGGAGCCATACTCAACAATAAACAGTTCTTGGCTAAGTGAAATATCTTAGTATATCACATCAGACAAGCTAAGTTGACAAGACCGTGAAAATGACCTATCTTACAGTTTCAATGCAGTAGATATCCGAGGTTTTGAATCTACAGTGAGAATCAAGGAAAAAGTCTAACTGAGGTGCGATTACAAGAATAGGTACAGTTTGCCCGTGTGGGAAGTCTGTTTAGTGGTAGAGATAGTCAGTGGGTTGAAAAGAAACATGAAAGAGCAGGAGTGAGATGCTGAAACGTTTAGGCGTATGTTTAGCTGATTATAATCACACACGGCTTTACGACGTCGAGTTTGTTGTTTCGTAATTAATATCACGAAAAATACAGCAAACTGTTCACAATCAAACGGATCATCCAAATTAGGTGAAAATTCGGGAATATGTCGAGGGTCCTAATTAGGTTCAGCGACAATCAGAATTAATGAACGGGTGGGCGTTCGTGGGGCCGAAACGGCGTGTTACAGTAGATAGGGCGGTGGAAAAATCCATATCTAAGTAGGCCGGCATGCAGCTACTTAACTGCCGAATATTAGAGAGCTTATACTTTGGTGGCATTTTTATCGTGTCTGTGCATGCGTGTGTGGGAGGTAGGTATCAACCGCAAACAACGATCCTACTAAATCAAGGTCTTATGCAAATAGAAATTCAGCTATCTATACAGGTAAACAATAAACCGTTGTGTAATAATTTGCAGCGTTTCAACCCACTTTCCTTTTTTTTTTTTTGAAAATTCTGTTGTTTTTTTTTGTCGAAAAAAATTGCCAACTACTTACCGTTTATGGAACGTAAATTTATATTCCAACCTTTCCATCTGTTTATTGCCGCCAAATTTAAAACCATCAGGGAATTCACTTACCTTGCAAGGTTTCAGAACGAAGTAGTCGTGAGCATGCTGAATGCTCTTGTCCAAATACTCAACAGGCTCGTCTCTCATCATGTAAAGGGCCAAGCGGGAAGCGGTATTAGCTACACCAGACTTGTTGCTAAGGTTGAAAACATCAGGGAGAGGCCTACGGACAGACGTTTGAGAAAACTAAATGAGATTACACTGGTAGAATCGTTCGGGATATAAATTCCATTTCTGAGCCCATCACACCGCTGATGAAACATTTTGATACAGTACTAAGTGATGGCATCAGCACAGTGCATCACTGCGGCCACACAGAGCTACTGAGGAAATACAGGAAAACCTCGTTTATCTGGCCTTCTGGAGACCCGGATCAGATTTGTAGACATTTTGAGGCTCGGCCCCTCAGAAGTGGCCGGGGCCTTATAGTTTTGTTTTTACACTATTTAGAAAATTTTCACTATTTGGGGAGGGGGGGGGGGGCATTTCTGCGAGCCGCCACAACTCACGACCCAACGGGGTTAGGTCACAGCTGATCCCATGTGAATTTAGTCGCATTCGGATCAGTAGTAGAAACTGCGCATGCGCAAACGTGAAAAACGTCGTACCCACATAACTCACAACCCACTGGTCCAAACAAACCAACTTTCTTTAATCAGGTCCAATAGTCTCTACTGCTTCACATATATTTAGATAATTGTTCATACCCTATTAATACGGGGAATGTTGTCGCTTGTTAATTTCCCTTCGAACTACCCTAGAAAATATCCTACAAAATACTACCAACTACGAGCACGGACAACTAATCACACCCACTGTACCAAGGCCGAGCCAATGTAATCCATAGATTACTTACACTAGACCACATTTTTATTTACTGTTCACTTTACATAATAATTTTCCACTATGATAACAAGAAGGTAAAATTATAAGTATAAGTACGCCAAATATTCGCTTTTTAATTTGATTCACTGCACAGTTTCTGCACAAATTGTACCTAATATTTTTTAATATCTTGTAAACAATAGGTACCTACTATGTATTTTTGTTACAAAACATAGTTTTTTATCGTCTGCTTCTTCAAGGACTTTGCTTAGCTCATCACCCATATTACCAAGACTATCAGAATTTTCGACTGCCTTTGGTCCCAGTTAGTCCGAATAAACGAGGTTGTACCGTATGGAAGACTCAATTGTTAGACAGAAGCAGCAGAGATATCATCGATCTTGTCCAGTGCCTCACGAGTCTTTAAAATGGTAAAACCAGTGGAACGTACTTGTTTTCCGATTGTTCGTCCGATTTATTTTGTCCGAACTCGTCGTCTTCTCCGATCTCTTCATCACCTTCATTGATGGCTTTCGTATTCGAATTGATGACGGACAGCATTTCTTTGAATCTCTGCAATTGATAACAGGACGACATTATTGATCCAAAGACTTAAATCCAAGTAAGACAGTGTTAATAAGCCTTCTTCTAATCGGGTATGCGCGGGTCAATTTGTTAAGTGTATTCATGAAACAACCCCTTAGGTCCTCTAGAACACATGACAAGTTGTTGTTGGTTCGAAATTAATGAAGAAATATTAGTTGAAAATCAGATGAGTTCTGTGAGAAGACGAGCTTGAGCTGAGCTCGCTGTTGGTTCTACTCACATACTGAAAGACTAGGCTTAATGAACAATAAGTACATAGAGTAGGTACCTTCATGAATAAAGAGTAACTTTCTTGTTGTTCAGACAACCTGGGGTCCAGAATGATCAAGTGTTGAGGAAACTGTACATCGATCTCGATCTGAAAACATACGATGCAAAGAGATACGTGAAAGATCCATGACAATTAGGTTTGTTCGCAGTGATTCTCAGAATCGTTTCTGACTGTATAGTATCTATGACCGGCTGGATGGTTTCTTACAGTTGCCTAGGAATCCTACCCGCTCAGAAAAAATCAGTGCAAACGAACGTAATGAGGATATATGAACATAAGGCCAATTTTTTTATTAGTGTGGCCATGCAGTGATGTAATGAGGTTTGTTTGCAGTGACCAACTGACGGTTGTCTGATAGTCTGGACGGTTTCGGTTTCTCTAGGAGTCTGGAAACCATTAGAAAAAGCTCTTTGAGATTCGTTTGCACTGGCTTCTTCTGACGGTTAGCTGTCTCCTAGAAAACCATCTATGATCCAATGCCATCTTGATAAGCGTTTGATAATGGTGGGGAATGATAAGCTCTCGTCCGCCTGATTTTCTGTGGACTCGAATGACTATCAGAAAACTGGCTTTGGATAGTCATGGAAAACACTGCGAACAGCCGGTCAAGAGAGAATCACTGCAAACGGCCAAACGCCTTTCTGACAGTCAGATAACCGTCAGACGGCCACTGCGAACAGACCTAGTCGAGTTAGTATCAATTCCGATGTTCCCATGAGGCAAATGACAGAATTAACATCAGAATGGCCCAAGCAAAAGTTTTCACAAGATTATTTTTGTGGATAAATGAAACTTACGAAATTCACTGAGAACAGCTCGACAATGTTGGCGCATTCGCCACCAGTGCTAACTTGAACGTCGACTAGCGGTTTTTGGTTCTCGCAGGAGGAAGAGCTCGCTTCGAGTGACGCTGATTGCTTCTGCACCTCCAACTTGCTGAGCAGCTCTTGCAGGGCTGTGCGACACTCGGAGAAGATGTTGTACTGGTAACGGGTTTGAAGAATGTTGATGTAGCTGGAAAGCGAATCAGTCAAAACATGAAGACCATATTGAGCGGTTACCCATGGTTCTGGAATCGCTAATTATTTTCCGAATTTGCTTTCTGTGTTTGGTGATGAGGACAATCGAATGATGACTATCATCGATACTCAACCTACTGCTACGTCCTAATTGACAGCTTTTGTACCAGAAAATTCTATGAACGTTTCTCATTCGAAAGCCCTTAGCATTCAAACTGGGGGAATGTGGAGGTTATCCTAACTGTGGGTTTTCCCGGTAATCGCACAGATTATTTGCACGAACAAGCTTAGTTTGTTTTGGTAACGCACAGTGTTGCTTGTGCGGTTCGTCGTAGTTCAAGCAATATTGTGCAAGTGTGCTGTCCTCTTTCATAATTTCAGATGTAGATTAAGATTAGGACATAGGCCTAATTGACAGTGGACGTACGAAGCAAATTTGCATTTAATTCAATAAAATACTACCTGCTTCTGGAGCAACCACAGAATGCTCTTTTGGAACTGCTGCCATCAACTCCGAATAACGTCAGTCAACAATGTTACTAAAATTGTAAAGGCTGTCTGCGTTTTACATAATGTAGTAATTTATATATAAAGAAGGTCCCACACTTCAACTCAACACTGAAACTAATGAGACCAAACAGTATCCAACATTTGGCTTCATCTCATGAAAACAATCGAGCTTCAAGGGCTGCTACTGCCACAAGAGAGCTTGTGCGTATTTTTCTAACCATTTATTCAAACATTCTTGATATTTTCTCCCACTCCTCGTGAACCTTGTTGCGATTTTTTTGGATGCCAATGCACCTCCACTATTGAATTCTCTTCAAATGACATTGTCCACACACACGATAAAAAACAAACTGGTTTGTCTTCAGAAGTGCGACAAAAACTGCTCGCGTAAGTATACAAAATGGTGAGAGGACAACATACTTGCACGACGTTGCTTGAAATACAAATGACCGCACGAGCGAAACGGTGGGTTACCAAAACAAACCAAGCTCGTTCGTCCGAATAATCCGTGTGATTATCCCAGATGGAGAAACCCACCAATCAAGACCCTCTACATTCCTCCAGTCTGAATGCTAAGGTCTTTTACACGACAAAAATTCGTATGAATGTTCTCTCATGACAGCCATCAGTTAGGACATGAGCCTAGTACAGAACTGAAAGTATTGAAGAACTGAAGAAAGCAGAGGCCTCCACACTTCGCAAGAATGTCATCCAAATGAAGCAAGAATGAACAAGAGTGTGGAGGGGGGTATTGAACAGCCGCTAAAATCCTTTCACTCCGGTATGAAATACCCCCTCCAGACCGAGAACTGTGGAGACAAGAAGAGACGAGCAAGGCGAAAAGCCCCTTCACACACTCGTTCTCGCACATATGTCCCTTATGTTCCACGCATGAAATACCGCCTCTAGAACAAGAAAGCCAGAGATAAGAGGAGAATATAATCTCCACAGAACCATCTGAGAATGTGCGAGTACGAGAGTGTGGAGAGTATTCTCATCTCTTCTCGCCTCGTCTTGTCTCCAGCTTTCTCGTTCTAGAAGCGGTATTTCATGCCAGAGTCGAAGGTTTTTTTTAAGCAGCTGTTCCAGACCCCCTCCACACTCTCCCACCCTCTCGTCCTCCCTCCACCTGCTATCGTCACACAGAAGGGTTTTAGATGGGATGGCTTTCTCGGCTCACTGGAGGGAGAAAGACTCAAGAAGGTGAGAAGCATCTCCACTCTCGTTCTTGAACATTTGTCCCCTATGTTCCAGGCATGAAATACCGCCTCTAGAACAAGAAAGCCAGAGACAAGAGGAGAATATAATCTCAATACTCTCGTCCTCGCACACTCTCCGAAAGTTCTTGCTAGAGTGTGGAGCCAGCTTAAAGCCTATCTCGCGAGAACTATCCAAGAACATGCGAGAACGAGATGTGGAGAGTATTCTTGTCTCGTATCTTCTCGTGTCGTCTTGTCTCCAGCTTTCTCGTTCTAGATGCGGTATTTCATGCCCCAGAATGAAGAGGACGATGTGCAAGAACGAGTGTGTGGAGGGGCTTCTCGCCTTGCTCTTCTCGTCTTGTCTACACTGTCAGTGACTGTCGGTCTGGAGGCATGCCCAAATCAAAGGTTTTTTAGCAGCTGTTCGAGACCCACTCCACACCCTATCGTCCTCCCTCCACTGCTATCGTCACAAAGAAGGGTTCTTGACGGGATGGCTTTCTCGGCTCACTGAAGGCGAGAAGGAGCAACAACTCGAGAAGGCGAGAAGCATCTCCACACTCTCGTTCTCGCACATTTGTCCCACATGTTCCAGGCATGAAATACCACCTCTAGAACAAGAAAGCCAGAGACAAGACAAGAATATAATCTCCACCCTCTCGTTCTCGCAGATTCTCCAAAAGTTCTTGCTAGAGTGTGGAGCCAGCTTAAAGCCTATCTCGCGAGAACTATTCAAGAACGTGAGAGAATGAGAGTGTGGAGAGTATTCTTGTCTCGTATCTTCTCGCTTCGTCTTGTCTCCAGCTTTCTCGTTCTAGAGGAGTTATTTCATGCCCGGAATGAAGAGGACGATGTGCAAGAACGAGTGTGTGGAGAACCTTCTCACCTTGCTTGTCTCGTCTTGTCTCCACTGTCAGTGACTGTCGGTCTGGGGTCGATATTTCATGCCCAAGTCAAAGGGTTTTTTTAGCGGCTGTTCAAGACCCCCCTCCACACTGTCCCCACCCACTGGTTACAGAGGAGGGTTCTAGACAGGATGGCTTTCTCGGCCCACTGGAGGCGAGAACCACTCGAGAAGGTGAGAATATCTCTAACATTTGGGGGGACGTTCTCGCGAGAGTGTGGAGGCCTCGACTTTCATGCAGAAACCCTGAGACACCCCGTGAAGTTTCTTGCGAGTGTGGAGCAGGCTTCAGCGTGTACCTACACGGGGGCCATCCGGCAGACAAGGAGCGTTGTTCCCCAAATTTAGGAAATAACAATTGTAATGAACAAAAACCTCCGATGAATACGAAAGATGTGCATATACTTGGACTTACGTGATGGACAGTTGGTAAGGGGATGATGACAGAGGGAGACATCCACTGTTCGCGGTTTTCCACCTCTTGTACCTTTTGCGACAAGAAACGACTTGCATTGTGCGGCATCGCGCCATGACGGATCGCAGAAGTTTATCGGGATATTGCTGATATACGTAGAACAGCTGGTACGAGTAAGAGTTCTTGTCATACGCACTGCATAACGAGCTCTAAAAGCAACAACACAACTTTGCTGAAATAACGACTTTTTCCCAGGAGTACGCAATAGATGAGATTATCGGCACAACTATTGAATAGTGCCTGTACATCGCAACTTTGACAACGAGTTATTCTGCATAGGATGTCATAAAATGAAAGTTTAAAAAATATAAATTCAATTGGCATTAGCAAAAATAAAAAATAAATCTAGCAATAAATAGCAATAATAAAATAAAGCTATTATTATTAAGGAGATTCCTATGTAGAGAGAATTGTAATACTTACATGAATTACCACGTTTACAACTGAGCACATGATGTCAACGATGTTTTGGACTTCGGAAAACGATCCATACCGGAGGTTCAGATTTTTAGGTACAACAACTTTAAATGAACGCCTAAGGAACATAAACAGACGATAGTAAAATACAATTCCTAGCAGATTAAGAATCAGCTGAAGGTTCAAGTATGTGCATGTACCTACCCATAAAATAATCTCAATAGGATCATTGATTTAAGCTGATTTTTTCCTCAAGCCGTTTTGGTTTACTTGGTTTCAAAACATAAGATTATTTTTTGAATATTTTAGCTCAAGTAACTGTGAAAAGGACGTAGAGTGTGGGAGAAGGTGCTAATTGCGTAACATAAGGAATGAAATGCGAAATACAGATATCGGATGCTGAAAAAGCGCGGGTTCTACGCCTATGTCACAGCCGGGTTATGTGTGTGTGTGTGTGTGTGTGTGTGTGTGTGTGTGTGTGTGCGTGCGCGTGCGTAAAAGTGGTAAGTTATTATAGTATCCATGGGATCTAGGCAATAGAAGATCTAGGAACGCGGGAGCGTCCGGCCCGCCAAGAAAACCGAAAAACTCAAAGCGACCAAGAACAATGTTTACACGATAGAACAAGTAGGATTTTTTACCCTCCCGTAACTCAGCCCCCTCAGGGTCACTGGGGTTGAATTTCCGTACACCTTTTTTCGAGTGGCCCCTGAGTGAACCAATTTTCAACCCATAATCCGCCTGATGATCCCGACGGTTGAAAATTGGTTAAAAAATTGGGGTAAAAATACTAGGTACTTGTTCTATAGTGTAAACATTGTTCTTAGTCGCTTCAAGTTTTTCGGTTTTCTGGGAGGGCGGGACACTCCCACGTCCCTAGATGAGCTGAGACTTTTATTGCCTAGATCCCCATGATACCATAATAACTTACCACTTTTACACACGCACATACACACACATGTAGCCCGAGGATCATCAGGCGGATTTCGGAAGTTTGAAAATCGCTATTTTTCACGTTTTTCGACTTCTTCTTCCTCTTTGACAGGGCTACAGCCTCACAGACATCACGGAACGAGCTGAAATTTTGCACACACATTCGTTATGCTCCAAGGGCGTGCCTTTTGCGCAATTTGTCCAACTCCCCCCCCCCCCCCCCCATTCCCCTTTTAGGTGGCTATTAGGATAATTAGAGAGGGTTTTAAGAGCTGAATTTTTGCACACACACTCGTTATGCTCCAAGGAAGTGCCTTTTGTACCATTTGTCCCCCCCCCCCCCCACAATATGGTGGTGGTGGGCGGGGAAGATTAATTATAAAGGTTTTTTTCAAGAGCTGAAATTTTGCACGAGCACTATTTATACTTCCTTTTGTCCACCGCCTTTGGCCAACCATAAAGAGGGGGGGGGGGGGGATCAATTCGAGAGGGGTTTAAGAGCTGAAATTTTGCACACATTCAGTCTAACGTCACTTCATCATTCAAGAGTGTTCAATTAACGTTAGAGGAAAATTCAGCTACAATAATATTATTTCCATCTCGACGTTGTTTATTCCGTTTTAATTTGTCCTCGATAATCTACGCGTTTTTGTGTAGCTTGAGGAGGCAGTGAAATATCTCTACGTCACAGCCTACCTTTTTTCTAACTCCCAATTTCTATTTGCTGCTCTAATTATGTTAACCTTTTGTAGAGAACAGACCCAATTTTCGTTAACCCCAAGCAATAATACGTACTTATTCGGGGAAAAAAAAAGATTAAAAAAAAAGAAAGACGGGACCACCCCATTTACGAAAAACAAGCCTAAGTCTAGTCGATTCTCCCTTTTGCTGAATAAAACAAAACGAAATTTCACCGTTTTTGCGAATTTGTAATCATAGCGGTAATTTTTCATACTTGTACACACCACCGTAAATGATTTAGTAGCGCAAACAACAAACCTGAATTCTTCAACGGTGTCGGGGATGGACACATTCTCCAAGGTGGCTTCATCGGGGGACGTTATGTCTTTCAGTTTGACCAACAGGCATTTGACGAGGTCCGTGTAAATCTTATCATATTCTGCCTGACAGCATTTTGGACCTTTCCCTTGCGATTTCACCAACCTGTCCATTTTTTCGACGGCCATCTTCAAGAATAATATTACGTTGTATGATTATGTATTATAACAGTTGCGGTTATCGTTATTGTGTAAGTTGTAGGTGATAACAATATTAGTTGAATTTGTTAGAGTTACTCACACTGAATTTATCGGTTATATCAGGATCTTGCTTTATCTCTTCCAAACATAAATAAACACTATGTGCCGTGGACGGGTTTTTCATCATGTAGTGCATCCGGCGTTGACAGGCTCGAGAAGTTTTGTTTTGGCTGATCTGGTCAAAACAGAATCGCATTCGTATTAGGTATTTGTGTAAGGTATTACTTATACGTGCAGCGGCGGATCCGGAAGGTCCTGGGGGGGGGGGGGGGGGGGATTACCTTTTTACCCACAGGTATATAAAACGTTCAAATTTTGATTCTATAACTGGATAAATATAATTACCTATTACCGCCACTGCTATGTGGTCAATAAGAGTTATTTCCGTTACTGACCAGAATTTGGCAAAAAAAAGAAAAAAAAAAGAATTTTTAACCCACGAAAATTGCCCATTATGTATAAGTATTACGTTCACATTATGAGTAGGATAATACATATGCATATCATCGAAATTATTAAGAAGGTGGATTTATTATCCCCCCCCCCCCCCTTCCATCTACTTAGAGTAGAAAAACAGTTTAGTTTGCAAGTAATTATTTAATCCTACTAACAATAAACTGGTGTCTTCCCATCATACCGCACAATTGGATACAATGTAACCACATTGTGTAGAATCATTAAATGAATCACTAAGTCATTTATCACACACATCATTAGATAAATTAAATAATTAAATCATACAATCATTAAAATATTACATTTACAGATACCTATCCCCCCAAAAACAACCCTGTTGTAAACATTTGTCTGTCAAGAAACCTCGTCAGCTGCACACAGGATTGATAATTATCTACCCCCCTCCCCCAAGGCAGCATGGTTTTCAGCGCTGCTTGGCAGGCAGCTTCATCAGTAAAATCTCTGAAGCCCTGTCGTTTTTCTCAACAGACGGGACGCTGCCACGTCCTGTTAAAGACAAGTGTTTAAAAAGGCTGCTCTCTTGAGAGTTTGTTCTGATCAATTCCCTCAAGGCTTTTCCATTGCCAGGCCACCCTGGGATGTGGGAAGGGGGATGACAGGAAAAGTTATGTCTGACGATGGTTCATGTTCCACCAGACTGCACGAGGTGAGGCAGGTATCACTTCAATATAACCTACTTCAAGATATCTTCCAGTAATTGTAAACAAAACTGTTAGAAACTGAACTCACGGGGTAAGCAGCATGTAGTATTTCACGTACAACACAGAAATTCTTTGCTACATGACGTCTTGTATCAGCTGACATGTACAAAGATGCAACTTTACAAATTAGAAGCAGGTTATCTTCCATTGTCGACCAATCGACTCTCCTGTAACATAGTAAATCAGTGGTTATTGAGATCATGAGAACTAAACACATAACCGGTGTCTAGTCCGAAAGACTTACAATTTGACCATTCGACGCAACGCTTCCCTGTCTATTTGATCGTAATACGGCTTCCTTTCGGTTTTTTGTCCTTTAGGTTTCAAGAACCTCGTGATTTTCTTGTGTTTCGCCTTCTTTGAGATTTGAACTTCCTTCAAAGGTGAGGTCTTCGTTCGCTTGGCTCGAGGCGAAGCAGGTTCTGCACTGCTTGTCGATGCCACAGAGTCGTCGGCGTTAGGTTTTACCTTATTAGGAGCCACAAGCTTGATTTTCTTGATTTCCCCGGACGGCATGGATTCCCCCTTAGTAGTTTTTGAGAGGTCTCTCTTCTTAGCTAGTTTCCTGTTTGACTGCAGCAGAAAATAACCAATCACCCCATTAATAATTCATTATCATACATAACTTCACCTTAATTACACCATTGCACGATGCCTAAAGGTATTATCCTAAATGTTAAAAAGGTACCACTTACTCTTCGTGGAGCCATAACCTTGGAATTACTATGAGTTTCCATTCTGCCATCGTTTGTCCAATACCAATTGCGTTTCAAATGCCTGTGGAAGAATGGTTAGGTAGTAATATTTTCACAGAGACTGAATTTGAATAAATGCATTAACCGAAAGGAATACTAGAGAGAATTATAAGTTCTCTTCACTAACACAAACAGATCCGAGTCAAGTCCAGCGGCTCCGAGACGGTCTCCAGGCAAATATCCAGTATCTCTATCAATCGCTTCTTGCACTTCACGAGGTGCGATGGCTTCTACGAGTATTTTCTTTGTGAACACATACTCAATGACCACTGGTTTCCCAGACATCACGTTTCTGCATCCTTAAAAATAACTCAGATGTTATTGTGTTGTTATTCATAAACGCTTGCTTTAACTAATTTACTAGGTAGTCTAAGGAGGGTCAGGAGGGAGAAGTTGAGGCCTTGAATGATTAAGGTCGCTTCCACTTCTCCACATGGATCCTGGAGGCCTATTCCCTAAGTAAAAGAAATATCTCTTTTCGGTACGACTCTCTTTTGACAAAATATTTTTATAGTTTCCATGACAGGGTTATGCAGTAACTTCCAAAAGAGAGTTGGTGGCCATCTTTGCATTTTCTATCTCTTTCTGGGAGACACCCAATTAGGTGTATTTTCTTGAAACAGTCTCTTTCTCGTTTGTTTGATAGTGATATATCGTGTAGCATTCTTCGTTCATCCGCTATTATATCAGTCATTTTGACTGATATCGGTAAGTCGGTAAGTAAATTTTAAAGATAAGTCGATTGTTCATTAAAAATATAGACATATTATAGATTCTTGAGTAAAAAGTCCAAATACGGGTTGAGGTAGGCCACGGGAGCTATTCAGTAAAATAGAAGAACCCGGAAGACATTATAAGGGACTGACTCTCGAAGGAGACCATCTCTCCTGGGAGATTTTCAAAATAGATAATCTCTTTTCACTATCTCTTTTAGTGAATAGGCCCTCCGTTTGCTATCGACGCTGATCGGAAGTTCCCAAGTTGAGTTATTACCTCTCAACAGGGCACCCTAGGGCGTAGGATAAGAATGAATGAATGATTTTATTGAACCACCAGGGATAGGTTAGGGCCAAATGGCCCTCACTACCAGCTTCCCTGGATTGTTCTTAAAGTAAAGGCTCTTATATTCTTAAATAAATGATTTTTATATAAATCGTCAATAATTGGTGCTACATTAGTGTCAAATAGTTGTGACAAAGGCATCTATCAAACTAATACGGCCAAAAGGAAAAATATTAACAAACATAGCAAGACTCTAACTTCTTCATCACAATAAAGGAATTAGTACCATACTTGTAAAAAGTATAAAATATTTAATAATCCTCTAATAATTTCTTCATCAGCTTAGATTCAAGCACTAACATTTTTTTCTTCCGACTTGAAAGGGTCAAAATATTCATTATAAAACTTGGAACAAACAAATCGGAGAATAGCAGATTTCGATCCATGGGAGAACAACAACCAGTGTCCGACATCTCGAGGAGTTCAATTATTTTCCTCAAAAAGGATATGGGCTGCGTAGTTAACCTCATTAGTTTAACCTCATTTAGATGGGCTGCGGAGTTAACCTAATTTAGATTCATTGTTTTACTCATCCCCCACGATGTCTGATGATAGAGAGAGGGCATCTTCTCCGTTAAATGATCTATTAATTATTATTGCTGTTCTGTGGATATGTATCTGTAAAGTCTTAGCTCTGTTGAGAGTTCTCTTGTTGTGAACGTCTGACATAAAGCGAAACTCCTGAAAATGGTATCTTGGTTTCCTGAATTTCAAAATATTGAACACCATGGTTGCAATTTGTAATGGAGTTTAAATTGGGGTTAATTTTGGGATTATTACAGTATCCATGCTGCTATCTAGCTGTCTGCTAACCGATATTTTAGTTGGCATTGGTAATCGCCACAATCCGTTATTATTAAGAGTTGGATATGTAACCGTGTTAGAGCTGAAATTGATAAACCTGTCCCGAGGCAGTCAAATCCTCAGTAATCTCAGTCGTTAACTTCCCAACCATGGATAGTCTAATGATAGTAATTAAAAACTATTTTTACCTAGATTGGTATTCATGGCGAAGTTCCACAGGTCGTACCAATACTGTTCGACGTCTTCAAGGGTTTTGAACTCGTAGGACATGGCTTCATACGAGATGTCCTGGGATATGTGGTTGTAACCCGAACCAGACGGGGTGGTGTCCAACAAGGTCGCGTTGCGGTTAACATACACGAAATACTACAAAACAGAATACAATCCATCAATCAACTGGTATAAAAGATGTCACATTTAAGGAGAATCAGCCCGAAAAAAAAAATTGTTACGATCTTTTTTAGTTTAATATTATTCTCTACTCTAAACTCTTTCTTGAAAATTGAAAACCGGGAAAAGTGATGAGGAAATGATAGGTTTGTTCCAAGCACCATAACTGAGTTATCGAACCATACTTGAGTTTTTGAACCCGAACCAAAAAGGTGGGGATTTTTCTCAGTTCTCATCGTTTGGAACATCTGGAACTTGTGGATGGAAACACCGCAAGCGCTAGCGTAGCACCGTTCACAGTACGAGGATAACCATCCAATAATAACCTGGTACACACCACCACCACGCCACGCCAGCTTCCTAGTGTCCCTAAACTTTCACAGTGATTTTTGTTTCCAGCGCAAAGAATAACTTCAAAAGCAACAAAACACTACAAAGAACAGCTATACTTTGTGAAAACAGTTGAAAATAGAAAAAACGAATATCAGATGTTAGAGATTAGCGTGAGAGTTAGCAGAGAAATAAAATTGTAGGGAGGTTCCAGAAGGTTTCCTTCAGTTCGAGTTAGAAAACTCGTCCCTGTCGGGTTCCAAAAACTTCTTGAACTGAGTGCAGAAAATTTCTACGCCCGTGGCGGTGGGAACACGGTGCGGGAATTGAGTTATAGAAGTGAAGCTGCTTTTACTGATGAAGTGATTCTGTGCCGAATACATTAAAAAACTCGCCCCGCTTGGAACAAAGCTGATGATTCGGACGCAATAAACAACTATAACCTTGGAAAACTTTCCTTTATTCTTCTTCTTGATTTATTTAGAATGCCAAGTTTGATGTTCTTCAATAAGAAGCGTTTTTCTCTAAACATTTTCTAATGGTCATGTACCTTTTCTGCAGTACCTTTTCGACCAATTTTGATTATTTTTGTTTTACTTTGTTTGTACGCTGATGCATCGCTAGACGGGGGGAGAGGGGGGATTTTGCAGTTAGAAAAATGTCAAACACGAAAACCCTGAATTTTTATTTCATGGAAAAAGATATATGATAACAGGGTTGAAAACTGAAAAGGCCGGGTCTGTCGATAACACTGAGACAAAAAAAATCATTCAATTTGGGTGAGTAGTTATGTAGAAAAAGGTCCAGAAACGGGAAAAAGTAGTTTGGGTACTCATAGTGACGTGCCTAAATGATCAATTTTTATTTTTTTGTTCTGTTTTGTTCAAATGTTTGTTAACATCGGAACTACCAATATATTGCCACTATGGCAAATTTTAATTTTCTACTGCGTTTTAAGCATGGCAGAGGCGTTTGAAAAAAACACTGTTAGACCGACAGGCGATTTCTGCCTAAGGGACAAATGAAAGAAGTTTCAAAATGAATATTTCATGCTCGATTCCAAAGGTTCCTTGCTGAAAATAATGACTGGCAACCCTCAAAATGTGTCATTTCACGTGTGTGGCAATAGATTATGATAAATGACTTACTTGATCCTTTTCTTTCAGCTTCTGTGGCCCAACTTGAACCAGACCCATGAAAGCTAATTTGGTTATGAGCTCACTGATGGAGAAAATGTATCTGCAATGGATAAAATGATGTATTAAAGTCAGCGTACACCAGTGCCACAGCAGGGCGGGTCGCTAATCACATTATCGGCGTGTCGGGGCCGCAACACATTTATATATGCACACTTCTAAACATGTTGCCGCAACGAGAATAAATGTCCTTTCTTCGGTAGCATATGGAATCAAGATACATTTTGTTTATGGAGTTAAGTGAAAAAAAGTTTATGCTGAATCCACCCACTGGTCGCAGGTTATTAGGGCACTGTTGGCGCACCTATCGCTCATTTCATCTCATTAACAGATTTTATTTATTTAAAAAATCAGTGCACGAAAGGTGTAATGCCTTATGGTAGTGTGCACGTTACAAAAATTACATGTACCTATATAAACAGTGACGGTGGACTATTATATAAAATTACGGTTTTGTAAGCAAACAAACAAAAACAACAAAAAAGATGGCTTTAGAATCCCGCAATTTTATTCATCGTGATCAAAAGGGATATTGTAGTTTCAAACGTACTTTCTGTGGATGGTCAGAGTGTTCGAAAGATCCACAGGTAAATTTTTCACGAGGTAATATTTCTTGATTGGGTGGTTCAGGTAGTCCATGAGTCCAGGGATTTCGTAAGGAACGTTGACCATGGCCAGGAACAAGACGAGCGGCAGGCGGAGGAGAAGGTCGCTCACTAAAAACCAACCTTTCACGTAACCTGTGAAACACGAGAGAGAAAAATTCGGACAAATGAAATCAGTTCAAAGCAAACATGGGCTCGATGTATGAGTTTTCCAAATTTATATTGGCCTGACACGTTAGGCAGATTCACGGGTAGACAGAACACGGCAGCTGCCTATTGGTGGGGCATATCTATTTTGTGAATCAGGCGTTAGGATGTATTTTCCACACGCAGCCTTGCTCCAGTTTAAACTGGCCGGTAGTGAAGTATTAATTGTCATATGTTTGCATCGTATCTAGGAACCCGTTTGAATTTACAATTTCACCTTTTCTACAATAATTATTATTCAGTTTGATTCCGACTAATAAAGCCTACTATTTAGTAAAACATTCTTACGGTTTATACTACAATTTATTGGTCGGAATCTATTGTTGACAATGGAACGCGTAATCCGGCCTCCAGTGTTGCATCTGAAACCAGATGCTCCATCCGCTTCTACACTTTGGCGCCACTGGCATCAACGGTTCCGCAACTTCCTTCGCACTATGGAGGTTACCGAGGAAGAGAAGCTCTGCATCCTAATCAACTTTGTCTCCTCAGAAATCTTCGAGTACGTGGTCTTTCTCAAACATACAATGACGCTCTTAAAGAGACATTCGAGAAAACGCCAAACGAGGTAGTGGCCAGACACTTACTTTCTATTCGTGGCCAACAACCTAACGAGTCAGTTGATCGATACATGGATTCCCTTAAATCAATGAGTAGGTATTGTCAATTCAAGGCAGTTACGGCCGAGACGTACCGTGATGAGTGCATCCGTGATTCATTCATTCGCTGATTGCTCAACCATTCCATTCGCCAAAGATTACTCGAGAATAGAAGACTAACTTAGAGGAAGCACACTCGCAAGCGTGTGCCCTAAAACTGGCATGTATCCACGCGCAGAGATACTGTAAGCCTAGCCCAATGGTTAACGCTGTCTCAACTCCTATACAACCGACGAACGACTCCGCCAAAGTGGCTGATGAAGCGCCCCAAATTAATGCAGTAAGCACAAGATCATTATGCTATTTTTGGGGATACAAGAAGACGTTGCTGAACATACTGCCATGCTATGTGCACCCAAAGCTATGATCACAGAACAACATTGCAACACTGTAAGTACTACATGACTGTACCCACAATAATCTGGCATTGCGACCAGTATGGGTGGAAGGCTGCCTGATTTGGGGGAGCACGAGCGGTTCACTATTTGCCAGGAAATAGCCCTGAGAATGATTTTTGTCCTCGGAGAACACGTGAAGCTACCCAGCTCTTTCGTACACCATGGACCCCCCCCCCCCCCCCCACACAAGTATCCAGCACACCACAAGGACAGCCAACAGAATGTCTGTCAGGAAGCCTCAACCGCAAACATCATCACCGTCTTAAGGGGACGACCCTAAACGAATTTGTTGAAACCCACAATTACCCATCATTCGCTTATCGAATTGAGCATCCCAACTAGAGCCATGAAAGCAAAATGAATCGAGGACACTTCGACTAGAATAGGCGTCTCAAGCCACAATGGCGATCAAACACACAACCACCTTTACAACCAGTCCATTTACACTTGTTCCACTAGGAGCGCTGTATGTTGTTTTATTGGAGTGCATTATGGGAAATATCTTATCCAATCAGAGTGGATCGATCCAGCTGCAGCGTCGTTTTCAATATAAAGTACACACTTCGATCTCCAGGGAACGACAGGCTTATGAAATTGTTATTGCTTACTGTTACCTAATTATCCTTAACACTGTCATTAATCTATGGAGAAAGCCAATAAGTCTCAAACACTCTGTATAACCACAATTCAAACCCAACTTGTTATGCATCTATCATACACGATGAAATTATATTTACCAACATATTACACAAGGGTTTATTATTTTTCTGTATAGATACCACTTCTGTGTAAATCTGTTTGATCATAATAGGCCCTTTTATTCCTAATAAACTGAGTACCTTGGATTCGTGTTTGCGCAAGCCCAGTGGCTGTACTCATGACCCAATCGTTCTGCAATTCACAGGGGAGCATCTAGAAGCAACAACTTAACTACTTTTGGGCCAACAGCCAATCAGATGTCAATAGAACTCATAGGCCTTTTTTGCTGCATTTTTACTTTTAATCACCCCCATTTAAAAAATACCATTTGTTTTTTAATACGGGCTTCGAACTAATATTTTTCCGAGAGTTCTGAATTATATTTTTTTCAACAACAAAATCTGACGGAAATTCCCCATTTGGGGAATTGCCCCGGATTTCGCATGCGCAGAGGTCATTCCAGTGATAAGAGTTTTGAAATTCATAGGGGACCATGTAGGAGCTACACCCCAACCACCCACCGAATTCGAGCAAATTCGGGCCATTGATTCGTGTGAAATTGAGCACCTCGGATTCGTGACCACCAACGATCCGATCGCCCTGCAATTCATAGGGGGCCGCTTAGGGCCCAACCCACATGATCCCTGACAATTTCAGCAAAATCGGATTTGAACTGAGGAAGTTAAATGTGGGGCAAGGATTTGCAGACAGACAGACGAACAGACACCGAACCAAATTTGTTCAGAAAGCTCTAAAACGTAAAACGCGAGTGGAAATTTTGATTTTACAGACAAAAAAGTTTTCCTCTCAGAAATCAAAACAAAGCTTCTGCTACGCTGGTAGGATCGGAAGCAAAACATGTACAGGACTTGAGTACATACCGAGCTTGGGTGGGATGAGTTTTTGATGTTAGGCAGAGCTATGGGTTGAGGGAAGATAATGATGATACTGCTTTGTCTACACTGTTATGCCCTCCACATCCAATTTTAAACCTCTCCGACCCAATCACCAGAAGTGGGCCTACAGGCTGTTCTGTTTTCAAACCTCTGAGCAAAAGCAATCCTACGGGTTGGTCGAAGGCACTTCAGATGGCACACGCGTTGAATGGATGGCTGAATGTTGATTGAAAACTCCTCAAGTTTACCGTGGGAATGTGGTATGGCTCTTATTCATTTGCAGAGCAAGCTCTCCACATCAACGATTCTTTTGCCATTCATATCCATTTTTAAACCTCTCCGACCCAATCACCTGGAGTGGGCCTACAGGCTGTTCTGTTTTCAAACCTCTGAGCAAACGTAATCCACAGGGTTGGTCGAAGGCACTTCAGATGGCACACGCGTTGAATGGATGGCTGAATGTTGATTGAAAACTCCTCAAGTTTACCGTGGGAATGTGGTATGGCTCTTATTCATTTGCAGAGCAAGCTCTCCACATCAACGATTCTTTTGCCATTCATATCCATTTTTAAACCTCTCCGACCCATTCACCTGGAGTGGGCCTACAGGCTGTTCTGTTTTCAAACCTCTGAGCAAAAGCAATCCTACGGGTTGGTCGAAGGCACTTCAGATGGCACACGCATTGAATGGATGGCTGAATGTTGATTGAAAACTCCTCAAGTTTACCGTGGGAATGTGGTATGGCTCTTATTCATTTGCAGAGCAAGCTCTCCACATCAACGATTCTTTTGCCATTCATATCCATTTTTAAACCTCTCCGACCCAATCACCTGGAGTGGGCCTACAGGCTGTTGTTTTCAAACCTCTGAGCAAAAGCAATCCTACGGGTTGGTTGAAGGCACTTCAGATGGCACACGCGTTGAATGGATGGCTGAATGTTGATTGAAAACTCCTCAAGTTTACCGTGGGAATGTGGTATGGCTCTTATTCATTTGCAGAGCAAGCTCTCAACATCAACGATTCTTTGGCCATTCATATCCATTTTTAAACCTCTCCGACCCAATCACCTGGAGTGGGCCTACAGGCTGTTCTGTTTTCAAACCTCTGAGCAAACGTAATCCACAGGGTTGGTCGAAGGCACTTCAGGCGGCACACGCGTTGAATGGATGGCTGAATGATGGCTGAAAACTCCTCAAGCTTACCATGGGAATGTGGTATGTCTCTTATTCATTTGCAGAGCAAGCTCTCCACATCAACGATTCTTATGCAATTCATATCCATTTTTAAACCTCTCCGACCCAACCACCTGGACTGGGCCTACAGGCTGTTCTGTTTTCAAACCTTTGAGCAAAAGCAATCCTACGGGTTGGTCGAAGGCACTTCAGATGGCACACGCGTTGAATGGACGGCTGAATGATGGCTGAAACTCATCAAGCTTACCGTGGGAATGTGGTATGGCTCTTATTCATTTGCAGAGCAAGCTCTCCACATCAACGATTCTTGTGCAATTCATATCCATTTTTAAACCTCTCTGACCCAATCACCTCTACTTAAACACAGCAAAAACCGAAAAAACCAACGGGAACTGAAAAGGGAACGTCGGATGACTCGAGGACTTGAAACTCCATCGTAGTCGCGAAGGCTGCGTCATTTAAAGATCCCGTCCTATAAACGGAGGCAGAGATCGTTCAGGAATGAACGCTGTGCAGAACACGAGACGCCAGAATGTGTATGGGAAAATTGGGACATTTGATGAAATTTTCTTTGATTTACCCTCTGAAAAGCAAAGATTCACTCTTCGATGATTTGAAAGAGCACTACGAATGATTTAAAAGATCCTTCTGTACTGTACTGGGTGATTTCTACCTTAAGTTTGAAATAATCATCAAAGAATTATTACGGTACGAATAACCGAATGATACGGTGAGTGTAGGACTTGTATTTCAATGAAAGTACAGAGAGTAGTGTGTTAAATCTTCATCGGTGCAGTCGAGTTATTGAAGGGCTGTTGGATGGGGAGGACCTGATGGTTTTCTAGAGAAAAGTCCCACTCAAGAGCACTGCCAGACGTCTTGGTCAGACGTATTTCATAAACAACTTCCGCTTTCGGATTACATACCCGAGCACGTCCCTTATTTTCAATGACACTTCTTGAGGCACTGGAACATTGTAGCACTAAATTGTACAAAACAGCAAATTTGCATCAAGTTGATAAGGAAGCAGAAATGAATGAATATCAAAGACACCTGCTAAGTACCAACATAAATGCTCGGAAAACAGGACAGAGAGATGATAAAAACGTAGAAAATTATTACACAACGGTTTATTATTCAACTGTATGGATGCCCCTTCTGCGAAGATCACTGTTTTCAGTGTTCGACACCTGAATTAGTTGGGTCTTTTTTTTTAAGTTGAACAACACACAAAGAAACAAATGGCACCAGAGTGGAAATTTATATAACGCTTGGCAATTGCAGTTACATAATATGAATTTTCCCACTGCCCCCTCTCCGCCATCACCAGTAACACGCCATTTCCGAACCCCACAAACCCCCTCAGTCACTTTCGAAATTCTGATGGTCGCTGAACCTAAGAAGGGCCTTCGACATATTCCGAAATTGTCACCTAATTTAACTCCGAGCTTCGCGAACCAACCCAACACCAAATGAGACCAACAAACCAAATTCCATTAATTTTGGTTCGCCGTAAGGGAGGAAAGTGCCAAGTATGGCGGACGGACTGAAAATATTTGATTCCATTTTCGGATTCTAAGTACCTTGAAACGCAAACTATCGAATTTTGAGGGGTTACATTTTTTCCCACGCTCGATTTCAAAGGTTCAGTATTGACAATTATGAACCAAATTAAGTACCGATACTTCACAGCTTCTCGTCCATGTGCGCAGACACAAAGGCAATAACTGTTGTAATTTCGATGAAATTAAGAAGGAATTATTATACCGTACAGCAAACTCCAAAAATAGCATAAACATCAGCTGAAGAGAACTTGAACTATGTATAGTGAGGATCTCGCACTAGTGCATACTTACATAGAATTCCTACAGCGAACAGACACCATTTGTATTAAATGAATATCATTAAAATTTGTTACATAAAACGGAGTTATGCATATGGCAATAAGACAGACAATAAATCCAAGTATTGCCTCTCCACGAAGTCAGGCTTCACAGGGACAGACAAACCCTAGTATCGGGTTTGCATTCATATGTGACATCTGAATGCAAACGGAGTGTGGAATTTCTTGTAAAACCGATAACTAGGCTCCTCTATCTTGGAACACCAGTAAAACGGCCTTCGGCCAATTGATTGAGTCTCCTTCAACAGTACCTCGATAGATCTGACGTCAGCAGGCACCTAACCACCACCAGACAGCGGTGTACAATCGCAGGCTCTACGGGGAATCTACAGGTTGGTTGAGGCCGCCCCTCAGGGCCAGGACGAGATGCAGAGTCGATCCACCCGTCACCTTGCTTTCCTCCACTGTTTTGGTGTCAGTCAGCTGCTTCCCGCCAAATATGAGGCGCTGCTGCGCCGGCGGCACGCCCTCTTTCTCTTCAACCCGCTCTTTTATCCTGTAAACCGTGTCGCTCGCGTCCACATCCACCTCTATCGCCTTCCCCGTGTACGTCATTACTCTAATCAGCATCTCTCCTTGCCCCCTCTGTGACGTGTACTTGAGTGATAAATTCAATACAACCTAATTTTGTGTTAAGGTGATGCATTGCTAATCACCAAGAAATAGTAGGTATACAATGATTTTACAGGCATAATATCAACACACCATGGATACAACATGGTATTTTATGTTTTTGAAGAATTCAAAGTGATAGCGACACTTTTTATAAAATGAAGATTGATCTATTGGCTTTTTTTCTGGAAGAAGCCACAACCCAAAAAAAAAGTTTCACAAGTATCTCATAGAGGCAAACCTATTTCATATAGGTACATTTTCTCCGTTTCGCGAAAAAACATTGAATCATGGACATGTTTTTGGACGCACTAACTGACAGTACCGTACTGCATATTCACATTCAACAACGCGTTCGCCATAATTTTTGCCACAGAGGCGTTCACATGGCAGCCGAATTGTAACCGGAAACCTCAATAAGAATGTCGAATTCCAATATGGCTGAACAACCAAACAGGAGAGGTGTGTGCAGTAACCTCTGCACAGGTACGGCAATGGATCAGACAGCGGTGGAGATTTTGATATAGTATTCATGAAATTCTGTTGCAATAATCCATTTTGCGTTGGCCAATAGCATTGCAGAACGACTTGCCGTACAGGACTGCCGTCCGGAATTGCATCTCCATGTGAACCTAGCTTAACACATCTTGGTGTCGGTCGGAAATTTTAGACTGTCCCCCAGCCCAAAAACATATCCATGTTAACAAGGTCGTATCTGGTTTGGAAGTCAACCTAAATCGAGTTAGTGCCCCAGGACATCGAAGCTTCTTGGTTCACCACTTCCCATAAAAATTATGTAGTTACCTATTGTTTTACACTATTTTATGTAGGTACCTAAATAAATTGATCGTTATTCAAGTTGAGTAAATTTCTAAATTGTATACAGCCATAAATAATATGGTTACTTATTTGATTTCATGTGCGTAGCACTAAGGGGGGCCTCGGTCTTCCGCTACGTGAAATCTTGCAGCATACATACCTTTATGTTGAGGGAGAGGAGGCAAGAAAGTTTTCCAGTCGCCTGTAGTCGAGTACACAGGTGACATATCTTCTATCAGACTCAAATCTACGTTTTTGCTTTCCAAAAGGGCCTCAACCTCCTCACGTGAAGCCTTTTGCCCTTTGTGGCCGTACACCAAGTAGAAAATGAACGAGTGGAGGACTTGATTCTTCACGAATTTAGGCTTCAAACCGTAATTCCTTCCCGCTTTCTGCAACAACACGATAAAACATTTGAATTTCACAAAATCAAATCTAATCTTAAAATCGCCATATATTAAGTTCCGGAGGAATCCGTCGTCACTAGTCGGTCGAGTGCTGGAGGCGAGCGCTTTCGGTGTGAGGACATCACCATCAGGCCGTCGAGAGAATAATCGAGTCAGTTCGTCAGTGTGTCCCTATTTACGTGAACCACCTTTACGACCAAGGACGAACTGACCGACACTAACAAACGCATGATATTGCAACAACCACAACAGAAAGGGCGTAGACTTGACATAGTCGAGAACCTGGAAATATAAACCTCGGACGCATCATTGACAAAAACTTACTTGACTATACATTTGGCACAACACTTAAACTGCTCCACAAACTGACACCAACAGATGGACATGTTGAAGTTTCTGCTATAAATCATTAAATTTTAAACATTTGGCTTACAGTGTTCATATCTTCACAGAACACACTGACAACCCGACAGCCAAAATACAGACTTGACTTCATACACAACATACAACTGCACAAACGTAAACGACACCTACAAGACGGGCGAATGGCGTTTGGATGCACCTTGCGTCCAAACGTACCTGTAAGGGGTGTTTGTTTGGATGCACTGAATTCCTTCACTGAACGACCACCTTCGGGCGCACCTGCGTAAACACGCAAACATCACCATCATATATTTGGGTGCGATTTTCATTTGATTCAAGCACGGTCCAGGCAAATACAGAATGGTAAGGCAATGCAAAAACTACCTTGGAAGAAAAAGGAGATCGGAGGGTGGATATAACGCCTTTACAAGCCTCATGATGGAAGCCCCACAACAGGGCTACGCATTCAGCTATTGTGTTATCACTACTTATATACCTATTACCAACAGAGTAAGAATCCCAAATCTAGGTTTAATATCCTGCTGTTTCGCTATTAGAACAGCAAACTTGACGTTGTTTGTCAATGTAGAAACAGCAGAGTCGATTTCTGCAGTTTTTAGAGGAATGTTAATACTGGTAACTATATCGAGAGTGTTACTGAACAGTTCCAATCCATTCACCTGCTGTATTAAGATGTTCTTGAGAAGGTGGAATTTGTATCTGTTTACCGTTATTACTACAGGAAGGTGAGAGCTCTGTAACTACGACCGGGTAAATGGCAGGATGGAGATGGTTTTTCGTAATAGTCGAGAATGACGGACTGATGGCCCTGTTCAGAACAGAAGGTAGGTTCTAATGGATGAACGATCTCTGCCGTTCGGTCTGATTATTGTCGACAGCATCTGACCCCAAGTGTGGCGAACCAACACCGTTGTACAACATCAGAATTCGCTTTCTGGAACAAGTCGGAAATAAACAGCAAAAATGCAGATTCCACCAGACCGGCAACACTGGCAAAAACCCGGAAACGGTCGAAACAACCTTCTCCTCCACACTTAGGGCAAGATGAGGAGGAGAAGGTCCCTTTATACGGACCAGCCCTCAGGGCTGCAGCAGGCTGTCTGGTGGAAGCTGCCTAGCGTACACTATCCCCAAAAACGGCGTTTTACTATTCACCAAGCCCTAATCTCTCTTTGCAACCAAACTCACCTCCCTCAATATACTGACACTAGCTTATGCCTGTCTTAGCTGCAAGGTGACACTGCCCAATTTTTGAGGTTTTCCCTTCTCATCTCCCTCGTTCTCTTTCTTTCTCCCAGGCGACATTCTACCTACTAACTCTGCTTTATAGAGGGAAAACTAAATATGTAGGGTTACACCGAGGATTGGGAGAGTGCGACCCAGAAGGAACATGTTTCACATCAAAATCACCACAGATTATGAATTTTCAACCAAGACCTAGGTACTCCCCACAAGGCACCAACACACAACAAACAAAACCCTTATTTTATCTTAACTGATAGTTCAGTATTGCCATTATTTGTATAATACAAGACGTAGTTTATCGCAGAAATAAGTTAGTATAAACTCTACACCACATTTCAATTTAATATATAAGTACATTAAAATGTTATACGTAGTATACTCTTAATAATACGGATCGGACCCCCTACTAGTATAGTTGTTTTTAGTTAACTACCAATTAAAATAGGATCAGTCCTAAGCCCTTCCCATAAGACAGGAAAGACAAACAACCTCAAAACAAACCATCTTTCACTTCACTTCCTTTGTTCCTCAAACGCCAAAACACCTTTCACCTCCTTTCACTTCCCTCTCTCATCAAATAAACTGACGAACTGACTTGAGTATTCTCTCGACGGCCTGATGATGATGTTCTAACATCGAAAGCGCTCGCCACCAGTACTTGACTAGCTAGTGACAACGGATTCCGCGACGTAAATAAACCTAATAATTCTAAAAGGCTCATGACTCACATTATCATAGTTGCCAAGGTTGAACCCTTTGAGGGGGCTGGAACTCTTCGGTTCGTTCTTTTCCCTGACGACCGACAGCCTGCCTTCCCGTTGAATGGATTCCTTTGTTATGATCGGGAGTTTCATTTTAGCTTGTTCAATAGCCGAAATGATTTCGGAGTTGCCTGTAACAATGTGAAGGTACATTTAAACCTCTGAGGAGAAGACTGATTTTAAAAGATGCGAGAGGAAACGTCGAGCGTGAGCTCACTTGGTTCGACCGAGGGGTGGACGATGAAATGCAGAGTTTTTTCCCGCCCATGGCCTGTGAGTCTGACTTTCATGATTCGAATGTGACCATCTTTCATCAACTTGTCCAGAATCCGCATAACGGATTTCCTATCCACAGTGTACTTGTGGCCTTCGAGCTCTTCTTCCTCATTGATCATCTGAAACATTTGAATTTCTTGAAGACCTAGTTCCAAGACAAGCTTCAAATAATGGGGAATAACGGTTTCCCAAGGGGGATTAGGAAGCGCCCAACAACTGGTGTGAGCAGTTGTCTGCCTACTCCTCTAATCCAAGTAGCATACTAATCAAACGTTTTCCTGATGGGAATAAAGTTGGATATGTTAAACTCGCAAAGACGGCCAACAAACTGTACCTATGCCAGGGTCCAAGTTGTTGCTATTACACTTTCCGAGTTCTCTCCCAATAAGGCCTACCACTTTTTCAGTGGCCCAACTATACAAGAAAATGTAGGAAGGTAGTTTAACTAAGTATGTAAGACCCTAACTACATAATGTAAGAGGCAGTTACTAAGATACAGCAGCTAACTGCCATAAAACCTGGTAATAAGTCATTTTCCAAATTCCACTTCACGTTTCACCTACAAACAGATTTACAGAGGATTACAGAGCAGGCCAAGGCTCTCAAAGGGCCGTAGAGTCATCAAGAAGGAGAAGAAGAAGAAGAAGAAGAATATTCATTGGTCGATTACAAAGGTTTAAGGAAGAGCTTATTTTCATTTCTTTATTCTCACTGTATACGCCTTTCAGTAACAAATAACTGAAATATCAAAGTTTCGCCCTTATTACCCCACCGACTCTTGTTACCAGGTTTTACGGCACTTGTTAGCATTAAGTCAAATTATAACGATTTTATGGATGAGATTTTTAAACAATTACCCTTTGCAGTTTTTGTGGATCATGAATGACTTTATGGGCGTTGACAGCTTTGAGAATGAGTTGAGCTCGGCGTACGAGTCGGGCAGTGATCAGATTACCGCCTTCTTCATTGTCGCCGATCAATGAGTTGAAACTGTGGACACGAATTTTCATGATCATCTTGAGAAGGCTAAAGGCTTCGTTTGCGGTAAGTTACCACTTGTCAATGTGAACTACAGAAAAACATATGAAAAATGAAACTCACTTATTGGTTCTGGGAACGAATTCACTCATGCAGATCTGAGTGTCGATAGCGTCGATCTCTTCCTGGCTTGGGCGATCTTTAGGTTCTTTGGGAATGTTCTTGAAGAAGGACGGCTGTTATAACACAAAAGAGTCTTAGAACGAGACGATTTATGAATGAAAATCGATATATCGATGTATCGATATATTATCAAGATACTTCAGGTACTTACACCAACGTCTTCTTCAACCTTCAGTTTTTTAGGAGGAGGCTCATTGGCATCGACATTCCTAGAAAGTATCTTCAGCAATCTGTCTTTCTCAATCTCGAGTTCCGTCGCGATACTTTGGTCTGAATTTTCAAATTTTTTAATGAAATAACTGTTGAAAGAGAAGGAAGTGCGATTAGAAGGAGGTTTATTATGTCTGTGAAATACATACAATTTGTGAAGCTACGCATAAATTTGTACAGAGCCTTGGGCCCAAATTCATGTTGAGGTTGATTCGGGAGGCAAACTGCGAGATAGCATAAATGAACAGAAATAATGGGTCCCATCACACGGTGGATTGCCACAGGGAATCCACATCTGAGGATCACATATTCAAGATATCAATCCCTCAGCTGAAAAACACAAGGATGAGCCATCCTTCGAGCCACATTCATGTTGAGAACGGCCACATACTCGTAGATGTGACTTCGAAACGAATGATTCAATCGAATACCTGAACTCTTGCATTCGAGTACTACGAATGAATTCATTAATCGAATACCTCATTCGATTTTTCATACGAATCGCCCATCACTAATCGAAATTCGAAAACAAAGAAATGTTCCAAAGTTGAATTTACAGGTAGGTGATGTGATATCTATGAATAGGATCAGCGCTGACTGCAATGACTTACTGAGAAACTCTTTGCCTCCCTTTGTCCAACGAGGCTGTGCCGCAAATGCCTTTCTTGTGGAGGTAACGGCACAAGCCACGAGCATGCAAGTGGGAGATGCCGAGAACCTGGGTGACATCTGCCAGGCAGAGTCCCCGCGGGCCAGCCGTCTCTATTATTTCAATGCACTGTCGAACTATGCTGGTGCCAAGAGTGCGGTACTGGAAGTGGAGAAAACCTGGAAATTATTATGAGAGGAAACCGAATTATTGCAGAACATGTGAAATTCAACAGGTCCTCTTGTAAAAATGGTGGGAAATCGTAAACATATTGTTCCCAATGTTGTCTAACCATTGCCCGCCTCGTCCTCTTCGCCCTCTTCCTCTTCATCTTCATCGTTTTCTAGGAGTTTGAAGATTCTGATCGATTTCTCTCCTCCGCTCTTCATTTTCCATTCCTTCTGCTCTGCGTCTGGGTACAAACTCCTGTACGGAATCTGAAGGGAGGATTGATTAGGCAAATGCGAACCAAAATAGTATCAAAAGTTGTATCTGGGACTGGGATCACTTCAACTGATCTAATGTGAACCATACTTGTAGAACAAGTAGGAAAGTCAGACTGACGAATAAGGTTGGTAAATAGTAGTAGCATAGGCGCATTGTAGTATTAGCTGGGTTCATATTGACGGGTAATTCTTGTAGAGTGCAAAGGCCGTAAAGGTTTGCGTAAAGCGCGTAAAAACGTCAATCCATTCACATGGACAACAATAAATAAGGACGTAAAGTGCGTAATCGTCGAAATATAGCCTGTGCTCCGGCCTCCACCTGCGTAGAACCCCACAAGCGCGTAAATATCTTGACCTTTCGATCTCGGACACTCTGGTTCAAAAGTCGTTGCGTGTAAACAGCATACACCTGATAAGCCAATCAAATTCAATTACAGTACTCCCTCTGTAATCCGGCATCTCAGCTCTTCGGCACTCCCAGTAATCCGGCGTTTTGTATTCGAGTATGAGCTCAACACTTGATCTGACTTTGGGCTGGTGTCTGAATAAACAAAGCAATGACTCACGCCCCACTCACTCAAGTTTTAAGAAGTTTACAGGAACAAGTAATCAAAGTGTCTCTTAACAGTAAAAAGCAAAAGACAATATTGATGAGTATTTTCAGCCGTCTACTTCCAACGAATAACGTGAATTATATGATGTATTTTTCTACCTTCTTACATTGTACAGTACAATGTATGTAATTAAAACTGATTTTTCAGTGATAACTGTGTTTTTCTCGATATTTCCCAGTAATCCGGCATTTTCGGTAATCCGGCAGTGCTATGGTCTGATATCTGCCGGATTACAGAGGGAGTACTGTACTCGTTTTACGTCGACTACACGTCAATGTGAACCCAGCTTTACATTCAACCTCATTTTACTTACCAGCTCGGATTTGAACATTTTGGGGTGCCTCATTATCATCTTCTTTATATCTATTGTCGCACCGAACATGTCTGTAACACTTTTGTACAGAACGAATTTCTGGGGATGTGCCCTCACAAAAGCAGCAACCTTATCTGCATCCGTAATGAATTTAGTTTTGATTACTGCAGCGTACTTCGGCAAGTGAATTATCAACCCTGTTACGTTCGCTTTGGCGCTTTTCAGGAAAAACACCTGGAAAATAAGATGCAGCGCATTGGGAAAGTTTGCTTAGTTTATAAATCCAGGCCAAACTCAAATGACGAAGATTGTCCTACTAGACGTTATGGTTCGTTTCGACACAAATTTCAAACATTAACTCCTCATTATTTTTTAACGTACATCCAAATCCAAAATCTCATAAAAATGTTTGCATGAGTAAAAACTTGCGCAAAATGTGCAAAAAAAACAACGCAAAAACCAATTTTTTGTGTGTGCTACATGTAATATATGATACTGGGGTATTTTTCGCGTCGTGTAACGATGTCAAGTTTTCGATTCTCTATCCTATCTGGATAAATGGGCCAAAAACTTAATGAACATTTTGAAAAATATTAAACTTCAACTGTTTTTCTTAGGTATAAATCTCATTTTTTACTGCAGATGTGGGATCTACGTGGAATTTGATGAATAAATGAAATGACCCATCATTCCCATTTTTATTTTACCCGTAAGTTTATTATTCTACTCAAGAAAGGACAAACTACATTTTCGTCGAAATTTCATGATCCAAAATTTTCAGGTAATTTTTCGGTCAACTTTTTTTTTACAGGATGGTGTGAAAACAAAAACTAATTTCACCACGTGACTCAGAGCGAAAACATACCCCAAAATATGTATCACGTGCAGTGACTGAATAGGCATTAAAAAAACATCGTTTTTTCCGTTATGCTAACGATATTTTATAGCCGTTATGATGCCATTCCAAGTTGCAGAATTGCACTGCAGGAAACGTATAAGACACGAGTACATATACCATTGCTACTGTGAATGATAAATACCTGTTGTTTGATGAGTTTGTGTTTGCTAAGGTATTTCTTGTAGTAATACAGCGTTTTGGAATCTTCAGTGATCGACTGAAGACCCGTTTTGCCTTGAGTCACCTCTCCGTGCTGCCTGCTCCGACCCACCCTCTCCAGGAAGCAAAACTGCTTGATGTTCATTTCGCAAAGCTGATTGGAGTGGGATTCTATCAGAGCCTGCAATCTGGTCTTTTGATCCGCGACTACCACCAGCCTGCTGCCCCATCTGAAACGTGACGTTCATGAAAAAATACACGAAGCGTTTCCAACGAGAAAACCACATCAAGTTGGTAAATGTTACTTTGCACCACCAAATTCTCTTTTTTGTTTATTTGTAAATACTTATAGTACGTTCAATTTAGCATGACAGCACAAACGACAATGAAATCGAGCCTGCATATCACCCATGACATGTGGGGATGCCTACCATACTGACTGCTGAGCCTAAGGTTAGCATGTGATGTAACATGTAATTGTAATGTTACATGTAATATAACACGTGATATAACATGTAAGGGCCATGAATATACACGGATGCATGTAAATTATATTTAATAATTAAGAAAAAAAAAGGTTGTTATCATGGTGTAATTTGTCTGGTGTAATACGTCCAAATAGTAAACTTGTCAGTTTTTCGGTTTCGTCGGTTGCTTTTGAAAACGACGAACTCTAAATGAAAATAAAACTGACGAATTGCAACTATGGAGATTGAAGCTGAAGCCAGTATGTTGTCCAAGAAGCATTTTCGGCAAATAAAGTCAAAGGTCTCCATAAGTAAGTATGCAATTGGGGTATACTAACCCACGATGCCATGACGCTTTAGCATTCTGTTTACATGCTCTCACTCTAAATTGAATGTACTATAGTTATAATACAACATAATTATACACGCAGGTATACAAAATAATAATGCATGTTGTACATACATTGCATACAACCTATATATATGTTGTATACAACATATATAGGTAACTATAAGAAATGCGCATTTAGCATAAAAATATGTTATGGACAATAGAAGCTATGAGCATAATTTTCAGTCGTATTCATTTATTATTATTTTTTTTTTATTGTTAGAGAACAGCTTCAAAGTCGTAAAAGAGGTTCTCCAAAAAATTTAGTGCTCCTAGATTTTTTAAGAATAAAATAAAATGATAGAGATGTTTGAAAAAAGGCGCATTAGGTCATATGAACTGCTGAAGCATCTGATTGGTCGGAGTGAACCACACTGTGAACTTGCGAACCCTCAACATGCTACCGGGTTTACAGTATCCATACAAACAAAACGTTGAGGAAACTAAGACAAAAGGCACATAAAAAACGGAAGCGGGAATTTCAATGAACTCACCCCTCACGTGAAAGTTACTGTTAACGCTAGATTTAACCCAATCAGTTGATGGCGTTAAAGTATCCATGAGCTCAGGGAGGACGTCATCCGACTTTCTTGTGTGATGACGTATGAACCGCACCTCCAGGCCCCGGCGAAACAAAAGCCAGGCTTCAAACCAACACATTTCCTATTGCCAATTTCTAACTCGGTTTTTTCAACAGTTTTACCAGATGATTATGTATTAGGGCTACTAAAATAACATAACTCATGAAGTTTCTTAAATTTTTATTTTCCATGCGCATTGCGCAGTGCTGAACTCATGGAATATCTGCTGACACAGCAGCAGAAACATAAAAGACGGCCTCACATAACGAGCAAGTCAATCTTCGTCCGTCTTCCATCCGGGAACGTTACTCCGCCGGTTTTCCTGTGTATTTTCCCCAGTAACTGTGAAATAAATCTTTGTGTTTTTTAAAATTATCTCCTTATTCCCAAACGATATGTTATGCATCGTGGATAGAGTAGGTGTTGGTAGCTACTATATTTTATCAGAACTACAATGCAAACGATAACTAATAACAGAACCTGCTCACTCATCTTGCCAAGTTTCAGGTCAACGGCATCAACCAAATGTCCGTTGAACCTGCCATGGAATTTGAACAGTACAACTGTGGGAAAATGAACAATCGGACGTTTCCACAGGTGTACTGTTCAAATTCCATGGCAGGTTCAACGGAATTATTATCGAAAAATTAGATTTTTCATGATTTTTCCTAATCGTTTAAGCTTTCAGTTACTACCACACTTTCACATTTCCCACCATTTGGGCACAGCTGACCATGATAATGGTTAATAAAGATCGCCTATGTAGGTGGGTAACTGTAGATTCCTAGTTCACCTCAGGTAGTGCTGAGTATAATTTTGGGTAGCCATAAGGATTTCTTAGGAAAAAAGAAGTTATTAGGGAGTGGTATTGAGATTAAGGTTTGTGAAGTAGCTTTGCTATTCGTGAAAAATTATGTGTTGGAAATGATTTGCTTTGTTTTATAGATAAATTAATGAACGAAACACATAAGTTCGTCTAGGAGGAAATGCCTTAAAGGTTGGTATAAGTCTTTAATTGTAGTGCGACTAAAGGCTCGATATTGTATTCGTTGATAATCTCCACCTATTCCCGAATAGCGAAATCCCAAATATTTCATCGACAATCAAAGAACCCCAAACTGGACAAACACACATCAAATTTCTTTATTTGAATTAAATACCAATGGGATGTTCCAGTAAGTCTAAAAATATGATGATTTTCGGAATATTTTAGTTCGAGTATCTGTGAAAACGACGACGAGTGTGGGATATGGTTCTGTAATACAAGGAAGGAAATGCGAAATAAAGATATCAGATGTTGAAAAAGCGCGGGTCCCATGTCTTTCGCACGGGCAGGCTACATGTACGTGTGCATGTGTAAAAGCGGTAAGGCAATATAGTATCCATAGGTATCTCGACGATCAATGTCTCCGCTCATCCAGTCTAATGTTATCTAAAGTGGTTGTTAAGTTAGAGGAAACTTCAGCTTTTATAATATTTCCATTTCGATCTTGTTTATTCTGTTTTAATTTGTCCCCCCATACTTGGTACGTGTTTGGGGCAAGGATATTTAACATCTCCCTCAACTTTAATTTTCACTGAAATCTCATACATCATACTTTTTATTTTATTTTATTTTATTCTTCCCCTATAATCTCCAGTTGACATACTTTCATTTCATACACACCACACAACACAATCTTCCACACTCACCCATACTACTTGCCCAAAATATCCTTGCCCCCTTCCTCCACTCGCATCGTCACCCTCGTGACACTTGTCAGAACCACCACCCTGACATCTGAGAGAAGGCTTCACCAAGGCAGGTTTTTCCATTGGGCCGAAGACGCCGGCAGCCAAAATAATCCTTCTGAAATTGTTGTAAGTTTTTTGTCTGTTGATCTTCAAATTTCTGCCCTCTGTTACCAAATTTCATATATTATATCACCAACAGTGTTTTCCCGTTTCCAAGTTTGCACACACACACACACACACACACACACACACACACACACACACACACACACACACACACACACATATATGAAATTTAAAAAAAATAATGGCTGGAATGCTTCACTGTAAACCTAATTCAGGCACTTACGCCTCTTGAGCGAACTGGAGCGAGACACCTCGAACCTGCGATGTAATATCCTTTCTTTGGTTGTAGAGAGGACAAGATCCTAGGTTTCCATCAGCCTCAATAGGGAAATGAGGATACGTGTAACAGTTAAGTGGCAGTTCCTAAAAGCAAAATATATACCTACGTAGGCATTAAGGGTATAATTTATTCAGCCACGCTTAAAGATATTTAAATCAGCATTCAGAACGTCGTACACAAATACACATAGAAATTATGATTTCGTTAAATAGATACGTAATAAAAATGGCAAGCACAAATGGCTATATTTTATTACTACAAGATTATACATACATGAGGGGAGGGGGGGGGGGATAGCCAAATTTCTTGAAATGACACATTTATGTAACCCAGGAAGAGGGAAATCGTAGAACAACTGTATGGCAATGAACAGCTGAACAGGTAAGCTCATTTCAAAGCTTTCAACAGGGCTTCAAGGGATTGCTCTGAGGATTTGTCGTCACCAACGTGTCGCTGCATGTTCAATGTCTCCAAAATTTTCTTGGTGCTCATAAACTTGTTAATCGTCAGTTTGGGGGTTAACCGTTTGAGCCATTCAATCACTTTAAGACCAAACCGCATGTGCTCCAGTGTGAACTCCACAACGGCCCAGGGGCAGGAATCTTGAGCGAGTTGTTCCAGTTGCTCAATCAGGCTGGTCAAGATAGCTCGCAACGACGTGCCGAAAACCGCATCTTTGAGGGCGGCATTGTAGAATTTAGGGAAATCGGACTGAGCTCGGGTAATGTCAGTTATGGTTCCAGTCGGAGAGCACTGTATGCATTCGATTCGAGGTGTGATCTTATACAGGTACGGAACGATTAGTTCTCTACGGTACATCACAAGATACTTCAACTGCCTCATGTCTTCTTTTATGAGACCAATAATGGCGGATTCCTCGTACATATGATCAGGCATCCACAGCTTCATCATGAGGTTCTTAGCAGTGATGGAATTCAAGAGAATATCAACAGACAGTTCCAAGTTTCCAAACAAATAAGCAGTTTTAAGAACGTGTTTCATTGAACGGAATGATGCAACTTTCATCGACATGTCTTCATACAGATCTAACAATACCAGGTACATGTTTTTACTTTCTGAAACAATAGTTTCACTGACCATTCGCTTCGTCCATGATCTCCAACCCAAAGCGTACAATAGCGCTTTCTTCTTCATTTCATTGATTTTAACTCTGACGCAAAATATGTCGACTTGATCAGGCATTCTATACAACTCAACGATGATTTGATGGTAGAAGTTGAACACTTCAAAGAAATCTTGAGGAGGAGGTTTGTCGAGCGAGAATTTGACAAAGACGTCCTCCATATCCTCGGTCCATAAGTGTTCGAAACGGCCCCACTGGTAGATGTACTGATCAACTGCATCCAGAACGTAGTTTATACATTCGTAAGTCTTCTGGAGCTCCTCGACAACCTCCTCAGATCCCAACAAGTCTTCAGCGAAGCTGTAAGAGTGAGTGTTTTTGGTTTTACCCTTCTTTTTCAGAACAGGCACTTTAGCGCAAGTGCCATCAAACCATCGAGGGAGTTTGTGCTGGTAACGGATGATTTTTTCAGCGGCCGAGTGCAGCTGCAGGTTCACCACTTTGAGCTCCGGCGTGCAACAAACAGAGGGTTCGACAATTGAAGCAGTGACAAAGAATCTCACTCTGAACTCCCCCATTACGAATTTCCTGAATATTTGGTAGTTGGCTTTCACCATGGTTACCATTTTCCGGAACAACGTTTTTTCAACGCACCGATAGTATGTGATCATGTACTCGCACTTACCAGTTCGCTGTTGGAACAGCAACGTCTCCAATTTCCGCAGCTTCTGAGGAATTAGTTTGTACAGTTTGCATAGGCGGGCTTGAGTGTGCGAAATATTCTTATTGAGAATATTGAAGAATTCCTTGACGCAGTAGGACTTCACAACAGGCAACCTGTAGAAATTCAACCTTCCGATAGTGTGTAAAGTGCTTTTGATGGATCCCTCTACTTCAGCCATGAGGATTTCTACAATAGCGAGAGTGTTCATTTGCACAATGAGCTCCCTACACTGCTTTGTTATGTTCAATGTCCGCAAACCACAAAAATTCAATCCTTGACAGATGTTCCGTTCCACAGGCCTGATATACTTTTTCAAAGCCATCAACTTGGCGTTCGAAAATTTCCCAATGATCCCTTTGTACATCGTAACTATTTCAAGTATATCGTGCTTGTTTCTATCAAAATTATTGAAAGCAAATGCCAGTGTTTCTGATGGCAGCATAAAACCAAACTCTTCCAATGTTTCTATGTCTCGACAAGCGACATAAGTGAAAGGTTCTTTATTCGCTTGGATCGTATATCCGTGCTCCCTTAGGATGTCACCACCAATAAAATTGATCCAATTACTTCTATTCAACGAGTGCTTGCAGCCTGTGTATATACCAGGGACGGTCTTTCTGATTTCGTCTTCATAATCCAGAGCATGCATCACTTTCTCACTTCCAGAACTCCCAAAATCAGCTTGCCTGATGGCTTCTTGGAGTTCTTTTTTAAATCGACCTTTCGTTGTTTTCGAGAAATTCTTCTGAACTTCGAGTATGTAATTGATTTCGTGATTGATTTTTTGCTCAGGCATGTCATCATCCGTCACCTCGTACAAAAACAACGACTGGTTGTCCCTCGTTCCATCTAACTGAATGTCCCCACGTATTCTGCTGCTAATCTCGTTGGGCCCAATTGATTGTCCCGGTTGACTCGACTCATTGATGAGTTTAGCTAAGTAAATATTGAACTTCTTTCTAAATAGGCCATCCCCTGCTTCTTCGTCAACGAATATATCATTCATGGGGTTATCATATTTCTCGACGACAGCTCTTCGGAGTTTGCGACGTTTCCCAACTCTGCTCAGTTCCGTGGCCAACCCGGACTTAGACATTTGATCAGCGTCTTTTTCAAAGCTGTGTTTCCGCGAAACATTATCATCGGCTTTCGGAGTTTTCCAATGTTTCGGATCGAAATTCAAATAATCAAAGTCACAATTGGGACACCTCACAGTAGTCGCATCACCTGCCCTCCCACAATCGCACAAGTTGGTACCACCACCCATCTTGGACGGAGGACGGGATTTACCAAGGTCATGGATCCCCTCATCCTTCTCTTTGCCGGATTTCGGTCTTATGTACTTCATTTTAGTACCGTTGAGCCACAAAACGAATGCCATTTCTTTGTAATTGTAAAGCTGATCAATGGGGCACTTGAACAAAACTTTGTACTTCTCAAGATCTTTCATTTCAATAGGTTCTTCACCAAGCTCCCCACTAGGGGCATCGTGGTCTTCGAGTTCCGGTGGAGGGTAATTCTCTTCACATTCACTGTCATCATCATTCAGCAAAACCTCCGCAGTTTTCTCTTGAAATTTCCGTTTCACTACATCCGGATCGCCTCCAGCAACCAAATAAACTTTTTCTTTGAACTGCTCTCTGATAGCAATGAATAGAGGAACATCGTCTGTTTTCACATAGTTGAGATCCACAACAGACTTCAAAAATTTCGAATCCCTGTCGACAAGAAACTGATTGACCTCTCCATCTGGATCATGGGAATTTTTCGACCAAGACTTTTCTGTAAGTAACTCACTTATTCGAGTAACAGAGCCAGAACTGGAGCAACAATCATACGGCTGGAAAAACGGACATCCTTCAAATACTTTCGACCTCTCGCGTCTGCGGACTATTTTTTCATCGTCATCTATGAAACGTTTCAAAATTTGCTCCAGCAAAAAATAAACATTAGCTTCAAGCCGTTCGTCATTCTGAGAACACATCCCAAGAGCTAATCTCGTGACAAAATTATAATTGAGCATGTACCTCTCTGTGTACCAGTTCTCTAGGTCTAATCCAAATTTGATCAGCAGGTTCTTCTTGTATGCATCTTCTTCATCTGTTTCCTCATCTTCGTCAGGCGAGGAAAAACTATGAAGACTACCCAATTTTTCGACCTGGTCATCGAAGAGATCAGTCAGAAACGGTCGGAACTGCGGTAAATATTTACACAGATTTTTCGTGGCGTAAGGGCATTCTTCTCTCGTAGGTCTGTGGTGATCGGCGTTCCAGTCGGCTAAGGGGAACTTCACGAAGAAGTCGGGGTCTAGAAACCCGTGACATCCATCGCCGTCTTCATCAGGTCCCAGTTCTTTTTCATACGCTAATTGAACGAGTTTTTTAGACACCACATTGTGAGTGTAATTAACAAACCTCTTTAACCACACTTTATAAAGTCCCACTTCGTAAGATGTGAAAATGTCAACACACCGGAGGTAATTGGTGATGATTTTCTCAAATACGTTAGACAAAACTGTACCTATGGAAAAAAGTATACTGAGATTTTTCTGTACGACGTAAAAAAGACACCTTGTCCACTGCATGCTTTTACTTGCCAGACCGAAACTTCTCATTGAGTCCTTGTGGTATGAAGCCTTCAAGAAAACCTCAAGTATAAGAAGAATCTCCTGGCTGAACTGCGGAGAGATGTCAAGTTCGCTGAAGATATCGCTGAAAAGATTGTCCATGTTGAACAGTTTGGTGCTGATTCTGAAATGTGTCAGGATGTTGGCGATGTTCCGAGTGCTTTTTGTCTTCTTTATGGCGTCCAAAATCAGCAGAGAGGCCTCTCTGTCGAATTCGGCGCAACGGTTCTGAAAATCCTGCACGAGCTCGACCCAAAGCGCCTTGTTGTCCACGTCCAGATAATCAAAACCTGGCGATATGATAGGATCTGTCAACTGTTTCACTTCATACACGACGGCGTCGAGTTTGTAATTTTCACTTTCAGCATCGTAGCACTGCTGGCAATAAACGTGATTGTAGCTCTTCATCACACGTAAAATTTCCATAACAGACTGAGCGACATCTCGTAAGTGAGAGAGTTTTTCGAAATTGATCTTCTGAGAAAAGGCACGATCCTGCTCTACCGTGCTCTGCCAAAATTCCGACACATAAATCACATCTTTGCAGAGTGCTGAAGCGACTCTGTTCGGTAAACGAAAAAGGTGTTCCGTATTCAGCAACCTCTCGATCTTTGATTGAATAATATAATGCAGTCGGTTCAGAATGTCCAAAAACCTGTTACGAGATTTCCAATAAAACGACAACGTAAGAAGAAGCTTCAAAACATTTAGAAACCTTAGTGAGCACGGGATTATTGGCCTCAACATTTTGTGGTTATGAATAATTTCCAACTCATCCAAACAGAGCTCGAGGTATTCACACGTGTCCCAACAGATAACATAAAAATTTTCCAATTGGCTACGGATATCTTTGAACTCAACCACCAACTCAGGGGCCTCCTGTTGAATAAAAGTGAGAAGGTTTTCCACTATCGGGTGGAACATTTCGAAAATCAGGTTTGAGATCTTATCCCGCCTTTCTTTATAGAACTCGTACAGAGCTATAACACCTTTCCCTTTAATTATAACCGCCCCGCAGTACTTCAGCAAATTTTTGATGTGGAGATTCCAAATTTCGAGAACACCTTTCAAAAACGCCAAGTGCGTTTGTTTCAATACGGGGTCATCGTCGAATTTGTGCAAATCTAACTTTGCTAAAAATTCCGTGAACAGGACGTTCAAAGTGCACTGACTCACTTTCGAAATACACCAGTCGAAATTATCTATGAACTTCTGAAAGCCAGTCAACACCTTTGATTTGGGTGGTGTCATGTCCATCAGCGCTCGTTTGGCTCGGTCATTGAACTTCGGAATCGGGCCTTTCTTCTTTTTGTACCAAAGACTCCGTATTTTTGGGTTTTTTGCAAAGACTTCCGGATTGAGGAAATCGTCTATGGTGTATATGTTGAATTTTTCGCGTTTCTTCGTCATCCCGTAGGTGTCCAGACGTTTGAAGAGCTGGAGATTGAACGTTGGGTGCACCGGGACGTCTTCCGAAGTCAGGAATTTCTCTATTTCTTCGTATTTCTTCATGTAGCTCGAACTGCTTTCGATAACGAATATCGAAGGACGTTTCAACACGCCGTGAGATTTCAGAAGGTTTGCAGGGACGCTGCTCTTCATTGTGAACGGGTTTGTTGGATTCAGAAACATCTGCTTCAAGTACAGCTGCAAAGCGGAGCACATGGTCCGATAGTTTCTGACGCTTTTCAAGTCCATTTGACCGATGTAGAACATTTTCGGCATTACGGCTTGGGCCTCTCTCAATGTCTCAAACCGAGGGAAAGTCTTCTGCTTTGGCAAAAAATAAAAAATCGTTCCTTTATGAGGAAACCTCTCCCACCTGTGCAGCCCGAAGTGGAGATGAAGCTGCAGAAACGCCTCATCCCTGTACTGAACTTTGGTTTCGACAGAACACCAATACCTCCTCTCATCCCCCTCCCGCATATGGATTTTCATGAATTTCACATTCCTTCTGAACCTCCTTTTGAACTGCGTCTGATAAACGAAAAAACCCTGTCTGCAGTCAGACCCACCTGTGTTGATGAGGGCGTAAAGCTTTCTGAGGGCACGGTGGTCGTGTTTTTTGAGCATACGGACCACGAGGTCTCGATCTTCAGTCTGACAAAAGGCCATGATGCGTTCGAGGATCCACACTATCCTGGGATCCTCCATCTCCTTCATTTCTGGAACTGCTTGTTCATATCTCGCTCCTGAAGTTGGAGCCGAAGATTCTACAAGCGAACTGCTTTGTCCTTCAGTTCTTTCATCATCTGCCATTTTCAAAGCAATTGTTTTTAAAGGGAAAGAGAAAACGTGTATAACATCCGCGATTCCAGGATACAAAAATCAAAACACCCAACGCATAATCAACATTTAGAAGCCCTCCATTTCTCACGTCAACACTGGAGTTGTGTTGCAGCAAATTATCATTTGTTAAACGTCAAGGTATAGGTAATTCACTTGCGGAGACATTCAAGATGGCTATAAACACCTAATTCATGTTCCTTTAAAATTTTAACAAAAGTAGTCAAACGAGAGAGAACTAAACAAGGATTTGCAGATAAACAACTGCTAGATAAACTACATCGTCAGTGGGGGCATTTGATTGTGGAAGCCCTTCAATCATTGGAAAGAAAGCAGCGAGCATATGTCAGTTTAGATTATCTTTCCAAAGCGTTTGATCTTGTACCTCAGAACCGTTTACTGAAGAAACTTGGACATCATGGCATGACCCTGGCAACAGTTGCCTTTCTCAAGAGCTTCCTGGAGGGCTGGAAGCAGGTAGTTTCATACAATGGCTCAGATTCTGGGGAAATCGATATTATGTGTGGAGTCAAGCAGGGTAGTATCCTAGGTTCATGCCTTTTTCTGTTATTTATAAATGACCTCGCATGCTAGTCTGAAGATAATGGTAGCGTGTTCCTACTCGCTGATGACATCACAACTCTGGCCTGGTTCTTCCCTGGAGGAGCTTCGTGACAGTCTCTCAAAACACGATGAAAAAATTGATAAGTGGTGCACTGCAAATTCGCAGTTACTGAATGAAGGAAAAACTCAAGTACTTACTTGAGCTAGGTTTAAATCACAAACTTGATCATTCCGTTGCCTTCTTGGGCCTGACATTGGACAATTGCCTGTCATGGCTTGCACACGTGGAGGCACTTGTCCTGGGTATGGTGTCCAGGGAGGTGCTTCTTTCTATTTACCACGCCTGTTTTGCGAGTAGGATGTCCTGATGTCTCTTGCTGTGGGGAAATTCAGGCCACCATGTCGACATATTCAAATTGCAAAAACGTATTGTGAGAATTATGGCTGGTCTACAGTGGAATGAGAGCTGCAGCAGGTCTTTCTCCCGTCTCAAGATTCTTACACTTCCTAGTGCTTATGTTCTCTCTACTCTTCATTAAGCATTTGAAGCTGTCCACAGTATCAAGTGGTCACAGCTATAATACTTTTTTCCTTCTAATTATTGATTCATCGTTTGTTTTATTGACGTTTGTATTGCCCAACTGAAGGATTTTACAAATAGGCTACTGCTATTCCGAAATCCGACTGCTACTGGGGATAACAGCGTCGTGAGGGTGGAGACAACATACACAAAATCCAAATGCAACTGAATTCTTAGCAGACGATTGGAGATCCAAACTGCAGGATCCTGGTATTCATAAACAAAAGTCCAGAAATTTAGGAAAAGAGCACCAGGAACTTCGCAGATGAATGTCACAAAAGTTTGGGCTGTGAAGAAATTCATAAGGATGGTCGATACTTTTCCGTAGTATCGGGTATTGGGTTTGTGAAGGTATCGAGTATTTTTTAGCACCGATACTTTTTCACCGATACTATCAGAGAATCGATACTTTGGCTGTGATATCGAAATCCGATAACAGACGGTAAATTCCTTTTATTTGCCACTTTCTTCTTCTCAAATCCATGATAGTACATCGAAATCTCAAGATTATGATTTTGACGTCACACATTCAACTTCATGTTCACGTCCACAGAAACAGAAGAGAGAAAACAACAACAATTGTTCCTCTCAGTTGTGTCCGCGCATGTCCGTTTAGGTACATAAATGTACCTATGTGTTTTTCAGTAAAGTTCGTAAGATGTTTTTAAAAATAATTATCGACCTAAAATGATTACTTTCCTATTAAAAATAAAAGAGTGACCATTTTACTTTGTTAATACTTATTTTATATTAGAAAACGGTACTTGATATTGTTCCTGTGTTCATTCAAAATAAATAAATACGTAGGTACTCGTTGTAATCTCCTCGCCCTTGTCTTGTAAGAGGCACAGCCTTGAATTTCAAATAAAAACGTAATCCTGCTGTGTTTTTCAACCATCAATACCCATTTCCATTTTAGTACTATCGATACTTTCTCGTCGATACTATCGAGGTATCGATATTTCTCTTCGAAACTCTAATGAGTACTAGTATCGATAATCCCTAAAAATTCACATGACACCATCCCCTACTATACCTCCTACATGTACAAAAATTTAAGCTTATATTTAGAATGTGTATTTTTTTGTGCTATGAGATAATTCGGAAGTTAGGTAGGTACAACAAATTGGGTACAGATAGACACGGAACTATCTTTACACAACAGGTTAACTTACAGGTTCAATGAAGTTGCCCTTATCGTCCATACTTTCAAGCCTCCTGAAGATGAAAATCGGCGGCCGAGGAGATGGCAGGAGGTAGAACCTCATGTTATTCATGTGTGTGACGGCATCCCATAAGAAAACCTTGGTTTGGTCTGTCGTAGGTCGTATGGCACAAGACGGTCGATCCATCATCCTTACCCATAGTGCTGAATAAGAAAAACAGAGTGGTTTATATGTCACATGACTCGCTCATAAAGACTGACATGTCCATACATGTTTTCAGAGCCTACTGATGAACAAAAAAAAATTGGACAACGCCAACGCGCTGCACACACATCTACAAACTCTGCAATATTCATAACCTGCCTTTTCAATTTTACAAAGGCTTCACAAATTTGCATGCATAGTAGCAGTATAATGATGCATCTCTGGGCCAAACAGATTAACTAGAACCAGAGCTAAGCACGCATAACATAGATGTCAAGTAGGTACCTTGTGTGCACCCGCAGACGAAAGTTAGTACGAGTACCTATGCAGTTTCGACAAAATGCATAACATGAACAAAACTATCCGTACACAGAACAAAGTTGTTCCTTCTAGTACCGTACAGACAGGCATGTGGGGCCTATGTCGGTTCGACTTTTATGTGGAATGAATTCATCTCCCTCACAACACCACTTTGCACATTTTCAGCTTCAAAAAAACAATGTAGAAGGAAACAATCAGGTGAAACTTGTGGCGTGGAGAGCTTAAAGGTTCTCACACACTATGCGGAAACAGGACAGGAAGCGCTGTGGGTAGGACGCGGGATGCCGGCCGGCTGCCACTGTCCCGTCCTGCGCCTAAACCCACACCAGACAGAACCTTCCTCAATTCTCTTTCCCCCACCGCTCGCCAAACTCCCCTCGTTTCAAGATCTCCTGGTTCTCAAACAACATTTCTGTCCACGAGGTACTACCTGGTTCCCATTTGCTTCTCAGAGTGAGAGTGGTTTCATTTTATTGTGTTCGTCTGTCATACAAGTTTAATTCATGAGTGGATCATCATCATCGTAATACAAAACTACTACAATGAGGGTTTCTTCAGTAAATTCCGTTCTCAACCAAACAACCTAATCTGAGAGAAAAAAGATGTCGGGGGAGGGCATCAGAAAGAAAGGCACTGGTGTGAGGGTGAACGTGGGGAAGGCAAGCGTGAACATGGAGAAAAACAGGACGGTGGAGGGAGAACGTCCTGTGCCAGGAAACGCCGGCTTCCGCTTTGAGAGCGATCGCGGCGGAACCCATCCTGTTCCTACCGCATACCGTCACCGCCTCGTCCCACCTAGTGTGCTTATCTCCATTCAAATACGCAGAAGCGAAAAAATACGACCCGTGTCCCTCGGCTGTTTCCCGTCCTGTTCCCGCCTAGTGTGTGAGAACCTTAAATGGGAAGGGAGCCTGGAAGACAAGATGTGCAAGTTTCATGACTGATTCCAAAGGTCGCATAGTTTTCATTCCATTGCAAGACTAATCAATGAGGTAAACTAACTGCCTTTCAGGCCATTTCGAATAGGGAGTTATGAAGTTGATATTCAGACTTTGAAATTCCCACAGAGAATAGGAAGAAGAAGAAGAAAACAGGGTTACTGACATATTATGAGGCCTGATTTCCAGACAGACAATGAATACAACCAGGTGATTGGATCTTGGAAGGCATTCAGAGTTAAAATTTGTTTCCAAGCCGACGTTTCGGCACATTTATTAGACAGAGCAAGTTCTGCTTTCTGTCAACGTGTCTTCAGCTGTCAGAAACAACAGTAACCATTCACCAGTTCAATAAATACTTTCTGAAAAAACAACAGTACTTAAGCCAGTTTCTCACCTTTTTCACCACTCTGTCCACATCTACCACCAACAGAGTAATGGCAACAAAGCTCTACATGGTGACTAATGATCACCATCCCATTGTTCATTCAACCCCACATCAGTTTCTATCCCTAAGGATGGCAAATAAATTTGCCAAAGAGTGAGTCGGGTTAGAAACAAGTTTTTACTCTGACTGCCACCCAAGATCCATCACCTGGTTTTATTGACATAGAAATATAGGTAATACAAAATTTTTTTTACAACAAGGTAGGTTGGGACGAAGAACATTGCGTCTGTGTCTGTTTTTGAAGGCACCTAAATTTAGAATATCGAAGTAACTGATAAAACGAAAAGAACGTTCTTCCAGATTTATTACCCCAGATGAACTCGGGTATAAGTTCTTTCCGACAGTTAGGGCAGCTATTCCAAACTGCCAATTTCCATAAGTTAATAGCTCCAATACCTGTCCCTCATTGAGCTGTCTAGATCGTAGATATTGAACCCTGAACTGAGTCACAATAGAACAAATCACCAAGAAGTAAAACCGGTTCTTTAGAACACCCAATGTGCACACTGGGCGCATCCAGGAGCAGGCTTTTCGAGGACTGGATGGCATGCGACTTAACTTCAGCAGACCACCTCGAAAACGCAACAGGTATTTCTTACATTCCCGCTGTCGGCCAGCAGGCACAACATCCATGTTCAGCTGTCGGTATATGCAGCTACTCGATCCACACGCTTTAGCAACCTTTTCGTCTATGATTCTCTCCATCTTCTGGCGCCATTCGCTGACATTCTCCAAATCGCCCGTGAAGGAACAGCCGCACCGCCGAGCAATCCACTGCAAGAAGGTCACTGCAGTAGAAGATTAGCCTTCACGCTTCCTCCCTTGCGACTAAATTTGAGCATTGATTCTCTGGCTATAGAATAGCAGAATACACAGAGAATAATATAATCAGGTAGGTTTGATCAACAGTCTGATCATCACACCATTATAATAATATATCACAAGATAATATTAACGTATCACCTTACCTCATCATTACCTCATCTTTTATTTACTATCATTTTTTTTAAAGGACACCAGTGAACTCCTCATGGTTTATATGGTGAATACAAGATAGTGAGGAATCAAAAAGGAAGTGACTACAAAACAGCCTTTAATTACGAGTATACGTTTCAGCCTCTCTAGCAATGTTGAAATCTCCTTTTGATTACCTCAGGAACAAAGCAGGTTGACAAATCTCCAAAAGAAACGTCACTAACTAAATTCAACTACAACAACTGAGAGAAGTTTGTTGTAGGATGTAATTTTCAAAAGGACAATTTATTTATCATTGTATGTTAAAGTTGTCGATAGGTAAGTCATGTGGAGATTTTGCAAGATACGTTGTTGAGAAACAGCTTTTGGATGAGGAAAGGGCAGCACGGAGAGTCGATCGCCACCGAAGTCCATGCAGGTGGACACGGGGGTCATGGGAAGATCAAACCATTTGCCAAACTACTCATAGCAATGGAGTGTCCGTTCTACTCCTTCAACTACAACTTCCGTTACATGTTGGGTCCAAAGGGTTCGTTTTTTACTGGAATAAGTGCTCCAAACTGGACGTACCGTACAAACATTAGTATATTCGTTTGCTGCGTTCTGGCTGTGGTGCTTGGGATCGTGTCCGACTCGTATTTCTCCAAATACTACACCCTCTTGATCGGCTTTGCTATTTGCCTGGTCTCATCCATCATAATCTTCGTGACAGCGGTGGCTCAACTAGGGCCACTACAAAAGACGTTAAACACAGTCGGACTGTTCTGGATGTGTCTCTACCTCGTGATTGAACCTCTGAGATTCGGATTCTTCATTGATCAGCTCCCGCCCCAAATGGTTCCTCATCAATTAGGACACGTTTTTCTCAGTTATCAAGAAATGAAAACGCTCGGATCTATCGTATGCCTTGCGGCAAATCGTTTCCTCGGCAGCAAGGTCTATGGTGAGACACCTTTGTCATTGGCGCTTTTGTACTTCATGATACCTGTTCTATACACAATAGTGATTGCTAGTTCGTACAAATTCGTTGACCAGGGGGACTTCCAATTTTCTATCGGGCTTGACTGCATCACCTGTTTTATGCATGCCTTCCACATGAAATTCATCAAAGGAGAAAAAAGCGATGGGCACTGGATGGAAATTGCTCGTGATGCTTTCGACTCCAAAACCGTCCGCAGTACGAAAATCATGAGTTCTCTAATTTTCATCTACATGACACTGTTCAGCTATGGCATGACATCAAGTCTAATGCGGCACGCTTGGAACGACCAGGTCAAAAACCTGATAGAAGACATTGATTTGAAGTATTATTACGTTGATGTAAACATTATTTATTTTGCTCTGACTATAATGTTCCTGCCAATGATAGAATACTTCCTTTTACCGTTTGTCAATAAGTACAGAAAAAACCCACTGACCGAACTGCAGCGGATAGGCATAACAGTTTTTCTCACAGGGATTTCTTTCGTATCCACGACTATCGTTCAGCTGGAAATCGAGAAGTATACGTCGTTGATGCCATCGCCTGCCTACGCCCAAGTGCGGATATTCAATATTCACGATGAGAACGTAACGCTAAGCGGCGACTGGAACTTTCCACCAACAACTATACAAGGACATGGTCACATAGGAGCCTGGAATGTCATTTCTCAAGAAATATCCTTATACACCATGACGATACAATCCAACACTAAACTCAACTATACGACACTAATGGCGACAAAGCTGGGAGAGTCTCTGAGTTATTTGATTGGATATGAGGAGCTACTACTGGTGGAAGGGACTGATCCTCTCCACTTCGGACCACAAGGGACGAACAAAGATGACCATGTCAGAATATATTTAATAAACTATTCTGATAATTCCAGTAAGCCGCTGATGCCCGAAGGGAAACACGTCATTTTCACTGACCCGTACAACGTTTACACTGAAGAAGTCCCCGGCGTCGGTGAGAGAACCATTTTTCAAGTACGACCAGGCAAGTACAATGTTACGTGTCCTAAATTTGAAAAACCCTACAAATGTGGTTATTCTATGGTCAATATTCGACGTGGTGGTCTGTATGCAATTCTACCACACATCACTAGAAATCGTACACTGGCTTTCAAGGAGTTCATTGTACTGAATCCTGCTGTGTATTCAGCAGTTGTGATTGTACCACAAATCGCCCTCTTGTCTTTTGCTGAAGCTATGGGGAAAATCCCGATAAATATGTTCATATTCAAGGAATCGCCATTGGCACTGAGATCTTCTTCCATTGCAATGTACACGTTCTTCCGCGACAGCTCTGCGATTATTTTCGCGATATTTCACGAAGTGTTTCGATACCAAGTCGATAGCTTTCAACTGGTTTTGGTCACAGGAGTTCACATGGTTTTCTGCTTTCTGTACGTGTATGGGGCACTTCGTCATCAGAAGTACCCAGAAGAAGACATGATGAAACGGCGAAGGGCCATCATGAAAAGCAACTGATTCAGCGATGACAATAAAACTGAATTTTATACAATACTATGCAGCATTCTTAGATACTTCAAGCAGATCTTTGATTTTCAACACCATTTAGGGCACATCCTACGCTCTGCGGACCACAGAATCACAAGCACGGCAAAGCGAACACAATTGGCGGGAGAAAGCTGGAAGAGTGCATGGCAAAATAAGCTGTCCACATTCCCACAAGGCCTTGCACGTAACCTACCTGGTTCCAACTAATAGGATAGGTTGGGGGAACATGTCCACTAAATGTCGGGGTAATATGCCACTAGACGCTACCTCGATCGCATCGTGCCAATTTCCGATTTTACTATAGTTGTTATTCATCTAACGGCTAGAAAAGTGATGCCAGCAGTTTTCAAATCCCAACTGAAGCGGGATCATCGAGTCACTTTTCTATCTGGATTATGTCCGGAAATGTCTTCTACTTTCGATTTTCACCCAGCGACAGTGTTTTACACTGTGGAGATTGTTTCCTTTTCATCCCTTTTGGTTATAAGCATCTGAATAATACACCTATGTATTCGGTTCAGAAATTTTTGTTGGATTCCAAAACGTGCAAAGTCCTTGTCACACGGGTTTATTATTCTAATGGACATACCTACAGAAACGGCTGTTCATTTATTGTTTCTTTCATGGGCAATAACTGAAATAGCTATTTTTGATGGTTTACATCAATTCTGGCCCCCAAAAACACGAATTTAGGCTCCTATATTTGACAAATTATCTTATCATTGATAGTGCCACTTAATGTCTTGATTCACCTGCTGATACTACTACTAGTGTTATTATACAAACTTATGGTGCAATAAGTATTTACTTCCTGCAATAGGTATTTTTTTCCTTCTTGTGCTTCCTTATTTCTTACTTGATGATTTTTAAAAAAAATTCTTATTTTTTTATTGTCAACTATTAACCATTCATGCAATTATGTTCTTATTTGATTTCCTTGTATACTGTTGGTATTATTCATTTATACCTATATTTTAGTTGTAATTTGAAATGAGTAATTCCATTGGGTTACACTAAGGGGGAACTATTATAATGTTCCTATGTACCATGACTAAATAAATAAATAAAATAGTGTTATTATACAAATTTATGGTGATGTCAAACGATTTCCCAGGTTTTTGACTCCCCAACTAGCAGAATTAGTCGGATTTGGTCGTATTTTGCTACATATGACCTAATCCGCAGCACAACCAATGTCAGAAATCTGCATGTCTACCACGGACGCCATCCTGTACAACTGCTGTAGGTCGCCACGAAGTCGGATATCTGTGGTGCGGAATGACAAATGGTGGGTGCATTCTGGGTGTGTTGCCGAGCTTTGGAGCACAACTAGGAACCAAACGTGTTCCCAAATGGGGACCCAAACTGCGTGCGGAAGAACGACGATTTTGAGCAAAATTTAACGAAAATTGAAGGCTGAAACTTCGTTAGAACCTCAATTTTCCACTCTTTGGTCAAAATCGACTTCATATTCGGTCTCCTCGTCCTAAAAAACATGGAAAACGATACCTCACAAGCTCGTGTTACTAAAACACCAAAAATCCCCATTTTTCCACCCGTTTTTCACCCATAACACCCCTGGGTGTTTTCCGATCGGGATGCCGAGCTTCGGGACACAATTAGAACCCAAATGGAGCCTGTTTGAGAAAGAATGAATTTTTTAGACCGAAAATAAAGTAGATATGGATGGTATGGCTTACGGCTTATTTTGGAATCTACACACCTTGAAAGTTAAAAGAAAAAAATTTTTAGGTGGTGTTATAAATTTTTTGGCACCGGTGTAGTATGCAATCTCAGCTATATGTATGTGACTTCACGTTACTGCACCAAATTGCATCCTCTAGCCTCAAGGGTGTCGTGCTGGCCGCCTGAGAACGCATACTATACCGGTACCAATTTTTTTGCTGAGCGAATACATAGGTGCAATAATAAACAAAATACTAACAGAATAATGAACAAAAATGAAACGTCCGTCCGCTGTGCCATCGACATCTAGGTACCTTAATTTTCGGCATAAAAAAAGCGTTCTTTCGCACACAGCACATTTAAGCCCGTTGTGTCCCGAAACTTCGCAGCCCGATCGGAAAACACCCAGGAGTGTTATGGGTGCAAAATTTGTCGGTTTTAGTGAACTTGGGCCTTTGAGGTATCGTTGTCCATGTTTTTAGGGAGAGGAGACCAAATATGAAGTTGACTTTGACCAATGAGTGAAGTATTGATGTGTCAAAAACCTGTGAAAATGGCTGTAATATAACTTCACCTTTAATTGATCCATTTCTATAAGCTTGGTTAGTATCACATCATGGCGTTTGTTTCTTTTTCCTTTTGTCCTACCTCCTTTCCAATCAGAGTGTACCCTTCACTTGTATTGTATTCCAGCCAATCAGGCTTCACCTCCCTTTCACTTCCTTGGCCTCAACAGCCAATGAGATTGCACTACCATTCACTCGAGTTGTATAAATAGGAGCTCAAGTTCCAGTAGTTTCATTCTATTGTGTACTGATGATGGTTTAACAACCGAAACCGGTCTACAGTTTTGTTAGTTTACGTGGAAATAGACTATTCTATTTTTATCCTGCCTTGTTTTATGGCTGTAATCACCAGAAATTTGTATAACACAGGACGCAGTATCAGCAGGTGAATCGAGACAATTTAATGACAATTTCACTGATCGAAAAATCATTTGTCAGAAATAGCAACCTAATGTTTTGCGTTTAAAACCGTCAAAGTAGCGTTGTGGGTTTCTTAAATGAGGTCCTAATCGTACCGTATTCAGTCGAGAATAAAAACCAGTTGAATAATAATGTGCCAGATGCACATTACCCCAAACCGAGGTGGTACATTGGGTAGGTACCAAACAAAATTCATTAATTTTATATAGATAACGCTGCATTACAATAAGCAAGGTGTTTTTAAAGAGGCCTAATGAGAACAAGAACGCAGTGCCCCAGAGGTCCAAATAAGACAATTTTTGTTCAGGAACAAATCTGATGAAAATGCAGTGACCAGGAAACAGGAAAAGACCGGCAAGAAGCCTGTGCCTCCTCAAAAGAAGAAAGTCGAGGCTTGCAAAATACAAAGACAGTGTCCAGTTCTTCAACAGAGGCGAAGATAACGAGTCGATCGTCCCACAAGAAAACTTTAACATTTTTTCTTGTGCACAGACAGAGAGATATTCCTTAAAACATTTTACAGACAAATTTTTAAATACACAAACAGGTATGCTAAGTTCAATAAAAAGTTCTAACGTTGTCACATACATTTTACGTGGTTACATACATTTTACGAAATAGTTCAATATAATATTCTTCTGGTGCACACGGACGTTCCTCTCACGATGTTCAACCGGCGTTCTTCCTTTATGTTCAAATTTTCGGATGTTCCTACTTCAATTTAGTTTTCTTCGCACCATTCATTTTGTCTCAAATAAATAAGGTAAGTACCTACTTGAGAAACATTTCATTGTGCTTCACACTGCTCGTGCACCATAAACAAGGCAGGTCTGGGGTAATTTAAACTACGGTGGTGTCTGGGTGAAATATTTACCGAAAGACAATGTGAGAAGGTCTTATGGCAATATTATCCCGAACAAACTGGCATATTAGTCGGAAAGATGGTATACCTACTCCCCCAAACTAGTAAATTTAGATTTTGCCCAACCATGGTCCACCATATTATATTACCTACATGGTTTTAGGGTGAGGAACACTACTGGTAATCGAAATTGGAGTGGAATGAAGTCTGTAAATCAATAACTCTTAGAGTTACACTGATTTTCCGAGAGGTAAGTAGGTACTGCAGCATAATCCCCCAAACTACCCTAACGATTTTGACATATAAAACCCTGGAAACGTCAACCAAAAAATTTTGAGTTAACCTTTTTTCTTGGGCGATTCCAATTATTGAAAAAAATAATTAACCAGCGTTAATTTTTTTTTTAATCCATCCATACCTCAGGTCTTTGAAATATACGTAGGTATACCGGTCAATCGCCTAAGTAGATTCAAATAATGCATGACACCGTAACCAGCTAGTTCAAAACAAGTTTCCTAATGCACAGACAAAACAATTTATTACAGCCGGATTTTGACCATTTGTCGAATAAAATACCTCACGCCTACCCCCAATAGGTAATAAATACTCCTGCGTATCATCTCCATTACTTAAGATCGGGTATATGCATCTCAAGGAAAACATTTTTGCCATGCACAGGCAAAAGATGTTACCTAGATAGCTAAAAATGAGATTTTTCTTAACTACAAAAGTTGTAGGTATGTTGTGTTGGTATAGGGAATGCCAATCCCTATACCAAGGCAATGCACGTACCTATACCAAGATTTCAGCTCATAACGACCATTCTTTGTAAATCGCAATATTTTCCCAGGGATAAACAAGTTGGTTCATTATTAAGTACATGAAATGATGAAATTTGTAAGTAAAATACGGACGGCCGAGCACCGTCGCCTCATTACGTGAGCTTATCAATTTGAGGTCATGGGTTCAAACCCAGCGAACGTCACCAAATATTTGTTTAGAGCGTTCTGAACCTAATCACTTCAGACAACTTTCCAAGTAAGAAAACACATTATCAAGGAATGGATTATTATTAAGAGTAAGCGTTAAATGAATATATACCATCAGTTGTGATGCCATCAAGTCCTTCCAACGAAATTTCCTCCTCCAACTCCTTGACGTAGTTTGACTGGTACAAATCAAGCGCCATTTATAAGACCTTTAGATGAGTTCCACTATGAGACCCCTATCCGTCTGATAACACCGTTGACTTCGCCAATTTTGCCCGATATGAGCCGTAAGCACACATTTAAAAGAGAAAATAAGTTGCAAAAATTAATAGAGCGTCAGTAGGATTCGATCCGTAGACCTCGGAAAGAGAAAAATGGTGTTATGGAATGTTAATTTGTTATAGGCGTGTATCATCCATGGAATCATGGAACGGACCTCATGGATGCTCATCTGTGGAGGAAGCTGAAGAGGGAAGCGTGGAGGAAGAAAAGCACAGCACCAGATAGCTCCCACTCCTTAGGTGGTGTTTACACTGCACGCGAAGCTGCCAGTTCGGTTCAAGAAAAAACTAAACTTGCTCGGAACTTGCCCCAAGGGGACAGCACGAACAAAGCTTATAAATCAGTCTCTCAGAAATATCACAAAAAAAAACTAGATAAAACTCAACCACAAAAAACCGCCCACTCGTCTGTAATCGCCAGCAATATTATAAACGCATCATCGCATCCCATCGCTTTGAAATTCGCAGCTCTTTCTGCTTTGCATCGCTTGGGGTGTAAACGTAGCCTTAACGAAGGCTATGTTTTTGCCAGGTCGTTTTTTTGAATTGGTGCATGAAATCATGAAACATCATTTTATCAGGTCAGTTAACTGTTTTCAAACTCAGTTTTGTTGTATTAATATGTCTCTCTTTTTTAATCCTGTATAGGTACCTATTGTTTTGGTTTATTTTTCTGCGAATAATAAGCCTACATATGTATTCGCTCAGCAAAGAATTTTTATAAAACCCCCTCAAAAATTTTTCTTTTACTTTTCAAGGTGTGTAGATTCCAAAATGCAGTGTCCATAAGCCGTCCGCCTTACCATCCTTATCTACTTTATTTTCGGTACCTATAAAAAATTCATTCTTTCGCGCACTTTGCATCCCGATCGGAATATACCCAGGGGTATAGGTGAAAAATGGGTGTAAAAATAGAGTGTTTTGGTAAAATGATCTTTTAAGGTATCTTTTTACACGTTTTTTAGTGCGAGAAAACCGAATATGAAGCTGATTTTGACCGAAGAGTGAAGAATTGAGGAGGTAAGAACGTTCAGCTCCCAAAATTCATTTCTTATTAGTCAAAAACCTGGGAAATTGTCTGAAATCGCTATCTATTAGTATAGTAACACTAGTAGTAGTATCAGCAGGTGAATCAAGACAATTAAATGGAGTGCCATCAAAGACAATTTGAGGGGGGAAAAGCGTAATTTGTGTCTTTGGGGGCCAAAATTGGTGGAAACCATCAGAAATTATGGCACATGAAAGAAACAATAAATGAACAGCCAACATTTCTGTAGGTATGTCCAATAGAATAATCAACCCATGTGACAAGGACTGCAGCATTTTTTGGAAGGGGGACTCAGGTAACTAAAAGTCTATAGTGAATAATATTATAAACAATCAAAACATTGGAATAGACACGTGGAACTCGCGAGAACTCGCATCAAATCGCAACCTGCCTTGCGGTTGCATCAGATGATTCGCGCCGAACCTCTCTCAATCGCTCGTCTCCGCTCGGAGTGTGAACACCCGACGCCCTCTCCCATTCAAAATGAATACTTTGCTGGACTTTTGAGTTTTTCGCGCATCATCCAAAATCACGGCTTCGCCACGCATCGCGCAGCTTCGTGTGTTGTGTAAACACCGCCTTAGCCTTGTACGGGGGAATTGAATCTTATTTTCAACAGAAATTACTATCAGCCTACCAAGCGTGGAAAAATTGTGAGCCAAAAATTATCAAAATTTAAAGATCAACAAAGTTTATCTTCCTCCACGCATCGGCTTGAAAACACATATGTCATCGATCCATGTGAAAATCACGCATGGAACACCTTCTAGAAACCACCAAAAGACAACATGGCTTTACGCTGGCACTAGAAATGCGAATACCACCACCACCTAGAACCTGCTTCCATGTTTTTTGTTGATTTGTCAGCATCCAGTTTGAGTTTACGTTTAGCTTAGCGTCGCGTTTTTCGACAGCTCGTATTCGAGTCGTATAATCGTTTATTTAGTTTTGTAATTCCAATTTCTAACATTTATAGTTACAACCGTTAAAACAATCAACTCCGTCCTGAGGGCGCTAGTTATCTGGAATCCCGGAAAATGGCTCTCACTTCGCCAACCCCCATCACTCCGTCGGTAGAACTCAGTACGTACAGGGATCAACATTTCAAGGTAATTAAACAATAAATTATGAGTTTAGTGTTATGTTATCAATAATTAAAATCGGTGCCTTTTTGTGTACCCTACATGAATTAATGAATTCCATCTACACCGCAAGCACTACAGTTAGTAGGTGTGCTAGCGTAGCATTACAACAGGTACACCTACTTTAGTGGATATTTTCAGGATGACGGTTGCGTTTAGCTTTAGGATTGTTGAGTCTAGTTAAGCTGAATATCTTTATGAGTTACCAGTGTTAGTTACCGGTCTGTGGTTTCAGGGGAGTCGAGCCGATCAAGAGCATCTCCTTAGTGTGTCAGCTACGATTTACGTTGGCAATTTGTCTTTCTATACGACCGAAGAACAAATCTATGAATTATTCTCGAAATGCGGTGACATCAAGAGGATCATCATGGGCCTCGACAAATACAAGAAAACTCCTTGTGGCTTCTGCTTCGTCGAGTATCCTTTCGCAGATTCCTACCTGCAATGTTTGTTTATTGCCTGCTAGTTCTGTAGAAATATAGTAGGTTGTTACCTAATTCATGCAAATAGCCTTGGTACATAAGGTTTGTTGTGAACTATCGGGTAACTGAGATTTCGTTTTGATAGGCGTTTTTAACAATATTTCCGTTTTTTTATGCCAAACCACCGCTCAGCTGATCTTACTTGGAGCCATCAGGCTTGTCAACCTTACCGAACTGTCTTGCATGGACTCCAAAGGTTTGTTCGCAGTACAAATCGCAACTCCGTTCCGAACTCGAGGGGTTCCAGACAATGGCCGCTGCAAGTTCTGGGGGCTCCGAATTCCGCAACACTGCAAACGCTCAGTGAATCTGGAACTTTCAACCCTACTAGAAGATAACAACCTGCGTCTCTTCATGGATGACAGCCGGAGACAAAAAATCTGGCCAGGTTAGCTCTGATGATCATTTCCCTCCTTCTCACCAGAGCGCTCTTGTGTTGTTGTTCGAGGAAAAAACCCGAACTCCAGAACTGCGTTCCAAACATGTTCGTGACTTGGAGGAAAAATTACTGCAAACACTGAACTCAAAACTAGAACTCCGAACGCCTGTTCTGTGAACACTCTAAACACTAGGGCGACTGTGGGGAACTTTTTAGAACTGTCTGGAACTGTACGGAACTCCACTGTGAACGAAGCTCAAAATTCGGGCGCATGTACGAGCGTTCCCAAGGTGAAAGTAGTATGTACGAGCGTGCCCGTCCCCGTAAACCATCATGTATGAGCGTTCCCATCTCAAAAGCTCACCGTTCCTGCTCTACTTGTCTTCTTTTCTGGTATTTTCGAAGGCATTAAACAGTCTTGTTACATACCTAACATTACATTCCACTAATCTATTCAGAAGTCCCAAACAACCTGCTCATTCACGGGATAGTTTCTGGGATTGTTTATCTTTTTTGAGATGCGAGCGCTAGCGAACATCCAGATCGCTTGTCAATGCATTCCACTAATCTATTCAGAAGTCCCAAACAACGTGCGGCATAAAAAAAAAATGAAAATATTCGGGTGAGTCCCAATAAAATTTTGTTTAAAACGAGTGAAAAGCCTACATTGGGTCCGAGCTCGGGGGCTCCAGGAGACGGGAACACTCGTACATGCGCCCAACACAAAACGATTCCTTTCACGGCACACGGGAACGGTCGTGTAGTGCGCCCAAAATTCATCATCGTAGGTTGTAGAGGAGATCAGATCAAGGCGACGTCCTTCCATGTTGTTCCTATACAGTACGTCGTGTCCTAAAATTAACTACCTTCAAACCTGTGGTGACAACATGAACTCGAGCGGTGGTTTCCCTCCTGGGGCCGGTGTGCATTCATTCTCCTACTACTACGTGGATGGTAAAGTACTCATAAATTGGTACTTCAATAAAGGTTTTTCTCAATTATATGGATTATTATACCTTTGAAATCGAGCATGGAAACAGGAAAAAAACGCTGCAAAGGCCTTGTTATATGGTTTTATTATTCTACTGGGCGTACCTACAGAAATGATGGCTGTTCATTTATTGTTTCTTTCAACTGCAATAATTGAAATAGCTATTTTCGATGGTTTCCACCAATTTTGGCTCCCCAAAAAACACGAATTACGCTCTTTTTTTCTAATTATCTTTGATCATTGATAGTGACATTTAATTGTCTTGATTCCGCTGTTGACACTTTTCCAAGTGATATTATACAAATGATGGTGATTTCAGACAAATTCCCAAGTTTTTGACTCATGAAAAATGAATTTTGGGAGCTGAACCTTCGTTACAACCTCAGTTCTTCAATCTTTGGTCAAAATCGACGTCATATTCTCTCTTCTCGCCCTATAAAACGTGGAAAACATACATCACAAGCTCGTGTTCACTAAAACCTCAAAAAAACCCTCGAAAACCCCTATTTTTACACCCATTTTGGTTTATTATTCTGTGAATAATACACCTATGTATTCGCTCAGCAAAAAATTTTTATAACACCCCCTCAAAATTTTTTCTTTTCCGTTTCAAGGTGCGTAGATTCAAAAAATGCAATGTCCGTCCGCCGTACGCCGTCCGCCGTACGCCGTCCGCCGTATCACGTGTACAGGCTTCATTTTTGGTCTAAAAAATTCGTTCTTTCGCACACATGCTCCATTTGGGCCCTAGTTGTGTCCCGAAACTTTTCAGCCCGATCGGAATATACCCAGGGGTGTTATGAGTGAAAATGTGTGTAAAAATAGGTACTTTTTGCGTTTTAGCAACATGTTAGTAAAATGAGCTTTTGAGGTATCGTTTTTCATGTTTTTGGGGACGAGAAGACCGAATATGAAGTCGATTTTGACCAAAGACGCGGAAATTGAGGTTTTACCATTGGCTCAGCTCCCAAAATTGGTTTTTTATGAGTCAAAAACCTGGAAAACTGTCTGAAATCACCATCAATGTGTATACTAACATTAGAAAAAGTGTAAACAGCTGAATCAAGACCATTAAATCACACTACCAATGATCAAATATGATCTGGGGGGGGGGGGGGGGAGTGTAGTACCTATTTCATGTTTTGGGGGCCAAAATTGGTGGAAATCATCAGGAATAGCTAATTCAATCATTCCACATGAAAGAAACAATAAATTTAACTGCCAACAAGAATCTCTAGAACTCCAATAGAATAATAAACCCATGTGACAAGGACTTTGCAGCGTTTTTCTCCCATAACGCCCCTGGGTGTAGACCCAAACTGTGTGCGGAAGAGCGACGATGTAACGAAAATTTAAGGCTGCAACTTCGTTAGAACCTCAATTTTCCGCTCAATGGTCAAAATCGACTTCATATTCGGTCTTCTCGTCCTAAAAACATGGAAAGCCTCAAAAGCTCATGTTACTAAAACACAAAAAATACCTACTTTTATACCCATTTTTCACTCATAACACCCCTGGGTATATTCCAATCGGGCTGAAAAGTTTCGGGACACAACTAGGACCCAAATGGAGCATGTGTGCGAAAGAACGAATTTTTTAGACCGAAAATGAAGCCGGTATGCATGATACGGCGGATGGACATTGCATTTTCTGAATCTACGCACCTTGAAACGTACAAGAAAAAATTTTGAGGGGGTGTTAAAAAAATTTTTGCTGAGCGAATACATAGGTTCATTCACAGAATAATAAACCAAAAGCGGGAAAAACCCTCAGTTACCGTGAATAAAAATTAATGAAATTTGGTTTGTAGGTCCCATTTGGGGTCTATTATTGGTCCGCAAAGCTCGGCACACTGTGTCATGGTGAAAAATAGGGATTGCAATTTTCAGAACGCCGTAGCTCGTTTTAGCGAATTTTCAAAGAAAATGAAGCTATTGCAATGGCTTCGAAATTTAAATAATATAAATTTTTGGAAATTTTCTTCATAGAAATCCGTTTCAGACCATTCTAAAACGATTCCTGAAATTTAACACTTTTTTATATGTATATATATATATATTTATTTATATATGTGTCACTCCAGACGATAACTCTCGATAGAATTGAGATAAACAGCTCAAATTTGCACAAAAAATCTATCTTGGCAATCGAAAGGCTAAGTTCGAAGATGGGCGAAATTGGCCTACTCTAAGGAGGGTTTTGGCGCATTTAAAGTGCGCAAAAATTACCCAAAAATCCCCAAAATGTTATTTTCCAACAAGTGACCCCTCATTTTAAAGGTTTTTGCACGCTGAACACGATGGTGGAATCGGATTTTAGATATCTTGATCCGTTCTCAAATTAGAGCATTTAAAGTGCGCAAAAATTACCTAAAAATCCCCAAAATGTTATTTTCTAACAAGTGACCCCTCATTTTAAAGGTTTTTGCACGCTGAACACGATGGTGGAATCGGATTTTAGATATCTTGATCCGTTCTCAAATTAGAGCATTTAAAGTGCGCAAAAATTACCCAAAAATCCCCAAAATGTTATTTTCCAACAAGTGACCCCTCATTTTAAAGGTTTTTGCACGCTGAACACGATGGTGGAATCGGATTTTAGATATCTTGATCCGTTCTCAAATTAGAGCATTTAAAGTGCGCAAAAATTACCCAAAAATCCCCAAAATGTTATTTTCTAACAAGTGACCCCTCATTTTAAAGGTTTTTGCACGCTGAACACGATAGTGAAATCGGATTTTAGATATCTAAATCCGTTCTTAAATTAGAGCATTTAAAGTGCGCAAAAATTACCCAAAACTAGGATAATCTTTAAACTCTTACCCCCACCCCCTTAGAGTGGTCAGATTGAAAAATGTGAGAAGTATTAATTGAAGACGAGAGTTCGAAGCAAAAAAGGGGGAGGCAAACGATTAGTACAACTCCTTGAATTTACCCACAGCGATCAAATAAATAAGCACTTAGTACAATTACGTAATAAACAAACGGTAGAATCAGGATGGACAAAACGTACAAATTAAAATAAATACGAAGAGAATATACATAGAAAACCAAATTTTAGACCGAAGTTTTCCTTTATTCAAAACCATAGCCATTAATTCGAATATTTCTTTGAAAATTCGCTCATTAAGTCATGCTGCATGACTGATTTTTTTGAATTGATCGGGAATTTAAATTGATTTTTTAGTTATATAAATAAACGAATATAAAGTAAATAAATGTAATAAATAAGTAAATTTAAAAAGTAAATTTTTAAATTGTTCTGGAACTTGTAAATTTTTTGAGACCACCCGGAGAATTATGCGTCCAGCCGTTCGTTTACACTGAAAAGCTTCGTCAGCGTGTTTGTGAATGAAACGGTATACATATGGCCCAGATATCATCGCTAGGGAGCACGTGATTATAATCACAGATGGCTGTATGAAGTCGAGTTGGTTGTTCTGTCATATTATTATTTCATTTGAAAAATGGTGGATCTTTTGGATTTTGTTGATCGGTAGGTACTTTATGCCTCATGTTTAACAACAAATAATCAGTGATAGAATTTTTGAATCCACCGATATTATTTTATGTAACATTGACTCCCCAGCCGGCTCCAGTACTCGATTTTGGACTTCCCTGGGGGAAGCACGAGGGTAGGTTTTGACCACAGAAAACAGTGATCTACGCAGAAGGGGCATCTATAGGTAAATAATAAACCGTTGTGTAATAATTTGCAGCGTTTTTGCACTGTGAGGTTTCCAATATTTCTAATTAATTTGTTTTCAAAATAACCACGCTCGCGCAAAATCAAAACAGATCTCAGTCTCTAATTTCTGGTAGGAAAAAGTGCCAAGTTTAGCACATGGCTTCTATTCGTCGTATTGATAACATGATTATTATAAATCACAAAAGTTTTATAAATAATCTGTTCAGTATCTGTTAGGGTGGATTGAAGAATTCTATCTATAAATTTCATCTGTTGTTATGAAGCGTAACATTTAGTCTGAAAAAAGTATAGGAAAATCCCTCTGCCTAGTTCGAAGAAAATTTCATCAAAATCGGGCCGTAGGTTCGTTAGAAATTGAGTACCTCAGATTTCGCGTTTGCTCATGCGCAGTGGCCATACGTGATCGAATTGCTCTGTAATTCGTAGGGGACTGTCTAGGGCCCAAACCGCGTAATTGCTGAGCTCAGTGAAACCAGTGCTTCTGGCGGCAATTCAGTTTTTTACCACATTCGATAGGTAGTATCCATGTATTGAGGTGGTGAGATATATCAAGCGTCTGAGCATTTTTATTCATTCAAATTTACCTGCCTCGTTATGCATGTGGCGGTCCCAAAAACTCTGTAAAATATAAAATTTTATGTTCAGTTCGAACGTTTTATTAGAGTTGAATGTCTAATTTCCCAAAACCCTGTGTTTAAAAGATTTGCGGACTTGAGACGGTCAGAGAGATACCGAACCAAATTTGTTCAGAATGCTGTAAAATGTGAGTGATATATTTAGTCCTCTCAAAAGTGAAAGCAAAGCTTCCACTGAGTTGGTAGACTCGGAAGCAATAGGTGGATAAGCCCACTACCTCATTCTTACATTGATGAATGATACCTAATATCAGGTATGAGTATGTGAGACGAAAAGCGGATGTAATCCTCCAAGAATGCCTTCCTTTGATGCCGGGACAGACATATCCACACTGAGCCCGCACCGCATCATGGCTGTGTGTTGGACAACACACGGATGGAAAGTTACACAAAGGAAGTTTACCAGTAAGTCCCCACATTTCCATGCCGACACCTCCTTTCCGTGCCCTCTCCGCATCCAACTAGTTCAGTTTAGTTTGCGGACGCGGTGTGGATCAGGATTTCCTTTACTCATTTTCTCCAGTCATTTCAGTTCCAGCTGGTTGAATGTGTACATCGACATTCTAAAATATTTGTAAAACTTCGTCTAATTTGCGCATCAGATGAGGCAGCGGCGAGACAAATTCCCCTTCAACCCATCTTTTCTTCCAAGCACTGAACCTGCATTCTTCTTTGGGGACGAGTTTGCCTCCAGTCCTCGTCTTTCTCTATGGGAGTGCCAAAATAACCAAATCACTGAAAAATTCCTGAACATATCTGCGTCTTGGAGGGCAAATGAATACTGAGCCGGAACCATATGCGCGGCCAACACTCGGAACAGTGTGGCCTCCCACCTCCGTCACCGACACTTGGCCATGATGCGGAGAGGGCTCGGTACGGGGCACGGCGCGGATATGTGTGTCCCTGCCTTTAGTTGTTCGTTGACCATCAACTTGCTGGGAGAGAAAGCATATTATGATACTCTTTGTTTCCCTTAACCAATTCCTCCCTCCAGATATTATCAAAGAATGGACGCGGACGCTTGCATGAGGTTCGTCAACGGCACCAGACTTGACGACAGGATCATTCGGACTGATTGGGACGCCGGTTCATCGAAGGGCGGCAATACGGCCGGGGGAAGAGCGGAGGTCAGGTAAGGCAACTGTGAACATTCATTTTCATTAATGAACTTCGGAATCGAGCATAAAAAGCAAAGTTTAACCTCCACCCAACAAAATTTGATGGTTTGCCTTTGAAGTTACATAGAGACCGAAAATATAATACAAATATTTCTGTCCATTCCGCCATACTTGGCACTTGCCTTAGTTACAACGAACCAAAATTAATGTATTTGGTTTGTAGGTCCCATTTAGGGTCTAGTTGGTCCGCAAATTTGTTCACGAAGGGTGAAAATCGGGGTTCAATTTTCAAAACGCAGTAGCTCAAAAACTCTCAATAGGTCGTAGCGATGTGACGTCATGATCGGCCAGCAAGATGTTAGCAACAGCTGAAACGGTGACATCCGCCACAAGTTCCTCATCAGCTCAGTTGTTCAGCCTTGGTTGAATGAGTTTTTATTAGGCAACGAATGAATTTCGCTCATATCTTCAGTTTGTGAAGTGCAAACCCGATGCTTATGATTAGAATGTTCGAGCGAAGGAAAGTAGTTGTTTGGCCTGCAGTCGATAGTTAATCATTTGAATGATGGCACTAAAACCTCCAGAAAAAAATCGAGCAAAAGCAGAGGACTCTCATCCCCTTAGAACCCCGGAGGCCTTGAAAACGATAAACGAATCGGCAGAGTAGGCACCCTTAGTCAGAAATAATACCTATACAAAGAAAGGAAGTGGGCCGACTGATGAGAGATCGGTTAGCAGGGATTCCTCCCTGTGGAGACTATTTTCGAACTGAGGATTCTGTAGATTATACTGTAGATTCAGTAATTTCCTAGGCATTCTAAGTAAACTACTATTTGCCTAGGAGTTCTAACTAAAAAAAAAGGGGAAAAAGCGATCTAAGGATTTCACCAGTCTTACGGGTAGGCATTTGAGTTCCTACTAACCTTTCCAAAGGCCAAAAATTGATGTGGCGATATTCTCTTCATGGTGACCTGCTTTATAAGCCTTGATGTCAAAAATCTCGTGGATCTAAGGGCTTTTTAGTTGCTTCTTTGCGAAGAAGTCGTACCCGAGCACTAGGTATTCACTGTGTAAATCTTCTCTCATAACATTTGATGCTGTTTATTACATCAATCCCAGGCTCGAGCCCTAAGGTCGACCCCTTCGCAAATACGAATTTTCGCTTCCCAGCGCAGCAGGTGGTATCCAATAGCGTTTTAATGTAATTAGGAACTGTTTTATCCTGTGTTCACGATAAATAAAGCGACTTCTGCAGTGTCATTTCAACCCAGAGAAAAGAACGAAACAGTTGTACAGCTCCCCCAGATGCAGGGCAATAAAATAGGCCCTGGTGAAAACGCACCAAGAAGCAGAACAAAAGTTATTAGTCACTTGAGGCGCCCTGACAGAAACGCTGTAAATATATTAATCTAGGACTGGGTAGATGAAATACCTACATAATGTTGATTCCCAGTGGTTGTAGACTAGAATTAAGTCGGGCAACCTGGAACAACGTGGTGACTACAGATGTATGGAATGGTGGATGCTATACTTAGTTACACCACCAAATTGTTAGGCCGCGCTAGCGTGGCCCACATGAGTCAGTACGACCTATAAAAGGGCATATGTTTGTAAGTTTTAGATTGATTCATACCTATACGATTTTTTGAGACCCAGAGCATTATACGTCCAGCCGTTTGTTCACGAGTCAGGCTTGATAACCACAACAGGGACGTCAACCCAGTCACGTCTGGGTACGTCTAGGTCCGTCAAGGCGTAGCCTGTCCAGTCAAGTCCTGTGGTTTCAAAACCCAACCACCCAGCCCAGTCACGTCCCGGGAGGCCTTGATAGAATTCTGTTTCTTTCAGCCTTAGAAATGGAAGGTGAGGTTGAAATTTCTGAAAGGAGTTATAGTTCCAAAAGGGGTTCATCCGATAATATCAGGAGGGATACCTGTGGCGCTTTCACTCCTTGTTTCTGGACTTGGTGAACGATCCTTTCAAATTTTATAATTTTTTCCCCCTTGAATACTGTGAAAGTTTGTGAAACGACTTGATTTGGGAGGAAATTAAAAAGCAAAACACGAATTATCATCTCACTATTCAATTCAATAAGGTTTTGTATATTCATAGTGAACTTCCGAATTCATAAAAATGTAGATATATTAAATAATATATTTATGTGAAGGGCAAACGCAAACACTGAAGGAGATGGCACGTGGTCACGTCCTTAAGAAAGAATGGGGACTGATCCGACTGACTCAGCAAAACTAAGCTCGGTTTGATACCCCTTCGACTTGACTGGACTGGTTTAATTAAAACGGTTTAATTAACTCACCTGAGATGCTGCGTATGTGAATGGGGTACATATTTAAGCGTCAACACCTGTTCAAAGGGGCGGTCGAGTGTTGGATTGTTTTACTGACTCAGCTGGACGGGTTTGACACGACTGGAAGGGCTTGATGTGAAATCAGCCTAAGGCCCTGAAGTTTGGGTCGAAAAGCTTTGTCAACATGATTGTGAATTGTACATTAGGTGTAACATAAAACTGTCCAGACATCATTGCTAGGGATTTTGTTGGTAGGTACTTTTGGTTTATTGTTCTGTGAATAGTACACATATGTATTCGCTTAACCAAAACGCATTAAAAAGCATGCTCGATTCCAAAGGTTCATTATTGAAAATAGTAAACCCAAATTCGTAAGTTAGAGATAAATTTAAAAACATAAAAACACCATACCCTTCAATTGAAAGTGTTCTAGCAATGGCGTTCGGGAAATTTCACCCCTATTTTTCACCCCTTAGGCTTATTTTTCACCCTTTCATGCGGGGTGCCACAAGGCTCGTACTCGCGAGTGGGAGGAAGGCGCGGAAGACTGAAATGCGCAGAGTACAATTGAGCTTTAACGTGGGGAGCATGAGACTTCGGGGGCTTGCGAGTGAGAGTCCGCAAGGCTCGTGCATCTCGAGCCGTGCTTTTCGAAATGGACGCGTATTCACCGAAATGCAAAGAGAGGAGTGGGGCATTCACATGACGCGCGAAAGCGGCTCTCGCTTCTCAGTGTCTCGCGCCCCTGCGGCAGGTGAAGATGGAGGTGGATATTGAGTTGTTAGTAAATGGAGTCTGTAACCGACTCCGAGGAGCTCATCAAATGAGGCCAATGACATTCGAAAGTAATTGGAAAACTTGTTGCCATCCAGTCAAAGTTCTGATGAAGCGTGACAAAAACGCCTAGTTCATCGCGCCTTCGGTTGATGTACCCAATATTTCCTGGAACTTCGGCGTTGAAGAAGCGATCCATCGTGACTGACGCGATGCAAAAGCGCCGTGCCGCAGCCAAAAGGCGTGTGGAAGAGTGGGAGGTAGGAGCGGAAAAAGCTGTCGCTCGCAAGCATGAGACTTGTGGCTCCTCTAGTGAAGGGGGCTTTAGAGATGACTGACAGTAACGCCGAGGTTCATGGTAATGAAGGAAAGTGCGAAGTGTGGCGGAAGGACAGAATTTTATTTCTTTGATTTTCGGATTTCTAAATTTTGGGAGGGGAGGAATACATTTTTTTAAATGTTCAATTCCGAAGGTTTGTTATTGATAATTATAAACCAAAATACCGCTTATTTTTGAAAACAGGCTTTGAACTACCATTTTCCCAAGAGTTCAGAATATCCCCCCACCCCTATGAAAATTCCCCAGTTGTTTCTTTCTAATTTATTTTCAAGTCAAGAATCCCTTTTCTTCTGCTCTGTCACAAGGAGCGGTCAAATAAATGTCTTATGTTATCCACCATTAAAACCACAATACGAAGTTAAAGGGAGAGCATGGTAATGTTAACTTTTTCCTTATGATTGCGCGATGTTGACTTCCTAGTTCAGATGGGCGCATTCCAAATTTTGTCGGTAACAGCTAATAATCTTTATCTTGTCAAATGACAGTGTGAACTACCGTTGTTTGTTGGACAGGTGAGAGACGAATACAGAAAAGACTACGATGGAGGCCGCGGTGGTTACGGGAAGAATCTCCAGCAGGAAGCATCCATCAATCAAGCTATGAACATTTTCGGTGGGCAGTAACTTTGTATTTCGTGAAGTTGTCTTCCACTGGTATTATTGTGTGTTTTCATGGTTTAAGTCACTGTAAATATTTAATTTTTAATAAATACATTCGATACGGTTAAATAATAAACGTGTTGTGGTCTTCTTGCGATACCACCCCCCCCCCCCCCTTCCTGCTGATAGGAGGCAGGTACTTGAAATTGTGACGTGAGACTGTTGCTTTTTATAGGTACTATTAGTCGCTAATGTCCAAAATTGTCGAATTTTTGTTATCACGATGAAGTTCTTTTGTCTATAATATGTAAATTATAAATTTCTGTTGGTATTTGACAAAAAAACAAGTGTGGGCAGTTGTTCAAAACATACAGGTAGGTACCAGTGAAGTTACCAATGGTATATTTTTGTGGGCTACACATCTATTCTCCTTTTTTTGTCCAAATTCTGTTTAGTAACAGAAATCAACGCTTATTGACCACATAATGAGTTTATAGGTTTGTTCACAGTATTGCAGTGACTGACATGGTAGAATAAATATACTAATTAGGTTATCTGACCGTTGGAATTAGGCGTTGGGCAGTTTGCAATATAATTCTCGGACTATTTTCTGATAGTATAGTATCCATGAACGCCCGTTCGCAGTGTTTTTCCTGTCCAACACCAGTTTTCCAGTACACGGAAGATAGGGCGGGAGAACTAACCATGCAGTGCACTGCCTTCTCAGTTCCCAACCATTATCAAAATCAAATACTTATCAAGATGGTATTTCATCACGGATGGTTTCTTACGGTTTTCTATGAGTCAGCTAACAGTCAGAAAAAGGCGAACAAAGCTAATGTCAGAAAGAGTCTAGGCACAAAGCGAGTGTGAAATTTTAATTTCTGAGTTCCAGCTGGAGATGATGTATTAGGTCAATTGCCGAGTAGTTCCCACTCAAGCTGGGTTCACATTGACCCGTAATCGATGTAAAACACGAAGGCCATAAAGTTCGTGTAAAAACGTCAAACCGTTCACATGGACAACACTAGTTATGGAGGAAAAGCGTGTAAGGGTCGAGATATAACCTGTGCTCCAGCCTCCGAGTGTGCAGAACCCCACGCACAGATCCATAAAGTTCACATTGACGCATAATCAACAAAGCGCATGATTGAAGTTGATTGGCTCATCAGGTTTATGCTCTTTACGTGCAACGACTTCTGAACCAGAGTGCCCAAGATTAAAAAAAGCCTAGATATTTACGTGCTTTACGGATCTGTACATGGGTTCTGCACAGGCGGAGGCTGGGGCTATACTTGACAATTACGTGCTTTACGCCTGTAACTGGAGTTGTCCGTTTGAACGGTTTGACGTTTTTGCACGCTTGACACGAACCTTTAAGGCCTTTGCGTTTTAGGCGCCAATTCTTGGAGGTTGCCAGGAAGGTTTGCCATTTCTAAAGTTGGGTTGTTGGCAGCATTGAGAACCTTCGCCTTCAAAGCTTCTTTCCACCTCCTTGGGCCAACAGACCTGATATGTCATTTTTTGCCGCACTTTTACTTTAAATCACCCTCATAAAATTTTGGAAAACAGGCTTTAAACTACCATTTTTCTCACGTTCTGAATATTAAAAAAAAAAAAATCCCCATTCCTCATTTGTTTAGAACAATTCATTATTTTACAGTAAAATGCCCTTGTACAAGCCAACCCTTTTGGTTCGCTAATTTTTTTTTTTAGATTTGGGATCAATCAGTAGATTAATAATTGGTGGATAGGTAGGTGGGACAGGGTGATAGGTAGGTCCTGGCGTGGAAGGCAGAGAGAGAGAGAGAGAGAGAATTTGTTTATTCCTGAACAATAACATTAAATTTACCAAAAATTGTACACATTTTGAGTCAGAAATCCCACAAGGCAAGGCGGGCAATACATTTCAGCTTGTTAGGTACCTATAATAATTATTTTGTTGAATTCACTTTTCAATTATTTCCATAAATTCTCTTTGAAAGAATTTCTTGAAACTCGTTAGGTACATGAAGATGTCATTTTATGCAATACGTAATTTGTCGGATAATAAGGCTAAATAGTACTAGTGATTTTGTTACACAACCATACCTGCATTTGCTGATTTTAACAAAGTATGATGTCAACTTTGCAATTTTCATGTTCCTACCATTTTAGTACTAATTCTTTGTAGAACAACTTAAGTGAATTTAATATGGTTACGTTTTGTGTTTTTTTTTAACGTGGAATTTAATAATTATGTAGGATTACAATGGATGAAATTGTTGTACAGTTTAGAACCATGTAATTAATATGTTTTGTGCTAGACAACCTTTTACAGGGAATATTAAGAGAATTGCATCTGGTATTGCTGTACCGAGTTTCTGGAAAGAGGTGGATATTTTTTACAACAAAGTTAAAAGAAATTAGGACATAAATAACAGGCTGAATGATAAGAGAATAGTTTCTTTGTACAGAGCGGATGTTGAAAATCTCTTCTCTTTACCAAGAATAATTTTTAATAATAGCAAAAATTAAATAGAATAGAAGTCTACGTGAACGTATGCATGCAGGACTCCTATTATGTTTATTTGTTCTTTATTTATATGGTTTTTGTTGATTATTGTTCTTTATTTATATTGTATTGTTCTTTGTTCAACTAACTCTGTGTCGGGGCCATGAAATTAGCTCATTCAGCGGTAGACATCAGACATGGTAGATATTGTTCAGCAACCAACGACTGGCATGGAAGTTCTCCTGCGGAATAACAAGAAACAACAATACAGCAGCCATCACTAACCACCTATAGATTTAATGATCGTTAAACTGAATTTGGTAAAAGAAGAAGATAGCCATTAGCTGCATCCATCCCTATAGCATCCATCGACATCGTTGTCATTAGTCATTGGTGTTGTATCTCCTAGGAAAAAGTCGCTGTTACTGATTGTTCTTGTAAAAATCATCAAAATATCAAATAGTCGTGTATTGTTTGCTTCGTCGAGCTACCTACCTTGAGATGGAATGGTTTCAAGGAACGATTCCTCAGGCGATCCAGTCGTCGAAAACCCGGAAGGCGTACTTCGTCGTTTACGTTGAAGGTTAGTTATCATGACAGTAGAACTTGTAGAACAGTAGTACTTTTTCGGTAATTATTGCCTTTAGGTCAATGTGGGCTTTGGCAGTCTGCTTGAACAAGCCTTATTACTTAGGCAGTTCATTTCTTATGTCGCTGTGAGGTCCCGTGATCATTAGGTGAGGTAGTTGACAATCGTGATACGTCGACTTTCCTGTTCGAAGTCAAATGTAGTTTGAAGCCTGCAATTTCGGCCTGTACCTAGTGTACTTCTCATTATTGGATTCCTGCACAATATTATCTGAACGCACTGCAGTACATTTCACTTTTACCTCTTCCCATAATAGTGAACTCGTAGGGTGACGAACGTGTACCTACATGTTGTGCAACAGCTTTCAAGGCATCTGTGACTCGACTGATAGGTAGATATATACATAGACAATGATTTTATTGACAATAAAGAAAAAGAAACAGCACACTTTATGAGAGTAGAAAAATACAACCTTAGAAGTATCTGTAAAGGACAGTCAGCATATTGCCGGCTATTGGCATGCCAGTGTTGCCTATAAAGCTGCGTCCACACTATGCCGGGCGGCATGGGCCGGCACAGGCCGGGCAGCAAAGCCGAAGAAGTATGGACGTGCCGCCCGGGTTCCCCGAAAGCCGGCCCGAATCGAACCCGCCTCGTGCCGATCGGGATCAAAGGAGCCGCTCGGCATAATGTGGATGCGTGTCTCGGCTTATCGCCCGGCATTTTCATTTCAGTTTTCATCTGAAGCGGATCAAGTGTGGGTGTGCTGGTGTTATTTTTGAGAAATATGGTGAAAAAGTGGTCCGATGAGGAAACTCTGTCGCTCATCGAGCTCTACAGGGACCGTCCCAACTTGTGGGACAGTTCCCACCGCGACTACCTACAAGGAGAAAAACAAACGCCACGACGGATTCATGGAGATCGCAGTGTCGTTTGGTGTAGAAAAGGATGAGGTGGAAAGAAAAATCCGCTGTGGTCTTCTTCGGAGGCTTTGAGCTCCACCTGCGATGATCACTGCACCCGCAGCAGCAAGAACGGCATCGTCGTCGTTGACACTCATGATGAGACTGACAGTAAAAGCCGGCCCGAAGCCCAAGCCGAGCCGCGGGAGCGTCCACAATGCAGAGTACTATGTGGACGTGCCGGCCCGAACGCAACGCCGGGCGGCTTGGCCGCCCGGCATAGTGTGGACGCAGCTTAAGAATCACAACTCAGCACAATTACAACATTACAACACCAAAATAAAAAGCTAATCTCATCCACGATACAGCACTTTACAATATTATTGTTACCTTCATGTGTGTAATACAACATTCTGTAGTAGGTCATTTGAAAAAAAAAAAAATTATTTATAAGAAATTAGAAAATGAATAATTATAGCAATAGAATATAAATAAATTTAGAAAACAAAGTAAGTCTTCAAACGTAGGCACTAGCTATAATATGATCCAGTGCGTTGTAACCAATAACAATATTAATGTTTTATTAGCATCTCTTTTATACTTCTCTGGTGATTTCAAGTCAGTAGGTAAAGATTTATGCATTATATTATAGCGAGGGTTCTTGGTGTATAGAGTAGTTTTGGCCCGTAAATTTCTAACATTTCCTTCCGAGCGGAATCTTGCTTGATGATTCTGTGATTTTATTCAGGTGCCGATGAGCCATCGAAAATCACAACAGGAGTCCTGGATAAACCTGCAGTCTCAGGCAAACTCAACGGAGTCGAATTCGTTTGCATCAAGCTCCCTAAGGATTCAGAAGGACACAAGCAGTTCGCTGAGATTTGTGAGTAGCTTGAATCCACCCTCGGACAGCTTTGGGGATGTGTGTTGAAGATCGTTTAATGGACACTTAAAAGTTCAGGCCATGCAGCATGGCTATAAGAGCTAGTTTTCAAAGAAATATTCGTGCTGTTAAGTAGAAAGATGGTTTTAGTGAGAAACCGGATTTTAAAAAACGCTGCGCAAAGTCCTTGTCACATGGGTTTATTATTCTATTGGACATACCTACAGAAATGTTGGCTGTTCATTTGTTGTTTCTTTCATGTGAAATAATTTAAATAGCAATCCACCAATTTTGTCCCCCAAAACACGAATTAGGTAGGCTCTTTTTTTCCCCGAAAATTATCTTTGATCATTGGTAGTGCCATTTAATCGTCTTGATACACGAGTTCAACGACACTTTTTCTACTGTAATTATACAAACTGATGGTGATTTCAGACGATTTTCCAGGTTTTTGACTCATAAAAAATCAGTTTTGGGAGCTGAACATCTGGTAGAACCTCAATTTTTCACTCCTTGGTCAAAATCGACTTCATATTCGGTCTTCTCGTCCCAGAAACATGGAAAACGATACCTCAAAAGCTCATGTTACTAACATGTTGCTAAAACATAAAAAGTACCTATTTTTGTACACATTTTCACTCATAACACCCCTGGGTATATTCGGATCGGGCTGCAAAGTTTCGGGACACAACTAGGGCCCAAATGGAGCATGTGTGCGAAAGGACGAATTTTTTAGACCAAAAATAAAGCCTGTACACGTGATACGGCGGACGGACATTGCATTTTTGGATAATGCAATCTACGCACCTTGAAACGGCAAAGAAAAACGCTGCAAAGTCCTTGTCACATGGGTTTATTATTCTACTGGACATACCTACAGAAATGTTGGCTGTTCATTCATTGTTTATTTCATGCGTAATAATCGAAATAGCTATTTATGATGGTTTCCATTAATTTTGGCCCCTAAAACACAAATTAGGTACCTACGCTCCTTTTGGTTTATTATTCTGTGAATAATACACCTATGTATTTGCTCAGCAAAAAATTTTTATAACACCCCCTCAAAATTTTTTCTTTTCCGTTTCAAGGTGCGTAGATTCAAAAAACGCTGCAAAGTCCTTGTCACATGGGTTTATTATTCTATTGGAGTTCTAGAGATTCTTGTTGGCAGTTAAATTTATTGTTTCTTTCATGTGGAATGATTGAATTAGCTATTCCTGATGATTTCCACCAATTTTGGCCCCCAAAACATGAAATAGGTACCTACACTTTTTTTTCCCCCCCAGATCATATTTGATCATTGGTAGTGCGATTTAATGGTCTTGATTCAGCTGTTTACACTTTTTCTAATGTTAGTATACACATTGATGGTGATTTCAGACAGTTTTCCAGGTTTTTGACTAAAAAAAAACCAATTTTGGGAGCTGAGCCAATGGTAAAACCTCAATTTCCGCCTCTTTGGTCAAAATCGACTTCATATTCGGTCTTCTCGTCCCCAAAAACATGAAAAACGATACCTCAAAAGCTCATTTTACTAACATGTTGCTGAAACGCAAAAAGTACCTATTTTTACACACATTTTCACTCATAACACCCCTGGGTATATTCCGATCGGGCTGAAAAGTTTCGGGACACAACTAGGGCCCAAATGGAGCATGTGTGCGAAAGAACGAATTTTTTAGACCAAAAATGAAGCCTGTACACGTGATACGGCGGACGGCGTACGGCGGACGGCGTACGGCGGACGGACATTGCATTTTTTGAATCTACGCACCTTGAAACGGAAAAGAAAAAATTTTGAGGGGGTGTTATAAAAATTTTTTGCTGAGCGAATACATAGGTGTATTATTCACAGAATAATAAACCAAAATGCAATGTCCGTCCGCCGTCCGCTGTCCGCCGTCCGCCGTATCACGTGTACAGGCTTCATTTTCGGTCTAAAAAAATCGTTCTTTCGCACACATGCTCCATTTGTGCCCTAGTTGTGTCCTGAAACTTGGCAGCCAGATCGGAATATACCCAGGGGTGTTATGAGTGAAAATGTGTGTAAAAACTTACTACTTTTTGTACTTTTTGCGTTTTAGCAACATGTTGGTAACATGAGCTTCTGAGATATCGTTTTCCATGTTTTTGGGGACGAGAAAACCGAATATCAAGTCGATTTTGGCCAAAGAGTGGAAAATTGAGTTCTACCAAATGTTCAGCTCCCAAAATTGATTTTTTATTAGTGAAAAACCTGGGAAATCGTCAGAAATCACCATCAGTTTGTATAATAACACTGGAAAAAGTGTCAACACGTGGATCAAGACGGTTAAATGGCACTATCAATGATCAAAGATAGTTCAGAAAAAAAGAAGAAAAAAACGCTGCAAAGTCCTTGTCACATGGGTTTATTATTCTATTGGAGTTCTAGAGATTTTTGTTGGCTGTTAAATGTATTGTTTCTTTCATGTGGAATGATTGAAATAGCTATTTCTGATGATTTCCACCAGTTTTGGCCCCCGAAACATGAAATAGGTACGCTTTTTTTTTTTTTAAGATCATCTTTGATCATTGGTAGTGGCATTTAATGGTCTTGATTCACCTGTTTACACTTTTTCCAATGTTATTGTACACATTGATGGTGATTTCAGACAGTTTTCCAGGTTTTTGACTCATAAAAAACCAATTTTGGGAGCTGAACCTTTGGTAAAACCTCAATTTCCGCGTCTTTGGTCAAAATCGACCTCATATTCGGTCTTCTCGTCCCCAAAAACATGGAAAAAGATACCTCAAAAGCTCATGTTACTAACATGTTGTTAAAACGCAAAAAGTACCTATTTTCACACACATTTTCACTCATAACACCCCTGGGTATATTCCGATCGGGCTGAAAAGTTTCGGGACACAACTAGGGCGCAAATGGAGCATGTGTGCGAAAGAACGACTTTTTTAGACCGAAAATGAAGCCTGTACACGTGATACGGCGTACGGCGGACGGACATTGCATTTTTGGAATCTACGCACCTTGAAACGGAAAAGAAAAAATTTTGAGGGGGTGTTATAAAAATTTTTTGCTGAGCGAATACATAGGTGTATTATTCACAGAATAATAAACCAAAAAGAGCGTACCTAATTTGTGTTTCAAGGGCCATAATTAATGGAAACCATCAGAAATAGCTATTTCGATTACTACGCACGAAAGAAACAATAAATGAACAGCCAGCATTTCTGTAGGTATGTCCAGTAGAATAATAAACCCATGTGACAAGGACTTTGCAGCGTTTTTTTTTCCTTTTTTGGTTTATTATTCTGTGAATAATACACCTACTTATGTATTCGCTCAGCAAAAAATTTTTATAACACCCCCTCAAAATTTTTTCTTTTCCGTTTCAAGGTGTGTAGATTCCAAAAATGCAATGTCCGTCCGTACGCCGTCCGCCGTACGCCGTATCACGTGTACAGGCTTCATTTTCGGTCTAAAAAAGTCGTTCTTTCGCACACATGCTCTATTTGGGCCCTAGTTGTGTCCCGAAACTTTTCAGCCCGATCGGAATATATCCAGGGGAGTTTTGAGTGAAAATGTGTATAAAAATAGGTACTTTTTGCGTTTTAACAACATGTTAGTAACATGAGCTTTTGAGGTATCTTTTTCCATGTTTTTGAGGACGAGAAGACCGAATATGAAGTCGATTTTGACCAAAGACGCGGAAATTGAGGTTTTACCAAAGGTTCAGCTCCCAAAATTGGTTTTTTATGAGTCAAAAACCTGGAAAACTGTCTGAAATCACCATAAATGTGTACAATAACATTGGAAAAAGTGTAAACAGGTGAATCAAGACCATTAAATGCCACTACCAATGATCAAAGATGATCTTAAAAAAAAAAGCGTACCTACCTATTTCATGTTTTGGGGGCCAAAATTGGTGGAAATCATCAGAAATAGCTATTTCAATCATTCCACCTGAAAGAAACAATACATTTAACAGCCAACAAAAATCTCTAGAACTCCAATAGAATAATAAACCCATGTGACAAGGACTTTGCAGCGTTTTTTAAACTATCTTTGATCATTGATAGTGCCATTTAATCGTCTTGATCCACGTGTTGACACTTTTTCCAGTGCTATTATACAAACTGATGGTGATTTCAGACGATTTCGCAGGTTTTTGACTCATAAAAATCAATTTTGGGAGCTGAACATTTTGTACAACCTCAATTTTCCACTCCTTGGTCAAAATCGACTTCATATTCGGTCTTCTCGTCCCCAAAAACATGGAAAACGATACCTCAAAAGCTCATTTTACTAACATGTTACTAAAGCACAAAAAGTACCTATTTTTACACACATTTTCACTCATAACACCCCTGGGTATATTCCGATCGGGCTGCAAAGTTTCGCGACACAACTAGGGCCCAAATGGAGCATGTGTGCGAAAGAACGATTTTGTTAGGCTGAAAATTAAGCCTGTACACGTGATACGGCGGACGGCGGACAGCGGACGGCGGACGGACATTGCATTTTGGTTTATTATTCTGTGAATAATACACCTATGTATTCGCTCAGTAAAAAATTTTTATAACACCCCCTCAAACTTTTTTCTTTTCCGTTTCAAGGTGCGTAGATTCCAAAAATGCAATGTCTGTCCGCCGTACGCCCCATTTGCTAGTTGTGTCCCGAAACTTTTCAGCCCGATCGGAATATACCCAGGGGAGTTATGAGTGAAAATGTGTATAAAAATAGGTACTTTTTGTGTTTTAGTAACATGTTAGTAAAATGAGCTTTTGAGGTATCGTTTTCCATGTTTTTGGGGACGAGAAGATCGAATATGAGGTCGATTTTGGCCAAGGAGTGGAAATTGAGGTTGTATCAGATGTTCAGATCCCAAAATTGATTTTTTATAAGTCAAAAACCTGGGAAACCGTCTGAAATCACCACCAATTTGTAGAATAACACTAGAAAAAGTGTCAACAGGTGGATCGAGACGATTAAATGGTACTATCAATGATCAAAGAAAATTTGAAAAAAAAGAAAAAAAAAGGAGTGTACCTAATTCGTGTTTTCGGGGCCAAAATTGGTGGAAACCACCAGAAATAGCTATTTCAATTATTTTATATGAAAGAAACAATAAATAAACAGCCAACGTTTCTTTAGAATCCAATAGAATAATAAACCCATGTGACAAGGACTTTGCAGCGTTTTGGAATCTACGCACCTTGAAACGGAAAAGAAAAAATTTTGAGGGGGTGTTATAAAAATTTTTTGCTGAGCGAATACATAGGTGTATTATTCACAGAATAATAAACCAAAATGCAATGTCCGTACGCCGTACGCTGTCCGCCGTCCGCCGTATCACGTGTACAGGCTTAATTTTCAGCCCAAAAAAATCGTTCTTTGGCACACATGCTCCATTTGGGCCCTAGTTGTGTCCCGAAACTTTTCAGCCCGATCGGAAGACACCCAGGGGTGTTATGAGTGAAAATGTGTGTAAAGATAGGTACTTTTTGCGTTTTAGCAACATGTTGGTAACATGAGCTTTTGAGGTATCGGTTTCCATGTTTTTTTGGACGAGAAGACCGAATATGAAGTCGATTTTGACCAAGGAGTGGAAAATTGAGGTTGTACCAGATGTTCAGCTCCCAAAATTGATTTTTTATGAGTCAGAAACCTGCGAAATCGTCTGAAATCACCATCAATTTGTAGAATAACACTAGGAAAAGTGTCAAAACGTGGATCAAGACGATTAAATGGCACTATCAATGATCAATGATAATTAAAAAAAAAGAAAAACGCTGCAAAGTCCTTGTCACATGGGGTTTATTATTCTACAGAAATGTTGGCTGTACATTTATTGTTTGTTTCATGTGAAATAATCGAAATAGCTATTTCTGATGGTTTCCACCAATTTTGGCCCCCAAAACACAAATTAGGTAGGTACGATCTTTTTTTTTCTAATTAACTTTGATCATTGATAGTACCATTTAATCGTCTCGATCCACCTGTTGATACTTTTTCTAGTGTTATTCTACAAATTGATGGTGATTTCAGACGGTTTCCCAGGTCTTTGACTTATAAAAAATCAATTTTGGGATCTGAACAGCTGATACAACCTGAATTTTCCACTCTTCGGTCAAAATCGACTTCATATTCGGTCTTCTCGTCCCCAAAAACATTAAAAACGATACCTCAAAAGCTCATTTTACTAACATGTTACTAAAACACAAAAAGTACCTATTTTTATACACATTTTCACTCATAACTCCCCTGGGTATATTCCGATCGGGCTGAAAAGTTTCGGGACACAACTAGGGCCCAAATAGAGCATGTGTGCGAAAGAACGAATTTTTTAGACCGAAAATAAAGCCTGTACACGTGATACGGCGGACGGCGGACGGACATTGCATTTTTTGAATCTACGCACCTTCAAATGGAAAAGAAAAAAGTTTGAGGGGGGGGTTATAAAAATTTTTTGCTGAGCGATTACATAGGTGTATTATTCAGAGAATAATAAACCAAAAAGGAGCTTAGGTACCACCTAATTTAAGTTTTGGGGGCCAAAATTGGTGGAAACCATCAGAAATAGCTATTCAATTATTTCACATGAAAGAAACAATAAATGAACAGCCAACATTTCTGTAGGTATGTCCAATAGAATAATAAACCCATGTGACAAGGACTTTGCAGCGTTTTGAAAATTGCTCATCTCCGAACTCATCCTTTTGTTTGGTAATACGAACATTTTGGCAAAATTTAGAATTTTTCATCATGTACTCAAGGTCAGACATCGTTAGGAGTGACACGTAAATATATATATATACATATACATTTTTGTTAAAATCTAGGGATGAATTCAGGGGGCCTATTCACTAAAATAGATAGTGGAAAGAGATAATCTATTTTGAAAATCTCCCGCGAGGGAGACAGTCTCTTCCAATGTCTCCCGGGTTAGTCTATTTTACAGAAGACTTCGAGAAAGAGATATGGATCCTAATACACGAAAATGCCATAGTATCCATGAAGTGCGAGATGTTTGTGCCCCCGGGAGTTCAATTCCTTAATAATGAACGCATTTCTTAGTAATACCTATTCAATGGGTACCTATCTACATCAATCCATACTTGGACGTTTTTACTCACGAATCGGATAAAAGTTTAAATGAAATTGAAAAAAGTCTCAATTATAAACAGAAAAAGTCGAATTAGGGGGCTTAATGCTTGTATTATATCTGCACCTAATGAACCGCCACTCTTAGGTAGGTAGGTAGGTACCTGCCTCAACCCGTACTTGGACGTTTTTACTCATGAATCAATAATTATGTATATATATTTTTAATCAAAATTGAAATGAAAAATTTAATCTTTATGAAATGAAAAAAATACACCATCAAAATTACCGATGTGGTTGCGGATGAACGAGGATATTACACGGTCACCATAAACAAACGAGAAGTAGACTCTCTCTTTCGAGGAATGACACAATGCCAAGATGGTCGCCAACTCTCTCTTTTAAAAGTTACTGAATAACCCTGTCATGGATACTATAAAAATCTATTTTGCCAAAAGAGAGAGTCGGACCTGAAAGAGATGTCTATTTGGCTTAGTGAATAGGTAGGCCCCCAGGATGCTATGAAACGGACTTTCATACAAAAAGATTTCAAAAATTCAGTTATGAAAATGATTGACCCATTGCAATAGCATTTTCTGCGAAAATTCGCTATATCATTAAATAATTCTATGATCAAGTTCGCGGGAATGTTGGCGGTACGTTAGTAATGTGAGCACTGATTCACCCTGACATCCTTCAAGTGTAGACAAAACCTTTTATAAAACTTAAGGCTTAATTTACTTGAAACCAAAAATACATAATCAAACAAAGAACGAGAAGATAACTTTAAAGGACACGTTCATGGCAGATAGCACAAAACATATGGGGTTGGGAATAATTTTAAAACTGGGTAAAATCACGTCACATGGATACTGCTGTATCACCAGATTCAGCTTAATAATTTGTCCATGGATACTGCTGTATCACCATGGATGCTTTGTTAATTTCCTTGGCTATAGTGGCAGTTATGTGGTAGCCCTGCACGTTATCCATATCTACGAAATGTTTCCATCCAGTGAACATTAATATCTTTCTTCCATGTACATTTAGGACTCTACGTTTGTTTTGGCTATTTTCATTTTCACTTAATTTTTATTGTTTTTAGACAAAATGGTTCCAGTACCATCCGTATTTTTCATAGACGTTAATGGAAGAGCAACAGAAGTTGTTGTTGGAAAAACCGATGCCTCTAGCATTGAAACCCTTTTATTGGCCGCCATAGAAAAATGTGTTGGGGAACTCAAATCGGAAGGTAATAAACCACGATTGTTTCTCAAATTGAACTATACTAAAGTGCCGGGTAGTAATACCTGTCAATATTTTTATAGAGGTAATTATGATTGTTTTGTATTGTTTTTTTCCACAGTGAATGCAGCACCACAGGCACCTGCGAGTACACCAATCAACCCATCTGCCGGTGCTGCCTCCTCAGGTAATTCAAATATAAATTGGTGTGCTAGAAGAATTATAATAATATCTCAATATAATATGCAATAATAATGTAATATATAATAGCTGATTCTGTTGATATATCGTTTTCAGTGAAACAAAAAAGTTGTCAATCACCTGAAATCTTATTCTGTTACAAGTCCCGCGTATATTACAATCTGGTGTAATTTATTATGACTTAATGACGCCTGTATGACTCCCCACTACACTGTATTCACAAGGGTCATTTTTCTGTACCTATTCTTAGTTTTTAACTTATCTTCTTGAAATTTGTAGGCAAGTTTTGTATTATAGTGAACTTCATTTACTGCGGGCCGTTTTTGTTTAAATAACTCAAGTAGAAAATTTTTCGTAGCAGTTCAAAAATTCTCATTATTAACATGTGTATCATGTTTTAGCCCTGGGGTACTAGCATTTTTTGCGAGTCGATTTTGCGCGTCAATTTTGAGCGTCAATTTTAAGCGTCAAATTTTTTCGCGCACAATGCATAGTGGTTTTCACGTACAACCGAGTAGTTGCTAGGGAAATGAAACTTCTTTCATTTTCATCTGACAAAAATCGTTTTCCATTCGTTGGAAAGCTCTTGATTTATCACGAATTTATTTCGTATTTGTTCTTGGTATTCATTTCCTAGTTTCATACTATAACTATATAAATGAATGTTATAAATGGGTAGTAAACAATGACGCTTGTTTGGTTGTCACGTTTTAACATGTATCATCTATGGTGCTCAAGAAATGTAGACAAGACATCGTCAGAAGAAACGAGCACATACGTTTCAAGTAGTAGATTTCTACCTAGCCTTCACTTTTCGAGTTAATAACATGATACATGGTTGCAATTTTTGGTTCTTAAACATAAATAAATTTCAGGTTTTCATAAAGCATATAACGTTTGCTTAAGTTGCAGTACCTATCAGCAAAATCCAAAAGAGCCATCGTTCTTCATTTTCTTCCAGCTTTGAAGCTGTATCACCTGTTCTAATATTGAAATGTTAAAAAACGGCCAGGCCCCAATTTTTCCTCTCCTATCACCCAACAAATTGACAAAAAAGTAATCCAATGCGAGCAATGCTGACTGTACAGTGCTTACCGAAAGATCAGAAATCGTGGTTTTGAGAAAACGCTATTTTAGTGAAAAGTGAAGCATACCATCTGATAAGAATCTCTTGCTCTTAGATTTCTGCTTCCTTCTTCCATGTCAAGCTTTGTATCTTGTCAGTGAGATAATTCGTAATGTTATAACCTTCCAGTCTAGTTTTGAAGTGGTCCTCAGATTCATGCTGTGTTGTTTTTGTTAATATGGATTTGGGAATCATTTCTCTCACAGGTTTGAAACTTTCTTATTTCTCGCTGGGTTTTCGTGGGTTTCCGATTCCACAGACGATTTTTCTTGTTACGAATAATCGTTTCAGAGTTTAGTTAAAGGCCGTGTTACAAGTCGGCTTTCAAAAGAGGAAGAGAAACCTTCTGTAGTTTGAAGCGGTTGAAGGCAGCCATCCTTCCTGTAGGCAGGCGCCCAGTAACGGGTTATAATTTTCGACGATTTATTTCGACTGCTGACTCAAACCCGAGGGGGGGGGGGGGTCACCTTAGTCGCCTCACAACCAACTAGTTTTCAATAATAATATACCGATATATCTAGGTGAATATGGGTTTTCAGTGTATGTAGAGTCAGTAGTAATAAATTACCATACTCGTTGGAATTTGTGAGAAAGGAAACCGTTCTGATTCTTCTGCAGTGTCTCCAGAACCCTCGTCGTCTAGTCTGCCGGCTGAATCGCCAACTTCTGCCAAAGCCGAACATCCCAAGGAAATGGACAAACCGGTCATCAGTACACAGCAAACAAATGAGGGTGAGTGTAATTTGTTAACAATATCATATAGAAATTGTCAAGCTCGTCTTCGAGAACGATTACTGTGAGCGTCATCTATTCTATTTCAGAGGTTCCGCGTTTGGAAGATAGGGTAGAAAAAGCCAAACAACTCATCAACCAGAAGAATGAAGCAAAGCGCAAAGAAGAAATCGAAGTAAGGAACGAATCTGCCTGACCTTTATTGGTGTTTCATCAGTAGGTATGTTTGGAAATGATATGTAGCATAGTTGGTGGAGTTTGTCAATCGTGGTTTATTGTTATTTAGAAAGAAAAAGCAGCTGAACGTGAAAGGAGGCGTGTTGGCCAGGAGATGCACAAGGCGAAGATGAGCAGGCAAGAACTGGAAATGAAGGAGGCTCTTGAAGAACGGAAGAAGAATTCCATCCAGGAGCAGGCTGCCAGGAAGAGGATTCTCGATCAGATAGCCCAAGATAGGTAAGAAAGTTTCCCCACACTGCTTACTGCAGGAGTCAACGCTTAAGTAATGCCTGCAATGAGTCTAGGGCTAAATGTTGGCACAAATCCAGAATTTCCTGAGAATACAGCCAGTAAGAATGTTCACTTCTTGTGGCTACAGCGGCTTTTCTCTCAATCACCTGTCAAGAAAGAATGATTTGGTGGCAACTTATTGGCGATACGTTCTGCTCTGACAGGAGCCTGTGGTGTGCAATATCTGACCGTGACGGTTTGAATTAAGCAATCCTCATTTGCCTGCGTCTGACAGAAGGCGCGTATGGCTACTCGAGCAGGCTATTTCCCAAGCTGGGACAGGTATTGGAGGTTTCCAGAGTCTCACTTGGGCATCACCCAAGGAACATGTGACAACAGCCCAATTTCCCATCGCTCAATTTTTTTTTAAATTTTCGACAGTGTACCGGTGTTTGTAAACGTGTTTCATTGGGCGGAAGACTCAGCCACCAAAATGATTTGTTACCCTGTCAACTTCAACTGGCTTGCTCACGTATCATTGGTGAGCAAGAACCCAAACTGTGGTCTCTAGTAATTGAAAATGGCCAAGGTTCTCTTTCAATTATATCTAACAAAGATCATTCATTGTACCTCTGTTGTTTTCAACTTTCATCAAACTGTGTCGGTGGCACAAATATTGTGAATACCATCTTTTCAGTTCAAGTGGTAACTAGAGTCCGGATTTATATTCTTTTTCCAGTGCCAATATATGCATTCTTTTATTCTTTTTTCAAGGCCAAAATATTCTTTTATGAAAATAAAATATTATTTTTTGAAATCACAATGAAAATAAGATTTGATGATTCTATTGAGGATTGATATCATTACTGTGCCACCAGAACCATAGGTTCTTTTTTGTCAGTCAAGGCATATTTCAACCTAGAAAAGGATCGTTCTACTTCACGCGAAACAATACAGAGTTTTGCAGCACCCTCACGCCGAAACGAACGAAACGAATGCAGTGCTACACATGCGCACTTAAGACGCCGAAAAGTTTGACGGACTGTGACGACGAAAAATGCCGGGATCTCACGGTGTCAGCTTTCGTCGTGGTGAGATGACGAAACGAGATTTAACCTTACAGGTGTATAACGCTACCTACCTTCTTCTGTTTTCCTTGGAAAATGAAAGTCGAGCGTCGTATTCACAGCTGCTTCATCGCGTCTTTCTATGTTAACGCAGACTTGGTGCCATGTGTGGACATAGATTTGTATTCACCACGGAGTAAAATGGGTGAAAGAGAGGTTAACATAACGTTAGTGTGACTTCACCAGCCGGTAGATGCCAAAGCTGAACGAAAACTGAACCGAAAAAGGTTAGCATCTGACTTCGGTCGCCCTATCCGCCATTTCCGTTTCGGTTCGTTTTCCGTTTCGTTTCGGCGTGAGGGTGCTGCAAAAACTCTCTAATAGGCAGGAATTTCAGAGCTGCTATGTCGATGGGATCCGTGAATTCGCATTCTGGGACTATCTCTCCTTTCAGAATTCGCTCCATCTGCTTTACAGTCGTTCCCCAGTGGCTCCTTCCCAAAATTTCTGTCCTCAATAAATTTTTCCGTCTTATCCACAGAATCATTCAGTCAAATACCTTCGCCTTCAAGACCAGTAATTAAATCGGGTAGGCCACTGAGATTTGATTTCACATAACCAAGATGTTGCATCACAGTAGTATTTTAGAGAGCAGCGTTTGGTTTTGGGATGGCCTTGTTTTCTGATTCATCAAATAACACGATGACGTCCTTCAATTTTTCGCGGTGCTCAGCATAGTACTTTGCCGCCGGTATCCTCCTTGAAAACAAACAAATATTCGAAAAATATGCGAAATATTCGAAAATATTGTAAATATTCTTTTTGTCCTCAATGATGCTAAAATATTCTAAAATTAAATTTAGTTTATATTGTTGTAAACAGCTTATAACCACTTAAAACGGATTCCTATGAACGTATAAAGTCTCAGAATTAGATATGCAAAAGCATATAAATCCGGACTCTAGTGATAACTTTCACTCTACATCCGTTGCACCTTGCGGATGAGATCGTTTCCAATTTACCTACTGCAAATATTCAATTTATTCTTCATTTCCAGGGCTGACCGGATAGAAAGGGAAAGGATGAGAGCCCCAGTTGTTTCTCCGGCTCCTGCAGCAGCACCACCACCGTCAGATTCGTAAGTTCGGTTTCATCATAAATCGTACACCACCGACAACATTCGGCAACCCTGCCAGCTGTTCGATAAAAATTTATCCATGGGATATATCATTGCAATTTTCCTGAAAGTAGTGGACTTATGCAGCAGCATTACATCGATGCACTCCGCCAACGCTACTGTTTCTGCATAGGCATTGATATGGAGCTATAACCTGTCAGCTAATAACCTAGATAACTCCCGTTTCATTAAATCTTTGGGTCCTCTTCAAACGATTAAAAAAACCGCTGCAAATTATTACACAAAGGTTTATTATTTACCTGTATAGATGTCCCTTCTGCGTAGATCACTGTTTTCAGTGGTCAATACCCTAGAGCTCCTCCCAGGAAAGCCCTAAATGGAGTACTGGAGCAGGCCCCGAAATTAAAGTTTCATACAAATGTGCGGTATTCAATAATTCAGTCATTAATTATTTGTAGTTATTCATGAAGCATAAGGTAAATACCTAATAAACCGTTGTGTAGTAATTAATCTGTATAGATGCCCCTTTTACGTAGATAGTATAATTTACCATTGTGTAATAATTTACCGTTGTGTAATAATTTATCCAATAATACTTCAACGTTTGTTAAGTTGCAAAAGTACCTATCAACAAAATCCAAAAGATCCATCATTTGTCAAATGAAATAATATCACGGAACAACACCTCGACTTCATACAGCCACCCGTGATTATTATCAGGTGCTCCCTAGCCATGATATCTGGGCCGGATTTATACAGTTTGATTCACGATCATTTTGAAGCTTTTCAGTGCAAACAAGCGGCTGGTCGTACAATACTCCGGTTGTTCTCAAAAAATTCTTTAGTTCAAGACAAATTTAAAAACGTAAAACAAACCACACCCTTCTACTGAAAGTTTTTGAGCTACGGCGTTCTGAGAATTTCAACCTCATTTTTCACCCCTTAGAGATGACTGACAGTAACGCTGAGCTTCGAGGACCAACTACACCCCAAACGGTACCTACAAACCGAATTTCATTAATTTTGGTTCATGTTAACTAAGGATAGAGCTAAGTTGGTGTAAGGAGAGAAATTTTGTTATTGTATTTTCGGGTTCTACATACATTGAAATGATCGGGTTACACATATTTTGAAGGGGGGGGGGGGGGGGGGTTAAATTTTTTTCCATGCTCGATTTTAAAGATTCATTATTGACAATAATAAGCCAACAAAATAAAAGAAAAACAATCGGTTTATAATTCTTGTATTCCGTTTATTCATGAGTAGAGTCGTACAGCATCAACACGAGGTGCATCGAACACTTCAACAGGAAAAGGTTTTGCTTGGCTGGGCCATCCCACCAACTAACAGCTATTGGTTGCAATATAGTATCCATACATCGTGTTGCCACATTCCATGTCTCAGTGAATTGATCGCAGCCGTTGTGAAAAGTGAAGCAATGTTAACCAATCTGAATTCCCCATGTGTACTCAAATCGCGCATGTCATACTTCTCTGTTGCAGAGACTCAGCTAGGATACAGTTCAGGTTGCCGTCTGGGGAGACCAAAACCCACGTTTTCCAAGCAGACACCACGATCACTCAAATCCGACAGTTCATCGACAGCAATATTGTTTTGCCTTTCAGGTTTGTGAATTTCAATTTTGGTTTTGATTCTGTTTCTCCTCGATCATCCAGTTGTCTACTGAAATATTTACAAGCTCAGTTGTATTTTAATATTTGTTGTAATTTTCAGTGAGTACCAAATTGCAACCACATTCCCCCGAAGAGAGTTCACGTGGAGGGAAAACGAGCAAGACCTGAGATCTCTGCAGCTTTTGCCATCAGCTGTCCTTCTCATACTCCCAGTTAGTTTCTTGAAGTATTTTGGATATTGTATTGTTATATTTGAAATGAAAGATATCCAACTACTAGAAGTGAAAACCTGTTTAGTAAATTCGATCTTATATAATAATAGGTATTATGCAATGTCATCGCTGACTTCTTGTGGCGTGGGGGCATAGATATCAATATGATTTGTGAGGAAAAAGCGGAAATAGTGAAGATGGAGAAAGCGTGACACCAGGGGGACGAGGAATTGGACTCCTGCAGATCAACAATGCCAGTTGATTCAAGCAGATACAAACAATGAATCTGTTCCGACTACTGACTGGTTATCGTATTTGTTTCAGGTATCTGGTAACCTCGTGTCCAGACCAAACGGTTGGGCAAATGCCATGGTCGCCATGTTCTGGTCCATTTTCACGCCTTTCCTGAGTTTGGGGAACTATCTGTCCTCTTTCATATTCGGTGGTGGGGCTCAGAGACCTGCCGCTGGGAGTAGCCAAGCAGCGCCTGCTCCACAGCCCTCAGCACCTGCGTCATCGTCGTCACAGCCACACTATGGGTAATTGAAAACCGCTTGTAAAATTAACGCGTCCTGGTTCGAATAGGCCTTCCCCGCCTATTCACAAAGAGACACATCGCAAAACTCATCGCTACTGTCAAATATTAAAATCAACTCATCCAGCCTACAACAGTATCCCCCACAACACGGGCTTTAATAGGCTGCTCTGTGTTGACTCAGGAAACGAGCCAAGTTTCACGAATTTTGTACTATTGAATATTCATCCTTTTCCTGGTTGGTACCAGGTATTTCCAGTTTTGCGAAATGTCATCCAAATGCCTGATTTTTTCCTGCAAATTTCGCCATGTAACACGGATTGAATATTATATAGCCTGTAGTTAACAACAGTGGCGTCAACAGCAGGTGTGCGCTGGGGGCCCCCCAATTATTATTAAATACTTTTTATCGAATTTTCAAAGAAACTGGAGCTACAGTAGAAACTCGATTAACCGAGGTACGATTATCCGAAAACTCGATTAGCTGAGGTAATTTTGAACGGAAATTGGCACTCGATTAACCAAGGTTTTTGGGCCCGATTTGTTTCCGCACACTCAATTAACCCAGTCTGACGACGACTGTGAATTGAATTTGGTTTGAAGTTGAGTTTGAATTGTGAATTAGTTGTGTGTGAATGTTTGTTTTGCATTCGCTAAGGGCGATTTTGGTCGGTGCCTGGTATGAAGAAAAATATCAAAATGATGAAGGTAATTCAAGTGTGTACAACTTATTAAGAAACTCAATATGTTATAAATTAATTTACCTACCTATCTAAACATTCGCATTATTATTTAATTCAAATTAACCATCCTAGTTAACTGGTTTTTCTGATTAACCGAGTCAACCTCCGCTGCCCCGTCCACCTTAATCGAGTTTCTACTGTATTGCAGTGGCTCCTTATCTTTCGGGACATGAATTTTTGTAATTCTTATAGGCAAACCGTTCCAGAGCATCCTGAATTCATCCCTAGATTTTAACAACAATTTATATTTAAATGTATAATGTATTTTATTTATGTGTCACTCCAGACGATCATAAAAACTCAGAATTTCGCCAAAATATTCGTGATGCCAAACAAAAAGATGAGTTTGAAGATGAGCAGTTTTCGAAAATTCTATTTTCAGTTTCAAATTTGAGTTTTTAGAGGTCACAAATTGGTAAAATCAGCTAAAATTGCGAACAATATAATTGATATAAAATCACTGAAAGTGGTATAGAAGGGTGAGTACAGACTGAAAAAGACAATTTCAGTTGTTTTTCATACGTAATAGGGGTAAAATTGGTATTTTTGGTTGTCAAAAATTGGTATGAAGGGCTAAAATCAATTCACCTGATGTTGTATGGGATGATGATTCACGACAGAAAGAGCGACTATTTTGATGGTGTTTTTTTTTCCTCAAAAAAGAGTGGGTCAAATTGACTTCATGAGGGTCAGAAATTTGTAAAGGTGGCTAAAATCATGAAAAAGATGATATTTTACGAAAAGTGGTTTGGTTTCTAGCTGTATCATCTTCTTTGAAAATTCGCTCTTATAGCCATGCTGCATGACTGGAACTTTATAATTTTTTTCAATGACGTTTGTCGCTGGTCGGCCAACTCGCTAGTATGTGTGTGTGTGTGTGTGTGTGTAAAATCCCGGGGGCCCCAGTTCAGGCTCGCACACGGGCCCCCTCAATCATAGTTGTTAGGCCACTGGTTAACAAAGATATGATCCCTAATAGAAATTGCTGAGGTCGAAGCAATCCCGTTTCGGGGGGGTGTCACTTGTATTGTATACCACTTCAGCCCTTAATGCTATATGTACTGGCAATAATTTGCAATGCACTTTTCCCATTTGTTCTGTCTCCAAACAAACAACTCAAAACTCAATATGGCATTTTACACATTTCACACCTCCTCATAGTTCTGCCCCTCTCAAGACTGCCTTAGAGGTTGTGATGGTGGCTGTTCTCGAGTCGTTTTTTGTTCCGGTGAAGGTGGGGTCGTTTTGGTGGAAGCCTAATCGATATCTGTTGTTAACTGGTGATGATATCCACTGTCACTCCTCCCACTCTGTCATAAGGTAGTACAGCATGGTTTGGTAGTATGTGTTGAGTAATTCACCGTACTCCATCCACTTTGCAGACATCCTGTCCCTTTGATAATGCACACATCTATTGTCTTCTCCATCCCCTTTCCCCCTTTGGAGCGTCAGTATAATTTAAATATATTGAACTCATTTAAAGGCGATCAATGGCGTGTCCCAAGTTGCAAGTCCCAATAGTTGTTCCATCCTAGCGATGGAGGTTGTTCACCTAGAGGTTGCCCAGATGAGCGCTATTCACAGGACAACAACCTCTGACAACATTTTTTCTCTGCCAACACTCGTATGTAGGAGCTTTGTTCCCCACCAGTAAATATTATTGAGGTAGTACCATTACGATGGAGGTTAGTCACCTTGAATTCTCAGATGTCCTTTCCTGAACCAGAACTTCACACTAATTTTCAACCTCCCTTTTCCGTCTGATACTTCTGCTACCCAGAAGTATGTCGTGTGGGGAGGAGTGTGATGGTGGCTGTTGTCGAGTCGTATTTTGTTCCGGTGAAGGTGGGGTCGTTTTGGTGGAAGCCTAATCGATGTCCCTTCTTAACTGGTGATAATATCGCTAGAGGACTCTCGAGGGTCCACCGTCACTCTTCTCTCACTAGTGCCAATAATCGATAGCAATATTTCCATCAGACTCTAGTTTCATTCCCTCTCCTGCCATTTTCTCCCACTTCAATTCTCTCAGTTTTCACGCTTGCCTCCCTGAACTTGATTTAAAATAAATCATTAATTGGTTTTTCTCGATGCGTTAGTCATGTATAACAAGGCGCACATGAGAACCCGTTCTACTAGGTACCTCCTAATTAGCACTTGGTACTCGAAGAAACTGCTACTTTTTAAACCAACCAATAAAATTTTTTTTTTTCGAGCAGGAGTCGCACAACCATAAGGAAACGCGGCAACATCCACACGCTGGCTGATGATTCTGACAAACCCGACGACAACAACACGTGGAACGGCAACTCGACGCAGCAGATGTGAACAAAAAGATAACACAAGTTGTTGTAAATTCCTACTTGAAGCATTCAATACCATTATACCATAAATATTTTCTCATGTTTCGGGCCTGTTCAAGTAATTTATTAACTAAGTACGACGGTGGCTTCCAGCACCGATCCTCTGCATATGGGTTATGAATTTATATGTTATTTAAATGCTATTATTTAAGAACTCCTCTTGTTCGAATTCATGTGTTTTTGTTTTGTTGTTTTCTTGTGTACTGGGTGATTCTAAATTATATTCAAGTCCGTACCAGTCTCTGCTGGTTTTTCATACTAGGCTATTATTGTTCATTGGGCGACGTTTCTGCCAATGATTTTGTACTTAAACCTGCCTAGTTTTACAACAAAGCTGCAACTCGCTGTGGTGTAAACTTCCTCGGATGTCCAGAGCCAAATCTTCGACAGAAACGTCGCCTCCCAAAAAATCAGTAGCCTCGTTTCAGATGCAATATTTTTCATTCCTACGATTTTTCAAGAAAATGAATGATTTGTCAAATGAGTTAGCGCTACAGAAGCATTTCGCAACTTAAGGTAAACTTTCGCTGGGAGCGTCCGCGATTCAGACTCGCCCCTGCTTCAGGATATTTGAATGGAAACGCTTTGTCTGGCAGGTAGAATTGTTTACGCTCCAGGGCCTTGTCAAGCTGGTCCCCTACACGGCTAATGGTATGTTGACCCGCAAAGCAGCAAGGTTGTGATGTACGGAAAAACACCCTTTCTCCAGAGTGGGAAAAAACTGTGAATCACAGCTACCAGATTGAGATACAGAAATTCGTCTATTATCGCAAGATAAGGATTTTTTCAGTTGTCGTTTGTGAAATGGACCGTTGTAACCTCCTTACCTTACAGTGAGGGCCACCATAAAATCTACTTTTCATTATTTTAGTGATTATTATTATTATTATTCTAGTGATTATTTTAAATCGTTGTCTGCAATCAAAACGGACTGTTGTTTGAAATTTTATTTTGATTGCACTCGGTATTGTAGTGGTGCATCTGGCACGTCGTGGCACATGAGATGTTGTACATGCAGTTTTGCCTTTTCAAAATCGATTGATTGATTGTTATCAACATTAATGTGGAGTACTAAATAAAATTTATTTCGTCATCGGTTTGTTCCATTCGAATCCTCCGCACAAAATGCTGCTTGCTGCCTTGGGTGAGTGAGCACGACCAAGCTGATGCTAGGTATGGCAGCTTGACCATTACCAAGGGAAGAATAAAAAAATATAGGTTTCATTCTGTTTATCGTGGCGTGGGCTTTAACCAGTTCAACACTTCCCATCTTCAACCGTTTTCACAGAATCATCTCTCACTCAAGAGATACCAGGAAATTTGGTTGAATGTGGCAGTGTTGGACAAACTGCAGAAATAACCTGCGCAATAAACTGAATGTTAGGTAGGTACCTACTGGTTCTTACTGCTAGGATTGCATGGAGAGATGGCGAGAAAATGATCGATAAAAACATTCGGTTAATGGGGAATTTTTGTCTACTTTTTTTGAGGGGATAAAAAATGGTAGTTCGAAGCCCGTTTTCAAATATAAGCGTTATTCTTTAAAATGAGGGTGATTGAAAGTTAAAAAGAGGAAAAAAACAAAACGTATCAGGTCTATCAATAGATAGCTGATGGGCTGATGTGATGGCACAAGGAGGCGGAGCGAAGCTTCTTAATGTTGCTTGAATGACCTCCCCCTCCGTTTGATTTTGAGGGCGTTTTAATTTATAATTTGCGGTTCCATCTGTCCTGTTAATTCATTTTTGGTTCTGTGATGCACTAGCGCTCAGCAGGATTTGAGTTGAACTACTCGGCAGTTTACCTGATACCTAATTTCTAGCATGAACTCGGAAATTCAAATGTCACACTCGTTTTCTGCCTATAATTTCTGACATAAACACCTCGTTATGTAGTCGATGTGTTAATTTCCGTTAGTGAACAGATTTGGTCATAAAAGGAGAATTTCTAACCTCGGTGTGCCCGAAATGTATACTACTGTAGTACACATTTGCTGCTTACACATGAATAAACCACTGCCTGTCTACCCATCGAATTCTGCCGAGGCACCCACAAAGTGTACCTGCACCATTTCAAGTTAGCAAATTCTTGGATCTACTAATAATTATATTGCCTGCTGAAAACAATAGGGGTATAGTTCAAGAAACCTAGTTTTGAAGGAAAAAAACACTGTCAGTTACCGATGGCATATCGTTAATGTAAAGAGAAAACATTAAGGGGCTCAATATGGAGCCCTGAGGAACACCCTGGAGAATGGATACTGGAGAAGAGAAGGCACCATCCACAGAAACGATCTGTGACCTGTCAGCCAAATAAAACGACAAAAACTTGATCACTAAGGTAGGGAGTCCATAGAGGTTACTTAGTTTATCGAGAAGTATGTTGTGAGGAAATGAACCAAAGGCATTAGTATAATCCAATAAGACCATGAATGTACATCAGATTTATCGAAACCAGAACGAATTTCTTCTGTTATTTTGACAAGTGTAGTTTGGGTACTGTGAAACTTCATAAAACCCGACTGATACTCATATAAGAGGTAGTTGGTTACAAAGTATGAAGGTGAATGTCAGATGGGCTTCCTCTCAGGTATGGTGTGCCGCAGGGATCAATTCTTGGGCCTGTGCTGTTTTCTTTATTAATGACCTCCCTAAGTATTTGGTCCATCTAGATACATTCTCTTTGCTGATGATTTGCAATTGTGTACCCAATGTTCCTATAACCAAGTTGCTCATGCAATTGATAGTCTCAACACCGACCTAAATAATATTAACCAGTGGGCTTACAGTAATGGTATGTTATTGAACCCTGGGAAGAGCCAGGCCATTTTGTTCTCTGGGGGGGATTTTGACTTGGCTGGACTCCCGTCTCTCATAATTGATGGTGAAGCTAATACTTTTCGGGATCATGTTAGAAACCTTGGTGTGGTGTTTGATTCTCATTTGTCGTGGCAAAAACATGTGGCTATGATTTGCAGCAGAGCTTATTACGCCTTATATTTAATGAAACCACTCAAGAATTTTATGAACAGTGAGATTAAAAAATACCTCGTTCGGACACTTATCCTGCCATATTTTACTTACTCTGATGTAATTTTTAGTACAGGATTGAGAGCAGATGTCATGAGGCACCTGACAGTGGCATTCAACTCCTGTGTCAGATTTATCTGCAATGCCTCGAGAAGGGAGCACTAAGTCCCTACTAACTCTTTGACTGGCTGTGGCATCAGTGATTTGATGAAAGTAAATCTACTGTGTTTTATTTTCAAATATATTAAGGGGGCTCATCCTGAGTATCTCAAGGGTATGTTTGCCCAAACCCAGTTTTCCATTTTGCTGTATTAACAAAACGAACAAAACTGTTCATACAGGACACAAATAGCCACGCTTTCCCTTGATCTGAATTCAATGAATTCTTCTCCTTTTGTTCTTTTTTACTGTAACCAGTTGGTCACGTGGTACGTGTAATGGTAAATTATTACACGACGGCAAATTATTACCCAACGGTAAATTATTACACAACGGTTCATCAACCAAGAAGGGGCTGGATTTTGTTGATCGGACTTGAATAACCTTTGAAGTATTATTGATGGGCAAGTTATTACACAACGGTTCATTATACATGACCACGAAGGTAGGTATTGACCACAGAAAACAGTGATCTACGCAGAAGGGGCATCCATTTCACTCCACATCAACAATTTTCCTTCAGAACTTCATTATTTGCGTTTCTTTTTGCCGTTCTAGAGTTCTAGTTACTGCTTGTCATCGACAGAATTATTTTAGCAACATTTAACTCGTGGTTTAGGTAGGTACCTAGTAACGAGTACAGGGTTAGGTACTAACCTACGGAGGGTCTGAGCTCTACATAAGATCTAACTATAGATAAATAAGATCTAACTATCTATATTATATAGGTAGACGGGTTATCTAGCTATACAGAGAGCTGTGATCTGTAACAGAAGGCAGAAGGGTATCATGGAAGGAGTAGAGTCTCTACTTCTTCCATGAGGGTATTCTTATTCTGTACAAATAAGGGTCTGTTCGGAGAACCGTCCGGGACTGCCCAGGATTGCCCCCTCCCCACTTTTGGCCGTTCGGAGAAGACAAGGGACGATCCCGGACGAGTTGCCCGCTGTTTGGAGAGAGCGGGGATTGTGAATTCGGGCAGCCCGGGATCGTCCGGGGCTACTCCAGCTCTGGCGTGGAGTAGAAAGTCCGGAGCATGCGCATCGGTCTATTTTTACCCCTCCCCTCTAACTTGCTCACTTCGATGTTTTCCTTTTCCTTTCCCGCGAAGCACAACTCAAACCAACACACGCCAAACCCGTATTTTTTTTTACGTATGCTTTACAGTTGTTTACAGTGTAAGCGTTACAGTTTTTTGTTGTGTGTAATAATTTCCAGTTATGGATTAAGTTAGATAATAATTATGCTGTCTGATACGGATTATTCCGACGATGATAATGAGGGTGACATCAATTTTTCGGACGGCGATGAAGAAGAAATGATATTAAGGGAGGTTTTCTCCCGAATTTGAGACCAAAAAATCAAAATTATATTGAGCAAGTTGTGTCTGATTTGTGTCAAGTGATGTTGTCTGAGTGGTGGTGATTTGGATTCTAGTGCCTTCTGAATAAATAAAGTTCTTATAACAATGACAGCCTTTTATTTTATTACTACCCACATAACTGAGAATGACTTTATAAAGGTCATCAGGTTGAGACAGGTAAACATCAGTCTCAAGAAAAAAACCTATGCGACACTTAGAGGCGCTAATTGGAAGGACAAAGTGACTTTAGGACAAAGAAGTGACTTTTTTTTTTCTCCATTGTTGAAAAAGTTGAAAACGTTTTAGTTTAAATGATGTAGGTAGTAGTAAATGTAGTTTTAGTTTTAAATCAATGAGAACGCAAGACAGCTTGTAAACAAAATGGTGGGAGGTTCTAATACGGCTTCCAGTCCTGGACAAAGAAAAAGCGTTCGGACAAGGCACGAAACCGGGACGATCCGGAATTACTCTGGTGACGTCACGAGTCCAGGATTGTTAAGGTTCGTTCGGAGAAACCTGCCCTGGACTATCCCGAGCAGCCCAGAGCTCTAACAATCCTGGACTCGTGACGTCACCAGAGTAATTCCGGATCGTCCCGGTTTCGTGCCTTGTCCGAGCGCTTTTTCTTTGTCCAGGATTGGAAGCCGTATTAGAACCTCCCACCATGGCATTTTGTTTACAAGCTGTCGTGCGTTCTCATCGATTTAAACTAAAACTACATTTACTACTACATCATTTAAAATAAAACTTTTTCAACAATGGAGAAAAAAAAGTCACTTCTTTGTCCTAAAGTCACTTTGTCCTTCCAATTAGCGCCTCTAAGTGTCGCATAGGTTTTTTTCTTGAGACTGATATTTACCAGTCTCAACCTGATGACCTTTATAAAGTCATTCTCAGTTATGTGGTTAGTAATAAAATAAAAGGCTGTCATTGTTATAAGAACTTTATTTATTCAGAAGGCACCTAGAATCCAAATCACCACCACTCAGACATCACTTGACACAAATCAGACACCACTTGCTCAATATAATTTTGATTTTTTGGTCTCAAATTCGGGAGAAAACCTCCCTTAATATCATTTCTTCTTCATTGCCGTCCGAAAAATTGATGTCACCCTCATTATCATCGTCGGAATAATCCGTATCAGACAGCATAATTATTATCTAACTTAATCCGTAACTGGAAATTATTACACACAACAAAAAACTGTAACGCTTAGGAAACAACTGTAAACTGTAACTGTAAACAACTGTAAAGCATACGTGAAAAAAAATAAGGGTTTGGCGTGTGTTGGTTTGAGTTGAGTTGTGCTTCGCGGGAAAGGAAAACATCGAAGTGAGCAAGTTAGAGGGGAGGGGTAATAATAGACCGATGCGCATGCTCCGGACTTTCTACTCTACGCCAGAGCTGGAGTAGCCCCGGACGATCCCGGGCTGCCCGAATTCACAATCCCCGCTCTCTCCGAACAGCGGACATCTCGTCCGGGATCGTCCCTTGTCTTCTCCGAACGGCCAAAAGTGGGGAGGGGGCAATCCTGGGCAGTCCCGGACGGTTCTCCGAACAGACCCTATGAGCTCTGGATAGTCCAGGACTGCTTCTCCGAACGAACCTTAAACCGTTGTGCATGTGCACGGATTTGCAGCGTTTTCTTCTTCTTCTTCTTCTATTTTATGACAGCCACTAGGGATGTCCCAAAAGTATCGATAGGTACTCAAAAGTATCGATACTTTTTGGAAAAGTATCGATACATATCGATACTTTTTCTCTGATATATATCGTAGTATCGATACTTTTTTCCCAGTATCGGAGCCGATACTTTTTTATCCCTCACATTTCATCAGATTGATGGGAGGCCAGCCACTTCAGCAAATTAAAGAAAGTTATTAGACTGTTTTTGTTCTTCCCGTGGTCTTTACACGTTCAACCGTGGAAACGCTGATACGGGAAGACGGACCAATGAGCTTGAAGCATTCTTTTCCCGTATACGCGTAGTTCTTCCCGTGCACGTGAAGAAGTAGCTTTTCCCGTGTACGCGAAGAACTACGCGTATACGGGAAAAGAATGCTTCAAGCTCATTGGTCCGTCTTCCCGTATCAGCGTTTCCACGGTTGAACGTGTAAAGACCACGGGAAGAACAAAAACAGTCTAATGTACCACCACCTCCGCTCACAGTGAGAATCAGCTGTCCTTCATCTAGTAGGAAGGAAAAAATGTTAACCCAACGAAGCAACCAACCAACCTAACTCAATAGCTTTTTGATTGGATTTTCTTTGTTCTTTCTTGTTTCTGATGTGATTGTGCCGAATTAACGAAATAACGTCATTAATAATAATGTCATGCCTTGTCTTGTCATGTAAATAATTTTGAAAAACAAGCGCCCAAACAAAACAAAAAAGGTTTCAAATAAAAAAGAAGTGATTTATTGTTTCGTTCATTTTATAATATTATCCTGAAATAATTCTTCGATAGGCTGATGATAGTATTTTATCTTATGTAAAAACGTGGGATGTGATATAATATTCATTGTCACGCTGACGGAGAGAGAAAAAAACGACATTTCCCCATTTTTGAAAAAGTATCGAAAAGTATCGATACTTCAAAATATCGATACTTTTTGAAAGTATCGTATCGATACTTTTTGATACTTTTAGATGTATCGATACGATATATATATCGATACTTTTGAAGTATCGGACACCCCTAACAGCCACGCCCATGGTAGTAAAGTTGTTTTGAAAAGTCTATTGAGGATAGCAGATTTTTTTGTGAATGGGAATTCTGATTTATGGCGGAATAGGATGTCACTGATAGGGAAATTGATGTAAAATTATTGTGGGAATTTTAATTTTATGGTGGAATAGGATTTTATTGTTAGGGAAAGGGATCTAAAATGGAGTTTCTTATCTAGGGCGTCGTTCAGTTTATCAGAGATTTGAAAAAAGGCTCCCTCATTACGATGACAAGAAACAACTCTCTTCTTGTTGTTTCTTGTGAAGAGATGTTTCTAGCTACAATAAAAATTAATAATTCATCAAGAATGCGAACTAACTGGAAAAAAACGAAAATACGAAAAAATTGAGGGGATAAAAATCATTGCTGTCAGAATAAAGGCAGCTGTGGATTAAAAACAGAAAGGGATAACACTGATGGGAAGAACCAGGAGGAACATTGTTCTTGGCGAGTTGGACAGTGGGTTTTTTCGGTTCCAGAGTTCCAGTACGAGAAAGCTTCTAATCAGTAACGATAGCTGCCTACCGTCTGAATTTATAATATTTTTATGATAATAATTTTTACTGTTTCCGTTAATTTCTAATATATACCGTTTAAATATTATTCTAATATATACCGTTTAAATATTACGAATCATCAAGCATGGTAAGTACCTACACAAGTTGTGCAAAATGTTTGTAACATGTACAAAATCGCATGAAGAATCCTTTGAATCTTGTGTTGAGAGATCGTAATGTTACGTCCTATATTTTTTGCGCATTAATTCCTGTTGTTTTCTTCGTAAATAAATACAGCTAAGTAAGTACATGAAGCTGAAAACGCTCAATCTAGGAAAGCAAAATTGTGGGGTTCTTCATGAATCCACATTCTACGCAAGTGTGGACCAGTGGGTTTCAAAAATCGAATGTAAAATTGACTAGGTACTTATTCTATCGTACGAGGGTACAAGCGATCACACAATTACATGAGGATAGTGCATGGTTGCTTTGTTCCTGGAGATGCCCCTAAATTATTTGTGATTCAAGTACCTACACTCCTACAGCATTCGTCACTTGTGTTGCTACCTTGTTGGTACATAGATTTTCTTGATAAAAAGGTTGTTTTGAAATGAATGTGATAATTTCAGCCCTATAACCTTCCATTGGTTCACTGCACGCCTGTCCTGCCTTTTCTGATCAGTAAAACGCTGTTGGAGTAGATTTTATAATTGCCTGCCCTAATGGTTGTGACTTTGACTGTTTTGTCTTACAGGGAGACAGCGCAGTTCCAACGTTTTTTTGTGGTTTCACCTGGACGGTAGAGAATTTCCCCAGTATCAAAGACAAGGAGGTCAGTTCCCCGATATTTTCTGGTGGAGCAGGTGGTACCAAGGTCGACTGGGAACTTCACCTGTACCCTAATGGGGATGTTGAGGCCAGTGAAGGGTACGTACTAAATCACTCGGGAAGAAATCGTGGAAACCCATTTCAAAGAAATGAAAAAGTTTTTGAAAAAATAGTCAGTTTCCACTAATACACGAAAAAACGCAAAAAACTTATTGTTTCTTACTGACAGTGTTTTTTGCGTTTTTTCGTGTATTAGTGGAAATAGACTATTTTTTCAGTAACTCCGTTCTTCTTTGACGGGTACGTCTCTAACTACTCACACATTTATAAATACGTCCTTGACAAAAAACAAACAAAAACAATCCCTTGTGCTCATCTCATTCAGCTCTGGTATCCTGGCAATTGGGCACCGGTGGTTGTGTAAAGCCAGCCATTCACAGTCTGATGTGTTGTACTTCCCTGTAAGCCTACTTTCAGCTGAAGTGCTCTCCCACTCACTCTCCTACAAGGGTTCGGTCCAACATGAGCTCAGGTTCACTGTTCGTGACAGTGTATTTATCGCGATTAATAATGCAAAGAAAACCAAATATGGTTTCTACCCAAAAAGAAGTTTGGGTAGAAACAAGTGTTTCTTGGTCAATTGAAATACTGTGACGGGAAGTTGTTGACTGAAGTTGATAGTGAGGACCATAAATGTGCTCGTCTACTGCAAGCGTATTCAAGCGGCAACGCGCTTTGTGCTAAACAAGCGGCAACAAAACAAGCGGCAGGGGTCGTCCACTGCAAGCGTCTTTGCGCTGCACGCATCAGTTCGGGGCTAGGCGTTCATCTAGCTGTTTTCAATAGTAGCTGCTTTTAAAAGTTGTAGGAAGGTAAATGTAGTAGGATACAGTATACAGTTTGGTAGGTATAGTATAGGAGGAAGATGCTATTCATTTCCTAGAGTAGCACTCATTTTCAATTGCGACGCAGGATGCTGAAGAGGCGAGCATGTTGGGTGGAGCCAGTTATGTCTAAGAGGGAATGTTTCGAGGTTTCACCACCTTCATCGGGAACTTAGAGGCTGACCCCAACAATTTTTTTTGATTTTACTAGTGGATGGGGCCATCAACTTCATTTATATTTTGGAGGAAATCAAACCCAAAAAACGCTGCAAAGTCCTTGTCACATGGGTTTATTCTATTGTTTGGTATTACCTACAGAAATGCTGGAAATACATTTATTGTTTCTTTCATGTGCAATTATTGAAATAGCAATTTTTATGGTTTCCACCAATTTTGGCCCCCAAAAACACGAAATAAGCTCCTTTTTTTGACAAATTACCTTTGATTATTGATAGTGCCATTCAGTTGTCTTGATTCACTTGTTGATACTAATTCCAGTGTTAGTATCCCCAAACTGTGTGCGGAAGAACGACGATTTTAAACCAAATTTTAACGTAAATTTAAGGTGAAACTTCATTATAACCTCAATTTTCCACTCTGGTCAAAATCGACTTCATGTTCGGTCTTTTCGTCCCAAAAAACATGGAAAACCATACCTCAAAAGCTCATGTTACTAAAACAACAAAAAATACCTATTTTGGTTTATTATAACACCCCCTCAAAATTTTTTCTTTCACGTGTCAAGGTGCGAAGATTCCAAAAATGCAATGTCCGTACACCGCGCCTTAACATCGCTACTTCATTTTCGATCTAAAAAAATTCGTTCTTTCGCACACAGGCTCCATTTGGGCCCTAATTGTGTCCTGGAACTTTGCAGCCCGATCGGAATGTACCGAGGGGTGTTGCGGGTGAAAAATTGGTGTAAAAATAGGTACTTTTTGTTTTTCTTGTGTTTATTTATTTATTTATTTATTTAATTTACGGGAATTTTCTTCCCTTTTCTACATAACCATAAATTCCAGCACACTTTGCATAGAAATAGACATTCGTACCTTGCTACAAATAAAATATACAAACAATACAAGAAACAAAACAAAAAATACAATAAAATAAACAAACAATCAAACAAGCAAATGAAAACAACAAAGTGGTAACTCATCTACGCATTTTGAACCATCACTTGACTTGAGCGGGGGAAGCCTCACTAATGTCAATAAACTGGGCAATAGAGTTGGCAGACCGCTGCATTCTGACGACGGAAGAGTTGCTGCCGTAATTGGTCCTGTGGTACTCAGGGAGGAATGGGTCACGGCTTCTAGTGGTTCTGGAGGGCACTCTAAAATTCACCATTGCTAATAAAGCTGGAGAGTCGTACTGGTTTCGTATTATCTTGCTCAACGTGGACAAATCAAGCAGGAGCCTCCTCTGTTCAAGTGTCTAGCCCCATCAACCTCCTCATGCCAATCTCACTGTACTCGTCCAGCACATCAGTCTTGTGGAAGGCCATCCTTAAAAATTTATTTTGCACACGCTCCAAAGACTGGATATACGTGGAATACACAGGGTTCCAGACCACCGAGGCGAACTCCAAATGGCTCCACACCAAGGAGCAGTACAGTATCTTCATTGTACCCAGATTCCGAAACGAACGCAACGCGCGATATAGGAAACCAAGCTGTCTGAAGCCCTTAGAGACAATGTTAAGGATATGAGATGAGAATGAGAAATCAGAATCAATGGTAGCACCCAAATCCCTCACCCGGTCAACCCTCTGCAAAGGGACGCCATCAACGCAGTAAGGAAAGTCGAAATGTGGACTTCTGCTCCGAGTGAAGGAAATGAAGCTGCACTTCCTGACGTTAATCAGAAGGCTATTGCTCCTGCAGTACACACTGAACTTATCTATGTTTGACTGCAGAGCGATGGCATCCTCTGAAGCCCGAATTTTGCAGAACATTTTCATGTCATCAGCCTACAAAAGAAATTTGACATCACTGAGGTGATCATGCAAGTCATCCATAAATAACATAAATAGTAGTAGTAGTAGTGCGGCACCCCAGATGAAACTACAAACGGCTCAGCTTTGTGTCCCTCCATGCACACTATCTGTCTCCGACCACTCAGATACGAGGAAATCCAGGCCAACAAAGCACCACCGATACCCAAGGCAGACATCTTCTGGACCAACAGCGGAATGCAAAGCTTGTCAAATGCTTTTGAAAGATCAGTATACACCGCGTCAACCTGAAATCCCTCCTAGATGGCACCCAGAACATATTGCTCAAACTCCAACAAGTTCGTCATCACAGATCTTCCAGAGACAAAACCATGTTGGATAACGTGGATGTGATTCCTGTAGACGTTGCTAATCTTCTCCACTACCAAGCTCTCGTGGACCTTAGGTATGGCTGACAGCTTGCAGATGGGCCGATAGTTGTTAAAGTTATTTCTCTTTCCTGATTTGAAAATAGGTACCACATAACTTGACTTCCAAGCTCCAGGGAACTGGCCGGTCCTGAGGCTGAGATTGAACAGCAATGTCAGAGGCTGAGAAAGAGCACCACAACACATCCGCAGAACGATAGGGGGAACGCCATCTGGACCAGTACCCTTAGAACAATCAAGACTGTTCAGCTTTCTGAGAACCCGGCCCGCAACAATCTCCAAGAAATGCAAATTGACAGAGTTAGACCTCGCACGAACGTCAAACGATGTCGACTGATGAGATTCGTACACACTCGAGAAATTCCTGGCGAACTCGGAACAAATTTCCCAAGGAGAAGAGAGCTGCCTACCATCATCGGCCACCATAACGGATGGAACACCCGGCTCAAGACGAAGTGATCTAATATAGTCCCAGAACGGCTTTGTATCATTATTCTCTACAATCGAAACTTCGACACTGTTCACGTAGCTTCGGTGGCTTTGCTGACCAAGCCTTTTACATTTAGCTCTGATAGTAGAAAAGGCAGTGTAAGCCTGTGGATCACCCGCGCATTTCCAGAGAAAGTGATGGGACTTCTTATCAGTTATAAGCTTACGGAGTTCAGAGGAAGACCACTTGCTGTGTGCTACCCGACTCCTGACGGTTACTTTTGGAACAAACAGTTCAAATCCGTAGTAAAGAACACAAAAGAAAATTTCAACCAATATCTCCAAGCCATGACCCGCAAGTAAAGAGTTCCAGTTCACACCCGACAGAAATTCATTTAGTGACTTGTAGTCTGCTTTCTTAAAGTTGTAGGCTTGGCAGTTGCGTTCAATGTATTGTTCCTCCGTGCAGAAATCGGCAGACACTAATGGCAGGATGATATCGATCACATTTCACGAGAGTATGACTGGTAGTTGACTGGACCGAGTATTGATGCTCGCCGTCCAAGAAGGCTAGATCCAAAATGGAACCGTGTTGATTTGGAACAGAATTGATCTGATGAAAGTTGTGAAAAGCAAACTCTTCCAGAAGACAACGACCCGGACTAGCTTCAGGGCAACTCCAGCTATCGGGTGGACCAGCTATACAAACTCCTGGCAGATTGTAATCCCCCATGATAGGAAACTGACAATTGGTATATCTCAGCGACAACGATGTCACCAATTCACAATGCTTACTATACAAACATCTAGAGGATCCAGGTGGGACATAAATACAACAAATTATGATATGACTGGAGCCAGAGGTAATGAGGACGAATACTTGTTCCATACCGTCGGCATTAGAGCTCACCAACTCAGCTGCCGGATATTTCTTATTCACAGCAACCAAACAACCGCCACCACTCTTCTTGCTCCCTCCCTCCAAATCTCTATCCGCCCTGAAAATTGTATAAGATGGGCAATAGAGTTCACTGTTCGATATTTCTGGTATTAAATTTGTTTCAGTAAGGGCATAAATGTCGTAGCCGCCAGATTCAATGTAGTATCTCACGTGATCCAGTTTAGAGCGAAGTCCGTTGACACTTTGATAGTATACCTCCAGCGGTTAACTGGAGGTGGTTAGTGGTTTTTAGGGAGGTGAGCATTTGAAATAATTCTGGGAACACCATTGAAATATTTAATCGTTAAGTTTGATTCCCCATTGTCTAACCGAGTTTTGAGTTGATCTCGAAGATTGTTGATATATGATATATGGTGTTTTAGTAACATGAGCTCTTGAGGTATCGTTTTACATGTTTTTGAGGACGAGAAGACCGAATATGAATTCGATTTTGACCAAAGAGTGGAAATTGAGGTTCTAACGAAGTTTAAGCCTTAAATTTACGTTAAATTTTGGTCAAAAATCTTCTGCACACAGTTTGGGTCCTCATTTGGGAACAAATTTTGGTCGTAGATGTGCTCCTCGGCAGCCCGTTCGGAATACACCCAGGAGTGTCAAGGGAGAAAAATGGGTGTAAAAATAGGGGGTTTCGAGTTGTTTTTTTTTTTGTGTGGTTTTAGTGAACATGAGCTTGTGATGTGTCGTTTTGCAGGTTTTGGTTTATTATTATGTGAATAATACACCTATGTATTCGCTCAGCTAAAAATTTTTATAACACCCCCTCAAACTTTTTTCTTTTCCGTTTCAAGGTTCGTAGATTCCAAAAATGCAATGTCCGTCCGCCGTACGCCGTATCACGTGTACAGGCTTCATTTTCGGTCCAAAAAATTCGTTCTTTCGCACACATGCTCCATTCGGGCCCTAGTTGTGTCCCCAAACTTTTCAGCCCGATCGGAATATACCCAGGGGTGTTATGAGTGAAAATGTGTGTAAAAATAGGTACTTTTTGCGTTTTAGCAACATGTTGGTAACATGAGCTTCTGAGATATCTTTTTCCATGTTTTTGGGGACGAGAAGACCGAATATGAAGTCGATTTTGACCAAAGAGTGGAAAATTGAGTTCTACCAAATGTTCAGCTCCCACAGCTGATTTTTTATGGGTGGAAAACCTGGAAAATCGTCTGAAATCACCATCAGTTTGTATAATAACACTGGAAAAAGTGTCAACACGTGGATCAAGACGATTAAATGGCACTACCAATGATCAAAGATAAGTAGTTATTTAAAAAAAAAAAAATTTCTGTCCAGGAGAATAATAAACCCATGTGACAAGGACTTGAAGTTGATTTTGACCGAAGAGTGAAGAATTGAGGTTGTAACGAAGGTTTAGCTCCCAAAATTCATTTTTTATGAGCCAGAAACCTGGGAAATTGTCTGAAATCGCCGTAAATTTGTATAATAACACTAGAAGTAGTATTAGCAGGTGAACCAAGACAATTAAATGGCACTTACAATGGCCAGAGATAATTTTTGTTAAAAAAAAAAAAAAAAACCTAATTCACATTAGCTGAAGGTAGAAGATTGAGTGCGCATGTGCAGGACCAACGTTCCTCGAAAAAATCCAGGACTGTTAGAACTAGCCCCGAACGGTCCTACTGTCTGTCCGAACAGCCAACTCGATCCGGCGCTGTCAGAACGCACAGAAAGGGGCGGAGCTTGGATAGAATGGTCCAGGACTGTCGTTCTAAACGAATCTTCTACATTGAAACTCGAGGCTCGTTGGGACAGAGGGAGTCGTGACTGAGCTGTCAAGTGCGCATCGTGTCAGTGTTTATCTACATTCCACCACCCTTTTTTGAGTGAGTTATAGCTGAGATTGTGAATAACTGTTCCGCGACGAAAAAGCTAGAAAAAGAGGGACGAGAAATACTGAGGGGGCGGCAACAAGCGGCAGATCCAGATTATTTTGGATCCGCCGCTTGAAGCGCGTATACGCTCACATACGCCTATTGCTGCTTGCAAGCACGCTTGCAGTGGACGATACTTAATAGAAATAAACAGAGTTGGATATGCCGCGTGTTGCCGCTTAAATCGCTTGCAGTTGACAACCACTCTAAGGGCTACTTGAGGGTGGACAACCCTGTTTTGAATTGCAATTAATTACGAGAATGTACTACCTGCAGAGTTGTTGAAGGACTATCCTCCATTCACGATCCTACCCGGTAGGAGGAGCATGACAGTGTAGGTCCAACCATGTCGGACTGCAAGCCCTGTGTAGTTCTACTAGTCCACCGCCATTCCCTGTTCTACATCAGATCGTTCTAGGACATAATATATTATACTGTGAATGGCTGGGTTTAAATCCCAATTTCTGAGTAATCGAGTACAGTTTTTGAAGTACCCACCACCGATTTAGGCACCTTGAAAACTCTCATATGATTTCTCGTTCATTTCGTATACAGGGTGGGAGGTAAATGGCGGTTCACCCCTTTTTCCGGGCTTATTTCGCACTTCAGAAAAAAAGCTAAAAACGCCAACCCCCACTAAATCAATAATTCTTTATCGATCTAGCCTATCGCCGACTGTCCAATAGTGTCCAGAAGTGTCCAAACGGGTACTAACTTCGTTATTTCAAACGGGATTACCCATTTTTTTGGTTTATTATTCTGTGAATAATACACCTATGTAATCGCTCAGCAAAAAATTTTTATAACACCCCCTCAAACTTTTTTCTTTTCCGTTTCAAGGTGCGTAGATTCCAAAAATGCAATGTCCGTCCGCCGTACGCCGTCCGCCGTATCACGTGTACAGGCTTCATTTTTGGTCTAAAAAAAGTCGTTCTTTCGCACACATGCTCCATTTGGGCCCTAGTTGTGTCCCGAAACTTTTCAGCCCGATCGGAATACACCCAGGGGTGTTATGAGTGAAAATGTGTGTAAAAATAGGTACTTTTTGCGTTTTAGCAACATGTTGGTAACATGAGCTTTTGAAGTATCGGTTTCCATGTTTTTTTGGACGAGAAGACCGAATATGAAGTCGATTTTGACCAAGGAGTGGAAAATTGAGGTTGTACCAGATGTTCAGCTCCCAAAATCGATTTTTTATGAGTCAAAAACCTGCGAAATCGTCTAAAATCACCATCAATTTGTAGAATAACATTAGGAAAAGTGTCAACACGTGGATCAAGACAATTAAATGGCACTATCAATGATCAACGATAATAAAAAAAATAAAATAAATAAAGGAGTGTACCACCATTGGTGGAAACCATCAGAAATAGCTATTTCAATTATTTTACATAAAAGCAACAATAAATGAACAGCCAGCATTTCTGTAGGTATGTCCAATAGAATAATAAACCCATGTGACAAGGACTTTGCAGCGTTTTTATTGCAGATTCGGATTCTACGCAAAATTTCATGAATAATAAACCCCTTACTCGAAGCCTCTTCCAAAACTGGCCAAAATTGGACACTTTTCACCAACTTAAAGTGAGGCACATGACTTTTGACTACTTTGGTTCATTATTTTCAGTAATGAACCATTGGAATCGAGCATGAAAAAAAAAGTCTAACCCCCTCAAAATTTGATGGTTTACGTTTCAAGGTATGTAGAATCCGAAAATGCAATAAAAATATTTCTGTTTGTCCGCCGTACGCCGTACGGGCCACTTTTCTTAGTTACCATGAAACAAAATTGATGAAATTCGGGTTATAGGTTCCGTTCGGGGTCTAGTTGGTCCTCGAAGCTCGGCGTTACTGTCAGTCATCTCTAAGGGGTTCAAAATAGGGGTTGAAATTTTCAGAACGCCGTATCTCGAAAACTTTCGATTGAAGGGTATTGTTTTTTTTTACGTTATTAAATTTGTCTTGAGCTAAACAATTTTTTGAGACCACCCGGAGCATTGTACGTCCAGCCGTTCGTGTGCACCAAAAAGCTTCGTCAACACGATCGTGAATCAAACGGTATAAATCCGGCCGGAATATCATCACTAGGGAGCACCTGATTATAATCAAGGATGGCTGTGTCGGGTTGGTTCTCCGATATTATTTCATTTGATAAGTGATGGACTATTGGATTTTGTTGGTAGGTACTTCTGAAACTTGAACAAACGTTGAAGTATTATTGATGGGTAAATTATTACACAACGTTAAATTATTACACAACGGTTCATCTACCAAGAAGGGGCTGGATTTTGTTGATCGGTACTTTTGCAACTTGACCAACCGTTGAAGTATTATTGATGGGCAAGTTATTACACAACGGTTCATTATATTTGAGCAGAGGGTAGGTATTGACCACAGAAAACTGTGATCTACGCAGAAGGGGCATCTATTTCACTCCACATCAACAATTTTCCTTCAGAACTTCCTTATTTGCGTTTCTTTTTGCCATTTTAGTTACTGTTTTTCATCGACAGAATTATTTTAGCAACATTTAACTCGTGGTCTTAGTAACGAGTACGGGGTTAGGTACTAACCTACGTAGGGTCTGCGATCTACATAATATGTATAGACTAGTAAATATTATATAGACGGGTTATCTATACAGAGAGCTGTGATCTGTAACAGAAGGGAATTCTGTATAAAATAATAAACCGTTGTGCAGGGATTTGCAGCGTTTTTCATGCTTAATTCAACGGTAACAATTATTTTGAATTTCAAGTGCATTTGAGGTTTTAAATTCCAATATTTTGTTAAACGTTTGCGTTTGGAGCAGTTTTAACCATTTTAACACTCTTTTTTTGGACAGTTAGTTTCTCTTGAAAAAATAAACGAAAACTGGATAAACAGGAATTAAATTTACATCTGAGCAAGTAAAATTGCTCCATACCCAAGTGTTGACCAAAATATTGGAATTTAAAACATCAAATGCACTTGAAATTCAAAATAATTGTTGCCGTTGAATTCATCGTGAAAAAACAGTCAAAAGTCATGTGCCTCACTTGAAGTTGGTGAAAAGTGTCCAGTTTTGGCCAGTTTTGGAAGTGGCGTAAAAAGTCGAGTAAGGGGTTAATTATTCATGAAATTTTGCGTAGAATCCGAATCTGCAATAAAAAATGGGTAATCCATTTTGAAATAACGAGGTTAGTACCCGTTTGGACACTTCTGGATACAATTGGACAGTCAGCAATCGGCTAGATCGATGAAGAATTATCGATTTAGTGGGGGTAGGCGTTTTTAGTTTTTTTCTAGAGTGAGAAATAAGCCTGGAAAAATCAGTGAACCACCCTTTACCTGCCACCAAGTATAGTGGTGATTTAGGTTGTCAGCTGATTCATGTCATGTATCCTAGTGTTTTGAATGATCATTTCTGATACCTCATCACTCTTCAGGTATGTCTCGTTGAGTCTATACCTGGTGTCTGGCATCAGCACTGAGGTCGTCAATTTCAAACTCTCCATCGTCGACCAGCATAATGTGAAATGCAACTCCAGGAAGATTAGCGGAAGTATCAGCTCATCTTATAAATATTTGGATTTGCCAAATTTTATCGAGAGAAGCAAGTTGATGGACAAAACCAGTGGGTTCCTCGTTGATGCCAACTTGAGAATACACTGCACTGTACAAAATGGCACTCTCTTGAAGTATAACAGTCTACCATCCATGGAACAAAGGAATACTCTCATGCCTAAAAGCAGTTTTTCTGTGGATTTCTGGCAGCTATACATTGACCAAGTGCTGGTCGATGTAACAGTAGAAGTCAACGGAAAGGAGTTCAAGGTCCATAAAGGTACCCTGGCTGCCCGCAGTCCTGTGTTTGCCTCCATGTTTGCTACGAATATGGTGGAACTGAACAGTAACAGGGTCGTCATCTCAGACATCGAACCAGAAGTGTTCGTTGAACTCTTGAGATTCATATACACAGACCAAGCTGAGAATTTGGACACAGTTGCTTGTGGTCTCTTGGCCTGCGCAGAAAAGTACGCATTGGAGCGACTGAAGTTTTTGTGCGAAGAGTCCATTGTAGCAAATTTGTCAGTTGAAAGCGCTGCTGATGTTTTGCTGATGGCTGACCTCCACAGGGCGCCGTGGCTGAAACGAAAAGCCCTCGACTTCATCAAGTCCCACGCCTTGAAAATCACTCAGACTGAGGAATGGAAAGTCCTGATAAACCACCCGCATCTGCTTGCTGAAGCATTCCAGTCACTGGCTGCTCTGAATGGCGAGGAATAATTTTTGGATGTGTCTGTCATTTTTAATCCGCAAATACAATGTTTTAAAAAGTGTTGCCTTCTGTTATGTTAGTATGGTGCAGTAGTTCCCATTCCCATGGAAAATGGATTAGGAATGATGAATCCCCCTAAAAAATAGGTAGGCACCTACCATATCAACCTGTGGGCGTGGAGTGCTCCCATGGGGCAGGGTTGGGAAAATGAAAACTTCCAAAGTGGTTTTGGTTACCCACCAGATTGAGTAATTAATTTAAACTAATCAAAGTTATAAAATAGGTAATATAAATTAGCATTGTAGTTCTGAAGATATATTTTCAAGGACTAAGTCAGCGGGGCCACACACTATACTTTTAGGAACTACTAAGAGAATAAATGAAGAGAAAAGTTTCTAGCAGCCACAAAAACCAAGAACTGAGATTTTTATTGGAAACTAAAACGAACATCATGCGGATACCAACTCCAGGCATTGTTTCTTTACGATCCTAGTCATACAAATTAACTTATTATATACATTTTTGTTAAAATCGAGGATGAATTCAGGATACTCTGAAACGGATTTGCCTACAAAATTTCTAAAATTCATGTGAAAATGTAGGACCTATTGCAATAGCTACATTTTCGTTGAAAATTTGCTTAAAAAAAAAAAAAAAAAGTGCAAAGATCAATAACTTCCTAAGTGGCAACACCTTCCTCCTATAACTCAGTCCAGAAAAGGCATAATTAAGGGGAAATATGTCTAATTACACAATTTCCTAGTTATTATTGTTAATTTTTCGGGAGGGGGGGTGATGCAGAAGGTGCATTCAATGGACGGACAAAGAAGAACTAGCAATTTCTGTGCTACACGGAAAAACAGCGAATCATGGATGTTATGTTTTTGGTTGGTGCATCTACTAAATATTTGTGTCATACATATCTACAGATGCACGTTATGAAGATGGTTCAGGTGGGACTGATGGGTAAGAATGACAATGTAGGGAGCCATCCCGATCAGCTGAGAGCCCAGAGCCAATGAACTGCAGATGAAGCTGTAATCAGTTAGGTCGTGACTGAACCGTTAGGTCGTTGAAACTGTTTCATTACAGAGTTTTCGCAAAGGTTTGGCTACTAGCCTGTTGACGGGCTAAGGCCTACGTACGAAGGAAAGTGCGAACTGCGCATGTGCACTTTTGGGTGGGAACGACCTAACTTAGCTTGTCAATGTTGGATGCCACCAGTCTACGTAAACGACCTAGCACTAGGTCGTATGGGCCGTTTCCCGTACTAACCTTCCACCAAGGAAACCTCATAGCATGGATTGCCTTCTTCAATGGTATTTGTGATTGTGTTGTGTATGTGTACCTGATAGCGTGAGTCTTTTTTCTCTCGATTTTCAGGTTTTCTGCTGTATAAAAACCCTTCATATCTATATTTTTTTGAAAACAGTATTAGGACATATTTCTGTGATCCTTGAAGACTGGAAAATGTCAATAAATTGTACCTGGCTAATTTCTCCATGTCTATGGACAACCTTACAGTTTTTTGGCTAATAATGTCTACCTATTAGCCAATAATTTTTGCCAAAGAACTTTAATTAGCCAAGCCTCTAGTTTTTTGGCTAATTTGTCTCGTGTCTATGGGCAACCCTACATTATTTTCCATTTGAAAATAGTAATAGGAAATGTTTCTGTGATCCTTTAAGGCTGGAAAATCTTAATTAATTGTACCTGGCTAGTCTGTGAACAACCGTATAATTGTACTAGCGAAGATGAAAACTAAAAATGGCTTTAAACTGAAATCTTCAAGTGATGAGAATATAATGAGAACAGTTCAGCGTTAACGTTAGCGTCACCCATGGAATCAGCTTAGATCGTTCAACGACCTAACTTACATGACCTTAGATCATTTCACGATCTAAGAGGTTAGCATACGGTTTTTCCCCCTTAGATCATTAGCCCGGAGATCCTTAGTCCGTCAACGACCTAGTGGCCAAACTTTTGCGAAAACCCTCGAATGTGTTATCTCCACGGCGCAGCCTCCCCAACCTAACATAAAATAATGTAAACCTGACATTATGTAGGTTCTTGATCACAGAGGCAAATTGGCAGGATTGGCTGGTTTTCAGAAATAATTTATATTTATATTCATGTTTTTGATAGTTAGTTGAAGCACGAATGTCAGTAGGAAATACCAAAGTAATTTACAGAGGTCCCTTGGATAAAAGGTAAAAGCTTTTACGTAGGTATAGTTATTCAAGGATTTCTCCACAATGCCTCTGATTGTGGACATTTTTATGGATTATTAGCTCGGTATTTTTATATCTTCTACAGTCCTTGTAGAGAGCATGTTTAAAGGCATATTAATAATAACTATTACTCAGAGCGTGGAAGTATATTATGCATAAGGGCAAGCATAATATGTGGAGCATGAGAAGGGCAAGCATATGTGGAGCTGTACCACATACTTTAACTATGAAGATGTACTTGTGGATTCCTTTTAGGTAGGTAAATCCCACGGTGGGATATACCTACCTAATAGGAGTCCACAAGTCTACAGTGGGTAGGGAGGTGTGCTCAGGCTCAGTTGGATGGGAAGGGGTATGGTGTCACAAGAGTCCTCCACAATGGCAGTTACTGCTGCCTTCTTATTCGCTCGAAGTTTGTAAATAATGGGCAAACTGAAGTGGTTGAGATGAGCTCATGAATTTTTCAGTTTATGAACTGAACCGCTGGAACTCCTGGTCTAGAAACCTTCCTAATAAAAGGCTATAACAAAATTCAAGCAACATTTATTTTTATTCGTGCAAAAAGACCAGGTACATGAACATTTTGGGGAGGTTGTACACATCAGTGAGGTTATATTCGAGATTTCAGTTCACAACCCTGCCCTCCGTTTGGAGCAAGACGTTCACGTACCAGTTCAAGAACTCGGGGTGCTGGAACTCGGGGCAGGTAAAACAGTACATGACGTCAACTGACTCCTAGGAAACCGTTAGAAACCATCCATGATCCAATACCGTCTTGATAAGCGTTTGAGTAGGGGTTGTGTTTGATAATGGTTGGGAATGGTCAGTTTCTGGCAGAGATTAGAATAGGGGATAGTGGGGGTGTAACATGGAGGGGGGAAGACCGGACCAAAGACTCAGCCCTAAGCTTCACCTCTCAGGGGCACAGATCTGGATAGCCAGTGGGATTGTGATGTCTACCAGTATCGATGTTTGAGCAGTCATGTATACTACCGATGGCTTATTTATAGACTATTGAAACTCCGATTTGAGTATTTTGAACAACTAAAATGTGATCAAGCCCTTGAAATTGATAAGTTTTTAATAACTGACATGATATTTCAGAAAAAAATCAACATTATTCCACTCAAATTTGTAAGACGTGGCATCGATGGAGATCAGACTGGAAATGGGTTTTATAACAGTGTTGAAGGTTACCCCCCCTCTGCCACGATTCTATGCTTCCCTTCTCAGGGACTACTTGCTTTAAACACTCCCATTGTTTGATGGTGATTTGCCATCTCTTTCCCTTTCTCATTCACCTGTGGGGCTGAAAGGAAGATCAGAAGGTAGTCAAGAAAACACTGCAAACAGCCGGTCATGGATGCTATACATTCAGATGGTCACTGTGAACAATCCTAATGAAAATTTGGAACATACCTATTTAACATATTTGCTTCAAGGAATGAATAATATTGACAAATGAAGAAATAAACTGCTCATGAATCACATAACAAGATTTATTTAACTCTTTGAATATTAAACAGGTACCTATGTACAGATATAGGTATTATACGTGGTGTGAATTTGTTAGAAGAACATGGAGTATTTCCTATAATGGTGCATTCATTTGAACAATAGGGTGCATCTATTAGTAGGTGTTCCCTATTTATTTATTCAGAATTTAAAAGAAGAAGAATATTGGAGCAGCTCACAGCTTTCTTCTTATGAACACCATTATTCGCTCGAATATATTTTATTATTAATGGGCAAATTCCGCGTATTTATGAAGGTGTAAGTTATTTACGAAATAAGATTAATTCCATCCATTCCGTTATTTTGACAGGACGCCCTGAAATTAAAATCTCAAGTAGGTAGCTACACAAGCGATTGACATAATTAAATTTAACATATAATATTCAGGAAATGTGCTAATTTAAATAGCATAACAAGGTTTATTAAAATCATAAACGATTGCGTAGGTTTTCTACTGGCTCATTTATTATTAGAATAAGAAAATGAAGGATATTGGAAGAGGGTGGTCTTTCCAATTCCATGCCTAGCCAATTTATACAAAGGTTTCTGATATCTACTTTTCGTAGGTTTCATTGAGGACCTTGTAGTTTACAACAGATTTACAGGTAGGAACTTCAATTTCTTCGTTTTGGCTCCATAGGGTACCTGACCCAGGCCTGTTAGGGCCGTATTAGGGAACGTTCCTTGAGGACGCCTTCACTCTAGGGATCGTGGAGGAGTCTTCCTGAAGACGATCCGTATTTGTGACTCTACCTTATCTCAGCTTAATTAAATTAAGAAGAGATGCATAACGTCGGAAGATCATTATCATTACTATTATTTGATCAGTAATGACGTTAGCTAAGGCTTATGTAAAACAATTTAGAAATAAGTTGGTCTAAGGAGGGTAAAGGAACAGTATTATGGGGAAAAATTAGAGAAAGCAGAAGGTGATATGAAGAAAATATGGGGTGTAATAACAGGCTTGTGGTAGAGGGAGGAAGGGGTCTGATGAGTGACCGTTGGTGGTAGAACTTTGTAAAGGTATGAACATCCCTAAAACTACAGTTTCTAAATTAGCGTGTGAATTATTGAATAATTGTTTCACTCAGGTGAATAATTCCTATCTCGCCAGTAGAATTTCTAGGAAAAGTATCAGTACAAGCTTCCCTACTGTTCGAAGTATTTCAGGAGTTTTTACTATCCCAGAAATTAATGGAGAAGATTTGAGAGCTCTTGTGAAAAGAATGCGAGGACTTTCGTCACCTGGGGTGGATGGTATGCCAATGCATATTGTGGTGGCTTGCTAAGAGAGAGAGAGAGAGAGAGGTGAAGGTGAGGTGAGGTATGGTGAATGAGAGTGATGGAGAAGGTTGCTGGATCTAACGTCTAAAATGTTAACACCTACGGCCAAGCCAGGAAGGTTACCACCACTAAAGACGCTAGAGGTTTTGCCCAGTGGTTGCCACTCGAGGCCGGTTGTCACCAGGCCGGTTCCACCAAACTGGGTTCTTTTAGGTTATAGGTAACGAGGCATGAGAGGAGAGAGAGAAAATTCATCGACTTAAGGTGAGCGTAGAATGAGGTGACAGGCGAAGACTATTTATTTTTACCTGTCTACTCTCCCCCAGTCCATCAACTACCGTTTAGGACTGGTGGGGGAGCTGCAGGTCTCCCTGACTCTGGTCTACGCCACCTCGCTCGTTGCATTTATTATTTGCACAATCTTAATATACAAGAGGTGATGTTCTGGGAGGATCACGACACATATAATTAAGAAATACACAAGTTACTTGGAAGAGCCTCTGTTGTATCTTCTCAGTTTCAGTATACGCCCGAAGGCCTCTCCCGAAATATTTAAGGTCGCCAAGGTGGTAGCTTTGCACAAAGGAGGGGAGAAGTCAATGTTGGCGAACTGTAGGCCTATGCCAATGTTGAGTTTGGCTTTCAAACTGCTTGAAAGGTGGGTAAAATTAAATCTGACTACATTTTTGGAGGCAAATATTGTCTGGTCCGACTCGCAGTTCGGTTTTAGGCAAAGTAATGGAGTGAATGATGGGTTGTTTTTCCCTGGTATCAGAGCTCCTTGGGGTTAAGGATAGGAATCAGAATGTCATAATTGCCTACGTGGATTGAGCTGAAGCATTTGACAGCATAGACAGGAATATTTTGCTCAAACGGATGGAAGAAGTCTGTATCAGGGCTAGTTGCACGTGGTTTAAGAGCTATTTGTCAGATAAGACGCAGGTGGTGTTGACGTGTGACGTGATCAGTGATCCTAAGATTGTTGCTACGGTGCTATGCAGGGTAGTACTCTGGAACTTATTCTATTCCTCATCTGTATTAACGAAATTACTCGTGCATTTCGGAATGAAAAGGTGTTTTTGATTGCCGACGATGCCATTATTATGTTTGTGGTAAGTGATTGGAATACTGTTTTCGACAGAGCTCAGCTGGGGATTAATTATGGTGAGTGAATGGCTTCGATATAGTTATCTAACCATGAATGTTGGGAAAACTAAATTTATGACCATTGGGAACTTTGGCTAATCTGATATCTTGTGAAGCATTGTTATTCACTCCTGTAATGACCCAATAAATGTGTATGTGAGGAGCTGAGCCGAATAGTTACCTTTAAAGTAAAGTAAAGTGAACAGCCATTCCAGGCTGGGGCTTTCGTCCGACTGCCCTGCCAACATCGTGGACGTGATCAGCTGCCCGCCAATGGGAGGATCAGAATTCGACCTGATCATTTCCCTCTTTACTTGGCTACTCATTGCCTCGCCCCCTTGAGTGGAGAGGGTTCGCCCAGCAGCTACATGGGTCATAAATGGACGTGACACCACGTGTCACAGTAGTCACCCATCCAAGTACTAACCACACTCAAGTTATCTTAACTTCGGTGGCCTCATGGGAACCGGTTTATTCCACCTGATAAGGCCGTTGGGCTAGTTACCTTTAAATGTCCGGGTATATATATGCAGATAGGTTCCATTTTGTCATGGAAAGACCATGTAAATTATTTGTATGAAAGACTCAAAAAATTCCCATCGCTTTTCTATATTAAGTCCATGCTTCTCAGTTATGCCTTATCTGCCATAGTCCTGTCCATTCGGTGCTCCAGTGCAGTAGTCATTTGGGGAGGAAGGAACCTCCTATCCAACAAACTTAATAATAATAATAATAATAATAATAATAATAATAATAATAAACCTTTATTGTGCTTCAGACAAACAGTATCTATAAATGCACACATGAACAACAGGATATATTTATTCAGTAGTATAATGGCATAAAAAAAGTAAAGAAATGAAAACATTTGCATATATGTTGGGGGGGGTGCATGAAATAATCAAAAATAACCTAGTTGTCATCGCGTAAATGCTTGATGCAGGCCTCCACGAAGCGACCCAAGGAAGGCAACGCCCGGACGGTCAACGGAAGAGAATTCCAGAATCTTGCCCCAGTGATGAGAAAAGATTTAGAGAGGGTTCTGCTTGAGTGACGCATTACGAGTAGGGCGTTCGATCGCAAAGATGAGGCTGGGGTGACCAAATCGTGCATGTGGAAAATGGAACCACCTCCAGTTAATTTGTTGATACTTTATTTAATTTGGTAGTTACGAATAAAAACAGTTGCGTTCAAACCTTTCAAGGAAAAACTCGTTTTCTAACTTTGAATAACCTAGAGTTTAAAGTAGTCGATTTAATAGACCAAAGTAGGTTCAAACCGCACAAGAAAGGGAAGAGAAACCAACAAAAAGTGGCGACCGTGACAGGACCGGCGGTTTGATACCTCATGTAAGATGACGACCACAGTGAACATGAGACGAAGGTCCGCTAAAAAGGTATTAGCAGAAAGAATAGTTGCAGAGCTAGATGCGGAGCTAAGGGAAGAAGCGGCAGATATTACCTCGATAAAAAGTAAGATGCAGGAGTTGGAAAGGCAAAGAGGTGAATATCAAACCCTCCACAACGCGGTAATTGAAGAAATCATCCAGAGGGACGATTTCACCGAGCAGGAATTACTATTAGAGGATACCGCCGACTATGAATTCTGTCTTACAGTTAATAGTATTACGCAAATTGCACAATCTAGGTTGGATGTAAAGAAAAATCAGGCTCTCTGCGCAGACAGGGCTACATATAATAGGAAGCTCCCTAAGATAGAGTTAGTTAAGTTTGGAGGGGAAATCAAGGATTGGCTCCCGTTCTGGAGCTTGTTTCAGAAAATAGATCAGGATAGACAGCTTCCAGAGGAGGAAAAATTCCAGTATTTACTTCAAGCGGTAGTTCCCGGCACTAGGGCACGAGAAGTAGTTGAGAGCCTACCACCTACTGCAGAAAACTATAAGAAAGCGATTGACGCTCTGAAGTCTAGATTTGGGCAGGAAAGTAGATTGACTGAATACTACTTTAGAGAATTATTGAAATTGACATTAGCAATGAATAAGTCAGGACAAGTAAAGTCTGCTTCCTCTATATATGATAAGATAGAGACGCAATTGAATGCCCTTGAAACTCTAGGAGTAGCTTCTTCTACATTTGCTACGGCTCTCTGTCCGCTTGTCGAATCATGTTTAGGTGCAGATTTACTAAGAGCATGGCAGCGATCAGGACAACAGAGCGCCGAGACTGCCGAAGCACGACTTGACAGTTTACTGCGATTTTTGAAGAGGGAAGCCGAAAGTGACGAATGGATCAGGGTTGCGGAGGAAGGATTTGGAAGTATAGAAGACAGAGAGGCTATTGGAAGATCAGAGAAGCCAGTTCCAACCGCAGCGGAGTTAGTTGGAGTAGCAAGTTCAAAATCCCGTTCAGGTACTCAGACTAGTTCTGTTTCTTCCTGTGTGTTTTGCCAGGGCTCCCATCTGAACTCATCTTGTGACAAAGCCAAGAAAATGACACTTGGAGAGCGTAAGTCCATTCTAAGGGCGAAGAGGTGTTGTTTTCGATGCATGAAATTTGGCCACCGAATTCTAGAATGTCGCACCAATGTCTATTGTGAGCAATGTGAGGGACGTCATGCGACGTTAATGTGTTTTAAAGCAGCGCAGATAGTACAGCCAGGAACAAGTGCAATAGTTATAGAAGCGGAGCAACAAGTTGAGAATAACCTTGCTAGTACAACGGCTGATCTTGTGTTCTTGCAGACTTTACAAGTTATGGCGCGAGGGGAATCAGGTAAAGAACAGTGTATTCGAGTCCTTTTCGATTCAGGATCGCAGCATTCCTATCTTCGTACGGAGCTAATTGGTGTTTTGGGCTACAGATCACAAGGAGAAGTACAACTTCTTCATAACCTTTTTGGGGGGAGTCAGACGGGTCTACAGAAGCACAAAATGTATAAAGCGCGATTAAGAAGCCTTAATGGGAGTTATTTGTGTAACTTTGATGTGCTTTATGAAAGAGCTCGATGAATTAGGTATAAAGATTGCTCCAGATGCAGATACCCCAATAGATTTATTGATCGGTTCGAACGTTTTGCTCCAGATGCAGATACCCCAATAGATTTATTGATCGGTTCGAACGTTTATGGAAAACTGCTGACGGGCCGAAGAGAAATTTTGAAATGTGGTTTAGTTGCCTTTGAGACTCATCTTGGATGGATTGTTTCAGGGAAATTTAAAAGTTTGGATACAGGTCACATTAGAGAGCATGGAACCAATACAATGAGTGCGATAACGATGTTATCCATGGCGAATCCTGATTCCATTTGTAACTTATGGGAACTGGATGTGCTTGGAATTGAAGACCCCTATTAGAAGAAAAGTAAAGAGAAGCGGGACCAGGAAACACATCAGTTCTTCCGTGATACAATAAGAATTGATGAATAAACGAACTTGTGAAGTTCATTCCTAATTATATCTAGTGGGACACTTGAGAACGTTTACATGTAGTAGTTCCTCGAACTACCCTTCGACAGCCTGTTCTTAGAGAAATTCGAATTCAGAATTCGAATCTCCCGCCAAAGGCGAAAAAAGCAGGGTTGCATCTCCGCGGAGCGCTCTGCCATCGTCCGCACCGCGGCGCCGGCAACACTGGTGGCGTTCCGATGATTCATCACTCTTTGAAAGACGAAAATCAGCAACTGCCAGCCATGTCCAAGACAATAGGGCAGGGTGTGGAGGGTCCTAAACGTTCTCAAGTGTCCCACTAGATATAATTAGGAATGAACTTCACAAGTTCGTTTATTCATCAATTATATCTGTGGGACACTTGAGAACGTTTACATGTAGTTTGTTTAAAGAATCAAACCAAGTTAGGCAGTTGCTCTAGGGAAAAAAACACACAGAGAGAAGACTAAAATCTGAAAGTCGAAAAACGGTTTCTGAGACCTGTGTAGTCCAGACCCGGTGCACCTAAACTCACCCCTCCTTGGGCTCCCTCCCTGGGTTCAGTTAGTCTTCTCCCAATATAACGTCTCCCCCTCCCCCTTTTTTGTCCTTGCCAGTGTCGGGGCTGGGAGGCCCCAATCCACATATCACCCAACTAGTGTTCTTAAACTCTACTCCAGGGAGAGGGAAGGACACAAACCACGGCTAATCTGGATATATCAATTGTATATATGAACTGTATATATAAACAACTAATTGTAACTGTATACATGTATAAGCAAGGGGTGTCAGCCTGACCACCTTACAAAATAACTCAAAAAACCCAAAAAAGGGGGGAACAGATGAAGTCTCCATGTGTGGTTCACACCCCACCTCTTGAGGAGGTGGCGCTCCGTCCATTCCGCCTCATCTGAAAAGATAGGAGAACAGCTTATGACTCTGGTGTGGAAACAAACACATGGGAGATGAGTGAGTCGTCGGCCACTAGGGGTCTATTATAAAACTTGGCGAACACCGCCGAGTTCCTCGTCCACCCTGCCGCCTTAAAAATGGTATCTAGGGAGGCTCCCGCTCTGTTCGCGGCCGACACTGACGCGTGTCTTGTCGAATGCGGCGTGAAAAAATCAGCAACCCCCGCTTCCCTCAACACCCCCGTCACCCATCCCGAAATCGTTTGGCGGGACGCCGCCGTGTATGGGAGTCTGGTGATAACAAATAATGCGTCGGTGGTTGGGGACCTCAAAGGTGCCGACGCCTGGAGGTATTCTGCCATGAGGGACGCCACGCAGAGGAGTGGCCGTTGCGGAAAAAACGGCACAGTGAGGCATGGTTGCGGCTTATAAGGCGCCGAAGTTTTCAACCGGCTAGAGATACGGATGTCCAACCCCTGACCTGGACGTATCTGCACCTCCGATAACTTTATTGATGCAATAGTCTGGAGCCTCTGTCCTGTTGCCAACAACAACAGGGTTACTAACTTGTGGGACAGCCAAGGAAATCCCTGACCGGTTCTTTCCAACCACAGTAACACCCCCTGTGGGTCCCAAGTTGTGTCATACCGCGCCGCCGGCGGACGAATATGTGACACTCCCTTCAAGAAACGGGAAATGAGGGGGTCAGAACCCAAAGGCTCCGCCGCAATAAGGGACAAGGTCGATCTGTAAGTGTTAAAGGTAGCATACGATACCGAGGTGCCCTGAAGTATGGTCTGAAGGAAGTGTACCACTAAAGTAGGCTTGGGATCCCAGGGACTCAGCCCTTGCTTCCTTCAAAATTCCCACCAGCGCCAAAAGCATCCTTGGTATTGGGCATATGTCGCCGGCGATAACGCGGCTAACATAGTGTCCACTGCCGGGGCGATAATCCCTCGCCTCTCGAACGCTTGCCGGACAACCTCCCTGCTATCAATCGTAGCGTGTCCGCCCGCGGGTGGGTCTGGTCCCTGAAAGGCAAGTGTAACAATCGATCGTTAGGACCAAAATATAAGGGAGCGGAGATCAGTAATTCAAAAAAGGTGGGGTACCAGGGCTGTGCCGGCCACTCCGGTACGACAACTATCCCCGTTGATTCCTCCGCAATGATTTTGCGCAGCACTTTGAGGACCAGCGCAAACGGCGGAAACGCATAAAAATTCCACCCCTTCCAAGAAAAGGTGAAGGCGTCAATCCCCCATGCCCTAGGGTCCGGGTGCCAGGAAAGAAACCTGTCGCACTTCGCATTTGCTGCAGAGGCAAATATATCGATGTCGGGACACCCCAAATCGTTTATGATAGACCGAAAAACCTCCTCACCTAATGACCATTCTGTTGTCCCAGGGAGACGTCGAGAACATTCATCGGCTACTGTATTATCCTTGGAGGCGACGTGGGATGCAAAAATGACAATACGCCTCTGCTCACACCACCGCCAGATCCGTTCAGATAGCTCAAACAGGCGGTGGGACAACATAGACCCCTGCCTATTAATACAGCTGATGGCCGTGGTATTATCTGCCCTAATGAGGATACGGCGGTCGCTCTCGACGTCACCGAAATGTTGTAAGGCTAATTCAATTGCCCTCAATTCCAACGCGTTAATATGCCAACCAGCTTCAGTTACTGACCACCAACCGTTGATTGTGGCATCCCCGGAGGCCGCCCCCCAGCCTGATAATGACGCATCTGTAGAAATTGTGAGGGAATAGTCGTCATTATGTAGCCGATTGGACAACGTCATAATATTGCTACTCCACCACTCAATATCTGACCGTACGGATAATGGTAACTGAATTTTTGCGTCAAAATTCTGGTTATTTGCCCTTAGGGCCTCAACCTTAACCCTTTCCAAATGCATTGTGTACAGTTTTCCATAGGGGGTTGCTGGTATCGCGGCCACTAGTGTACCTATCAGACCCGCTAAATGTCGAATTGAGCAGGTTTGTAGTTTATGGAATTTACACAACGACTCCCTGATCCGTAAGCGCTTTTCCTGCGGAAGCGAAATTGTCAAGTCTGCCGTATCAAACAAAAATCCCAAGAACACGAACTGTTGCGAAGGGGAAAATTTACTCTTAGCGTCATTAATGATAAACCCCAAATGTCGTAAAATGGTAATATTCCTTGCACATTCCATCTGAGACGACCCCACGATACCAAAATCATCCAAGTAGTTTACACACTTTATGCCCTGAGAGCGAAGACATTGAACAATGGGGCGCATGAGCTTATGAAAAACATACGGCGAAACCGACATGCCCATGGGCAAACACGTAAATTCGTACAATTGATCTTGGAAACAGAATCTGAGAAAAATTCGAGATTGTTCTGCAATTGGCACCATATAGTATGCGTCCATGAGATCGATTGTCGCCCCAAAGCTCCCAGGTTCAATGAGGTCCCGCATGGTGCGGTGATCCTCCAATTTAAAGTGGGGGGCGTCTATAAATAAATTTAAATGTCGTAAATTTAATATAAATCGTTTTCCCCCTGACGCTTTGTCCACCAAGAAAAAGGGGGAAACCACTTGACCCGGGTGTGAGGTACATGTTTTCACGACCCCGCCCCGCACCATCTTGTCTAAAATAATGGAAAATTGTTGAACAAACGCCTTATCTGACGAGTGTGGACGCAACCTAGGGTTGGGGGTCGGTATCGTGTGAAAAGGTATCTCAACCCCGTTCAACCATGAAAGAATTATGGGATTATCCGTGATAGCCCGCCAATTCCCTATAAAATTAAATAATCGACCCCCTAAGGGGGGGTTAATTACCTGTGGGGGCGCCGAGCTCAGCTCCTGCTGTGCGGCCCCGTCGACCCTCTGAATGGGCGGCGTTGTGCCCTGGAGGACTGGTTCCCTCGGGATTTGTTGGCCGGTCAGTGAGTCTGCCCACCCCGACGAGCAGCTCGGCCTCTCTCGTTTCCCTGTTGCAGGCTTACTGGCCCCGAGGGCTGCTGAGGGCGAGGGGGTGTGGGAGGCGGTTTTTTGAGGGACACTAAACCCCGAGCACTGGAGGCCATCCCCAGAAATTCCTTATAACGCGCTCCCAGATTGTCCCCAAAAAGCCACTCTGATGGCGGGACATCCCTAGAAATTTTTTCGAGGGCCGGGGAGCACACCGCCAACAATAGCCGTCGCCTGGTGCGATTTACATCATAGAACAGGGCCGTCATGGCCCGTCCCGCATCGCACATGTTGACATAGCTGTCCCCCATCACGGGGACAGCAGCACCCACTCTCTCCACCACCGAAGAGAGGCCCATACCTAGGGCTGAGATGGCTGTGGCGCATTGTCGCTGAATCCCGACGTAGTACGCGTCCACAGATTTATGGCCCGCCCCCACTGACGCCGCTATCTCCGGATTCATCTTGGGCGGCGCAAGCGCCGGCAGGTTCGTGGGGATCGTGTATTTAGCCCGAAGGGCATTAAAAACCTCTAGTGGGACACCATTTGGCAAATGGTGTTCCCAACGACCCGCGATACTCGGATGAATTCGCGGAGCAGGGGGTGGCGGAATGGCGGGATTATCTCCCAGGGCCAAAAGCACCTGGGGATCTAATCCGGCGTCAGGGCCTGGGTCTGAAGCCGAATCTCCTGCAGGAGGAGGGGTGAAACCTGCAAAATCCGATGAACCGGATGCCCCAGTCCCATCCTTAGTGGGGTCCCCCGTCCCCGGGGGTACCGGGGGCGGGATAGTGGCCCCTTCGTCGCCCCATGTGTCGTCGAGATCCGAAACGTCCCCGGAAAGTCCGCGTGCCGATTCTCGATCGGCATCACGGACGAGAGGCCCCCCAGATTCGCGATCCGGGTGAGACCTCGGGGAAAGACGATCGGAGGACCCGCGTATCAATTCACGATCGATATCGCGGGCGAACTGCCCCCCAAATTCGCGATCTGGGTGGGCCTTCCGCACATGACGACCGTTTCCGAATGAACACCCCCCAAAATCATAAACTGGGTAGGCTCCTCGGGAATCTCTGCGAGAACCGCGAGGCCCTTCAGCGAACGTGATCGCGAGCGGTATCCCCGCGTAGAAAAGTCGTCGACTTCTCGATCCAATCGCGTCCGGAGATATCGAGGTTCATCCTCATCGGACTCGAAATCCCCTCGAGATCTCCGTACATCATAAATCGGATCCAGAACGTCGAGAACGGGACCACGAGGTCGCCGGGGGGACCGCGGAGTGAACATCGTGAAAACGACGTTCCACGAATATCCTGAGCGTTAAAAAGAAAGGAAACTGAAAAACAACAGTCCTACCTTGACGTAGCGATCGAAGAAAAGGGGTTTTACTTGGTAAATTCGTGCACAATCACAAAAACTCACAAGAAAATGTCACGAACAAACTGTCGAAAAGGCAGCCAAAAGAAAAGTGATGAATCATCGGAGCACCACCAGTGTTGCCGGCGCCGCGGTGCGGACGATGGCAGAGCGCTCCGCGGAGATGCAACCCTGCTTTTTTCGCCTTTGGCGGGAGATTCGAATTCTGAATTCGAATTTCTCTAAGAACAGGCTGTCGAAGGGTAGTTCGAGGAACTACTACAAGTAAACGTTCTCAAGTGTCCCACAGATATAATTAATGAGGAAGGGCGTTACGAAGTAAGATTGCCATGGACCGAAGATCATGTGCCCATACCTCGAAATTTTTTATTTGGCAAAGCGTAGATTAGACCGTACGATAAGTAAGTTGAAGGAATCAAAAATGATGTCTGTTTATGATTCTGTATTTGCGGAGTGGTTGGATGAACACATAATAGAGAAGGTTGACTTTGAAACATGGGATAAGGGACACTATCTGCCACATCGCCCTGTTTTTCGAGATAGTAAGACAACCCCAGTTCGTCCAGTCTTTGACGTATCCGCGCAGGAGAAAGGATTCCCTTCTATCAATCAATGTCTACAAAAAGGAATAAACTTGATAGAAAACATTCTGAAGTTGCTGTTAATGTTCCGAATGAACAGAATAGGTGTAATTTCCGATATTCGAAAAGCCTTTTTGCAGATTAGTTTGGCGATTGACGATCGTGACTATTTGAGGTTTCTGTGGGTTAATGAAGATGGTTGACTGCAAATTTTTCGGCATGCGAGAGTAGTGTTCGGAGTCACCAGTAGTCCTTATCTTTTGGGAGCTGTGATTGAGCATCATTTAGTTCGTTTACTAGAGGCTGGTAGATTTGATTCGGAACTACTCCGTCTATTGAGAAAGAGTTTCTACGTTGATAATTGTGTTACAAGTGTACACTCAGTAGAAGAGTTGGAACGCTTTCAGAAAGATTCGATAGATATTTTTGCAGAAGCCAAGATGGATTTGAGGTGTTGGGAGTTCTCCGACTCCTCACTAGCAACTGAATCAACGACACATGTGCTTGGACTTATTTGGGAGCGTAAGGCGGATAGGCTGGGAGTAAATCCCTCTAACTGGAAATTGGATGACACGACCAAGATCACTAGGAAAACGTTAATGTCAATCGCCCATCGAGTCCGTACAGTGACGTCGGAAGGACTAGAAGTGCAAATGATTCAGGCTAAGTCCAGGGTTGCTTCAGATGAAATTACTATTCCGAGATTAGAATTATTGGCAGCGTTAATTGGGGCAAGGCTTACCAATTCTGTGAAAGATATTCTAGGAGAAGGTGTGGATTATACCTATTGGAGCGACTCATCTACAGTTGTTACTTGGATTAATCGGGATGAAAATTGGGGAGTTTATCTTCACAATCGAGTCAAAGAAATTCGTAGTTTGACTAGGAAAGAAGAGTGGAGACATATTCCTGGACTTTACAACCCAGCAGACCTACCGAGTCGAGGATGTTCACCCAAGAGCCTATACGAGAGTAAATCCGTGGCAAGGTCCAACTTGGTTGAGAGGAGAGCCGGATTCGTGGCCAGTTGAGACAATGGAAGTTGACGAGACAGTAATTGCCTCGGAAAAGAGAAGGAAAGGAGATAGTAGTGTGGTTCTCCTCACTACCCTGGCCGATCATAGTTGGTATCAACATTTGAGTGTTGACTACGAGACTACTGCCCATTTGGTGGCATGGGTACTCCGTTATGTGGGAAACAGTAGTGCCCAGAAGAAGGGATTACCGACCGTCAGAGATGGGCTGTTGTGCAAAGAAGTTGTACAAGCTGAGAATTTCATCTGGAAGACGGTTCAGGAAGAAAGTTTTTGCTCAGTAGAAGATGATAAGATCAAACCACTTGTAGCATTTGTCGATGAAACCGGGCTCATGCGTCTAAAAACAAAGGTTACCGAGAGAAAGGACACATACGACTTTCGTTTCCCGATTGTCCTTCCAACACAGCATCTGATGGTTGAAAAGCTTGTTCTTCATGAGCATAAAAGAGCATGCCATGTGGGCGTCCAAGGCCTCCTCAGCATCTTGAGGAATCGGTTTTGGATACTAAGAGGAAGACAAGCCGTCCGAGGGATCTTAACGAAATGCATAAATTGCGCCCGTTTTGAAGTCAAGCACGCTGAAACGCTAACCCCGGCTTTACCAGAAGCGCGTACAAGGGATGCAGAAGTCTTCGAAGTCGCAGGAGTAGATTTTTTTGGGCCATTGATCTTAAAAGATGGGAGAAAGATTTTTGCAGTGATCTTCACTTGTGCTGTATACCGGTGGGAGCGACTAATTGGAGTCATCAAGCAAATGCTCAGAAAAACGCTTGGAAAAGCTTCCGTTACATACGAGGAACTTGAAACGATCCTATGTGACTGCGAGGATACTATGAATTCCCGACCACTGACCTATGTCTCTGAGGACGACCAAGACTTGATGCCCATAACGCCTTATCTGTTTCTCAGAGGGGTAAGAGAATCAGGAGTCCCCGACTGTGACGCTTTGAGTGCCACCGGTTTAGGGGAAAGAGCACAGTATTTACAGAAAATCAGAGCAGATCTTCGCAAGAGATTCCGCAACGAGTATCTTGGCAAGCTGGCTCAAACCGCAAAGAAGATCACCAGAAAGTTGAAGATTGGTGAAATTGTTCTGATCGGTGGTGAAGACAAGAAGAGGATTAGCTGGCCTCTAGCGAGGATTATAGGATTCATACCAGGCAAAGACGGGGAGAACCGAATTGTCAAGCATATAACTGCCAGGGGTGAAGTCATGCGACCCCTACAACGAGTTTACCCACTCGAAGTTTGCCTTAATGATCAGGACGGGCAAACGCCTCAAGACCTGGAGGAGCAAGAGCCGCAAGACTTCGTCCACCAATAGGCCCCGGAGTGTGTGGAAAATGGAACCACCTCCAGTTAATTTGTTGATACTTTATTTAATTTGGTAGTTACGAATAAAAACAGTTGCGTTCAAACCTTTCAAGGAAAAACTCGTTTTCTAACTTTGAATAACCTAGAGTTTAAAGTAGTCGATTTAATTGACCAAAGTAGGTACAAACCGCACAAGAAAGGGAAGAGAAACCAACAGTGCAGATAGGGAGGCAGTAGCCCCTTTGCAATTAAGAATACAGATTTTAATTGTCTACAGATGTAATACTTAGCAAGGGGTAGGCATAACACGCTGTAGCCACTGACCGAACTGCGAGGTCTTATGTTAAATGCATAACGTATGCAAGCGTTGTATGCAACATGCAATCGATTAGATAGAGCTGCAGATAAGGAATAGGAGAAGGATGAACTACAATAAAAGAAGTGGGGTAATACTAGGGCAGTGACCAGTCGATGTTTGAGATATGGGGGAGTAAATTTAGACAATCTATTCAAGGAATGCAACGATCCGTACACCCTTTGGCAGACGTGTGAGACTTGGGACTCCCAACTTAAGGTGTTATCCAGATAAAGGTCTAAATTCTTTACTTTATTTGAAAACGGGACAACAACCCCGTCAATTAGAACTGGAGGAAGTGGATTAGTCGGAATGTTCTGCTTATAGAAGGTAATCACTTGGGACTTACTAGGGTTTATAGAAATTCCGTTTTGGTTCGCCCACTTAGATACTGCAAGAAGATCTAGATTTAGTTGGTGAATGGCAGTAACCATTTCATCCCCGAGGCAGCTATGGATATAGACTTGGAAGTCATCCGCGAAAAGATGGTATTTGGTATACTTAAGATGCTGTGGTAGATCATTGATGAAAGTTGAAAATAACAGAGGTCCCATCACAGCTCCCTGTGGGATACCCGTCGTAAGATGGAGTGGGCTAGATCGTTTTTTATCGCCAGAAATCACAATCTGGGTCCGACCTTCAAGAAAAGAATGAATCATAGAACAAGCAGAAGTTGAAAAACCCTCAACTTAAGGCCCTCAACTTATCAACTAGAAAGCGGTGGCAGACGGACCCAAAGGCATTTTTAAAATCTAACAGTACCAAAAACGTACATTTTTGTTGTTCTATTCCCATTCTCACATCCTCCACTACCCTCAGCAAAGCAGTTTCGCAACTATACGTTCTCCTAAATCCAGATTGGAAGGTACACAATAGATTACTATTGTGAATATGTTCGCTTATTTGCTTGAGCATCAAAATCTCAAACACCTTACTGAGGACGGGGAGGATGCTTATAGGGCGAAAACCAGAGAGGAAAGAAAGATGGGTCAGGGACCTTTGGTAGAGGAACTACCAATGCTGACTTCCAAGCTGCAGGAAACTGAGAGGTAGTAAATGCATGGTTGAACACATGAGTAATATGCTGAAGTAGTACAGGTAATAATAAAATTATAAATTTAATTGACAATCCATCACCTCCCACTGCAGTCGAGGTGACCTTTGCAAACACAGAGGCCACCTCGTTAGTTTCAACATTACGAAAAGCAAATTCTGGTACCAAGGTATCAGGAGGAGCCAGAGAGGAGGTGTCTGGACAGACAGCAGAAGTTGATGTAAAATGATTATTGAGATCGTCAACACTAAACCCAACATTTGACCCATCGTCGAAAGCGTTTTCTTGGAGCCCAACATTTTTAATATTTTTCCAAAGGGTGCGGGATGGGAGCGTGGGATCCAATTTGGAGGAAAAATGTCGACGCTTGGCTTTGCGAACCATTTTCTTGACCCAGGCATCCAACCTATTATAGCGTTCTTCCTCAGATGGCTTTTTAGAATCCTTCCACTCATTGTAGGCCGTATCCCTCATTCTCATTGCAAACTGAATATTTGGAGTAAACCACGGACTGTTAGGCTTTTTTATCTTAACTTCATGTTCTGGTGCATGTTTTTCCAAGAGATTGGTAATACCCAGATTCAGATATTCTACCATGCTATCAGTATTACTCAGAGATGATAGTGGGGACCAATCGTATGAGGAAGCATCGTGGAGAAGGGCAGCTGGATTAATTTTTTCATAGTTTCTACAAATTATTTTGGTAGGCTTGAATTTTGGAAGACTAGGTAATTTTGTAAGAACATATAAGTAATTTGTGATGACCAAATCCCGGGACCAAAAGCTGATTGTAGTCAGCAACTCGTGATGGATTTTTAACAAAACAGTGGTCTATCCAGGTTTCTCCAGTTGTGATGTGGGTTGGGGAAGAGGGAAGCACAGTTACATTTAGGCAAGTCAACAAGCTATTGAGTTTAGAACGAGGTGAACTGTTAACAAGTAGATTGACATTCAAGTCACCTATAATTATAATGGTGACACTAAAGATGACAGAGCGTTTTCCAATTCTTCAAATGTGGAAGGAGTTTTCGGTACATAGACTACACCAACTAATAGCTTACAACCTGGCTTATTCTGAATTTCCACAGAAAGGAACTCGAAAAAGGATCCTGGCTCACTCTTAAGAATAACTTTGGAAGTGACTTGAGGCAAAATAGAGCAACCCCTCCTCCTCTTTTCCTGAAACGATCGTTTCTATGTATTATATAAGGGTCTAATGAAACCATACTGTTGGGCAGAGTACTCTTAAGCCACGTTTCGGTTACTCCAATGAAATGGGGTTTGCAGTCGGAAAAGTTTAACCTAAACTCATCAATGTGATTGGGGAGACTGGTAATGTTTATATGGCACATAATTGTACAATCAACTTACCTTCTGGGAAAGTCGATTGGAATTATATATAGGTAATTGGAGGAAGAGATTGTTTACTGGCAGCAGCGCTCCTGGTGCGGAAGTTCGGAATTTTTAAAAGAAAAACTAAAACTAAAGTTTTTCGCGTGGTTATGTTGGTTCTTCTGTGGCCCCCCGGTCCTCCACTCCCAATCTCCTTCATGACGCCATTGAAGTTCGAAGACATGCTGGTGGAGGCATGGGTAGGGTGGTGAAGTCCCCCAACCAGACTTCTCGGGTGGGAGTGTAACAATCTCTTCCTCCAATTACCTATATATAATTCCAATCGACTTTCCCAGAAGGTAAGTTGATTGTACAATTATATGGCGGTAATTTTCGGAAGAGATTGTTTACTGGCAGCTGTTCAAAGATTCCTCCACCAGCCCCCCAGGGCACTGGGAAAAAAGGCACCCATCAAGACATGAGGAATGGTAGGCAGTTGTATCATTCATGGCCACATCCTAGGCGTCGGACTCATGTCGAGCACGCCCCCTCCCCTTTTCCATGAACGAAAAGATTAAACAAACGCCAGTAACGGAGAACACATAGGAAGACAGATAGGAAGCCATGGAACGAGAACAGACAGGAGACATCTTGTAGCATTTTATGTAAGAACGAAAAAAGCAGTTCAGTTGAACGGACAGCCGTGAAAGAGCAACTAATGGTATGAGAGAAAAAAGAAAAACCAATGTTAGAAAACAACTATCAACCATCAAGAAACATATATCAATGTCAGAGAGAAATGGTATAAGATTGCCAATAGGCGAACATATCTAAATTATGATAAGGTGTCAAAATTAGAACGCCAAGTGAACACATGAATTCGTAGGTATAAGTATCCCTATAAGAAGATGTCAACATAAACATTAATATAAAAGGCAATATAAATGGTAATTCGGCCATCAATTAGGCATCAAAATCAAAATAGGCATCAAAAAAATATAAATGGTAAATCGGCCATTCAATGGGCATCAAAATTGTCACCAAAGAGCTGCAGTTCTGAATTAAATGGAAGACAACACCGCCGTCGCAAAGTCCGCCTGTGAACACAATGGGCGACTGTAAACTGCGTGACACATATTAGAGTTTTGCGACCATCCCGCCGCTTGAAAAATCGCATTGATGGACACTCCATGGCGAGCCGCTGATGAAACAGCAGCATGCCGCGTAGAGTGTGCCGAAAAAATGCTTAAATCTATACCCGCAGCACCGATAATATTTTTCACCCACCGACTTAGTGTAGGTACTGTCACAGGTCGAAAGGGCTGCCGAAGAGTAAAAAATAATGCCGACCCCTGCACCTCAACCGTGTCCGCCAGATATCGTTTTAAATTGGAGGCTACGCAAATGGCCGGACGAGAGGGTAAAAAGGGGATGGTTATGGAAGGGGCAGTGGCCTAGACGTTTTTAGCAACCCCGGTATATAAATCCGAACGTCCGAATCCGAAAACACAATATGCGACCGTTCAATTGACCAAATCGTTTGCATCCGTTGACCAGACGCCAGTAACAAAAGTACCACCAATTTTTTAGCTCTGAAGGACAAGGAGTCATCCGAAGCCGACATAAAATACTGTAATACTAGTTGGGGGTCCCAAGTGGAAGTGTACTTGGCTGCTGGTGGCCGCAGCCGAAACACTGCCTTAAGAAATCTCTTCACTAAGTGATCTTGTGATAAGTCAAAATCGGCTACCAGCGCCAGGGCAGACCGGTGCGTATTGAAAGAATTGTATGACTGAGGTGTCTCGTCCAACAGATGTTGGAAGAAGCGTAAAACGTCAGCGGTCGTAAAGGTAAGTGGGTCTGTATGCTCCCGATTACAGAAGTTGATCCACAAATTGTAGGAAGAAGCGTATTGCTTAAGCGTGGTCTGAGCAAGAGAACTATGAAGAGTCCCAATAACATCAAGTGGGATACCTTTTTTCATGAAACTTCTCCGGATAAGATTGCCACCATCGATCGCAGGTGAGGCGACGAGGGGTGCCGCATGGAGCTGTAAGGAGAAAACAACAAGGTTTCATTAGGGCCAAGGTATAATATTTGTGAACTAGCCAACTTCATGAAGACTGAAAACCATGGTTGTGTTGGCCACAATGGGGCCACCACGATTCCCACAGCTTGGTCCTCCCTGACTTTTTGAAGTACACGGGAAAGTAGCGAAAAAGGAGGAAAAGCGTAGAAGAAATATTTTTTCCAGCAATAAGTAAATGCATCAACCCCTGCAGCTCCCGCCTGAGGCCGCCAAGAGAAAAATTGGGGACACTGATGTAGGTCATCCGACGCAAACAAGTCGACTTCAGCCATTCCAAACGTCCGCACAATCGTTTGAAAATATTGAGGTGACAATCCCCACTCCCCACTTGAAAGTTTACGGCGTGACTCAGCGTCCGCCTCCACATTATCTTTCGTGTTAATATAAGAGGCTTTTATCCACAATCCCCTAGATTCACAAAAAAGCCATATGGCTCGAGCCGCGGCATAAAGGTGAGGAAATCGGACACTGCCAAATTTATTTAATACCGCTACCGCCGTCCCATTGTCAACCCTAAGGAGAATGGGCTGTCCCCGCCAGTTCTTAGCAAACACCTCCAGAGCATATTTCACCGCTAGTAACTCTTTTTCATTAATGTGGAGACCTTTTTCGTGTTCCACCATCCACAGGAACGTTCTGACTCCCATGCCGCCCCCCATCCTGTATCAGACGCATCGGAAAAAATTACATAATCATAAGTATCCGATCGAATTTTAGATGGAGGCTTTTCAAAAGCAACGGTCCACCAGAGCAAATCGTCGCGCGATTGATTGGATATAGAACAAGGCCCGTTATAATTATCGTTATGATTCAATAATGCGAGATACCTATCCCTTTCTAACGACCTAATATACAACTGACTATAGGGGATGGCGGGCATACAAGCTATCAACGTCCCTATCAACGATGCTAAATTTCGAATGGTCCCCTCAGGTGTCTGCAATTTTGAGTTAATCATGGAGAGAACTTTTCGCCTCCTGTCGACGGGAAGGCCTATAGTCATGTTTACTGAATCAAAGAGAAAACCAAGGAAAACAAAATTGCGGGACGGTTCAAAGACACTTTTTTCTTCATTAATAACAAAACCTAGGCTTGTCAACAGACTGGCAGTTGAAGCTAGAGCGCGCACACATTCGTCATGGGTGGGTGCAAGCAGGAGACAATCGTCGAGGTCGTTGACAATTGTTATATTACGCTCTCTCAACATAGCCATGACAGGACGTAAAACTTTATGAAAGCAGAATGGAGCAGACGCAAGCCCCATAGGTAGAGCGTTCATGCAATAAAACGTATCTTGAAATCTAAACGCTAGGAATTTTCTATCCTCAGGCACGATTGGGATTAAATAATAAGCATCCTTAAGATCCACCGAAGCCCCATACATATTGGGTTCCAACAGATGTAACACCGACCTGTAGTCTTCAAGCTTAAAGTGGTTAACAACCACATATTCATTTAATTTTTTTAAATTTAAAATGAAACGTGATGCCCCATTAGGTTTGGGAACCAGAAAAATCGGCGAAAGAAAAACGCTATCATGCCCAGAGATTTCTGAAATTGCCCCCAGCCCCAACAGCTCCTGAATTTTTTTCTGCATGGCGTCCATGTCATACATCGGACTGGCAAGCCGAACCGTAATGCCCTCACAAAGTGGCGGGATGACTGAAAAAGGAATTCTATACCCTTTAACCCAGTCCAAAATTGGCTGTGAAGCTGGGGTTGACAACCACCTATCCGCAAAAAGAGCCAAACGGCCCGCATGTCTTACCTGGGTTAATTGTTGCGGTGAGGGCGATTGCGGGTGTAATTGTAGTTTCCTCGTTTCCCCTGCGGCTGGTCCCGAAATGCAGCCTTTGGCTGGGGTTTCCCGGCTGCGGACCGTTGCCCGTTTCCCGAAGGCTGAACTGGTTTTTTATAACCCGAAGATGTGGGTTGAGCGGTAGATGTGGGTTCAAAACGTCCAGCGGACGTGTTTTGACGCGGTCTGTAGACCATTTGGGCCGCCTTTGACGCATCCTGGGCCCGACGGATCCACCCCTCCGCCTTTCCATCAAATAAATATAGCGGGCCCACTTTAGAGCGAGAAGCCAACTGTTTGTATTTACCTTTGAAACAGGTCGTGACTCTCGACCTCCTGGTCATCGAGGTTCTGAAAAAACCTGCACACAAAAAAAGGACGTATCCCAGAGAACATCAAATATTTTGTCTCGTAAATTCGGGCGATCCACATTTTGATTTTCAGTGAGTAACGTCATGGCCTTGCCAATGCCAACTAAGGCCTTCGAGAAAAAACTTTGCGTCGTCGCCATGGACTTATCCGCATTTTTGGTGACGCTAGTCATTACGTCCTCAACAACCTCATCCAATTTGGGGGGCGCCAGAGATGGGCAATGAAAATTCGGGTTGTATTGTTCGTTAACCCGTTTATAAAACTCAAGATCGAGACCCTGCCTCATCTGGGACTCCCAGGTGGAGACAATGCTCGGGTGAATACTGACGAGTTGAGGTTCCGCCTTTTTGGCTTTATCCATAATACGTTGCAGCGTCTCCGGCAATGGCGGTACCTCATGGCGGCCATGTTCGACGGGCTCATCCTCGTCCTCTTTGGGACCAATGCCGACTGAAAAATCGGACATCCCGCCATCGGGAAATGACATCATCATCATCGGAACTATCAACATCCGAGATCGGTTGGTGTAGGTTGTCTCTCGACACCGAATCTGAAGTCGGAGCGAAATCGGACAACCGCGGTCGGCACCTCATAGGCGGGATGGCCGCATCGGAAGTACCCTTTTTAGAAGTACCCGGGACTGAAAATTTATCCCTATTGGGATTTCCTGATTCCGCCAATGGGCCGGAACCTGTGCGCCGTCGTTTCCCCTGATTATGAGAGGAAACCAAAGCCCCAACCCGTTGGTCGGGGGACACACACCGATCCGGACGCGAACTAACGCGAGCCGAGACACGCTCGGAATCCGACATCGACACTCGCTTACGAAAGAAAAACGTCAAAAAAAAGAAGAACAACCAATTAAAAACGAAAAACACCACTTTTAAAACTGTTTGAAAAGGTTTTGAAAACTGAAAATTGAGAACCAACAACAAGCTATCCGAAAACTTCGCACGCGGAACGAACAATGGCGTCATGAAGGAGAGTGGGAGTGGTGGACCGGGGGGCCACAGAAGAACCAACATAACCACGCAAAAAACTTAATTTTTCAGTTTTTCTTTAAAAAATTCCGAACTTCCGCACCAGGAGCGCTGCTGCCAGTAAACAATCTCTTCCGAAAATTACCGCCATATAAAGGCTAGCGTCCACTGGAGACGGGTCGCATCGGGGCGGGCCTCATCGCATATTTCAATCGCCCCCCAGGCGGATTTTTGTGGCTGTGCGAGGGGTCCCGGCCCGCCCCGATGCGGCCCGTCTCCAGTGGACGATAGGCAGACGGATTTCAGATTTGACATCGAGGAGGGAATCTAATAAACAGGGGTGACTGTTTTATTTCATTAATTTTATTTTCGGTTTAATTATTTTCTTTCATTGTTTTCATTGGTGTCGTCGGTACACGCAAATAGTAGCAACAACCATGTGGTAACTTGGAATTAAATGTACACTGAATGACTTGAAATAAGGTATATATTTTGAGAGAATCCGGAGGTGTAAAAACATAGGTAAAACATAGAGCCATCGAATAGAATAGAATAGTTTGGTGGTGGTTGTAGTATTGGTTACAGTATGGATAGGTACTACAAACCACAACAGCTTTGTGTTTTGATTTGAATTTTCGTCAAGTTTGCGAATCTGCCATCAGTGAGACAGTGATAAATTGCTGTTGACGCCCGACCATTCTCTAATAATTATTAGGTAAGGTACCTATTTGTAATTATATATTTTCATTAGCGAGCATTGTAGGTAGTAGAATGGAATGAAATGATAGTGTGCTTTTGCATGGCAATTGGTTGTAGAAATGCACGGTGTTTCCGCTTTTTAGATAAAACGCTCACGGTATGGACGAGGAACTACTCATTTCTTACTCATTTAATTTAATTTTCATAACTCATCTTTCTTCGTTCTTCGTCAGAAGAATCCATGGTGGAACGACACAAACAAACAAAACACGGAACAGCAGAATGAGCACGAAACCGATTCAAAATCCCGCCTTTTTTCTTGTTCCCGCTCAATTTTTCCGATGCGATGCGCCCCGCCCCGTCGCCACCAGTGGACGCACTATCTATTTTGCGATGAGTCCCGCCCCGATGCGGCCCGTCTCCAGTGGACGCTAGCCTTAATGAAACAATTTTTATTCAAAGACCTGTGATTAATAAAACGGGACACATTATTAGGATAAAAAGAGTCATCAGTTATTGGAGAATCACACGAATCGGGAAGAGAACAAAATGAGTCAGAACCTAAGTTGGATGAATTGAAATCAAATGGCAGGGGGGAGCCTGGACAAGTCTGGAATGAACCATCCGAATCAACCATTATCACGAGTCATCATCCTCCCCGGGAAGATCTTCGCAGGAAACAATACATCAATACTACTGGAAAATTCATGCAAATGGAGGGGATTTCCACTCAGAACGTGCTGAGGATGTAAAGGGGCAAACATATATGCAAATAATACAAAAAGATAAGAAAACAAAAATAGAAAATCGAAATGTAAAATGGAAAAACTGGTAACTTGGTAAAAATTACTAATATATTATACAGAAACCATCACCATCATACAGAAAGCGCTGACTATTTGATAGTGAATCCGTTTTCAATATTATCTAAGTTATTTTCTGTACGTCATCTACTTTTCAAGAAGTTATTGTTTCATTAACATAAAGTCCCTTCTTTGATCAGTGTTTTGTCGATCCATGATCATACTCGGTTCAGGGCTGAAGGAAATGGGTAGCTACCGTTTAATTTTGACGTCAAAGAGCCCTCACTGTATAATCCATGTGTTGCACAGTAAATTGAGTGAGGAACTCAAGTCCCCAACTACATGTTCCAAGCCCAAGTACAAGGCTGCAGTAATATTGTATTTAATTTTACTGAAGCTTGTTAAATCTAAAGCAGGGTTCACATCCATCCGGAAAGCTATCCGGAACGTGCGTACGAGCAGCTGATTGGTTGGACATCAGCTGGGGAGGGGGGAATATTCTTTCCGGAGAAGCACTTTTGAAGCGAACTGTACGCATCTGATTTTTCAGATATTTTCCGCTCCGCATCTGCGCAGTTCACTACTGCGCATACAGAATGGCGTCGGCAACCGAAACAGCTGTGGGAGGAAGCGCGGGAAACGAGTTGTCAGCCAAAATTCCGGATGGTTATGAACGCCTTCCCAACTTCCGCGATTCCCCTCCATCCCTTCCACTGCTTTTCACTAGCTTCCCCTATCCGTATTTCCGGACGGCTCCGGATGGATGTGAACCCTGCTTGACTTGCTAGAGTACCTACCTATGTTTCTTAGCTTTTGTCTCGTCTTTTTACTGTCGGTATTCTCCATTTTCCTGTCTTAGTGTCTTGGTAGATTTTTCAGTCAGAAGGTTTTTTTTTTGTCTTCATTTGCAGGTGTTGTTCTAGATACTTTCTGAAATTTTGTAAAAATGGTGTCATGAATAGTTGCTCTTGACCCGTCAATTCGGGCGTTTAGCCTTTAGACGGGCAATATTTTTTATTCTGTCAATTATGTTTACCTTACTGTACGCCATTCCAATGAATAAAAACATGTTTATAATAGTCAGGAGTCATATCAGAGATGTTATCAGGCGGCCCTTTTGAAAGGGAATTTTTTTATCCTAGCCACCCTGCTTTTGAATCAGCATCAATATGAAGTTAACTTCTTGAACGTATACTTCGTTTCTTGAATGCAACAGTAAGTAGGTACCTATTTAAGCAAAATAAAGCGTATCTCCACGAACTATGTACACAGGTTGGTACATTGGTGCATCTAATTTACTTGTGTCTACCTCTACCTACATTTTCTCCTCCATTTTGAGTATTCTTTCTCTCCGTTCTCTCCGTTGTTGGTCTTCAGAAGTCGCTTTGCAACCTTGACAGCTGCTTCTGCCTTTCCGTTGGCCTGATGGAATTGAGGACTACTAGTGGAGGTTGAGAAACCCCACTCCCTCGCAAATCGCTGAAAGTCAGATGATTCGATGGCTTGAAACTGGGTTCCTGAATCAGAGCACACCAACTCTGGGATGCCATACCTGGCAAATACTATCCTGCATATATCGATAATGTCTGATGATCTCATCCTTGACACAGGGTATAACTCGAAAAATCTTGAGTAATGGTCCGTGATGACCAAATACCACTTGTCATCATACTTGAAGAGATCCATTGAAATAATTTGCCATGGGTAATCAGGTAATTTTGATGGAATCAACGGTTCATTATGATTATTGGAGCTTTGAATGCAGATGGGACACGATTTCACCTTGGCTTCAATGTTGTTACTGATTCCAGGCCACCACATTGTGCGTTGAGCACGACGTCTCGTCTTGGTGATCCCTTGATGGCCAGAATGAAGCTTTTCAAGCATTACTGTTTGCAGTTCAGTTGGGATTATCATTCGAGAACCCCTGAACAGAATGCCGATCCACACAGCATAGTTCATTACGCACCGAATAATACTGCTGGAGATCCCCAGACAGACCAGATTTATTGGGCCACTCCTGTTGGATTAATTTGTACAGTTTTCTACAAGTTGGATCATTTCTCTGAGCATTAGCCACACGCACTACATTTTCATCTGGTGTGAATGCCAGCAAGACACACTTCATGGATAAAAGCATCAACTTCCTCCTCTAACTCATTGTCATCTTCGGATGGCAAAGGCTTGCGAGATAAGGCATCCGCAACAAAAAGATTCCTGCCTGGAGTGTATATAATGTCGTAATCCTAACGCATCATTCGGAGCCTGAAACGCTGCAGCCTGGGAGAAAGATCGTCCAAATTCTTTGTCTTGAAAATCTGGAGAAGTGGCTTATGGTCAGTTTCTATTGTGTAACGCTTGCCAAGCAGAAAGCTTTTCAGCCTGTCACTAGCCCAGGTCAATGCTAAGGCTTCTCTTTCGATGTTAGCGTAGTTCCCCTCTGCAGTAGTAAGGGTGCGTGAGATATAGGCAACAGGCTTTTTAACCTTACCCTCGCTCTGCAACAATACTGCACCGAGACCCTGGGTTGACGCATCGCATGAAAGAAATGTTGGTTTAGATGAGTCATACAATGTCAAACACGGGGCTGAAGTGAGAAGTTCTTTGACCTTTGTGAATGCTTTCTGTTGTGCTGATCCCCATACAAAGGCATTCTTGGTACTAGTGAGACTAGTAATTGGTTCCATAAGTGAGACTAGTAATTGGTTCCATAATTTCGCTTCTATTAGGAATGAATTTTGTCAAAAAGGTTACCATGCCCATGAATCTTTGAACTTCTTTAACGTTCTTTGGAGGTAACATATCTATAATAGCTTTAACCTTCAAAGGGTCAGGAGTAACACCTTCTTTTGACAAGATAAAACCAAGGAAAGTCACTCGGTCACGGCAAAATTCTGATTTTTGTCGGTTGAGGGTTATACCAGCAGCTTCCAACTTCTCTAGGACTCCACGAACACACTCATTGTGTTCAGACTTTGTTTTGCCCCAAATGAGGATATCATCCATATTAACAATGCAGTTTTTCAACCCTTCCAGGATTCTACTCATCCTTTTCTGGAATTCTTCCGGTGCTGAGGTCACACCAAACGGTAATTTACGAAACTTGAACCGGCCAAATGGGGTAATGAAGGTGGTAAAATCTTGGGATTCTTCAGCTAAGCTGAGCTGCCAAAACCCATGATTGGCATCGAGTTTTGTGAAAAATTCTGCCCCACTTAGCTCAGCCAATGATAATTCAATTCGGGGGATAGGATGGAACTGCCGTTTAACGCTCCTGTTAAGCCGGGATAGGTCAACACAAATGCGCACCCCTCCTCCTTTTTTGACGGCAACAACCATAGGAGCGCACCACTCCGTTGAGTGATCCACTGGGACTATAACTCCTTTCTCCTCCATATCCATTAGGGCCAGCCCCATGACACTGGTGCTAGTTCACGGTTCTGCTATTAACGACCAGTATTCGCTGCGATCGCATGTCTTCTCCCACCCACCACCCACCACTTCTCCGAGCTCCGACTCCGTTCCGCCATTACCCATTAGTGTTTTCTTGTTTCTCACATACGATTTCATCACTACAATTTTTACGTTTTAACCACAGAAAACTACTGTACTACGTTTTAACGCGCGAGGAGGTTTTCATTCCTTTCTTTTTTTCTTTTTGGTTTTCTTTGAAGAAAACCCTATTGTAAGTTCACAACACAAACTTACAGAAACTTTCTACGTTTTAACGTGCGACGAGGTTAGTAATAAAAGTTACGTAGGTAATGGCTCGTGAAATTTGAAAATACTGCTTTCGTGTACGGAATTCGTATTTTTCCTTAACTGAAGTCGTTCGTTTTCTAGATAAGTAAGTATGAGTTGGGTTGTGAATTTAAAGTGCGCCGCTATCGGATGTGACGTTCGATATAACACTCATCCAACAGCTTCCTTTTTTTGCTTTCCCGTCCCGAATGTGACCAATTAAATTAATGATATCAATATCAACTATCCACGAGCTGTGATGTCAATATTATGTTCGAATTGTAATAACTAGTCAATAAATATTGACGATGGACGAACAATTTCATTGTGACGACAATAGATAATTAGAATGCAATTAAATTAATGATATCAACTATCCACGAACTGTGATGTCAATATTGAATAAATATTGTTTTACTGTACATTTGCTTTAATTGTATTAATTTCATCCTTTCTCGTCTGTCCTTTGCCAGACTGGTACATTTACCAATGGTGTGGAAGAGAGGCGGATGGAAATGTGGTGGTGGGGGGGGGGGGGGGTGAATGGTGGCGGGGTTTGTTGTAGCAACGAAGCAGGAGAGCGGTGGTAACCAAGGTGTCAGGCGCATGCGCGAGGATTCGGGGGGTCTAGTTCAGCATTTGGCCACTAATTTCCGCGCCGCGGGAGCTGTATGCTGGCAACCACCCCCCACCCTGAGTGTCCCTTCTGTACGTAGTATAGTAGTGTTTTCTGTGATTAGGGCTTCCCTCACCTTTTCCTTCAGAGGAATAGGGACAGCTCTTGGTGCTGAAATCGCATAAGGTGTAGCATTTTCTTTAACTTCTATTTTATACTCACCTTGCATATTGCCAAGACCTTTGAAGAGATTAGGAAATTCCTCTAACCAATTAATCTCTGTATGTACAGCATATATACGCTGAACAAGGTTGAGATTTTCACACGCCTTTCTGCTGAGGAGCGGAACTTCAATGTCCTCAGAAACAAACCTCTCTCTGAGACTTCACGATTCTTATACCTTAACTGGAAGATAACGGTACCCAGAATATTGAAGCGGTCCTCCTTCTTGGCGCTAAACACTGAGTTTTTAGTAGAACCTAAAGAAAGTCTTGTTATAACATCTTTGAGTAGATGGACGGGGATCATAGTCACATCCGCAGCAGTGTCAAGCTTGAAAATGATAGGTTTCACTTCAATCCTGTCACAGCAGACCTCCAGCTGTTGTGTCCAGGGGTCATTCGTCGCATGTGTCGAGAATATTGTGAGATTATTGTGAGTATGTACGGAGAGGCGATAGATCTTTGCTCATGTAGTTAATTAAAGTCGTTCATTAGTTCAAACGTGTCAGTGTTTTAATTTATTAGAGACCTAGCGTTCGCAACAGAGAAATAACAAAACATATTTATTACCTACTTCCGAAGAATCTGATGAATACATTTCGAGACAGAAAACCCCAACACAAGCTACAAGTATGCACATGTGGCAGATACTGAGCTACTGTACCTAGGTACCATTTGGAAGCCACAAGGTCCACATTTTAGCTCAACGATTAACATATAGATAATTCAAGTATTAAGCACTACGCCAATTTCCTTCTGAATGATACCATGAGTCATCGAGTGATAGTAAATGGGGCTGTAAAAACCTCTGTAAACTTGTCGATACTTATTGAGCAAAACGAGAACTGTAATTTTCACGACCCCCCCCCCCCCCCCATCCTTTGGCAATTTCTAAATCCAATATCGCGAAACTCCCCCTCCCCCTCGATTCCCCAGTAGAGGATAATGGAACTCTCGAGCTTACTACAAGCACCAATGTAATGGTGGTTTTCTTCTTCACCGTGTAAAATGGGGAGTGAGCTTAAAGGCTTCTTCAGATTGTGAACAATACATCGCCTAGGTACTGAAACATTATGGTCGAAAGTGCAGGGTGGTTTTCCCTGGTTACGGTGATGTCAATAGCGCAGAACAGAAGCGAAGAGGGCTCACAAAAACTTCAGGTGACATCAACTTTCACGAAAGCACTACCATTACAGTTCAACAGGAGCATTTTCTTGCAAATGAAAAAAAAAAAAAAAAATCTAGGCTGATCTACTTGCTCAGCCAGAAGATGACAGCAGCAGGAAATGAAGCAACTGCTGCTGTGGGAGATGCTGATGGCACTATTGTAAAGTGTGGGTTGGATAAATCTGCTGTGCTTCCAACTGTAGCAATAATTGGGGAGGATGTTGATTTGTCTCCTTGTTGGTTTGGCACCATCATCAGGCAGCAATATTCAGATTATGAAGCCAGGCCGTGAGAAGGTGGAAACTAAATTGTTTTCTGCACGACGCTTACAACAGCTTCCATACGCCAACTCGATCCTCCTTCTCCACGCTTCAGCGGGTGTGTCTATGACATTTACCACTCCCTTGTCATCACCAGAGGATGCTGAACAGGGTGGCGAGAAACTGTTTCTAGCTATTTTCTAAGCGCCAGCAGGACGAAACCTCACGCAATGTTTATAAAAGCATCTACGAAGGCCAAGACCGAAATGGCCACTCTTCCTCCTACAAGAGGAGCTGCAAAACAGCACTCGCTCAGGGCGTATCTACAGGTAAATCGTTTCTATTTATGTATAGTTGTTACACAGTGGTTCAAATAAATCAAAAATATCGATTTGTCTGACTTATGGTAGTCTGATTGCTTTCGTACAGATACAAAAGTGGTACAACAACCCCATACCTCCACCCAATGGGGTTGGGCCTGGGGAAGATGCCCCGGAGCTAATCCCAGTAACCACAAAAGACCCTGCAGCACCTGAAGCGATACTCAACACTATACTTTGCCGATGTACTACTGGATGTGGGTGGTGGTGCGGTTGCCGCAAAGCAGGCATTTCTTGCTCTGGTGCTTGTGGCGCGTGCCTGGGCATGTGCACAAATGGAGTACCTATTGACGATGGCGAAGACGATGATGACAATGCATGTGTTTTTTTTTAAATTTTTATTACTTTTTTTACTATATATTGAGAACAAACACTTGATTTATAACAATAAAACACAATTTTTTCTAAATTTCCATTTCCCCATATCTCCTCACATGTTGATCCTAGTGAAAAAATGTATGGGGTCTTTTCAGTAGGGAATTCCATATAGATTAATTGAGTATATGGACATGTTTTCGGTGGAGGCTGTAGTTTTCGAGTTATTTGCGAAAAACTTAAAAATTGACCTTTAAGACCCCCCTCCGCACCTTAGCTCGTCCCCCACCCATCAGTAAATTTAGTATGTGGGTCAGAACACCTTCCCCTGCATCTGTGCCAAAATTGGCTTCTATATGATTTATTTCCTCTATTCAGCCATTTTTGTTCTTCGTTGCCTGAACTAATATTGGAATTCGACATTTCTGGTTGATTTTGCCGGTACATTTCCGGTTACGATTCCGCTGCCATGTGAACGCCTCTGTGGCAAAAATTATGGTCAACTTGTTGCTGTACAGGATTGCCGTCTGGAATTACATCTCATTGTGAACCCAGCTCAAGATTATTGACAGTGGTGATAATTTTAATGTTAGTAAATCAAAATATTTACTTCGTGAGAAGGGACGTACCTATTCATAGTTTATGTATAAAGTACCTACACAGAAGAGGCCCTAAGTGGTATCCTTGAGGAACACCACTAGTTGAGGTAAATGGTTCTGAAAAACAACCATTCACCTTGACGATAAGTTTATGGATGGATAAGAAAGTAGTCAGCCAACCAAGAAGAAATAGTATTAGGGGCACCTAGGTTTTCTAGAACACACAGGAGAGGGGGTTTTTTTGGGGGAAGACTTTGCCGAATGCTTTAGAAAATTCCAAAGGTTCATTATTCAAAATAATGAACCAAAATCTATGTGTACCACATCTAATGAAGTCGCATTTTCAAAAGCTTTCATAATGTGGGACAAGAAAAAAATAGCCAGATTGGAGATCGTAGAACGACCAGGAACAAAACCATGTTGCTTATTCGCAATTACGTTCTTGAAGAGAGGAGTTGTTTGATTATTTATTTCGTGAGTTCGTATACAATGGACAACATTATCCGTGTGGTTGTCAGAGGCTGCAAATCTGCAAAACGGTTTGAGAACTAGCGAAAAAATTCTTCAAGAGTGCAGCAGTGTAGGTACAGGACAGCCATGCAGCTGCATGGATCTTTGGCAAGATCGTTACTACGTTCATTACTTTCTTAGCGAGTAGGTACCTACCTGCCTCGACCAGCTGTTCAGCCCCAGGTTTTCGCCGCACAAATAACAATCCCTGCCAGATAGGTGACCAAAATTTAGGGGCTATAACCTTAGCGACGATTAAATTTGCAAGGAAATGGTATATTTAAAAAAAGCCATTTTGCTCACACAAAAATTTGGGAGGGTAACGAAATGGAAATAACGGTAACATAAGCAAAAAATATTTATTTTATTCATTTACGAGATTCAAATTCACAGCATATTCTTGAGAAATTAACGATAATGACAAAATTATAGTACATGGACTCCGAGGACGTTTTACGATTGCAGATTGCTCTCAGCGATCCTGCCATGGCGCACTTTTTTGACCAAAAAAGAAAAAGACGATGGTATCTGCTCTCCTTCCTCCTGCTACCCCTCTATCTATGTCCGACCTCCCTTCGCCGCGTCAGTGGCAACACTGGCTTGCGGCCAACCCTGCTTTCTCCCCGCTTCCCAACCTCACTTTTGTTTTCGCCATCCGCCTGGACACTTTCCTCATTCACGCTTCCCGTATAAGTTTCAATATTTTCTCTTTTTCTCCGTTATTTTTCTTATACAGTTACGCGTGTGCCGTTTTTGTGTCGTTCTGTGTTTTCTACGCTTAGATGTCGCGGAAAACAGTTCGGATCGGGGGGGTGCGGGTCGACCGAGATGCGGAGATAACCTCAAAACCGCAACCTCGTGGTGACGCCGCGCCACCAAAGAAGAGTTCAGCGGTCTCCTCGAAGGACCCGGCGACTATTAAGAAGCCGGTGAGTTCGGGAGATTACGCGTCCTCTTCGACACAGCCTTCAGCTGCCTGTTTTAAGGTCCTGACGTCTTCAGCGGTCGTCGGGAACTCCGCATTGTCCGATTTACGGACCTCTGCGAGTTCTCAACCTTACGCGTCGACGTCGAGGGTTAAGGAATCGGCGGGTTCGTCAGCGGTTGTCGGAAATCCCAGCATACCCGACTTACGGGCCTCTGCGGGTTCTCGACATTACGCGTCGTCCCCCGCCGTTCCTCAGTCTACCGAGCCTTCAGCGGTGCCGGCGGGACTCTCCAGTGCCAACACGTCCCACTTAGGGACCTCTGTGGTCCGAGAGGTCGCTCCCGCGTCCGCGTTGGCTCCGGACTGGTATTTCGGTTCGGCTGCCGTAAATCGGTTTGTCCCTCATTTCATGAGGCCTCAAACCGTCGAACCGCAGCCGGTCAGCGACGAAGAGGATAAAATCTCCCTGGATTGTCCAATGGACATCGGAGTGCCGGCTCAGGCCGCTCCGGCCCCCGTTACAGCGGTCCAAGGGCCCTCGGGCGTGAAGCCGAAACTGTCGGCGTCTAAGACCAAGCGCCGCAAGAAGAGGGAGTCGTCGTCGTCATCGTCATTGTCATCCTCATCCTCTTCTTCATCCTCGTCGTCATCTTCGTCAGCGGAGCTGGAGTCTAGGAGGGAAAGGGCGAGGCGACGCGCCAAACAACTCAAGAAGAGAAAACGGGAACGGCGCCATCGCCGCCATGCGCCGTCTCCTTCGGCTCCCTCCACGTCTTCCTCTTCGGAGGTCGCGGAATTATCCACCGGGCCACCCGCGGAGATCGTCCGGGCGCCATCTCCACTGGCGCTTCCGGACGAGATTCGGGCCATCGTCGGAGAGAAGCCCCCTCCTCCGCCCACCATCCCCGTCCGCCCGGACTTACTGGGCCCTTGGACCCAATGGTGCGCCGAGGGGATCGACGCAGATACCTATCGTCGCCTAGCGGCTATCTTTGATCCGGCAGTTCATTGCCCCCCGTTGGCCCCCCCTGCGGTGGACCCAATTCTTCGGGGTCGAGCGCAACAGGTGACCCCCAACGATCGCCTAGACAGCAGCCTCCAGAAGTCGCAACTCATCAATTCCCAGGTTATGGTGGCGTTGTCGGGGGCAATCAACGCTGTTTTGTCGCGGGATCTCGCCACAAGTCGTGTGGATTTGTTCCAGCGATTGTGGCAGATTTCGCAAATGGTCTGCTCCTCGCAGTTCAGGTTGTCCGCCATGCGGAGATCGCGTCTGATAAAGTTCTTCAAGACGCAATTTCAGCCGGCTGCGCGAAAGCAACCCGTGGCCAACAACTACTTATTCGGGGATGCTTCCGACGTTTGGGCCAAAGAGGCGGGCGACGTCGCGAGATCAGAATCCATCCTGCTAGCCACGCCAATGGCAAAAAAGAGACCGCCGCCCCAACCAACAGCTCGGGACGCGGCCGGGTCCTCCCGACGTCAATTGTCGCTTCCGTCGACCTCCAGGGTAGAACAGTCGGGAAACGCCTCTCGCCCGCCCCAGCGCCAGCCACCGTCGGGGCAGCAGGGCCAGTCCTACCAAGGTGCGCCGCTCTCGAGGGCGCAGAAACGCCGCCGGAACCGGAAGCCGTTCAGCCGCACCAGGAAACACTGATGCCTCCTCAGGTGAGTTTTGTTCCAGTTGTTTCTAGTCAGTTAACTATTCAGTCTGACCAGTGGTGGGATTTGGAAGCCAAATTGGCTGCCCCCGCCCTTTTTGCAGGCCGAATCCAACATTTTTATACGAATTGGGAGCGAGTCACCGACTCCCCACTACTATTACAGTGGGTGGAAGGTTACCGGCTGCCCTTTGGGCCCGGTCGACCTCCCCTCCACCGGCCGAATTTAACTTCTGTGCCAATTCACCTGGATTCGCCCGCTTTGACGGATCTTTCTAGTACACAGAAATTGATGGCGTCTAAATTATCTAAATTACGTGATCTTGGAGTAGTGGAGGCATGGCCACCGGATCAGCCCTGTTTTTTGTCGTCAATTTTTCTAGTTCCGAAAAAAGATTCCTCTGATTGCCGATTTATTTTCAATCTCAAGCAACTTAATAAATTCATTGTTACGGATAAATTTCGTTTAGACGATTACCGATCATTTTGTGCGCTGCTGGGTCCCGGGGATTTTGCTTCCAAAATTGATTTATCGGACGCATACTTTACAGTTCCTATTCACCGGGCGGATTTACCGTATCTCGGGTTTGAATTTTTGGGTTGTACATACGTAATGACGGCCCTTCCCATGGGCCTGGCTAGCGCGCCATATGTTTTTCATAAGTTAATGAGGCCGGTGATGGCAACATTGAGGAATTCGGGAATTACGTTAGTAAACTATTTAGACGACATTGCGCTACTGGGCCGGTCTCAGGCCGCCACCACACGCGCAGCGTTATCCGCTTGCAACCTACTCACCCACTTAGGGTATGTCATCAATTACTCCAAGAGCGTGATTACCCCGGCTCAGTCGATTGTCTTTTTAGGCCTTCATTTCGACTCGATTACCATGTATATTTCCTTACCAGAATCTAAAATTTTATCCCTTAGAACACAGGTGACGCGCTTTCTCCATAAATCGTCATGGTCGATACGATCCCTGGCGCGTCTTATTGGATACTTGGTGTCTTGTCTTCCAGCGGTCCGATATGGACGGATTTACATTCGATCCTTAGAACGAGATAAGGTACGTGCGTTAGTTCGCTATCGGAACGACTATTCGGCACGTGGTACTTTGTCGGGCCTCGCTCGAGCCGAGCTCTTATGGTGGCGCTCGGACACCTCTTTACGACCGGCTCCCATTCGACCCGAGGATTATCGTCATTGCATTTGGACGGATGCCTGCTTGACGGGTTGGGGAGCCCACTTACCCCCTCATAAAATCAGTGGTTGGTGGGGGGCCGATAGGGCTACATGCCATATTAACGAATTGGAGATGTGGGCGGTTTATGAAGCCCTGCTTCATTTCGCAGGCACTTGGACGGATATGTCGATTTTGTTACGAATCGATAACACTACCGCCGTGGCCATGATCAATAGGATGGGATCGGTATCCTATCCGCGCCTACAAGCCGTCGCGCTCCTAATCTGGAAATTTTGCGAAGAGCGGAACATATGGCTGCGGGCCTCCTACATCGCCACCGGCGAGAACGTTATAGCGGACGAGGAATCACGTCACGAATTCGAACAAGGGGAGTGGGGGTTATCCCACGAGGCCTTTGATTCCATTGTAGCAAAATTTTCACGCCCGGAGGTCGATTTATTTGCCTCTTCTCTCCTACATAAATGTGACCGTTATATTTCTTTTCGCCCCGATGATCACGCTGTCGATATTGATGCGTTCACGATTCCGTGGGGCGGAATCTTTTTCTACTGCTTCCCTCCTTTCGTCCTCCTTCCCAGAGTACTCCAAAAGATTCGTAGGGATTCGGCCTGCGGGATCGTGGTAGCCCCTTGTTGGCCTCAACAGCCCTGGTTTTCATTATTTCATGACTTGGCTATCTCCGAAATTTTATACTTTGACCCGTCACCTAGGCTCTTGTTCTCTCCTTACAGGGACACGCCGCACCCCCAGGCCCACACCCTTCAGTTGATGGTGGGGACCCTCTCCGGGGCGCCCTGATTTCCAGGGGTCTGTCGGCGGATATAGTGGATACACTATGCAGATCGGTAACGTCAGGTACTTATAAGCAATATTTATCGTCAATCGCTCGGTGGACCGTTTTTTGCTCTGAGCGAAATTTGGACCCCTCTATAGTTGATACGTCGAAAGTTTTGCAATTTTTTCAATATCTGCTTGATTCTTCCTCAGTATCCTATAGTACGTTTAACACTCACGGGTCGGCTCTGTCTTGGTTAGCCGATTTTGATTTAGGCTCCGACAAGCTTGTGACTCGGTTTTTAAAAGCAGTGTTTCGTTTGCGACCCCCACGAGCGAAATATGATTCGTCATGGGACCCTGATATCGTCATTACGTTCCTTCGATCATTCTCGACGATGTCCATACGAAATTTGGCCCGTAAATTGGCTATGTTGTTACTGTTGGCGTCAGGTTCACGCCCCCAAACAATTTTGGCTATCAACCGCTCATGTATCAAATTCTCCCAGTCGGGCGTTCATATTTTCGTCCCAGCGCTCCTCAAAACTTCCCGACCCAGATCGATAGCTCCTACCCTTCACTTTCCCTTTTGTACGGCCGATGAGTCATTGTGCATTCCGACCTTCCTGAAAGCTTACCTTGACCGCACAGCTGAGGCGCCAGGGGAGGGACCGTTACTAGTCACTTCCCGACCGCCCTACACACCTATTACGGCTGTGACCCTGAGAGGCTGGGTGACCTCCCTCCTCGGCGAAGCGGGAATTGACATTAGTACTTTCTCCTCCTACTCCACCCGGCATGCCTCGGTTAGTGCCGCGGCACGAAAGGGGGTGCCATTAGCAGTAATATTCAAAGCTGCGGGATGGGCTCAATCATCGTCTATGTTTGCGACGGTATATAACCGCCCCCTTTGTTCACAGGGTGATTTCGCAGCGGCCATTATCGATCCCCACGCCCCTGCCACATCCGGAGCTTCGCAGGGCCCGCATAATTGAATTAATACACATTGTCTTTAGCTTCCTGTTCCTTTCAATTTAACTTCCTTAGTCGTCAATTTAACTTCATGCGTCAATTTAACTTCATGCGTCAATTTCTAAATTCCTAAATTCAAGATTTCATTCATTATCCTCATTGCACAGAGTTTTTTCGAGTCAATTAAGACCGGTTGTTTCACCCCGTTTGTGGTGCGTCCCTATTACAGGGCCCCCAACATTGGACATGGTCATTTAACACTCTGATGCGTAGTTGTCCGCTACTTAAGCCTCTCTTTGATAACGACAACATTAATACATAACCCTCTGACGGTTTTTCACTTCGAGATAATTCATTTGTTACGCCTTTACACCTCACTGGGTTGACGTACCATTATGCGGTAACTTCGTGGCGGCAGCGCGTCGAGCCCGGTTTGCTTCGTCTCACCTCACTCGTACAGTCGCTCGGCCTGAAGTAGTCATCAGGTAATTTTATTTTATTCTATTCCTAATTTAAGCTCTAAATTAGGGGGACCATTAGGGAGAAGGACGGGTCTGCTCTCCGAAGGGGGGGGGGGGGGGGTAACCCAAATGCCGGACAGACGTCGGCTGGCCTGGAGAGTTTAGCCGGGCAGGCAGAAATCGGCCTTTGTGTTATAGAAATCAGACTGCCTCGTGCTTTAAGTTCTCGGCTTGCCTTCGGTCGTGTCCAGGCGGATGGGCCGGTCCCAGGGGGATGTTGTTAGCGTCCGCGGGGGACTGTGAATCATCTGCAATCGTAAAACGTCCTCGGAGTCCATGTACTATAATTAATGCTCAGCCTACATTGTTGGATAGGCTGAGCTGGATTATAGCTAATGGACGTAGAGGACGTTTTACCACCCACCGCTAAAGTGTCGGCCCTGTTTTTTGTGGTAGGCGGGCCGGCACTCCCACCCAACCGCGCGGTCGCCTTCGTGCGGATCTGTGAACGGAAGTGAGGTTGGGAAGCGGGGAGAAAGCAGGGTTGGCCGCAAGCCAGTGTTGCCACTGACGCGGCGAAGGGAGGTCGGACATAGATAGAGGGGTAGTAGGAGGAAGGAGAGCAGATACCATCGTCTTTTTCTTTTTTGGTCAAAAAAGTGCGCCATGGCAGGATCGCTGAGAGCAATCTGCAATCGTAAAACGTCCTCTACGTCCATTAGCTATAATCCAGCTCAGCCTATCCAACAATGTAGGCTGAGCATTAATTATACGCAAGTCTCACCGAGTATTACCCACCCTCTTAAAAATGTTATTCTAGAGAAAGCTTATCAAATCAACTTAGTACTATTAGTCTCTTTTAGGTTATAACTAGGTACTTAGATTAGTGTTATACCTAATACTGAACGTGGGAAAAAAAAATTGAGAGGAAAATTCGACATCATTTTTATGTTGCCTATTATACATTATACCTAATAACACGACAATATCACATACAATCGACCTTTTAATATATATTTAAATGAATTTTATTCATTTACGAGATTACAATTCTTTTTCAATGCTGGTTAGTGGGAGTTTGACAGACGACTGAGATCCAGGCGTTTTTGAAACCATTGAGAAACACAAGCTTTCAACTGCCCTCAGTTGTTTCTGATGAGAAAACTTATCTTAATTCTGGTACACCTGAACCTGAAGATGACTGTCTGAGGGCAGTTGAAAGCTTGTGTTTCTCAATGGTTTCAAAACACCTGGATCTCAATCGTCCTTCAAATTCCCATCAACCAGCGATATATAAGTAGGTACCTACTGATCGCCTGACTATGGATACTGACTATGGATACGCGCTGATCGCGGAGGGCGAGAACGACGGATGGATGAAAGGATGGATCCGAACTTCCACGCGGAAACGGCCGAACCCCCTCTGGCCAGACTCTCCTGGACAACACTGATGGGAAGAACATTGTTCGGAGTTGGTAGGGATGGGCGTTAAATTGCTACTTTCACGTTTCACGTAACGTTACATTTCGTTCGTTACAAAAAATTAGCTGTTATTTTAATCTGCTACAAATAGCAGAAAAAAATCCAGCGTTTCCCCCCCCATTGTTTTGTTTCGTTACCTATGCGAAACGATCGTTTTGGTTTATTATTCTCTGAATAATACACCTATGTAATCGCTCAGCAAAAAATTTTTATAACACCCCCTCAAACTTTTTTCGTTTCCGTTTCAAGGTGCGTAGATTCAAAAAATGCAATGTCCGTCCGCCGTCCGCCGTATCACGTGTACAGGCTTCATTTTCGATCTAAAAAAGTCGCTCTTTCGCACACATGCTCCATTTGGGCCCTAGTTGTGTCCCGAAACTTTTCAGCCCGATCGGAATATACCCAGGGGTGTTATGAGTGAAAATGTGTGTAAAAATAGGTACTTTTTGCGTTTTAGCAACATGTTGGTAACATGAGCTTTTGAGGTATCGTTTTCCATGTTTTTGGGGACGAGAAGATCGAATATGAGGTCGATTTTGGCCAAGGAGTGGAAAATTGAGGTTCTACCAGATGTTCAGCTCCCAAAATTGATTTTGTATGAGTCAAAAACCTGCGAAATCGTCTGAAATCACCATCAGTTTGTAGAATAACACTAGAAAAAGTGTCAACACGTGGATCAAGACGATTAAATGGCACTACCAATGATCAAAGTTAATTTGAAAAAAAAAAAAAAACCACAGTCATGCAGCATGGCTATAAGAGCGAATTTCCGAAGAAATAACTGATTTTATGTAAAATGTGATGTTTGGGATATCCCATTCAAATATGGGCAATCTTAAACTTATTGGGTAATTATAGGTATTCAAGTATGTACGTATATTGAAGTATTGGTACTACAATATACGTACAATATACTTACAGTATACGTATGTTACGTACCCAATACAGAGTAGGTATTGGATACGTAACAAATTTTTTGCCGAGTAACACCTCGGTTTGTAGATTTTCCAACGCTGAACACGATGGTGAAGTCAGAATTGCGATATCCCATTCCGTTATCAGATTAGAGCAGACGAACCAGGAAGAACATCTCAAGAAATAACCACGTTCCTTCATCTTCAAAGTGCTCCAGTTTGAGAACGGAATGAGATATCGCAATTCTGATTTCACCATCGTGTTCAGCGTACAAAAACCTTTAAAATGAGGTGTCACTTGTCAGACTTTTTCATTTTGGGAATTTATGGGTAATTTTTCCCCCCTAAAACTCCCCAAAATTCCCCCTTAGAGTGACCCGATTCTGCCCATCTACGAACTTAGCCTGTCGATTGCCAAGACAGATTTTTCGTGCAAATTTGAACTTTTTATCTCAATTCCTTCGAGAGTTATCGTCTGGAATGACACATACATATATAAATATATAAATATATATATAATATATATATATATATATATATATATATATATATATATATATATATATATATATATATATATATATATATACATATAATTTTTGGTGTCTTTCGGCAGTGAATTCAGGATGGTCTGAAACGGATTTTGGTATACAAATCTTTCGGAAATTCGAGTTTTAAACATTTTGGACCGAGAACAATAGCTTCCTTTTCTTCGAAAATTCGCTAAAAGATCGTACCTACCTAATTTGTGTTTTGGGGGCCAAAATTGGTGGAAACCATCAGAAATAGCTATTTCAATTATTTCACATGAAACAAACAATAAATGTACAGCCAACATTTCTGTAGAATAATAAACCCCATGTGACAAGGACTTTGCAGCGTTTTTTTAAATGTTGAAGCAGTATAATTTAATCTGCTACAAATAGCAGAAAAAAAATCCACCGTTTTTCCCCCATTGTTTTGTTTCGTTATGTACCTATGCGATACGATCGTTTTTTTTAAATGTTGAAGCAGTATAATTTTCCGTTGTTTTTGTTACAATACACCACTCTTTCACTTGAAACACGAACAAGTCTCGTTGATGGAATTATACCTACTTACCTTTATCTACCAGTGATTATTTTCACCTATCATTCTTTAGCCAATTTCAAATATTATCTGCATTTTATTCTACTTTTTCTCGAATACCTACCCATAGGTAGGTATTATGTGAGTAACGTACCTACGTTACACAAGGACATAGAAATTGTGCTATGCTACCCATTAGGAAAATAACCGTTTCATTAAGCACCTATTTATTTATTCTGACTTGAATAGCGCTATGCTGGTTCTCTCTCTAAATGGTGAGGAAATATCTTAGTTTATTATTTGTGTAGCTACTTCTATGTTTACAGCAGTTTTTTGCTTAAAAATCAGAAACTTTATGGAATTCAACAGAAATTCAGCGTCATGACCTGAGTCTGTGATACCTACGTCAATTATTCCATATTGGCATTTCCATAGCACCTATTTATTATGGTTGATTTCCTCAATAGGTACGTATACCTATATTGATTTGTTGACCCCATTTCAAGATATTTCCATTCACAATCCAAAAAATTTAAGAAATTATAGAAGAAAATACAGGTAGCAAGACAATAAAAACAAATAGAAATGTTCAAATTAAGGACAGGTAACGGAAAAAATTTTAAATTTGTATACCTAATTTCTGTCTTCGTCAAAGGTTTGTTCAATAAGGTGACTAGATTGGAATTAAAATACGTTAAAAAAAGTCAGAGTATGAATACTGCATATTTTTATTACTGGATAAAATCGGAACTTTCAAAATGTAACGGGCAACATCTTCAGTTTGTACAATTTCAGTCTGTTCGAATCATCAAAATGGGAGCCTAATTAAAAGTTGTACGAACTGTTGTACCTAGATTGTTTGGTCCTCACCAAAGTATTTTAAATTTGGCGGGTTCAAGAGCTGACGCCTTGATCCATTCCCTTTTTCCTCTTTCTCATTCGATGTTGTTTCCCCCCCTTTTTTGTGGATTGTTATGTTTATTATCATCTTCGCGGTATGATCGGTTCCTCTCCCGTATTTTGTTGGAGTTTTGTAAATAAGTATTTTCATGTTAACGATTCTCATACCAGTTGTTGTGATTATTCAATAAAAAGTTTTAATTGCTTTGGTGAAGAACAAGAGGTTCAAGCTCTTATTTTTTATTCCCGGTTTCAACATAGATAATTATAAAAAATGGAATGAATAAAAATATGGGGAAAATGAACATTAAAGAAGTAGGAATTAGAACTAACAAAATTAATATTAACTTCCAAATTAAAACAGGCAACATAATTCAATTTTGTAGAATTGCAGTCTTCGCTCAAACCATCTAAATAACAGTAACCAACCAAAAAGAAAAAAGTCGGGCGCGCACAGTTTCAACAGCCACAGCCATCTTGCAACTTCATTTCAACCAAATTCACGTACAAGTTGAATAATGAAGTAACAGATCGAACACACGTCGAAATTCCAAATGAAGTGTAACGAAAGCCTCCGAGTAACACAAATTTAACAGTAGACTATTTTTGTTCTTCCCGTACTTCTTTTCGCGTATACGGGAAAAGAATAGAAATGCGAACTGCGCGTGCGCCAGTTGGACCTTTTCCGTTATCGTTCAGCCAGGCCCCTCGGCCTCATCTCGTGCCGTTATCGTTCGGCCAGTTCTACAAGTGATACTCTTTCCTTCATTGACGATATCTACCGAATAGTATCTACCGAAAAGTACCTACCTACTGCTCGCTGCCGCTCGCATTGTCAAGCGATCTGGATGCTCGCTAGCGCTCGCATCTCAAAAAAGATAAACAATCCCAGGAATACAAACAATGAAGGAAAGAGTATCACTTGTAGAACTGGCCGAACGATAACGGCACGTGATGAGGCCGAGGGGCCTGGCTGAACGATAACGGAAAAGGTCCCGCCAGTTTCCGCGTCAACGCGAAGAACGACACGTACATACGGGAAGAAGCGACAATAGCAGAATAGCGGAATAGAAACGTACATACAGAAAATAGCAGAAAAATTCAGTGATGCCAAGCCTGAACAAATAAAATTACGTTAGATCGGGACAAAAAAAAACTGGATTTTGGATTGTGAATAACCCGTATTCATACCACATAAAATCTGTAGGTCTACGGAAAAAATTGTCGACCCAGCAACCTTGGCAACAGACGGTAGCGTTTTACTTCGATGTCCTCACTCAGGGACATTTGACATGGATAGACAAAAGACAAACGGGTCAGACGAGGAGAGTCTGGCCAGAGCCCACTCCGGCCGTGGGGGTTCGGCCATTTCCGCCTGTTTCCGCTGCCACCTACTGCTTTACAGCATGCGCTACCTGTTTTATCAGAAGCTAATCTTTTGAGGTAATTCGATAGCTCGGTGGTATCGACATGTACCTTCAGAATGGTAGGTCGTTGGTTCGAGACCAGGAGCAGAAAGTTTTTTTGTCACCGGCACTTCCGTAAGATCAGTTTTTGTTCGTTAGGGCTTCGAAACCATGATTTTCTTGACAGATTATTGATTTGAACAGCTTCTATAATTTATTATTACTTAATAAGCGATAGATGGAGTAGTACCTAGGTACTTAACTTTATATTTACAAATAATAATCGCTGCCAGATATGTGACCAACATTTTTAGTGGCTATAACCGTAGTGGCGACTAAATTTGCAAGGAAATGGTATGTATATTTTTAAAAAGCCATTTTGCCCGCACAAAAATTAGGGGGGGCAACGAAATGAAAATAATGGTAACATAAGTAAAAAATATATATTTTATTCATGTACGAGATTACAATTCACAGCTTATTGCCTATGGAACTTCTGACTATTCCCATAATTATCACAAAATATATAGGTATTTCCCTTGGAGAAATTAACGATAATGACAAAATTATACACTAGTCTCAGTATTACCCACCCTCTTGAAAATGTTATTCTAGAGAAAGCTTATCAAATCAAAATACTTGATACAATTTACTCTCTTTTAGGTTATAACTAGGTACTTAGATTAGTGTCACAAATACTGAACGTGGAGAAAAAAAAATCGAGAGGAAAATTGCCCAAGGCAACGACTTCATTTTTATTTATATCACGACAATATCACATTTAATCAACCTTTTAATGAATATTTAAATGCATTTTACTCATTTGCGAGATTACAGCTTATTCTTGAGCATGACAATATCACATGTAATCAACCTATCACGACTGTTTTGTCCAGCAATTCTTTATATATTGACTTCGAATCATGCTATAATCTTATTACTATTTTATAAAATTTAGCTCATTTTGGTTCATGGTAACTAAGGAAAGTGCGAAGTACGGCAGACAGATAGAAATTGGTTTATTCATTTGCGGAGTCTACGTAGGTACCTTGGAACGAAAAACCATCAAATTTTGAGGGGGCGTTAACATTTTTTTTATCATGCTCGATTCTAAAGGAATAAGTTGAAAATAACCAAAATTGAATGTAGTTCGATACAGTTGAAAATAGCCAAAATTAATGAAAATAACCAGAATATCACGCTAATATCAAAGAGTTATCAATAATATAATATCTAGTGACTCTGAACAATGTTATGTTAATTTTGTAGTTAATGTTGTAGGGTCTTCTTTTTCAATGCTGGTTAATGGGAGTTTGAAGGACTACTGAGATCCAGGTGTTTTTGAAACCGTTATTTACTGAAACACAAGCTTTCAATTGCCCTCAGTTGTTCCTGATAAGAAAACTTATCTTAATTCTGGTAAACGTGAAGACGACTGTCTGAGGGCAGTTGAAAGCTTGTGTTTCTCAATGGTTTCAATAAAACACCTGGATCTCAATCGTCCTTCAAACTCCCATTGCTCCGGCACGCCTCGAATCCGCTGCATAATAAGCAGGCGTATAATTTCCGATCAGCCATGACTATTCTCATTAGGGATGTATAAAAAGTATCGATACTTCAAAATATCGATACTTTTAAGAAAAAGTATCGATACTTTTTGATACTTTTTTTTTTGCAATGTATCGGGATACTTTTTCTTTTTTCGGGGTATCGACACCGTTACTTTTTTCAAGGATATTTTCTTACTTCCAAGTTTCACAGAAGACTGCAAAGCCTGATCGCTACCATGCCTGAAGTCCCATCATTTGTCAACAACCTTGACATAAAAATGGAGATGATCACTCATTCAACTGATACTGTCCGGCATCTAGTAGGACTGGAAACGTGAAACAACTCAACTGATACTGTGCACTTGTCAGGCATAGAATTATTCTATGGTGGAACTGGAACACTGGAAGGGGAAGGCGCAAAACAACACAATCCATGAGGCCGGAACTTTTCTAATTTTGAGTTTGTAAAAAGTATCGATACTTGAATGTATCGATACTTTTTGAAAGTATCGGCCTGATCTTTTCGATACTTTTTAGAAATATCGATACGATATGTATCGATACATTTCGAAGTATCAAGCAGGGTTCACATCCATCCGGAGCCGTCCGGAAATACGGATAGGGGAAGCTAGTGGAAAGCAGTGGAAGGGATGGAGGGGAATCGCGGAAGTTGGGAAGGCGTTCATAACCATCCCGAATTTTGGCTGACAACTCGTTTCCCGCGCTTCCTCCCACAGCTGTTTCGGTTGCCGACGCCATTCTGTATGCGCAGTAGTGAACTGCGCAGATGCGGAGCGGAAAATATCTGAAAAATCAGATGCGTACAGTTCGCTTCAAAAGTGCTTCTCCGGAAAGAATATTCCCCCCTCCCCAGCTGATGTCCAACCAATCAGCTGCTCGTACGCACGTTCCGGATAGCTTTCCGGATGGATGTGAACCCTGCTTCATACATCCCTAATTCTCATGTTGTTTTAACGCAAATGACTTGTCACTGTAATCAATGATAAGTAATAATGATAAGAAAGTGATAAGGATACGAGCCGATCGCGGAGGGCGGAACCACGGAACAGCAAATTCCCCGCGGAAACAGGCGGAAATGGCCGAACACCCACGGCCGGAGTGGCTCTGGCCAGACTCTCCTGGTCAGACGCGTAATTCGGTTCATAGCTATTTTACTAGCAAAACACAAATCCATGTTCGGTCATTTCTTTTTTTTTAACTGCTATTTTATGGATTGAGTAACGAAGATCTCGTTATTTTCGAATAGCATGTTATTTGTAACTGCTACTCGTTATTTGACCCATCCCTAGGAGTTGGACGGATGGATGTTTTTCTAGTTCGAGAAAGCTGCTAGGACCTACCGTCTAAATTTATATTTTCATAATACTAATTGTTACTATGTCTGTTAATTTCTAATATATATACCGTTTAAATATTACGAATCATCAAGCATGGTAAGTACCTACACAAGTTCTGCAAAATATTTGTAACGCACAAAATCGCACGAAGAATCCTTTGAATCTTGTGTTGACAGATCCTACTGTTACATCCTATATTTTTGTGCATTAATTCCTGTTGTTTTCTTCGTAAATAAATACAGCTAAGTACATGAAGCTGAAAACCAAGGGTAGTTTTTTAAATCGCTCAATCTAGGAAAGCAAAATTGTGGTTCTTCATGAATTCTCATTCTCGGCAAGTGTGGACAAGGTTTCTAAAATATAATGTAAAATTGACTACTGATTCTGTCGTACGTGGGTACGAGGGATTATAAAATTACATCCGTCTGTTAGGTACCTACATGAGAATAGTGCGTGGTTGCCTTGTTTCTGGAGATGCCCCTAAATGTGTGATTCAAGTAAGTACCTACAACAGGCGTCAGATTGATAGAGATAATAATTCGTCACTTGTGTTGCCACCTTGTTGGTACATAGATTTTCTTGATAAAATGGTTGTTTTGAAATCAATGTGATAATTTCAGCCCTATAACCTTCCATTAGTTCACTGCACGCCTGTCCTGCCTTTTCTGATCAGCAAAACGCTGTTGGAGTAGATTTCATAATTGTCTGCCCTAGGTAATGGTTGTGGCTTTGACTGTTTTGTCTTACAGGGAGACAGCGCAGTTCCAACGTTTTTTTGTGGTTTCACCTGGACGGTAGAGAATTTCCCCAGTATCAAAGACAAGAAGGTCAAGTCCCCGATATTTCCTGGTGGAGCAGATGGTACCAAGGCCGACTGGGAACTTAACCTCTACCCTGATGGGATTGATAAGGCCAATAAAGGGTAATGCGTCACTAACTACTCACACATTTATACATCCTTGAAAAAAAAATCCTTTGTGGTCATCTCACAGCCTCTTAATGGGGCAACGATGGTTGTGTAAAGCCAGCCATTCACAGTCGGATCTGTTGGACATCGCTGTAGGCCTACAGCTGATAGTGCTCTCACACTGACTGTCCTATGGGGGGTCCTCTGTCCAATAGTTCCAGGTTCCCTGTTCGTGATTGTGAAGCGCTGCAATAATGCAAAGAAAACCAAATATGGTGGCCTCAGCAGTGCTTTATTAGAGAAATGTAAAAAGAAGTTTGGGTAGGAAAAAAGTGTTTCTTGGTCAGTTGAAATAATGTGACGGGAAGTTGTTGACTGAAGTTGATAGTGAGGACCATAAATTTGCTCGTCTACTGCAAGCGTATTCACCACGCTTCATGCTAACAAGCGACAACAAAACAAGCGGCAGGGGTCGTCCACTGCAAGCGTCTTTGTGCTGCACGCATCAGTTAGGGGCTAGGCGTTCAATAGTAGCTGCTTTTAAAAGTTGTAGGAAGGTAAATGTAGTAGGATATATTATACAGTTTGGTAGGTATAGTATAGGAGGAAGATGCTATCCATTTCCTAGAGTAGTACTCATTTGCAATTGCGACGCAGGATGCTGAAGAGGCGAGCATGTTGGGTGGAGCCAGTTATGTCCAAGAGGGAATGTTTCGGGGTTTCACCACCTTCATCTGGAACTAGAGGCTGACCCCAACAAATTTTTAATTATTTTACTAGTGGATGGGGCCATCAACTTCATTTATATTTTGGAGGAAATCAAACCCAAAAAACGCTGCAAAGTCCTTGTCACATGGGTTTATTCTATTGTTTGGTCTTACCTACAGAAATGCTGGAAATACATTTATTGTTTCTTTCATGTGTAATTATTGATATAGCAATTTTTTATGGTTTCCACCAATTTTGGCCCCCAAAAACACGAAATAAGCTCCTATTTTTGATAAATAACCTTTGTTTATTGATCGTACCATTCAATTGTGTTGATTCACCCATTGATACTAATTCCAATCCCCAAACTGTGTGCGGAAGAACGACGATTTTAGACCAAATTTTAACGTAAATTTAAGGGGAAACTTCATTGTAACCTCAATTTTCCACTCTGGTCAAAATCGACTCCATATTCGGTCTTTTCGTCCCAAAAAACATGGAAAACCATACCTCAAATGCTCATGTTACTAAAACACAAAAAATACCTATTTTGGTTTATTATAACACCCCCTCAAAATTTTTTCTTTCACGTGTCAAGGTGCGTAGATTCCAAAAATGCAATGTCCGTACACCGCGCCGTATCACGCATAAGTACTTCATTTTCGATCTAAAAAATTCGTTCTTTCGCACACATGCTCCATTTGGGCCCTAGTTGTGTCCCGGAACTTTGCAGCCTGATCGGAATGTACCGAGGGGTGTTGCGGGTGAAAAATTGGTGTAAAAATAGGTATTTTTTGTGTTTCTTGTGTTTTAGTAACATGAGCTTTTGAGGTATCGTTTTACATGTTTTTTAGGACGAGAAGACCGAATATGAGGTCGATTTTGACCAAAGAGTGGAAATTGAGGTTCTAACGAAGTTTCAGCCTTAAATATACGTTAAATTTTGGTCCAAAACTCGGCAGCCCGTTCAGACAATCAGTTATTTTTTCGAAAATTCGCTCTTATAGCCATGCTGCATGACTGTGGTTTTTTCTTTTGGTTTATTATTCTGTGAATAATACACCTATGTATTCGCTCAGCAAAAAATTTTTATAACACCCCCTCAAAATTTTTTCTTTTCCGTTTCAAGGTGCGTAGATGAAGCCGGCCGTGGTAGATTCCAAAAATGCAATGTCCGTCCGCCGTCCGCCGTATCACGTGTACAGGCTTCATTTTCGGTCTAAAAAAATCTTTCTTTCGCACACATGCTCCATTTGGGCCCTAGTTGTGTCCCGAAACTTTTCAGCCCGATCGGAATATACCCAGGGGTGTTATGAGTGAAAATGTGTGTAAAAATAGGTACATTTTGTGTTTTAGTAACATGTTGTTAATATGAGCTTTTAAGGTATCGTTTTTCATGTTTTTGGGGACGAGAAGACCGAATCAAGAGTCGATTTTGACCAAAGAGTAGAAAATTGAGGTTGTACCAGATGTTCAGCTCCCGAAATGGATTTTTTATGAGTCAAAAACCTGGGAAATCGTCTGAAATCACCATCAATTTGTATAATAACACTGGAAAAAGTGTCAACAGATGGATCAAGACGATTAAATGGTACTGTCAATGATCAGAGATAATTTATTTAAAAAAAAAAAGAAAAAACGCTGCAAAGTCCTTGTCACATGGGGTTTATTATTCTACTGGACATACCTGCAGAAATGTTGCCTGTTCATTTATTGTTTGTTTCATGTGAAATAATTGAAATAGCTATTTCTGATGGTTTCCACCAATTTTGGCCCCCAAAACACAAATTAGGTAGGTACGATCTTTTTTTTTTTTTCAAATTAACTTTGATCATTGGTAGTGCCATTTAATCGTCTTGATCCACGTGTTGACACTTTTTCTAGTGTTATCATACAAACTGATGGTGATTTCAGCAGGTTTTTGACTCATACAAAATCAATTTTGGGAGCAGAACATCTGGTACAACCTCAATTTTCCACTCTTCGGCCAAAATCGACCTCATATTCGATCTTCTCGTCCCCAAAAACATGGAAAACGATACCTCAAAAGCTCATGTTACCAACATGTTGCTAAAACGCAAAAAGTACCTATTTTTACACACATTTTCACTCACAACACCCCTGGGAATATTCCGATCGGGCTGAAAAGTTTCGGGACACAACTAGGGCCCAAATGGAGCATGTGTGCGAAAGAACGACTTTTTTAGACCGAAAATGAAGCCTGTACACGTGATACGGCGGACGGCGGACGGACATTGCATTTTTGGAATCTACGCACCTTGAAACGGAAAAGAAAAAAGTTTGAGGGGGGGTTATAAAAAATTTTTGCTGAGCGATTACATAGGTGTATTATTCAGAGAATAATAAACCAAAAAAAGGAGCGTACCTTATTCGTGGTGTGGGGGCCGAAATTGGTGAAAACCACCAGAAATAGCTATTTCAATTATTTTATATGAAAGAAACAATAAATGAACAGCCAACATTTCCGCAGGTATGTCCAATAGAATAATAAACCAATGTGACAAGGACAGCGTTTTTTTTTTCAAATAATCTTTTTTGATCATTGGTAGTGCCATTTAATCGTCTTGATCCACATGTTGACACTTTTTCTAGTGTTATTACACAAATTGATGGTGATTTCAGACGATTTTCCAGATTTTTGCCTCATAAAAACTCAATTTTGCCAGCTGAATCTATGGTAGAACCTCAATTTTCCAGTCTTTGGTCAAAATCGACTTCATGTTCGGTCTTCTCGTCCCCAAAAACATGGAAAAAGATGCCTCAAAAGCTCATTTTACTACTATGATACTAAAACGGAAAAAGTACCTATTTTTATACACATTTTCACTCATTACACCCATGGATATATCCGATCGGGCTGAAAAGTTTCGGGACACAACTAGGGCCCAAATGGAGCATGTGTGCGAAAGAACGACTCATAGACCGAAAATGAAGCCTGTTCACGTGATACGGCGGACGGACATTGCACTTTTGGAATCTACGCACCTTGAAACGGAAAAGAAAAAATTTTGAGAGGATGTTATAAAAATTTTTTGCCGAGCGAATACATAGGTGTATTATTCACAGAATAATAAACCAAAATAGGTACTTTTGGTGTTTTAGTTACATGTTTGTAACATGAGCTTTTGAGTTATCGTTTTTCCATGTTTTGGGGACGAGAAGGCCGAATATGAAGTCGATTTTGACCAAAGATTGGAAAATTGAGGTTCTACCAAATGTTCAGCTGCCAAAATTGAATTTTTATGAGCCAAAAACCTGGGAAATCGTCTGAAATCACCATCAATTTGTGTAATAACACTAGAAAAAGTGTCAACAGGTGGAGCAAGACGATTAAATGGCACTACCAATGATCAAAGATACCTAATTTGAAAAAAAAATTAAAAGGAGCGTACCTACCTAATTTATGTTTTGGGGGCCAAAATTGGTGGAAACCATTACAATCCAAACCATATTTCAATTATTTCACATGAAAGAAACAATAAATGAACAGCCAACATTTCTGCAGGTATGTCCAGTAGAATCCAGTAGAATAATAAACCCATGTGACAAGGACTTTGCAGCGTTTTTTGGTTTATTATTTTCAATAATGAACCATTGGAATCGAGCATGAAAAAAAAAATTCTTACCCCCCCTCAAAATTTGATGGTTTACGTTTCAAGGTATGTAGAATCCAAAACTGCAATAAAAATATTTCTGTCTGTCCGCCGTACGCCGTACGCCGTACGGGCCACTTTTCTTAGTTACCATGAAAGAAAATTGATGAAATTCGGGTTATAGGTTCCGTTCGCTGTCTAGTTGGTCCTCGAAGCTCGACGTTACTGTCAGTCATCTCTAAGGGGTTCAAAATAGGGGTTGAAATTTTCAAAACGCCTATACCATTTTTTTACGTAAATATTTTTACGGTTTTAAATAGTTCTTGAACTTGCGATTTTTTTAAGACCATCCGGAGCGTCGTACGTCCAGCCGTTCGTTCACAGTAAGGCCCCGAAGTTTGCACCGACAGGCATTTTCGACTCCAGTGTGAATGAAATTGTATACAACAAACGAAATCTCGTAACCAGAGACGCGCCCACAATAGGAAATTTGGCGGAGATGAAATCATTGCTAGGGATCACCTGATTATATTGCCGGAGTATGAAGTCGAGTTGGTTGTTCTGTCATATTATTTCATTTGAAAAACGCTGCAAATCCCTGCACAACGGTTTATTATTTTGTATAGAATACCCTTCTGTTACAGATCACAGCTCTATGTATAGATAACCCGTCTATATAATATGATATGTTCTATTCTATACATATTATGTAGATCGCAGACCCTCCGTAGGTTAGTACCTAACCCCGTACTCGTTACTAGGTACCTACCTAAATCACTAGTTAAATGTTGCTAAAATAATTCTGCCGATGACAAACAGTACCTAACAAAAAGAAACACACATAATGAAGTTCTGAAAAGAATTTGTTGATGAGGAGTGAAAAAAGTCGCAAAAGTACCTACCAACAAACTCCAGCCCCTTCTACGTAGATGGTATAATGAACCGTTGTGTAATAATTTACCGTTGAGTAATAATTTACCGTAGTAATAATTTTCCCATCAATAATACTTCAACGTTTGTCCAAGTTTCACTACCTACCAACAAACTCCAAAAGAGCCATCATTTTTCAAATTAAATAATATCAGAGAACAACCAACTCGACTCTGCCAATATAATCAGGTGATCCCTACCAATGATTGGCCGTATTCACAAATTCCTATTGTGGGCGCGTCTCTGGTTACGAGATTTGGTTTGAATTGTATACAATTTCATTCACACTGGAGTCGAAAATGCCTGTCGGTGCAAACTTCGGGGCCTTACTGTGAACGAACGGCTGGACGTACGATGCTCCGGATGGTCTTAAAAAACTCGCAAGTTCACGAACTATTTAAAACCGTAAAAATATTTACGTAAAAAAATGGTATAGGCGTTTTGAAAATTTCAACCCCTATTTTGAACCCCTTAGAGATGACTCACAGTAACGTCGAGCTTCGAGGACCAACTAGACGCCGAACGGAACCTATAACCCGAATTTCATCAATTTTTTTTCATGGTAACTAAGAAAACTGGCCCGTACGGCGTACGGCGGACAGACAGAAATATTTTTATTGCAGTTTTGGATTCTACATACCTTGAAACGTAAACCATCAAATTTTGAGGGGGGGTAAGAATTTTTTTTTTCATTTTCGATTCCAATGGTTCATTATTGAAAATAATAAACCAAAATGATGGCTCTTTTGGAGTTTGTTGGTAGGTAGTGAAACTTGAACAAACGTTGAAGTATTATTGATGGGCAAATTATTACTACGGTAAATCATTACTCAATGGTAAATTATTACACAACGGTTCATTATACCATCTACGTAGAAGGGGCTGGAGTTTGTTGGTATGTACTTTTGCAACTTTTTTCACTCCTCATCAACAATTTCTTTTCAGAACTTCATTATGTGTGTTTCTTTTTGTTAGGTACTGTTTGTCATCGGCAGAATTATTTTAGCAACATTTAACTCGTGATTTAGGTAGGTACCTAGTAACGAGTACGGGGTTAGGTACTAACCTAGGGAGGGTCTGCGATCTACATAATATGTATAGAATAGTACATATCATATTATATAGACGGGTTATCTATACATAGAGCTGTGATCTGTAACAGAAGGGTATTCTATACAAAATAATAAACCGTTGTGCAGGGATTTGCAGCGTTTTTTTGGATGTTTTAGTGAACACGAGCTTGTGATGTGTCATTTTACATGTTTTTTAGGGCGATAAGACCGAATATGAAGTTGTTTTTGACCAAAGAGTGAAGAATTGAGGTTGTAACGAAGGTTAAGCTCCCGAAATTCATTTTTTATGAGTCAGCAGTAGGCTAGATCGATAAAGAATTATCGATTTAGTGGTGGGGGGGGGGGGGGGCGTTGTTAGTTTTTTCTAGAGTGGGAAATAAGCCTGGAAAAAGGAGTGAACCACCCTTTACCTGCCACCAAGTATAGTGGTGATTTAGGTTGTCAGCTGATTCATGTCATGTATCCTAGTGTTTTGAATGATCATTTCTGATACCACATAACTCTTCAGGTATCTCTCGTTGCGTCTATGCCTGGTGTCTCGCTTCAGCACTGAGTTCGTCAGTTTCAAAGTCTCCATCGTCGACCAGCATAATGTGAAATGCAACACCAGGAAGATTAGCGGCAGGCCCAGCGCTCTTGCCAGTCCATTTTTGGATTTGCCCAAGTTTATCGAGAGAAACATGTTGATGGACAAAACCAGTGGGTTGCTCGTTGATGACAACTTGAGAATACACTGCACTGTACAAAATGGCACTCTCTTGAAGTATAACAGTCTACCATCCATGGAACAAAGGAATGCTCTCATGCCTAAAAGCAGTTTTTCTGTGGATTTCTGGCAGCTATACATTAACCAAGTGCTGGTCGATGTAACAGTGGAAGTCAGTGGAAAGGAGTTCAAGATCCATAAAGGTATCCTGGCTGCCCGCAGTCCTGTGTTTGCCTCCATGTTTGGTACGGATATGGCAGAACTGAACAGTAACAGGGTCGTCATCTCAGACATCGAACCAGAAGTGTTTGTTGAACTCTTGAGATTCATGTACACAGACCAAGCTGAGAATTTGGACGCAGTTGCTTGTGATCTCCTGGCCTGCGCGGAAAAGTACGCATTGGAGCGACTGAAGTTTTTGTGCGAAGAGTCCATCGTAGCAAATTTGTCAGTTGAAAGCGCTGCTGATGTTTTGCTGATGGCTGACCTCCACAGGGCGCCGTGGCTGAAACGAAAAACCCTCGAATTCATCAAGTTCCACCCCTTGAAAATCACTCAGACTGAGAAATGGAAAGTCCTGATAAACCACCCGCATCTGGCTGTTGAAGCATTCCAATCACTGGCTGCTCTGAATGGTGAGGAATAATAATTGTTGGATATGTCTCTCTTTTTTAGTCCCCAAATACAATGTTTTAAAAAGTGTTGCCTTCTGTTGTGTTAGTATGGTGCAGTAGTTCCCATTCCCATGGAAAATGCATTAGGAATGATGAATCCCCCTAAAAAATAGGTAGGCACCTACCATATCAACCTGTGGGCGTGAAGTGCTCCCATGGGGCAGGGTCAGGAAAATGAAAACTTCCAAAGTGGTTTTGGTTACCCACCAGATTGAGTACCTAATTAATTTCAATTAATCAAAGTTATAAAATAGGTAATATAAATTTCTATTGGAGTTTTGGAAGATGTATTTTTATGGACTCAGTCAGCGGCGCCACACACTATACGTTTAAAAACTACTAAGAGAATAAATAAAGAGGCAAAAGTTTCTAGCAGCCACAAAAACCAAGAACTGAGATTTTTATTGGAAACTAAAACGAATCATGCGGATACCAACTCCAGGCATTGCCTCCTTAACGATCCTTAGACATTTCATCTGAAAATACTGGCATAATCAAGAAAATTAATACCTGTATGACCAACGGGTTCCTGAACTCCGAAACAGTTGCAATGGATATACTCGTTCTAAATGTCGGTAGTTTTTACCAAGAAAAAAAAATCATCCTGGTATTATACCTACCCACTTGAACATGCCTGGTCTTTTCTGGGGTGATGTGAAATGTTTTGATTTTAGCGTATGCTAAACTGTGACTGGACTGTGATGACTGTGAATGGAAAATGGGTGAAAAAAATTATTAAATAAACTGTATGACCGTACGTGAATGCCAAACGGACCTCAAGACAGGCCAGCCTGAGGTCGGAAACCTATTATGTACGTACCTGATTTATTCCTGATTTGTCGAGTACATACTCAATCATCGGTGAAAGAATACACCAAAAAAATTAACGATGCTGTTATTGGCTCAGTGTCGATTTCATCAACATGTCACTTTGAAGCAGTTTGCTGGTTAACATGCATTGGGGGCCTGTTCACTAAAAGAGGTAGTGAAAATAAATTATCTCTTCAGAAAATCTCCTTGGAGAGAGAGTCTCCCTCGGGAGACAGTCTCTTCCAGGTGTCATCTATGCTCCCATGACCTGGAGAAAGGGATAGAAAAAAGTTTCAAGTTATAAACAGAAAGACGAATTAGGTGGCATAATGCTTGTACTTATCTATAATGAACTCTTAGGTACCTACCTACCTCAATCCTTGTTAGACATTTTACTCATGAATCGGTAGAGCGGTACCTTCTGGGGAGGATACCGCTCCCACATATATATATACCTATATATTTTTTAAAAATGAACAAGCGACTTACTTATGAGATGAAAAAGTGTACACTATCGAAATTAAAGTTGACCAATGAAAATGACCGCTGTGGATGGCTCAAGGAGGTTATGTTACCTTACATAACTCTCTGGTCAGTAAGTAAACTTGGAACCAACACCCATCGTCAAACTTTTGATAAACACTTACCTTTGGAACATGAATCCACACGAATAGGACCCAAATCCTGGGTAGAAACGTTGTGGGAATAAAAACTTAAAAAAAAAAAATACTAGACCGGTCATTCTTCAATCCTAGATCTTGTTTGTTCATCAACCTAGTCATACAAATTAACTTATTATATACATTTTTTTTAAAATCTAGGATGAATTCAGGATACTCTGAAACGGATTTGCCTACAAAATTTCTAAAATTCATGTTCTGAAAATGTAGGACCTATTGCAATAGCAACATTTTCGTTGAAAATTTGCTTTAAAAAAAAAGTGCAAAGAACAATAACTTCCTAACTGGCAACACCTTCCTCCTATATATAACTCAATCCAGAAAAAGCTTAATTAAGGTGAAATATATGTCTAATTACACCATTTCCTAGTTATTATTGTTAATTTTTCGGGAGGGGGGAAAAAATGCTAAAGGTGCATTCAATGGACGGACAATCGAAGAATTAGCTATTTCTGTGCTACACGGAAAAACAGTGAATCATGGATGTTATGTTTTTGGTTGGTACCTACATCTACTAAATATTTGTGCCATACATATCTACAGGTGCACGTTATGAAGATGGTTCAGGTGGGACTGATGGGTAAGAATGACAATGTAGGGAGCCATCCCGATCAGCTGAGAGCCCAGTGCCAAGGAACTGCAGATGAAGCTGTAGTCAGTTAGGTCGTAACCGATCCGTCAGGTCGTAACTATTTTTTAATAACAGATAATGCGTGATCTCCACGGCGCAGCCACCCCAACCTAACATAAAATAATGTAAACCGGACATTATGTAGGTACTTGATCAAAGAGGCAAATTGGCAGGATTCACTGGTTTTTAGAAATAAGTTATTTATATTCATGTTTTTGATTGATTTAACCTAGTTAGTTGTAGCACGGTAGTTGTGTCAGTAGGAAATACCAAAGTAATTTACAGAGGTTCCTTTGGGGTAAAAGGTAATAGCTTTTTTTAGGTAGGTATAGTTATTCAAGGATTTCTCCACAATGCCTCTGATTCTGGAAATATTTATGGATTATTACCTATTTTAACATGGATATGTTTTTGCCCTGGGGGGTCATTCTAAAATTTGCGACCGAAAAAAATGCAACGCTGCAACCGATAAACAATTTGGAGATGTGCGTGTGTAGTTACCGACAATACCCAGCGAAACAATAATACAGCGCCCAAAAACATATCCATGATTCAATGTTTTTCCATGAAGTGGAAAAATTTTATGAGTTTCTCCACACAAATTTATTTCTTCTACAGTCCTTGTAGACAGGTTGTAGCATGTTTAAAGGCATATTAATAATAACTTTTACTCAGAGCGTGGGAAGTATATTATGCAGGGCATGAGAAGGGTAAGCATATGTGGAGCTGTACCACATACTATGTGGATGTACTTGTGGATTCCTCTCAGGTAGGTATAATCCAATGGTGGGATATACCTACGTAATAGGAGTCCACAAGTCTACAGTGGGTAGAGAGGTGTGCTCAGGCTCATTGGGATGGGAAGGGGTATGGCGTCACAAGAGTCCTCCACAATGGCAGTTACTGCTGCCTTCTTATTCGCTCGAATAGTTTGTAAATAATGGGCGAACTGAAGTGGTTGAGATGAGCTCATGAATTTTTCAGTTTATGAACTGAACCGCTGGAACACCTGGTCCAGAAACCTTCCTAATAAAAGGCTATAACAAAATGCATGAACATTTTGGGGAGGTTATACACATCAGTGAGGTTATCTTCGAGTTTTCAGCTCACAACCCTGCCCTCTGTTTGGAGCAAGAAGTTCACGTACCAGTTCAAGAACTCAGGCGCTGCAACGCTGGGCAGGTAAAACAGTACATGACGTCAGCTGACTCCTAGAAAACCGTAAAAAACCATCCATGATCCAATACCGTCTTGATAAGCGTTTGAGAAGGGGTAGGTTTGATAATGGTTGGGAACGGTCAGTTTCTGGCAGAGATTAGAGCAGTGGATAGAGGGGGTGTGACATGGAGGGGGGAAGAAGGGACCAAAGAATCAGCCCTAAGCTTCGCCTCTCAGAGGCACAGATCTGGATAGCCAGTGGGATTGCGATGTCTACCAGTATTGATGTTTGAGCAGTGATATATACTACCGATGGCTTATTTATAGACTATTGAAACGCCGATTTGAGCATTTTGAACAACTAAAATGCTCTCACGCCCTTGAAATTGATAAGTTTTTAATAACTGACATGATATTTCAGAAAAAAATCAACATTATTCAGATCAACTGGAAATGGGATTTATAATAGTGTTGGAGGTTACCCCCCTCTGCCATGATTCTATGCTTCCCTTCTCAGGGATTACTTGCTTTAAATGCGCCCATTGTTTGATGGTGATCTGCCATCTCTTTCCCTTTCTCATCCACCTGTGGGGCTGAAAGGAAGATCAGAGGATAGTCAGGAAAACTCTGCAAACAGCCGGTCATGGATGCTATACATTCAGATGATCACTGTGAACAAACCTGTGTTCTCCCTATAAGTACAAGTGTTTAATTTGTGATTTTTTACTGAAATTCCCACACCGAAGTTCATTCACATTGGCTTTTTCTGAAGGTTAACTGAGTCTTAGAAAACAGTAAGAAACCATCCATGATCCAATTCCAGCTTGAGAAGGGTTTGAGTTTGACAGTGGTTGGGAATCGAGAAGGCAGTGCGTAGTCAGTTACTCGTCCACCCTTTCTTCTGTGTACTGGAATGTCGATCAGAAAACTGGCTTTGGATAGTCAGGAAAACACTGCAAACAGCCGGCTACGGATACTATAGTCAGAAAAGAGACCGAGAATCACTGCAAACTGCCAACTGCCTTTCTTACGATCAGATAACCATCAGATGGTCACTGTGAACAATACTAATGAAAATTTGGAACATACCTATTTAACATATTTGCTGCCCAGGGTAATATTCACGGAATGAATAATATTGACAAATGAAGAAATAAACTGCTCATGAATCACGTAACAAGATTTATTTAACTCTTTGAATATTAAACAGGTACCTATGTATAGATATAGGTATTCTACGTGGGTGTGAATTTGTTAGAAGAATCTGGAGTATTTCCTATAATGGTGTATTAATTTGAACAATAAGGTGCATCTATTAGTAGGTGTTCCCTAATTATTTATTCAGAACTTAAAAGAAGAAGAATATTAGAGCAGCTCACAGCTTCCTTCTCATGAACACCATTATTCGCTCGAATATTTTTTATTATTAATGTGCAAATTCTGACGTATTTATGAAGGTGTAAGTTATTTACGAAATAAGATTAATTCCATCCATTCCGTTATTTTGACAGGACGCCCTGAAATTAAAATCTCAAGTAGGTAGCTACACAAGCGATTGACATAATTAAACTTAACATATAATATTCAGGAAAGATGCTAATTTAAATAGCATAAGGTTTATTAAAATCATAAACAATTGCATAGGTTTTCTACTGGCTCATTTATTAGAAGAATAAGGAAATGAAGGATACTGGAAGAGGAAAGTTTCCAATTCCGTGCCAAGCCAATTGATACAAAGCTTTCTGATATCTACTTTTCGCAGGTTTCATTGAGGACCTTGTAGTTTACAACAGATTTACAGGTAGGAACTTCTATTTCTTCGTTTTGGCTCCATAGGTACCTGACCCAGGCCTATCACGGCCGTATTAGGGAACGTTCCTTGAGGACGCCTTCACTCTAGGGATCGTGGAGGAGTCTTCCTGAAGACAATCCGTATTTGTGACCCTACCTTATCTCAGCTTAATTAAAGTAAGAAGAGATGCATAACTTCGGAGATCATTATCATTACTATTATTTAATCTGTAATGAAGTTAGGTAAGGTCTTATGTAAAACAATTTAGAAATAAGTTGGTCTAAGACGGGCAAAGGAACAGTATTATGGGGGAAAAATAGAGAAAGCAGATGGTGATATGAAGAAAATATGGAGTGTAATAAATGAGGCTTGTGGTAGAGGGAGGAAGGGGTCTGATGGGTGACCGTTGCTGGTAGAACTTTGTAAAGGTATGAACATCCCTAAAACTACAGTTTCTAAATTAGCGTGTGAATTATTGAATAATTGTTTCACTCAAGTGAATAATTCCTATCTCGCAAGTAGAATTTCTAGGAAAAGTATCAGTACAAGCTTCCCTACTGTTTGACGTATTTCAGGAGTTTTTACGATCCCAGAAATTAATGGAGAAGATTTGAGAGCTCTTGGGAAAAGAATGCGGGGACTTTCGTCACCTGGGGTGGATGGTATTCCAATGCGTATTGTGGTGGCTTGCTAAGAGAGAGAGAGAGAGAGAGGTGACGGTGAGATGAGGTATGGTGAATGAGAGTGACGGAGAAGGTTGCTGGATCTAACGTCTAAAATGTTAACACCTACAGCCAAGCCAGGAAGGTTACCACCACTAAAGACGCTAGAGGTTTTGCCCAGTGGTTGCCACTCAAGGCCGGTTGTCACCAGGCTGGTTCCACCAAACTGGGTTCTTTTAGGTTATAGGTAAGGAGGCGTGAGAGGAGAGAGAGAAAATTCATCGACTTAACACGTCCCGTGCGGATCACGCACCTGGCGCGTGATTCAGATTTTCACTGTCAGGCGGATCACGCGCCTAGCGCGTCAGGAGTCCTTCCTAATTCAAACTCGTTTTTCTTTTCGTCCGCTCGGTAGCAAAGGTCCCGTATTATTTTTACGTGCTAGAAATGAGTCTGAACTGCCGACAGATGGCGCCGTTTGCGGTTAGAAGATGTGATTCCCATTTTTTGGGTGGTTTTACAAGGCAGACATTCTGCAGTGATTTCAGTGGTTGTTTCTCACCTTTTGGCTTCATTTTTTTACGTGCATCACATTTTCGTCGTGAAAACGTCAAATATTCAAGGTAAGTTTCAATATATACTTCCTAAAAATGCATGATCTCATTTGTGAGACGTGTGAAATATCAATTTTTGCTGTCTGTCACCGTGCACTTGCTCCCCTACGTTCCATTGTTCTTTTCTCCCTTTTTATTTTCAATATTTTCATGGAATAAAAACCCTTTCAACGGGGTTTTGTTGGGTTACTACACCGAAGTATTTCTTGAGTAATGTTAGGTACCTACTACCTATATTATTTCCAGATGACTGATGGACCATCTTCGTCAAAAGTGATTCTATATTTTTCTATGTGGGATGATTTTAAAATTGACTGATTTTTTTCTCTATTTTTCTATTTGATATGATTTCGAAATCGACTGATTCATTTTTATATGTGATAAATATGATATCACGGTGATTATAATAATTTTGAGTACTTACCTACCTATTTTTCACGAAATAAATACATATTTGTTCCAATTTATATGAATATTTTTCTTTCAAATCAATACATTTTCCCTTATCTCACATTGAAGCTCCAAAATCGCGTAGAATTATTATCCTAGGTGATGCGACAGGATGGAAAAAAGCAAGAAAAATACCCTGAGTACCCTGTGATCTCACCCACCAGGCGGATCACGCACCTGGCGCGTGACTAGAATAATTCTAAGTAATTCTATCAATAGTGACTTTTATGTGCCTAATAACAACTATTGGAAGAATACTGAAGTGTTTTGTAAGAAAAAATGGTTCAGCTTGGGGAGTTGGCATTAAAAAAAAATCCGCAGTGAACGTGTTAAGGTGACTGTAGAATGAGGTGACAGGCGAAGACGGCGGGTTTTTATATTTACCTGTCTACTCTTCCCCAGTCCATCAACTACAGTTTAGGACTGGTGGGGGAGCTGCAGGTCTCCCTGACTCTGATCACATACGCCACCTCACTCGTTGCGTTTATTATTTGCACAATCTTAATATACAAGAGGTGATGTTCTGGGAGGATCACGACTGGGAGGATCACGACACATTATTAAGAAATACATAAGTTACTTACTTGGAAGAACCTCTGTTGCATGTTCTCAGTCTCAGTGTACGCCCGAAGGCCTCTCCCGAAATATTTAAGGTCGCCAAGGTGGTAGCTTTGCACAAAGGAGGGGAGAAGTCAATGTTGGCGACTATAGGCCTATGCCAATGTTGAGTTTGGCTTCCAAACTGCTGGAAAGGTGGGTAAAATTAAATCTGACTACATTTTTGGAGGCAAATAACGTCTGGTCCGACTCACAGTTCGGTTTTAGGCAAAGCAATGGAGTGAATGATGCGTTGTTCTTCCCTGGTATCAGAGCGCCTTGGGGTTAAGGATAGGAATCAGAACTTCATAGTTGCCTACGTGGATTTAGCTAAAGCATTTGACAACATAGACAGGAATATTTTGCTCAAACGGATGGAAGAAGTCGGTATCACGGCTAGTTGCACGTGGTTTAAGAGCTATTTGTCAGATAAGACGCAGGTGGTGTCGACGTGTGACCACTGGAAACGTTGTGAAGCTCTGTGAAGCATTGTTATTCACTCCTGTAATGTCCCGATAAATTCTGTATGTGAGGAGCTGGGTAGAATAGTTACCTTTAAAGTAAAGTAAACAGCCATTGCAGGCTGGGGCTTTTCGTCCGACTGCCCTGCCAACATCGTGGACGTGATTAGCTGCCCGCCAATGGGAGGATCAGAATTCGACCTGATCATTTCCCTCTTTACTTGGCTACTCATTGCCTCGCCCCCTTGAGTGGAGAGGGGTTCGTCCGACAGCTACATAGGTCATACATGGACGTGACACCACGTGTCGCAGTAGTCACCCATCCAAGTACTAACCACACTCAAGTTATCTTAACTTCGGCGGCCTCACGGGAACCGGTTTATTCCACCTGATAAGGCCGTTGGGCTAGTTACCTTGAAATGTCCGGGTATATATGCAGATAGGTTCCATTTTGTCATGGAAAGACCATGTAAATTATTTGTATGAAAGACTCAAAAAATTCCCATCACTTTTCTCAGTACGTACCCTAATAGTCATTTGGGGAGGAAGGAACCTCCTATCCAACAAACTTGGAAAAATTACTAATATATTATACAGAAATCATCACCATTATACAGAAAGCGCTGACTATTTGATAGTGAATCTATTTTCAATATTATCTAAGTTATTTTCTGTACGTCATCTATTTTTCAAGAACTTATTGTTTCATATTAACATAAAGTCCCGTCTTTGATCAGCGTTTTGTCGATCCATGATCATACTCGATTCAGGGCTGAAGGAAATGGGTAGCTACCGTTTAATTTTGACGTCAAAGAGCCCTCACTGTATAATCCATGTGTTGCACAGTAAATTGAGTGAGGAACTCAAGTCCCCAACTACATGTTCCAAGCCCAAGTACAAGGCTGCAGTAATTTCGTATTTAATTTCACTGAAGCTTGTTAAATCTAATTTCCTTTTAACACGTTCCGAGCGGCGCCGATTTTGGTGGAGACTCCCTGTGACGGCATCCGTTTTTTCGAGTTATTTGTTGATAACTGCTTATCATGATTAGTTAGGAACGAAAACTACAATGTGGAACCAAAATTGGATGAAAATCATTGATTTATAGACGTTGGATCTATCGATCCACTTCGGCGGTAACGTACGACGGAATAGGCAACCCGCAATACAATCGGCGGGTTTTGGTGGAGACTCCCTGTGACGGCACCCGTTTTTTCGAGTTATTTGTTGATAACTGCTTATCATGATTAGTTATGAACGAAAACTACAATGTGGAACCAAAATTGGATGAAAATAATTGATTTATAGACGTTGGATCCATCGATCCACTTCGGCGGTAAGGCAACCCGCAATACAATCGGCGGTCTTTTGAAGCCTAGACTCATGAATAACGACCTACCGTGGTTGGATGCCAAAGGGGAACTGAAACAGATTCCTCGAGGAAAAAAGGAATGCAATAATCACAACAAAACTGAACATTGTACCCGAAAACATCATCCAAACGCGGCGAGAAAATGTTGGTAAACAAACGGCTTGGAATAACGAAACGGAACGCAGTCTCTCGGAGGTCAGATCATCTAGAATAAAGGTGTTAAACTCAGCAGTCACTAGAGTGCGCGATAGTTCAGTTTCAGAGCAGAATGTAGAGGCCTATTATCGTAGAAACTCTCCCCGTAGCTGGATCGATAGATCCAGGCTGGGTGAATTGAACGGCAGGCCTTGGATCGATCGATCCATTCCGCTCGGAACGTGTTAAAGAGTATCTATGTTTCTTAGCTATTGTCTTGTCTTTTTACCGTCGGAATAAAGCTAATCTCAGTAACCATATAAGACCCTGCGGCACCTGAAGCGATACTCAACACTATACTTTGCCGATGTACTACTGGATGTGGGTGGCGGTGCGGTTGCCGCAAAGCAGGCATTTCTTGCTCTGGTGCCTGTGGCACGTGCCTGGGCATGTGCACAAATGGAGTACCTATTGATGGCGGCGAAGACGATGATGACAATGCATGTGTTTTTTTAAAATTTGTGTTACTTGTTTTACTATAGGTATATTGAGAACAAACACTTGATTTATAGCAATAAAACACAATTTTTTTTAAAAATTTCCATTTTCCCCCTCCATATCTCCTCACATGTTGATTCTAGTGAAAAAATGTATGGGGTCTTTTCTGTAGGGAATTCCATATAAGTAGATCAATTAAGTATATGGACATGTTTTCTGTGGAGGCCGTAGTTTTCGAGTTATTCGCGAAAAAACTTAAAAATTGACCTTTAAGACCCCCCTCCACATCTTAGCTCGTCCCCCACCCATCAGTACTTTTAGTATGTGGGTCAGAAAACCTTCCCCTGCATCTGTGCCAAAATTGGCTTCTATATGATTTATTTCCTCTATTCAGCCATTTTTGGTCTTCGTTGCCTGAACTAATATTGGAATTCGACATTTCTGGTTGATTTTGCCGGTACATTCCCGGTTACGATTCCGCTGCCATGTGAACGCCTCTGTGGCAAAAATTATGGTGAACTTGTTGCTGTACAGGATTGCCGTCTGGAATTGCATCTCAATTTGAACCCAGCTCAAGATTGTTGACAGTGGTGATCATTTTAATGTCAGCGTAAATCAAAATATTTACTTACTTCATGAGAAGGGACGTACCTATTCATAGTTTATGTATAAAGTACCTATACAGAAGAGGCCCTAAGTGGTATCCTTGAGGAACACCACTAGTTGAGGTAAATGGTTCTGAAAAACAACCATTCACCTTGACGATCAGTTTATGGATGGATAAGAAAGTAGTCAGCCAACCAAGAAGAAATAGTATTAGGGGCACCTAGGTTTTCTAGAACACAGAGGAGAGGGGTTTTTTTGAGGGAGACTTTGCCGAATGCTTTAGAAAATTCCAAAGGTTCATTATTCAAAATAATGAACCAAAATCTGTGTACCACATCTAATGAAGTCGCATTATCAAAAGCTTTCATAATGTGGGACAAGAAAAAAATAGCCAGATTGGAGATCGTAGAACGACCAGGAACAAAACCACATGTTGCTTATTCGCAATTACGTTATTGAAGAGAGGAGTTGTTTGATTATTTATTTCATGAGTTCGTATACAATGGACAACATCATCAGTGTCGTTGTCAGAGGCTGCAAATCTGCAAAATCGTTTGAGAACTAGGGAAAAAATTCTTCAAGAGTGCAGCAGTGTAGGTACAGGACAGCCATGCAGCTGCATGGATCTTTGGCAAGATCTACCCGTTTGGGTGCTTCATCAGCTTCATTATTTTTCTGTATTACAAAACGAACAAACTGTTCATATCATTGTTCGTGTTGTTATCTTCGTTGTCGCTCATTCTTTGTTGCTTTCAAGATTCAGGTGTATAACCGCAGTCATAATAAATAAATAAATTCTGAACATTAGTATCAGTATTTTATGTTCTGAATGAAATGTATTGCCCTGACCTTTTCTTCTTCTTCTACTTCTTTATGACTAAGCCACGCCCATGGTAGTCACAGTTGATGTTGTTTTGAAAAGTCTCTTGAGGATAGCAGATTTCTTTGTGAATGGGAATTCTGATTTATGGCGGAATAGGATGTCACTGTTAGGGAAATCGATGGAAAATTACTGTGGGAATTTTGATTTTATGGTGTAATAGGATTTTATTGTTAGAGAAAGGGATCTAAAATTGGGTTTCTTATCTATGGCGTTGTTCAGTTCATCAGAGGTTTGAAAAAAGGCTCGCTCATTACAATGCACAAGAAACAACTCTCTTCGAGTTTTCTTGTTAAGAGATGTTTCTAGTAAAAATAAAAATTAAAAATTCATCAAGAATGCGAAATAACTGGAAAAAATTGAGGGGATGAAAATCATTGCTGTCGGAATAAAGGCAGCAGTGGATGAAAAACACGGAAAGGATAACACTGATGGGAAGAACCACAGAACAGGAGGGAAGAACATAGGAGAGTCTGGCCATAGCCCACTCCGGCCGTGGGTGTTCGGCCATTTCCGCCTGTTTCCGCGTGGAATTTGCTGTTCCCTGGTTCCCGCCCTCCGCGATCGGCTCGTATCCTTATCACTTTCTTATCAGTTTACTTATCATTATTACTTATTCGTTACCACACTTATTATTACTTTATTTACGTCAGTTTTTTTAGTTAAACACTTTTTAAAAAATGCCCCGTTGTAGTAGGTGCACTTATTACAGTGACAAGCCATTTACGTTAAAACAACATGAGAATAGTCATGGCAAGGAGAGGGCTGATCGGAAATTATACGCCTGCTTATTATGCAGCGGATTCGAGGCGTGCCGGAGTAGTTAATGGGAGTTTGAAGGACGATTGAGATCCAAGTGTTTTTTGAAACCATTGAGAAACACAAGCTTTACGTGTACCAGAATTAAGATAAGTTTTCTTATCAGGAACAACTGAGGGCAGTTGAAAGCTTGTGTTTCTCAGTAAATAACGGTGTCAAAAACAACTCCAGCATTGAAATAGAAGACCCTACAACATTGATATAACATTGTTCCGAGTCACTAGGTAGGTATATTATTGGTAACTGTGATATTCGCGTGATATTCCGGTTTTTTCATTAATTTTGGCTATTTTCAACTGTATCGAACTATATTCAATTTTGGTTAGTTTCAACTTATTCCTTTAGAATCGAGCATGATTAAAAAAAATGTTAACGCCCCCTCAAAATTTGATGGTTTCCGTTCCAAGGTACGTAGACTCCGAAAATGAATAAACAAATTTCAATCCGTCCGCCGTACTTCGCACTTTCCTTAGTTACCATGAACCAAAATGAGCTAAATTTTATGAAATGGTAATAAGATTATAGCATGATTCGAAGTCAATACATAGAGAATTGCTGGACAAAACAGTCGTGATAGGTTGATTACATGTGATATTGTCATGCTATTATAATTTATAATAATATTCTGTGATAGTTATTCTAATAGTCAAAAGTTCCATAGGTACTTACTTTTCTCAAGAATAAGCTGTGAATTGTAATCTCGTAAATGAGTAATATGCATTTAAATATTCATTAAAAGGTTGATTACAAGTGATATTGTCGTGATATTATAATATATAATACTATAAAAATGAAGTCGTTGCCTTGGGCAATTTTCCTCTCGATTTTTTTTTTTTTTTTTTTCACTTTCAGTATTTGTAACACTAATCTAAGTACCTAGTTATAACCTAAAAGAGACTAAATTGTACTAAGTACCTATTGTGATTGATAAGCTTTCTCTAGAATAACATTCAAGAGGGTGGGTAATACTGAGACTAGCGTATAATTTTGTCACTATCGTTAATTTCTCCAAGGGAAATACCTATATATTTTGTGACAATTATGGGAATAGTCAGAAGTTCCATAGGTACCTACCTAATTTCTCAAGAATAAGCTGTGAATTGTGATCTCGTAAATGAATAAAATATAAATTTTTTGCTTATGTTACCATTATTTTCATTTCGTTGCCCTCCCAAATTTTTGTGCGGGCAAAATGTCTTTTTAAAAATATACCATTTCCTTGCAAATTTAGTCGCCGCTACGGTTATGGCCCCTAAATGTTGGTCATATATCTGGCAACGATTATTATTTGTAAATATAAAGTTAAGTACCTAGGTACTACTCCATCAATCGCTTATTAAGTAATAATAAATTATAGAAGCTGTTCAAATCAATAATCTGTGAAGAAAATCATGATTTCGAAGCCTTAACGCAACAAAAACAGATCTTACGAAAGTATCGGCGACAAAAAAAAAACTGTCATCAATCCTAGTCTCGAACCATCGAACCTGTCTTCCGAGGGCCGTGTCGATCCCTCTGACCTATCGAGCTTGCACGTTGAAAGTCGGCTTCTAAAACAATAGGTAGCCCACGCTGTAAAGCAGTAGGAGGCAGCGGAAACAGGCGGAAATGGCCGAACCCTCACGGCCGGAGTGGGCTCTGGCCAGACTCTCCTGAAGAACATTGTTGTTGGAGTTGGACAGGTGGATGTTTTTCTATAGTTCGAGTTCGAGAAAGCTGGTAACCAGTAACGACTACCTGCCTACCGTCTAAATTTATATTTTTATAATACTAATTTTTACTGTTTCCGTTAATTTCTAATATATACCGTTTAAATATTACGAATCATCAAGCATGGTAAGTACCTACACAAGTTCTGCAAAATATTTGTAATGTAGAAAATCGCATGAAGAATCCTTTGAATCTTGTGTTGACAGATCCTACTGTAAGGTACATCCTATGTTTTTTGCGCATTAATTTCTGTTGTTTTCTTCGTAAATAAATACAGCTAAGGAAGTACACGAAGCTGAAAACCATGGTTAATTTTTTAAATCGCTCAATCTAGGAAAGCAAAATTGGGGTTCTTGATGAATTCTCATTCTCGGCAAGTGTGGACCAGGTTTCTAAAATATGATGTATAATTGACTACTGATTCTGTCGTACGTAGGTACGAGGGGTTATAAAATTACATCCGTCTGTTAGGTACCTACATGAGGTTAGTGCGTGGTTGCCTTGTTTCTGGAGATGCCCCTAAATTTGTGATTCAAGTAGGTACCTACAACAGGCGTCAGATCGATAGTGACAATAATTCGTCACTTGTGTTGCCACCTTGTTGGTACATAGATTTTCTTGATAAAATGGTTGTTTTGAAATGAATGTGATAATTTCAGCCCTATAACCTTCCATTGGTTCACTGCACGCCTGTCCTGCCTTTTCTGATCAGCAAAACGCTGTTGGAGTAGATTTTATAATTGCCTGCCCTAATGGTTGTGGCTTTGACTGTTTTGTCTTACAGGGAGACAGCGCAGTTCCAACGTTTTTTTGTGGTTTCACCTGGACGGTAGAGAATTTCCCAAGTATCAAAGACAAGAAGGTCAAGTCCCCGATATTTTCAGGTGGAGCAGGTGGTACCAAGGTCGACTGGGAACTTCACCTGTACCCTAATGGGGTTGATAAGGCCATTGAAGGGTACGTACTAAATCACTCGCGAAGAAATCGTGGAAACTCATTTCAAAGAAAAACGGAGTTATTGAAAAAATAGTCTGTTTCCACTAATAGGTACACGAAAAAACTTATTTTTTGTTACTGACGATGGTTCCATCACCGAAACCGGTATAACAGTGTTTTTCGCGTTTTTTCGTGTATTAGTGGAAATAGACTATTTTTTCAGTAACTCCGTTCTTTGAAGGGTACGTCTCTAACTACTCACACATTTATAAATACGTCCTTGACAAAAAGCAACAAAAACAATCCCTTGTGCTCATCTCACTCAGCTATGGTATCCTGGCAATTGGGCACCGGTGGTTGTGTAATGCCAGCCATTCACAGTCTGATGTGTTGTTCTTCCCTGTAAGCCTACTTTCAGCTGAAGTGCTGTCCCACTCACTCTCCTGCAAGGGTTCGGTCCAACATGAGCTCAGGTTCACTGTTCGTGACAGTGTATTTATCGCGATTAATAATGCAAAGAAAACCAAATATGGGTGTCCCTTTGCCTTCTCAGCAGTGCTTTATTAGAGAAATGTAAAAAGAAGTTTGGGTAGGAAAAAAGTGTTTCTTGGTCAGTTGAAATAATGTGACGGGAAGTTGTTGACTGAAGTTGATAGTGAGGACCATAAATTTGCTCGTCTACTGCAAGCGTATTCACCACGCTTCATGCTAACAAGCGACAACAAAACAAGCGGCAGGGGTCGTCCACTGCAAGCGTCTTTGTGCTGCACGCATCAGTTAAGGTTCTCGCACACTATGCGGGAACAGGACAGGAAACGCCGTGGATAGGACGCGGGATGCCGGTCGGCTGCCGCTGTCCCGTCCTGCGCCTATACCCACATTAGGCAGGACGTTCCTCAGCTCTCTTTCCCCCATCGCTCGCCATACTCCCCTCGTTTCAAGATCTCCTGTTCTCAAACAACATTTTTGTCCCATTTGCTTCTCAGAGTGAGAGTGGTTTCATTTTATTGTGCTCGTGTGGCATACAAGTGTAATTAACGAGTGATTCATCATCATCTTCTTCTGAGGAAGAAGCTGTAGTTACCTGATAAAAGGATGTGGGTTCATGACCATCATAAGAAGCGAGATCAACTTGGAGAGTTCAGTACGATTTTTGAGGACCTCAAAAACGATCCTCATAAAATTTTGACATACTACCGAATGACCTATGAAACATATGAAGCCCATTCCATTCCATTCTCAACCAAACAACCTAATCTGAGAGAACAAATCGGAGAGAACAAATATGTCGGGGGAGGGAATCAGAAATAAAGGCACTGGAAGTGGGGAAGGCGAGCGTGTTGAAGGCGAGCGTGGAGAAGCCGAGCGTGGGGAAGTCGAGCGTGGGGAAAATTTGGACGGTGGAGGGAGAACGTCCCGTGCCAGGAAACGCCGTTTTTTGCTTTGAGAGCGATCGCGCCGCGACCCGTCCTGTTCCTGCCACATGCCGTGACCGCCGCGTCCCGCCTAGTATGCGTATCTCCGTTCAAATACACAGAAGCGAAAAAATACGACCCGCGTCCCGCGGCTGTTTCCCGTCCTGTTCCTGTCCTGTTCCCGCCTAGTGTGTGAGGACCTTTAGGGGCTAGGCGTTCAATAGTAGCTGCTTTTAAAAGTTGTAGGAAGGTAAATGTAGTAGGATATTATACCACTTTGGTAGGTATAGGAGGAAGATGCTATTCATTTCCTAGAGAGTATCACTCATTTTCAATTGCGACGCAGGATGCTGAAGAGGCGAGCATGTTGGGTGGAGCTAGTTATGTCTAAGAGGGAAGGTTTCGAGGTTTCACCACCTTCATCAGGAACTACAGGCTGACCCCAACAATTTTTTCAAATTTTACTAGTGGATGGGGCCATCAACTTCATTTATATTTTGGAGGAAATCAAACCCAAAAAACGCTGCAAAGTCCTTGTCACATGGGTTTATTCTATTGTTTGGAATTACCTACAGAAACGATGGAAATACATTTATTGTTTCTTTCATGTGCAAGTATTGAAATAGCAATTTTTTATGGTTTCCACCAATTTTGGCCCCCAAAAACACGAAATAAGCTCATATTTTTGATAAATTTACATAAAGTCACAGATTTAAGCCACTGTCACAGATAAGCCATTTAAGTCACAGATTTAGGTAAAGTAACATGGGTTTTTATTCTGGTGGTTTCCACCAATTTTTGCCCCCAAAACACGAATTAGGTACGCTCCTATTTTTTCAAATTATCTTTGATCATTGATCCACCTGTTGACACTTTTTTTTATTGTTATTATACAAATTGATGGTGATTTCAGACGATTTCCCGGGTTTTTGACGCATAAAAAATCAATTTTGAGAGCTGAACATCTGGTACAACCTCAATTTTCAACTCCTTGGTCAAAATCGACTTCATATTCTGTCTTCTCGTCCCCAGAAACATGGACAACGATTCCTCAAAAGCTCATGTTACTAACATGTTACTAAATCACAAAAAGTACCTATTTTTACACTCTTTTTCACTCATAACACCCCTGGGTATATTCTGATCGGGCTGAATTGTGCCCAAATGGAGCATGTGTGCGAAAGAACAACTTTTTTAGACCGAAAATGAAGCCAGTACACGGGATACGGCGGACGGACGTTGCATTTTGGTTTATTATTCTGTGAATAATACACCTAGTAGGTATGTAATCGCTAAGCAAAAACTTTTTATAACACCCACTCAAAATTTTTTCTTTTCCGTTTCAAGGTGCGTAGATTCCAAAAATGCAATGTCCGTCCGCCGTACGCCGCATCACGTGTACCGGCTTCATTTTTGGTCAAAAAAAGTCGTTCTTTCGCACACATGCTCCATTTGGGCCCT